>PVKB01000739.1:0-608177 GCA_004027205.1 Ctenodactylus gundi | reverse complement strand
AGATGCCTCTGGCGTGCAGGGCAGTGGTGAACCGGAAGCCTCTGGCTCATGCCGTAGGAATGAGGCGATGATCCCCCTTTTGAGGTGTCTTGTTCCTCCCGGTCCACTCAGCACAGCTCTCCATCTGTCCCGGCTTCCCTACCCCAGAGCGGGGCTCTCCACCCTCGGAGCAGAGGTGCCCCTGAGCCGTTCAGGGGATCAGCAGCCTTTTCCCCATCTTTTCTCCTCTGTGCTGCTTGTGCCAGTTTCTTCCTAGGCACTGTTTTAGGGTGACCCCAAAGCCCTGGTGTGTTCTTTGGAGCTTTCTTTTCCTCTAAAGGGTTCAGTCTTGGGCTTCCTCCCCCCCCCCCCCCCCTTCTATTTAAAATAGCTCCTGCTGACATCACTGAAGGCTGCTGAGCCCTGTTTCTGATTTGGGATCCGGGGCCTTTTCTAGGGGGAGTGCACGCAGTGTGTGTAGTACACACTACCCACAGGTTGTTTTTTTTGGAGGCCGGGGCCGCCAGCTGCTGACAATTCCCACTTCTCTGGATCCGCACTTACCTCGGGGTGATGTTCTGGCACTGGACTTTCCTCCATCTGTTCTGTGGGTGCCGGCAGCTCATGGCTGCACCAAATCGGCTGCTTCTTTCCTCCTCTTCTGATGTGACTTCAGGATTTCTGACCCACCCACAGCCTTAAATCCATTGTTGGGATGCTCTGTCCACTCCCAGCTCGGTCAGATGTTCAGGTCCTTGAGAGCTGTCCTCCGTCCATAGTTGCCTATGGCTCCAGCCATTTGCAGCCAGCCTGTGGTGGCTTCCTGGGCTACAGTGATTGTTTTTTTTTTTTTCTCTGCTTTCAATGTTCCTTTGGAATTTCTGGCCTCCCCCTGGCCTCCTTTCAGTTGTTGAGGATGCTCCTCTCTTTCTTAGCTACACTGAAGACACTTTTTAAACCAAATTCTTGACTTTTAAGTGGGTTGCTGAGGAGACATTGTGCAGTGCTATTACTCAGCCACCATGTTGACCAGAAGTCCCAAATCATGGTATTTTCAACTTCCAGTGAGCTCCTTGGGTTATACAGCTATCATAAGGTGAGGAGCAACTGTGTGTTAAAACGGAAGAAAGCCATTTTACTCATGTTCAATTTGTAAATTTAAAATAAATATTAAAACTGCAAAGAATATGCAAGAACATGGACAAGTATCAACATGGTTGGATGAAAAGACTGTGTGATTTTGTATGTAGTATAAAATTCATGTTATGAATCTATTTCCCAACAGCACCTGTGGCTTCCCACTCCCCCTTCCTCTCTTCCTACTACTTGGTCTAACCATGCAAGAAGATAATTTCTTCTTCTGTTTACTTTGCTTCTTGTATTTATTTTTCTTTATCTTAGCTGCTGCTTGAAGTTCTCCTGAACCCTGGAGGAACCTCTTAGCCAAAATAAGTCTGTGACCTTCTTCTGTACCTTCCTGCCAGAATGGGTGCCTGAGATTTCCTTTCTACATGGGTGATGCCCATATGTCATCTGCTGGAAGCACTAGAGTCTTGTGGTGAGAGCTCACAGTCTACAGACAGACTGCCTTGATCCTTGCCTCATTTCTCTGCCATTTCTTAGCTGCAATAACGTGAGTAACTTACACCATCTTGTTAAGTCTCAATTTCTCAATCTGTAAGTTGGGGAAGATAAGATATGATGATATTAGAGTGGTTACATAAAAAAAAACAAGTGTGACTTGGTTCAATGCTTGGAATAAATGCTATATGCTGTCAAGACTGCCAGTCACCAGTGGTTTGTATTACAGAGCATTGTGTCCTTGGTTCCTTCCAAAATATTTACCAAAGTATAAATGAGCAAACAAATTAAGGTGTAGAAACAGATTCAACATTTATATAAGAATTTTTTGATATAAAAAACAAATTAAATTGATCCATTAAAATACACCAATGTATTTAAATCTCCAGCAACGTGAGCTACTGTCTAGGAAATTAGAATCAGTTTTAAAATCCTTTCTTTAATCAATAAATCAAACAACTTGATTTCTCTAAAGATCAATGTTTAGGACTACAGTGAACCTAGATTGTAAGTATAAAAAAGAGGTGTTTTCTGTAAATGTGTTGTATTGAATTTTCTGCAAATCAAGTCTAAGAATTGTTCATTTTTATTGCTGGGTACTGCCATCATGAATGCGATAAAGAGGAATCTGTTAAGTGCTCCACCGTGCAATTACATGGATTTTGGTTTTGTGCAATAACTACTGGAACTGAACAGGATGCTAAGCAATTGTATTTCATGTGTGTTCAAAACTGAAAAAGAGACAAATTGGCCTTAAATTTAGGTAACCATCATATTAATTATATTCTGAGCCTCAAGGTGATAAAGCACCCTTATAAGCTAGACAAGGAAGTGGTAAATTCAAGAGACTATTTTATAAAAAAGATAATAATATTGCATGCATACTACATACTGCATTTTCTTCTGGAAAGTCTTTCTTTTCTCTTATTCGCCACAATCATGTTGTTTGAACATGTGTTCTCTTGTCTCCCTTTCCTACTCACTGGCATCATGATAGTGATGATGTCGACGTCCTGTGGGGAAGTATTACAAGGTAGGGTTTTTTTTTTTTGTGATACCGGAATAGAACTCAAGACCTTTGCACTGAGCTATTTCCCCAGCCCTTTTTATTTTGACCCAGAGTCTTGCACAATATTCTTTATGCATTCACGCTCCCAAACTTGCAAATATCTTCCCAAATGCTCCTTTTTATCTTGCTCCAAAATAATTATATTACTCCAAAATAGAAACTCTCATTAGGCAGGCAAGCTTAGCTAAGGGCATTTAAGAGAAGGAATCAAATATCGGATGTGTTTCTCACGGGGAATTGATCTCAGCCAGAAGTGTGAAAATGACTTTTGAAGATGTCTACCATTTAAAGAATAACAAATCACCCACGCTTTCCAATGATAAATGTTGGTGAAGATGTGGAGAAATTAAAACACTATGCACAGCTGGTAAAAATATGGAATGGTGCTGTTACTACGGAAAACAGTATTGTAGTTCATCAATAAACACAGAATTATCACATGATTCAAAAATGTCACTTGTGGATACAGGCCCAAAAAGGTTCATGAGGGGTTTGTCACAGCAAGCGAGAGCAAGTAGAATTCGCAGGTCGCTCTTAGACACTGCCCAGGGGAGCTGGTGTGTGGCTGTAGGGGATGTCAGCACGACTCCCAGGACGAGACAGCAACGAGGAAACCTGGACTCGGGAGGAGCTACAATAAGACTCAAAGCCGCTTCTTCACCCCAGTGCCGCCTGAGCACAGGCTGGGACACCGGGCAGGTGCCTCTGGTCCTTCAGGCCTGCAGTCGCTGCCCTGGCTGCCAGCCCAGAGCAGAGGTAATCCTGGCGGCGTGCAGGACCCAGGGACTGAGACGCGTGCAGAAGGACGGGCCTCTCTTCCCAGGTGCTGGGACCAGCAGAGGACTGGGGTGGAGGCGGCGACCGCTGGTTGGGCCGGTCCTGGCTCAGGCCTCCTTCTGCCTGGGATGGGACGCTGAGCGGTCCCTGAAGAGGAACTGGATGTGCTGACTGGGGACGGAAAGAGAGACGCTCTCCATGGTCCTGGCGCAGGCCTTTGTCTCCGCAGCAGTGGTGGGAAGCGCAAGCCAGACAGAAGGCCGGAGATCTGTGGCTGGCGGAAGACAACCGCGGCTGTCCCTTTCTGACTCTTGACACCGTTGAAATTGCTGGCTGGAAGAGAGCAGGACTGCATCCCAGCGAGGAGCAGAGAGGGCCGGAGCAGCAGCACCTGGCGGCCTCCGGCATATTCGTCCCAGCCAAGGGAGCGAGGCGGTTGTCATTTTGGTCGCTGCTGTTATGTATATTCTTTTCTCTCTTACTCTTTGCTGCTTTGCTTGTTTGCTGGTAGTTTGCTCTGTTAGATCTGTTCTCCTGATGTTATGTGGGTATAGCTGTGCGTATTAGTTTCTGCTTTAGGGCTGACATTCTAGGTTTTTTATTCATAAATTCCCACACCAAAGTTGCTTCTTTGGGATGTATAACTGTATTCGATCGTCTGTTCCACAATTGGGTGCCTTCCTTTCTCTTTGCGTTCTCTACCCTTCTTCGTTTCTTTCGCATGCCTTCTTCCATCTCTTTGCTCGTCTCCTCTTTTTTCTTTATATCATTCCCTCTCTTCTTTCTGTACTCATAGTACCAACTTGAATGTCGTTAATTCTTACTTTTGTGTAGCCTATCATCGTCCCTTCTCTTCCTGTCTTTTCCCAGGGTTGCGCAGTCGCAGAGACCTTTTGGACTGAGATCTTAACCACCTAACAATATAAGGTTTTCTTCTCAAGCACTGATACTTCTGGTACTCACTCTCCTATCAAAGCAGCACTACAGTGAGGCTGCTGCTGGCCTCCCGACAGAGTGGAAACTTCCAAGTGGAGACATATCCACAACCCAGAGTACATCACAAAGCGATAACTACTTACTAAAAAGACCCCTGCCTGACATCAGAACAGGCAGCCTTCCAACTGGCCTACAACAACACAGAAACACAAGTAAAATGCAAAAACAAAGCAACAAGATACTCTTAAAAATATTGCAGCTCCCCAAAAGCTAATTCTACAGATACTGAAATGGGTGAAATTCTAAGCAAAAACTTTAAAGAACTGATAATTAAAATGATCAATGAGATCAAAGAAGATATAGCAACTAAAAAATTAATGACTAAAACAATGATCTCTAACATAAAAATAAATAAATGAGCTAAGAATTATAATACAGGATATTAAAGAATATTTCAACAAAGACATAGAAGTTCCAAAGAAGCAACCAAGCAGAAATTTTAAAACTGAAAATCTCAGTAGGTCAAACAAAAACTCAGTTTCAAGTCTTTCCAGTAGGAAAAAGGAGTCAGAAGGAAATATATCAGGACTTGAAGATGAGTCAGTCAATAATAATAAAAAAACCCCCACAAAACAACAATAAGGTCATTCAAGAGCTCTTAGCACTCAACAAACGAACTTAAGAACCATTGGCTTTAGAAAGAGGGTTGAAGTCCAGCTAACAACATAAAAAAAAAGACTCACTGAAGTTTTGGGAAAAGATTTCTCAAATTTGGATGAATACGAGGTAAAGAAGGCATTTAGAACCACAAAGAGGCAGCAAGAAAAGAACTTCTATATGACATATCATGGTGAAATTTCTAAAAAATCAGAAAGAAAATATTAAGAGCTGTTAGACAGAACACTGAATCCCTTTATAATGGCAAGCCCATCAGAATGACAGCATATTTCTCAACAGAAATCTTAAATGAGAGGGTAAATTGTAATAAAGTCCTGAAAGATAATGATGGCCAGCCAAATTACTAAATTCTGCAAGGCAATCCTTCAAAGTCCAAAAAAGGAGAAATAAAGACCTACCGTGACAAGGATTGACTAGAGGAATTCATGGCCAGCAAGACAGAGCTGCTGAAAATAATTAAGGGATCCTAAGTAGATACGATGCAGACAACAAAGCCCATGAGGCTGAGGGAAAAGTACATCTCACTAGAGAGTAGTTAAACAACAGAACAGACATGAAATCAGACTCTGGAAAAACAACAAAATGACTGGGATTAGTAAGTACCTCTCAATAAGGCACTTAATGTAGATGGTGGTCTTAACTATTCCATTAAATGACACAGATTGGCAGACTGAACAAAGAACAAATGCACACATATATGATTCCTGCAAGATATGCACCCCATTTGCACAGATACACACACACACACACTGAAAAGGAAGAGATGGGAAATGATACTTCTTTAGGCATCTGGGGCCTGAAAGCAAGAAGAAGTAGTTACACCTGACAAAGTTGACTCCAAATCAAAGCTGGCTGAGAGAGAGAGAGAGAGCAAGAAAGAGAGAGAGAGAGAGAGAGCAAGAGAGAGAGAGAGAGAGAGAGAGAGAGAGAGAGAGAGAGAGAGAGAGAGAGAGAGAGAGAGAGAGAGAGAGAGAGAGAGAGAGAGAGAGAGAGAGAGAGAGAGAGAGAGAGAGGGTCATTATATATTGTCAGAGGAAAAAAAATACATCAAGAAGAATTGACAATTGTGTAGCACCAAATGCTGGTGCACCCAATTCTATGGAATAAACACTACTTGATATAAAAGACAGATATTGATACAGTCATACTGGGGACTTCAGTGCTCGCTTACTCTATCTAGCATATAGATCGGCCAGACAAAAATTTATCATTATCATCATCATCAACAACAAAATACAGCAAAATTAAATGACACTATGGGGCAAGTAGAATTAATTGATAGAGTGAACAGGCTCTGAAACTTAAATACTGCATGGTTTTTATATTAGAAGACAATTATTAACTAATTATAATAACTAAATGAATACACAAGTAAGAGGTGACAAGGAAGCAAAGATGGGAAAGGGAACTGGAGAAGACTGGAAAGAGAGAAGGGGATAGTGGACTACATGAAAATCAAAATATGGTAAATTCCTGTGCCAATACACCAAAGTGACCATTACTGTTATGCACTATTAAAAAAATCACAAGCTAAAAAGAAAAATATTCAAGTAGGGTCTCCAAGAGATAGTGTATATATTTGTGTTTATAGCATCACCATTGACATAAGCCAAAATTTCAATGTTTATGAGCAGGTGAAAGAGTATGTAAAGTATATTAAAAACATGCAATGGGATATTATTCAGTCTTTAAAAGAAAGGATACTTGTCATATACGACAACGTGGATGTGTGTGGAAACAAACCAGTCAGAAAAGGACACACTCTGTGATTCCACTTATATGAGGTATTGACAGCGGTCAGCATGACAGGAAGTAGGGTGGTGGTCGCCAGATGCTGGGCAGGAAAAACGGAGGTAGTGGTCACAGGCACAGACTTTCAGTTGGAAAAAACGAAAATGCTCTGGAGATGAATGGTAGCCGTAGTGCGCCTGCTCTAGGAAGGTACTCGCTGCCACTAAGCCACGTAGTTGAAGATGGCTAGAATAACAACTTCGGTGATAAGAGTATGTTACTGCAATTTAAGAAATTGCTAGTGTCGTCTGGAAAGGATACAAAAGATATCTATCAATGTCGAGGCAATATGATCATTAAAAAGAACAGTGGTTGCACTAGCTTAACATATGTAGAGAAGTTATCTTAAAATTTTAAGTTCATCATGCCAAAAATTTCTCATTATTTAATCACCTTTGAATGCTGCTATGGCACCAACTAATTTGTAATAACTGTAAGAGGTAAAGGGTAAAGAATTTTGAAAAAATAAAACCCAGTATGGGAGGGAAGAAATAATACTTCCCAGTCGTTTCAAACCTCTTGCCTTGGTCCTCATTTTCTCTGACTCCTGGGTATTATCGTGTGTGTGGGCTCCCTGCCAGTCTAGCAGACGAGGCTAGCTGTGGCCATTCACAAGAAAAATGACTGGATGTCAACATGCTTGTTGTAGGGCATGAATTTCAGCCAGAAATGCAAAAATGACCTTTTTCCGTGATGTGTGGCTCTAACTGTTGAGCAAACACTACACAGTTACTCTTCCATGATAGCTTGAAAGTGGAATGTAGAACAACACCAGGGTCAGAAACCTTGTAAGCGGAATTTGACTATGCATCAAATCCATAGTACACAAATATGCATAAATCTGCATTTTCTTTTAGACTTTTCCCACTCACAATGAAACGTTACAAAAAATATTCATTGGATTTTTTCTTTGTGAACAAAGCATCTTAGATACTAAAGACAATTAGAAACCATTTACATTTTATTTAATGTCCATTTTATTGATATTATTATTTATTTAAGCAATTAACATTTTTCAAGCACCAACCATAAATAATACTCCTTTATGTATTTACAGTTTTAAAAATGAATAAACCAGACCTCACACATTTAACAAATTAAATTAACTAACTGCTGCAGCATTGATTGCAAACTCATTTGCTCAAACTCTTCTAAACATCAAAAAAATCACATGTCTAATTGAACTAATGTATTAAAACTGGAAAAACGCACAGTATAGCAATAGTTACAAAATTGGTTATACTTACAGTTATAAGTGTACTAATTCCATAGGTTTATTTAATGTATCTTTGAAAATGTGCCTTTCTAAGATTGCAGAGATTTCCCAAGACTAGGGAGGGAAAGAGAGAGAGACAGAGAGAGGCAAGGTCGGGGGGGGAGAAAGAGGGAGAGAGAGGGACAAAGAGAATATGGTCAGGGACGCGGCCTTCATTGCATAGGTCAGGATTGTTAAACACGAATCTCTGTGAAAGGCTGAGTTCTTTTCTACAATTCAGTTTCTCCTTTTGAGGTCATGAAACTTTTAATTCCATGTCTTTCCTGACACATTCAGTCCCTAAGGCATCATATATTTCTGAGTTTTACATGTCCTGCAATTTCCAAGCTTAACTTTCCATTATAACCTGATTCCTTACTCTGACTGGAAATTCATGGATGTCTTACATCATGTGTCATAAGGTCATGCAGTTTCCATCTAGTAAGAGAATGAAGGGTTACCCTTACATTTGGGCCCCTGGCTAATGGTCATCTTGGAACAATTATGGGTGGCTACCAGTACTGATGAACTGCCAGAACCTGTTTAGATTTGGGAATCTCTTAGTTCTCTGAAGTCTTATCACCTTTTAAATTAGCTTTTGTCTTTGTTTTTCAAATGGATAATTCTATATTTATATCTTTGCTTACTCTGCTACCTTGGACCTTAAACTCATCTGATAAATTTTAGATGTCAAATGTCATGCTTGTGGACTTAGAATTTCCATTTGGTTCTTTTTATAAAATGGCTTCCATTTCCTTTCTGAGTTTTCTCTCTTTTCATTTATTATGAGCAAATTTTCTTTCATGCGCAAGAACATAGTCTGTTGTGATTAGGATCTGGGGTGTCCCTCAAAAGTTTCATGTATTTTAATGGAACCATGTGATGTAGGTGGATTGGGGTCTGGTCTGGAGGGGTGGATTGCACTTAAGTTGAGATTAATGGTGTGTAGTGGCCACACCTGGATGCAGGAGGGACTGGTTACTGGGCGGAGACCTGAAAGGATATATAAGCTGCACCTGCCTTCCTGGAGGATGGTGACTAGTCTCAACTAGCCTCAGCTTGTCTTCCTGTTTGTCCAGGGAAGCTGCCTCCACTTCTCTCTCTGCCATGTACTTCGATTGCTGCCGGCCACCCCTGAATGGACTGTGACCTTCCAGACTGTGAGCTAAAATAAACCTTTCCTTTCCCGAGTTTGTGGGTGTCGGGTATTGAGTCACAGCAATGAAAAAGGAACCAAGACATAGTCCTAGTAGCTGCTTTTAATTCTTTACCCATTAACCCCAGCCTTTGGATCATCTCAGAATTAGCCTCTGCTGGTTGCCTTAAAGTATGGGTCATGTTTTCCTGTTCCTTTGTATATCAAATAATTTTGCGCGGTGTCCTGCATATTGTAAATGGTCTGTTATTTACATCCCGTATTCTGTTATGTGATTAGGGAAAGCATTGGTGTTTTGCTGTGGCGGGCAGGGGCAGTTAGCTTACTAAGGCCAGCCTACACGCTGTCTTCCGGCTGTCCTCTAGCCTGGAGATGGGCCGTACAAGTATGATTTTCGGGTCAGCCAGGGCTTTGGGCAATGTTCAGGCACAGCACTGATTTCTCTCACTTGCTTCTGGGACTTCCCTCTTCATTTTCCAACAGCTGCTTTTTCTGAATCTCCTTATTTTTCAAACCACTAATATGGAAAATGAATTACAGTTGAATCCTAGTTTGGCCTTCCCACTTGGTAGCAATTGATACCTCGCTTCAAGGCTGGAATCACAAAGCTGGAAACTGACCCAGTGACTTCCCTTCTTCCTAGTGTGGATCTCTTTCTAATACATTCCTGTTTTCGTTTGCTGCTTGCTGCCTTCACGTAGATGTTCTTGTATTTCATGCACAGCTTGTAGTTGTCCTTTGTGGGATGGATGGTGCAACAGGAACTAGCCAGCCATTATGAGAACATCGGTTTATGGTCAACAGTTCAGTCTAATTTTTCCAATTTTATCTTAAAACATCCTTGTGTCCTTGCTTTTTTTAAAAATAGTATGGAGTTTTGTTTGTTATTAAAACTTTACTGCATCATCAGGACTAATGGCAAGAGAAACATTCCTCCAAAAATGTAATAAAGTTAGCTAAATCACATATAACTATAATCATAATATTTTGTAAGAATTTATGATCTGTATAGAAGGTTGAATCCATCTGATAACAACTGTATTATTTGACACAAGACTTTCAGCTTCTTCAACCTTTAGTTTTTCTTATTTTTCCCCACTTTTATTAATATACATAAGTGCAAAATTTAAGGTTTACAATGAAGTTTAGCATTTTGTGTATCTACCTATCTTGTCAAGGTGACAAGGACTTTCCCTCTCTCCTTTTGTATCTCCCTCCCTCCCCACCCTACTCCCCTGTTTCACTTTGTTTTTCGTTTTAAGTTCCATATGACTTGTGCTCTGGGTCTCTCATATCAGAGAGACCATTCGATGTTTCACCTTCTGCTTCTGACTCACTTCACTGAGCATGATGTTCTCTAGTTTCTTCCATTTGCCTGTAAAAGGATCCATGCTGTTGGAATGTACAGATGCGTAGTATTCCATTATGTATAAATAACACAGTTTGTGTATCCATTGGTCTGTTGATGGGTATTTTGGTGACTTCCAAATTTTAGCTATTGTTAGTTGTGCTGCTATGAACATGGGTATGCATATATCTCTGTTGTGTGTTGTTTTGGCCTCTTTTGGATATATTCCCAAGAGGGGTGTCGCTGGATAGAAATGGACATTTATTTCTAGTCTTTTGAGAGATCTCCATACTGCTTTCCAAAGGGGTTGTACAAATTTACACTCCCACCAGCAGTGCAGGAGGGTTCCTCTCTCCCCACAACCTCACCAGCACTGATTGCTATTTGTCTTGTTGATGTAGGCCATTCTATCTGGAGTGAGATGGTATCTTAGCGTTGTTTTGATTTGCATCTCTCTTATGGCTAGAGATGTTGAGCATCTTTTCATGTATCTATTGGCCCCTTGTACTTCTTCGTGAGTGACCTGCCTCTTCATTTCATTTGCCCACTTTTCAATAGGATCCTTTGTTTTGGTAGGCTTACTTTTCTTCAGCTCCTTGTATATTATACTTATGAGCTTCCTATCTGAGTTGTTGGTGGTGAATATTTTTTTCCCAGTCTGTTGGTTCTCTTTTTACATTGTTGAAAGTTTCTTTTGCGGTGCAGAAGCTTTTTAATTTGACAAGATCCCATTTGTTAATAATGGGGATAATTTCTTTTGCTCCTAGTGTCTTGTCAAGGAAGTCTTTGCCTACCCCTAGGTCTTTTAGATATTTGCCTAATTTCTCTTCTAGGAGGTTCATTGTTTCACTTTTAATGTCTAGGTCTTTGATTCACTTTGATTTGATTTTGGTGCATGGTGATAGGTGTGTGACTAGATTCATTCTTCTGCATGTGGATGTCCAGTTTTCCCAGCACCATTTGTTGAACAGCCTGTCCTTTTTCCATTGTATGTGTTTGGCCCCTTTGTCCAAGATTGAGTGATTGAGGGTATGTGGGGTTGTCTCTCTGTCTTCAATTCTGTTCCACTGGTCTATGTGTCTATTTTTGTGCCAGTACCGAATTGTTTCTACAACTATGGCTTTATAGTACAGCCTGATGTCTGGAACTGTAATGCCTCCTGCTTTGATCTTGTTGCTCAGGATTGCTTTGGCTATTCTTGGTCTGTTTTGGTTCCATATGAATTTAAGGATTGTTGTTTCAAGTTGTTTGAAGAAACTTGTAGGTATTTTGATAGGAATTGCATTGAATGTATGTATGTATCAGTTTAGGTAGTATAGGCATTTTGACTATATTTATTTTGCCTATCCAAGAGCAGGGGATGCCTTTTCCATTTTCAAGTGTCTTCTATAGCTTCTTTTTTCAATGTAATGTAGTTTTCTTTATATAAGTCCTCACTTCCTTGGTTAGGTATACTCCTAGATATTTAATTTTTTACTGAGCTATTGAAAATGGAATTGTTTTTCTGAGTTCTTGCTCAATAAGTTCATTGTTAGTGTAGAGAAAAGCTATTGATCTTTCAGTGTTAATTTTGTAGCCTGTGATTTGACTATTTTTTAAATTATTTCCAGCAGTTTCGTAGTGGAGTTTTTAGGGTCATCCATGTAGATAATCGTGTCATCTGCAAATAAGGAAAGTTTGACCTCCTCCTTTCCAGTGTAGATTCCCTTTATGTCATTTTCTTGTCTGATTGCTATGGCCAGTGTTTCAAGGACTAGGTTGAATTAAGAATGGTGAAAGTGGGCAGCCTTGTCTTGTTCCTGATATGAGAGGGAACGATTTAAAATTTCTCCATTTACTATGATATTTGCAGTGGGCTTAGCATATATGGCTTCTATGAGTTTTAGGAAGGGTCCTTCCAAACCTATTTTTCTCAGTGTTTTTATCATGAAGAGGTGTTGGATTTTGTCAAAGGCTTTTTCTGCATCATTAGAGAAGATCATGTGGTTTTTGTTTTCACTTTTGTTGACATGGTGTATTACATTGATTGATTTACATATGGTGAACCAACCTTCCATCTCAGGGATGAAGCCCACTTGATCATGGTGTATGATCTTTCTGATTACTTGTTGGATTCTGTTTGCCAGAATCTTACTGAGGATTTTTGCATCTATATTTACTATGGATATTGGTCTATAATTTTCCTTTCTGGTTAAGGCTTTGTCTGGTTTTGGAACTAGTGTGATGTTAGCCTCAATGAATGAGTTTGGTAGTATTCCTTCACTTTCTATTTTAGGAAATATTTTGAGGAGGATTGGAGTTAGTTCTTTCCTAAAGTACTGAAAAAATTCTGCTGTGAATCCATCTGGGTCTTGACTTTCATTTGTAAGTAGAGATTTTATTACTGCTTCAATTTCTGTGTGCGTGATGGGGTTGTTCAAGATTTTTATATCTTCCTCATTTAATTTTGATATTTTATATGTATCTAGGAAGTCATCCACTTCTTCCCAGTTCTCAAATTTGTTAGATTATAGGTGTTCAAAGTAATTTCTTACAATATTCTGAATTTCTGCAGTCTGTTGTAATATTACCCTTTTCATCTGTAAGTGTGCTAATCTGTGCCTTTTGTTTCCTTTTCTTAATGAGTTTAGCAAGAGGTTTGTCAAAGAACCAGCTCTTTGACTCATTAGTCTTTTTTTCTTGTCTTTTTAATGTCAATCTCATTTATGTCAGATCTGATCTTTGTAATTTCTTCTCTTCTACTGACTTTTGGGTTAAGTTGTTCTTGTGTCTCTAGGTCCTTAAGGTGCATCATTAGCAAATTTATATGTGACTGTTCTGTTCTTTTGATGTGTGCATTTATGGCTATGAATTTTCCTCTAAGGACTGTTTTCATTGTATCCCACAGATTTTGATATGATGTACTTCCATCATCATTTAACTCTATGAAGTTTTTGATTTCTTCTCTGATTTCTTCCATGATCCATTGTTTGGTCAGTGGTAAGTTGTTAAGTCTCCATGTGTTTGTGTATTTTCTTCTGTGTCTGCTGCTGTTAAGTTCCAGTCTTATTCCACTATGGTCTGAAAGTATGCAGGGTATTATTTCTATCCCTTTGTACTTTTGAATGGATGACTTATGTCCTAGGACATGGTCTATTTTAGAAAATGTTCCATGTGCTGCTGAGAAAAACGTGTAGTCAGTTGATATTGGATGGAAAACTCTGTATACATCTGTTACGTCGAAGTTTTCTATAGTGTCTTTCAGCAGTTGTATATCCTTGTGGATTTTTTGTCTGGTTGATCTAATTATTTGTGATAGTGGGGTATTAAAGTCCCCTAGTATAATTGTACTGGGGCCTCTGTGTCCTTTCAGATCTAGTAATTTTTGGTTTACATAATTGGGTGCTGTAGAGTTGTGGACATGTATATTGATACTTGTGATTTCTTCCTGTTCTAGTGTTCCTTTAACCAGTATATAGTGGCCATCTTTTTCTCTCTTCACCTGTTTTCTTTTGAAATCTGATGAATCTGAGATTATATAGCTACCCTGCTTGTTTTCTGGGTTCTGTTGCTTGAAATACTGACTCCCAACCTTTTATATTCAAACTGTGAGTTTCCTTGTGGGTGAAGTGTGTCTCTTGTAGGCAGCAAATCATGGGTTTCTGTGTTTTGATCTAGTCAGCTAGTCTATGTCTTTTGATAGGTGAGTTGAGGCCGGTCACATTGAGGGTAATTATTGAGGTATGTTTGGTGTGTCCTGCCATAGCTTTAGTTTTTCCATGTTGTTTACTGGCTTAATTTTTTTCTCAGCTCATTCTCTTCTAGCTTTCCCCGCTGCCCCTCTGGGGACACTTGTGTTGTTGGCCTCTCTTTTGCTATCCAACTTTCCTTTGAAAATTCTCTGCAGTGATGGCTTAGTGGCTGCAAGTTTGTTTAAGCTTTGTATATCGTGGCAAATTTTAATTTCTCCCCCAAGTTTAAAGGATAGTTTTGCTGGATATAGTATTCTTGCTTGGAATTTGTGTTCTTTTAGTGTTTGAAAGACATTGATCCCTGATCTCCTGGCTTTTAGAGTCTGGGTTGAGAAGTCTGAAGTTATCCTGATAGGCTTACCATTGTACGTCACCTCCTGCTTCTCTCTTACTGCTTTCAGTATCTCTCTTTGTGTTGGGTTTCTAGTACTTTAATTATTGTGTGTCGTGATGAGGCTCTCTTCTGATCCATATTGTTTGTTGTTCTAAATGCCTGCAGTAGTTCAATGTTCATTTCTCTTCTTATATTTGGGAAATTTTTTTTCATTGTTTCCTTTAATGTTAGTTTTAAGCCTTGTGTTTCATCCTTGGTCTTTTCTTGGACTCCCATAATTCTCAGGTTGCTTCTCTTTGAATTATCTATCAGTTGTTTTAATGATTCACTTTCTTCTTTTTGACTTTGCATTCTTTATAGTCTTTCTGTTCCCACTCCATCATTTTGTTTTCTACTTCTGATAATCTATTTTAAAATTCTTCGATATCGTTGCTTATTGTGACCTGTGTGTTTTTCACTTCCTGGATGTCTGCATTTTTTTTTTTATGTCTCTGTTGTGTTCTTCTCTGAATTCTTATATTTCCTTCTTTTTCTTCTGATTCATTTCTTCTTTGATCTCCTCTACTTCTTTTTCAAAGCTTGCTTTTAGCTTATCTAGATCTTGGTGTAACTGTTGCTCTATGACTTTTATTTCCCACTTCATTTCCTGCACCAAGTCCTGTTTTACATCCTGCCTTAATTTGATGTATATCTGGGTCCAGAAGTTACCATAAATCTTGTCATTTTCATCTTTAGATTCATCTTTAGATTTTTAGGATTTCTAGTATGCTCTCCTGGTATGTCAAGACTTTTTGAAGGAGATTTATTTCCACATTTCCTCATGGTTCTGTTGTCTCTGGTTGTCTGTCCCTGGGTTTCCCCTAGGGACTCACCCCAGCATAGCTCTGCCTGAGGTAGGGGGATCACAGCCTCTGTGCTTACCACCTCTGAGAGGAGTGGGTGAGATGGCAGAGAGTCCCCCTCGGTCTAGTCTCACGTGGCTCTACCTGGTACTGGCCAAGCCCAGTCTCCGTGCTGGCCTCTGCTGTGACAGGTGGCCAGGAAGGTGGCAGGGAGTCCCACTGGTCTATTCCGGAGATTCTCTGCCCAGTGCTGGCAAAGCCCAGTGCCCACGCCGGCCTCTGCTGTGAGGGGCAGCGGGGAAGATGGCAAGGAGACCCACTGTTGAGCCTAGGGTCCACTATAGTTCTCTGCTGTGAGGGGCAGTGGGGAAGATGTCCAGAATTCCTACCAGTCCCCTGTGGAGTAGCCCTGCTAGGTGCTAACCAAGCCCAGGTTGCGCTGTAGGCCCCCGAGGAGGCAAGGGCCGGGGGGGAAGATGTCTGAGAGGCCTACCTGCCTCCTCCAAAGCAGCTCTTCTTGGTGCTCGCCGAGTCCAGGCTCAGCCGCGGAC
This sequence comes from Ctenodactylus gundi, assembly GCA_004027205.1. Lineage (NCBI taxonomy): Eukaryota > Metazoa > Chordata > Mammalia > Rodentia > Ctenodactylidae > Ctenodactylus > Ctenodactylus gundi. The sequence continues at coordinate 592,149 of PVKB01000739.1, read as the reverse complement.
CTCCTAGAGGCGAGAGGTGGGGAAAATGTCTGTGAATCCTGCCTGCCTCCTCCGAAATGGTCCTGCCTTGTGCTCGCCGAGCCCAGGCTCTGTCCTAGTTTTTCTTTTTCTTTTTTTTTTTTTTATGAAAGTAAGACAGTGAGTCATCGTTCCCTCTCTATCCACAGGTTGACGTTATACTCAAATAACATGCTACCTATAAGAGTATTTTGAAATGACAGCAATTTTAATAATTTCCTCCATCTGGCCTCACCATCTAGCCTGAGTTATAAAATGTGATTAGAATATTATGGCTTTATTCAAACTCTCAGTCTCCTATCCTTTGCTACACTCAGAGTACAATGATACAGTACTCACATCAGCACAGGGCAACTATGGCCTCACTGTATGCCAGTCATATATATATATATGTGCAATACATAATGTTTACAATTAACTTCAATATTTTATTCACATACATATCACGTCCCTTTTGGCCCTCCCACATTCTTCCCATCCCCCTGTAACTCTCACTATCACACTGAATTGGTTATAGAATGTCTGTCTTCTAGGTTTCCCAAATCAAACCATGTGATATTTAACACGTTTACTCTTCTGCCTCTGACTCACTTCACCACTTAAATCACCACCCTTAGCTCAGCTTCCGCCATAGAATGGGCTGCAGTGGCCACATCTTGACACCTCTTCTCTGGGTCCAGCCAAGCCCTCTACAGGGGTGATTTGCTGAAAGTTCTTTTTTTCTATATCTTACTATGTCTTTATTGAGATTCTTTAACATGGTCTCACCCACCAGTCCACGTAAGAAAATAAGTGTAACAGTGGAATTCATGAGGCTAGAAAATGTGGGAAAGAAAAGGAGAGAAGTTAAATTTCAGATTTCTTAGCTGAGTACTGAAATGTAAATATTTGTATGTTCAGAAGACATTCAGGTTATTATTACATCAACCAGTTTTCTTAGGATAAACTTACATCAATGACCGACTAGGTGAATCGCTACATTCAATGAACTCAAATCTATATCACATAAGTATATTACACATAAAGTAATAGATATAATGGTATTCTTATTTCATAATTTTTAAAAACTTTCATAAGTTATTTACTCACATTTCCTTCACATTTGCCAGACTTGGTTTATCATTTTATCTACCTATCCATCCATACATTCATGCAAACATACTTTTAAAAGATTTTGTACTGATTCCCCAGGTTGAATATAATTATTATATTTTGCAATCTAATATATTTAGTAGCATATTATTTTTAATAAATAATAATTATGGGTGAAATTTCACAGATTTTATGAGACAGCTGCCACTGGTTTAGAAGGGAGTAGTCATGTGATTTGTTATGCTTTCTCTTTATCTTCCATGTTTTTTGGTACTGCTTGTGTCCCTATCTCTCTCAAAGATTCCTTCTAGTATTTTTTGCAATGCTGGGTGAATGATCTCAAATTTCTTTAGGGATTCTTGGTCATGGAAATATTTTACTTCTCTTTCAATTTTCAGGGATAATTTTGCTGCATACAACTTGGGTTGACACTTGCTATTTTTTAAAACTTGAAAGATCTTGCTCCAGGCTCTCCTGTCCTCTAAAGTTTTCATTGAGAAATCTGTGGTAACTCGAATGGGCTTGCCTTGGTAGAATAATGTCTGTTTATGTTGTATTTCTGAGGTTTTGATTATGATATGTTGTGATGAGTCTTGTTTCTGGTTGAAGCGATTTGATGTTCTATAAGCTTCTTGTATATGAAAATTAATTTATTTTCCTACATTTTGGGGAAATTGTAAATCTTTCTCCCCCCAATTTTGACTTGACAGAGAATCTGATTATAGAGAGACAGAGAGAGCGAGAGGGAGGAAGGGAAGGAGAGAGAAAGAACAAAGCAAATTCTCAAGCTGATGCTGTTAGGAGATGTCAGAAGAAAAGGAATTTGAATGCATGAGGCCCTTTGTTCAATCTCCAGCACTGGAAGAGAGAGAGAGAGAGAGAGAGAGAGAGAGAGAGAGAGAGAGAGAGAGAGAATTGGCCTTGGCCTTGGTGCTACAGACCTGTAATCCTAATACTCTGGGACGGTGAGACAAGATTGAAAGCTTAAGCTCAGCCTGGGCAATTTAACAATTTTGTGAGACTCACCTTCAACGCAAAACCAAAAATAAAATAGCAGAAGTAACAGCAATAACAATGAACTAACAACATCGTCTGGGAATGTAGATCAGCATGAAGGCCTTGGGTTTAATCCCCAACACACACACACACACACACACACACACACACACACACACACACACTCTCACACATACACATCTTGGAGAAGTCATCACTAATTTTCTATTAAATCTATGACATCTCTCAAACTCCAGTAGCACATATTTAAAGTGAGAAGTTCTGATTTTAAGCATATTAAATGAGATCAATGGCCCAATAGTGAGCAAAGAAACTTGTTTATAAATTTTGTGAACAAAATTGGATAAACCTAGAATTTTTATTGGCATTCTGGAGTCTTGTCCTGATTTTAAAAGCTAGGAAAAAATGTCCCAAACTTAATCTACTCAGTTTCCTCATCAATACAGTTAATTAATTATTTGAATCACTTAGTGAATATTTCCTGCCCCCTGGAATCCTTGTGATCTTTTATAATGGATGGCTGTTTTTTATTCATAATGATGTTACTGGAGTGTCTTAAGATGATTTGTCTAGATTATATTTAAACCTCCTATGAGACAACTATTTTCTAGATAAAATGGTATTTAGAATAATAACCAAAGAAAACAGATAAAATAAGAATTATTGTGGCTAAGAAGTTAGGGCAGGTCCCTGTTTCTTAGCTCTTACCTTCCATGTGGAGAAAAATGATCCCTAAGTGATATCCTTAAGTGGTTAAGAACACATTGGCCTCTCCCATATCTAAACAGGAAAATTACTTATCCTCTATTTTAAATCTCTCACTAATAGGGGGGCAGTCTACATAAAGATCTAGATGTTCCCAGTCAAATTAATAGCTTGGTCTCTCACACTGATAAGAGGATTTGGGGAAGTTACTACACTATTGACCTAAGGAGACATAGATCAGAGACTGAAGAGTTCCCAGTTTTTTCACCTTCGGTTTTGGACATGAATCAGTCAATGTCAGGAGAGATAAAGTGAGTATGTGCAGTTCTATAGTTGTGTACCTACAGCTTGTAAATCAACCATTATAAGATTTAAAAATCTTATAAAAGGGGGGGTGGTGTTGTAGGTCAGAGGTTAAAGTGCTTAACTAGCAACTTCAAGGCCCTGAGTTTGATTCTTCCGCATCACATAAACCAGGTGTGGTGGCATATGTCTGTCATGCCAGCACTCGGGAGTTTGAGTGAGGTATGAGGATATCCGAGTCTGAGGCTAGCCTTGGCTCCCTAATGAGCTCAGGGCCTGCTTGGACTATAGAGTCAGTCTGTGCTTGTATCCACCAATCAGTCAACAAATCTGAAGGGGAAACAGTAGACAATGAAGTCATATCAGTAAAGAGGGTTTTTTTCTTCTCTGTCGTATTAAAAAATATACATTAATGATTTGAGCTGCTTTCAGCTTCATTAAGATCAGACCCTATATGTTGAAGCTGTGGGTTATAGTCACAAACAGGACCAATTTCAAAAGTTAGTCTGCTTTATAAGTAGGGTCATAAAGGGAGGTATAACCCAGCTGTTCTACAGTGTTTTAGATGAACATTTGTATGAAGTGCCCTTCAAAGCTGAATTAATTCATGACCAATAATTGGACACAGTTGACTTCATTTATTTAGATACACAGGATACATTATTCAACAAGTTTTGCAACTAACATTAACTGGCTAAAATTTGACTTGGTCAATTTTACCTTATCCTTTACCTCTATGTTCTATAAATGTGACCAGTGAGATTAGGGGTTATGAAGAGTGAAACAGATTTTTCACTAGGATAGCTTGAAATTAGCAAGTTCATGGGTGAATCATTGAGATTTGTCTTTTTCATGGCAATAGTCTGCAGTCTATAAGTGCCTTAAATTTTTCTTTGGTTCTAAAATGGTACTGATAATATATTCCAGGGTCAAGTTTCTAGATTCAGCCTTGATGCAGACCCAATCTCTGCCTCTTGTTTTCTTTCTTTTGGCCCGTTTTTGTTTTCCCATACTGGGGACTAAACCTAGGGCCTTATATGTGGAGGGCAAGAGCTCTAGTACAGAGCCACATTCCTAGTTCTTTGTTAAGAGTTTTTATTTTGAGACAAAGTCTTGTTAAGTTTTCCTTGGCTTGCCTCAAATTAGGGATCCTTTTGTTTTAGCCAAGACCATAGTCCTGTATGACCATGTATCAGCTGGAACTCCATTGGACCAGACTTGGACATATTCGTCCTGCTGTGACATAAATGTATTCTTAATTTCTGAGATGATTCACATATACAGCCCTTTTCAAAACTTTGGGCTTTTGCCAACAAATGTGACTATGGTCATAATCTACTCCTCTGTGGAGAGATTCATTCATCCTCCTCAGTGTTTCACAAAGTGTGGTCCCTGGATCATCAATGGGATCGTTGTGGGCTTCCTTAAAATGTGAAGGCCCTGGCCCCACCTCATAACAATAAAATCTACATCACTGCAATAAAGCAAAAGTGTCTTCAACCAAGTGAGCAGAGTTGCCCTGGGTGAAGAGACCATGCTACACCCACTCTGAGTCCACTCAAGGCCAAGCCTGGTCATAGAACCATTTTTACTGGCCTCAGAGATCCTGAAAGTAGCTCATTCGGTTTTCCGTGGCATTGGTGTCTCACACGCCCCTTTACTTCCTGCTTTCTGTCCTGAGTGTGAATGGGCCCTTGCACGGGAGAGAGCAGCTCTAATCTTGAATTGCTTCTTTGGTCAAGATTTGTCCTCTTACTCCCTCACTGGGTCTCAGAAGTCTCAGCTTCCTTTTTAATCATTAGGTGGAAATGCAACATTGCTGTATTTATCATAGGAAAACTATTCCCCATTGGTCAATGTGTAGTACATCAGCCAGTGCTACCTGCTACAACTACGACAACCGTAGCCTCTTCAATAAATAACATTTGAATTTTGTAACTGTGCCTTGGCTTTGCTTTAGACAATTCAGGATTAAACAGACAGCTTATGAACCATGGTATGAACCACGTAGTTCATCATGGAATATATTTATATTGGATTTCCTTGATTTTACCTCATTCTATAATACCAGGTCTATATTTGCTATGATTAAAATAAAAAACTGAGGCTGAGGCAGAAGGACAGCCAGGAGTTTGAGGCCAACTTGGGCTACATAGTGAGCTCAGGCCCAGGCTGGACTACAGAGTGAGGCCCTGTCTGCTTCCCCCGCAAATATCTACTCAGTAAAAAATTTTCATTGTTCAATATACATTTACTTTTAGCTATAAAGATATTTAATAAATAAAGTAAATATATAAACTAAATTACAAGTAAAATCAATAGGATGCAAAGATCTTAATTTTTTGTGCTGCTTTTATCTGTGTGTAGAAAAAAGCTAATAAATCTTGTTGAATGAATAAGTGATGAATTGTGGATAGTATGTAAAATATTTGGACATATGTCATTTTAGCAGAGGTTAAAGGATGGAGCCAAAAGATAATAATCATATTAATAGCTGACAGCAGTTGTGAGCTACATGTTGCACATATAATCTTATTTAATATTGGCAAGGAAAGCATATTCTGGTACAACTGGTACAACTAATGTCTTTAGTTTATAGACAAATGCCTAGCCACAGGGAGGACACAGATCGCTCTAAGTCATACAGGCCCAAACAGGAAGTTGTGAGCCAGTGTCTAATACCTGAGCTCCTCCTTGGGTATTGTGAAAACCTGGAGCTACAGGACTTTGGCTGGCTTGTGTCCCCTTTGTTCTATCATTTGCCCTGAGTACTGCAGCAGTTAGCTGAGGTCATCTTGTCCTCTGAGATGAAGACAAAGGAATGCAAGGTTTGCTCCATATCCCGGACAAAACCCGAATTCTTCCCCAAAGGTTCTGTGAATTCCTGAAGGCACTCATCCTCACAGTCTGTTCTGGCTCAAAGGAGAAGTTTTGATGCAGTTTTGGAATTCTTCCCATGTCTCTTCTTCAGCTGTTTTCTTTTTTGGCGCTGATCAAAAACGGAACTGAGTTCCATAGGAGTTGTGATCTGGGCCTCTCATATCAGAGAGACCACAACTCCTATGGAACTTAAGATGAAAGACAAAGTGAAGGAGGGGAGTAAGGTGGGGGAGGAGGGAGGGAGGGGTGGGTAGGGGAGGGACAAAAGGAGAGTGGAAAAGTCCTTGTCACCTTGACAAGATACATATGTGCACAAAATGCTCAACCTCATTGTAAACCTTGAATTTTGCACTTATACATATCAATAAAATGGGGGAAAAATATATATATATATATATATATATATAATCAATCTGTAGTTTAACTGATCTGCCTGAAAATGCTGCTGTGGTCTAGATGCTTTTCTGATTCCCCTTTCATAATGAATGCGGAGTTTTTCTACTTCCAAGGAAAAGTCATCCTTACATTGTCCCAAAAGTTAAAACCTTCACAGAGAGAGCCCTCTTGATGTCTCAGTGTGGGCACAAGGCAGTGATAGGCTCTAGTGAGTGGTCAGTGACTTTCCCTATGTCCTGATGGTTTCCTAATTCTTGGCTGATAACAAAACTGAAGGAGAATCTGATCAAATTGATAGCTGATCGATCACTTAAAAATAAACTTCAAGACTGCATACCTGTCCCATAAGTTCAACTCAGGAGAGCTGAATAATGGATGGCGTTGCTGGGATGGAATACTTTATCCCCTTGTACTCATCAAGGAGAACAGTTTTAACATTTTCATCTATAGCAAAGCCCTGTGTCACTTTAGCAATAAGTTATAGTCATCTATGCTTAAAATAACAGACTGAAAAAAAGAACAGCAAAATCTAAAAAATTGAACATTTCCATTTTTTCTAAACTTCTGTGCAATATATTCTAATATTCCCCTCAATGGTATATTACTAATACTTGTAATGATGACCAAATCTGGAAAACTTTTTTTTCTAATTTAGAGACTTAGATGCATAGTAATAATAAACCTACCCATATTTTAACTTTTATCAATCAGGGTAACTAGTAAAAATAGTTGAAGTATAAGAACACATGTCAAGTATAAAAAATTTCTGTGGCAGAAGCAGAAGTGCAAGGTTTATATGTAAGATCTCTCTCTCTCTCTCTCTCTCTCTCTCTCTCTCTCTCTCTCTCTCTCGTATATCCCTAAAATGAATAAAAAAATCTAAATCTAAAGTACATCTGGTCCTAGGCATTTTGTAGACTAGGGGCCCTCGACTTTATCCTCCTGCATGAGTCTCCACCACAGATTTGATATTCTATGTCCACTAACCCTTTAGTTTTTCTTTTTTCCAATTCAGTTACTCTTCACTGAAAAACAAAAATAGTTTGTGAATTCTGATAAAAAGAATTCTTCTCTCTTCTCCCAAGATGGTTCAATAAAGACTCAAACACTTTGAGAAATATTACAAGTAAGTGAAAGAATTTTCAAATCCTTATTCTGGGGGTGATTAGAAGGTAATTTGAAATGATGGGTTTGAGATGAGGTAGATAACTTGGAGGTTTCAGCATTACGTGTGGTAACTTGTTCAAACAGCCTGCTGAATAACAAGCTCCTTCTTCTGACATTTCCTAGAATTACCTTTTGAAAGAGCCAGATGAACTTTGTCCTGGACTAACAGCTCTGAAGATTAATCACTAAGATCTGCTGACAAATGATGAGACATCTTGTTCAAATAATGCTATGCAGCCTTTGAAAAAGTCAAGATGACCCAAGTAGCTCTCTATATACTTAAAGTTACATTGTTAAGTGATAAGAGCAAGTTTTAAAACAAGATTTAAAATGTGTAGTTTTTAGGTTCATACGTAGAAAATTTGTGGATCGCAGGAAATCGCCTACACTGAGGAAGTAGGGTTGGAAGATGTTGAAGAAAATAAGAAAGGAAAATTTTGTTTTTCTTTTGTATTATTTGCACCTTAATTATTTTTTTAATTATAAAAAGTTACTTCAAAAAGGGAACAGAGTCCTGGCAAAAATTAAATCCACCTTGAAAGAATGGGGAGAAATGTCTTTGATGAAGTCTTTGCCTATTTGATCTCCTCAGCCTGGTCTGCTTCTTTCTGCTTCTCCCCTGAAATGCGGAGTTCGACCTCAGAGCACAGTTCAACCTGACCTCCTCTGTGACAGCACTCACCCTCAGTAGCTGGATCCATTGCTTCTTTCCTTGTATTCATGGCATTTAAAAGTATTTCATTATTTACGTATTTCTGACCGATGATATTTGTACATAAGGAGCAAGGGTATGTGTTTCAGTGCACTTAAACATTGTGTATTGATAAATTCAGAATATTTAGATTCTGTATCATCTTAAACATTAATTATTTCCTTGTGGCAAAACCAAAAAGTAGACCTACCACATGGCTCAGCAATCCCACTGCTGGGTATAAAAACAGAGGAAGTGAAATCATTTTGCACCTATGTCTATAACAATCTCTGTCATGTTATATACTAAAATTCCTTTGTTCCTTTTTCTGTTTGTGTGTAGCCAATAGGGATGATGTTCTCACAACGTTTTTAAATTATAAAATTCAATATAATTTGAGTGAAGTGTGAGAATCCAAAATTTGTTCAAGCATAACAGCCTTAGTCTGAAATGTACAGGTGCAGTTCTGTTTCAGTGGAATGTACAGGACTCCTCCAGGTAATACAAAGACTGTAAGGCAGCTCCAAAGCAACCACCAGACATTTACTTACAACCCTTCTTTAAAATCTTTGTATTTTGAAGTAGTTATAAATTCGCAGGTTTTGCAGTCTTAGTACAAAGAAGATCTCATTGTCCTTTTGCCTAGTTCCTGTAATGTGTACAATCCTGCATAACTATAAGATGACATCACAGTCAGAAAAACGAAGTAACAAGAAATCTGTATTAGTTGCATTGGTGATTCCTTTTTCTCCTTGAGCCCCTGAGAGGTGAACATTCCCGTACTGCAGAGGCAGACCCGGGGACACCACAGGCAGGAGGGTCAGGAGGTGGGAGGAACATGACAGTACCCCAGCAAGAACAGCACTTTTGTGGGGACATGTTTTGCAGATTCAGGTAACACCTTGAATCTTGTCAACGTCTCAGGTGATAGTCCACAGCAACCAATAATTCGGGAGTCAGCAGCTTTCCTGTCCCAGAGGAACAGCAAGTGATGCCTTCGTTATGGTCCTACTGAGACAGAGGCAAATTCTTGTCTTTGAGAAGAGTGGAGTAGAGTGTGGGGATTTAGGCAATGGATGCCATCTCCATTTCTCTCTCTTGGAAACATTAGTCAAACCTTAGAATTCACTCTTTTAAATACCACAAGCTGAGTCCACTATTGTAGACCCCAGCACTGGGAGACTGAGGCAGGAAGATTGCAAATTTGAGCTCAATCTGGGAAGAAACTTGGTAAGACTGTCTTAAAATTTAAAAAGGGGGTTAAAGTTGGGGATATATCTCGTGTGAAGGTCCTAGCTTCGATCTCCAGTACCAGTAAATAAAGAAATCACAAATCAGCAGTTTTTAACATGTTCTCATATTTGTGCAACCATTAGCACTGTCTAAGGGAGAATCTTTAATTACCATTTCAAAAAGAAAGCTCAAACCCCTTAGCAGCCATTTCCCGTCTCTCAGTGCTTCCAGCCCTCGCAACCTTATACTCCTATGAATTTGTCTACTTGGACATTATATATACATAGAATCTTATAATACGTGGTCTTCAGTGTCTGGCTTCTGTTCTTCAGCGTCATCTTTTTGAAGCCCAATGCCGTCACTTCTATCAGTACTCCATATCTTTTGTGACTTAGTAATTTGTTTGTTCATTCATCACGTGATGGATATTTGGGTTGTTTCCCCTTTCTAACTATTGAGATGCTATTAACTTTTGTGAGTAAGTTTGTATTTTTAAAAGTTCTTGTTATTGAGAACTCGTTTTAGGTAAAACATGCAAGGGCTACAAAAAATTCATTTACTCTAGTCATTTAATATGTCTCATTAGTCCTTATCTTAATTACCTATTTATTGCTAAAACAGACTACTCAACATCCACAACTTAAGAGGGTGAAGATTTATTTTAGCCCACAGTTTGAGAAAATATTATAGGTTAGATCTAGAGTGTACCCACAAAGCCTCATGTACATATGGACATTGTGTGTTCTTGGGAGGTGGGACCTGGTTGAAAATGGTGGATGCTTGGGGCTTGACCTGGAGGGACATGTGCTGATTCTGCCTTTCTTCTCTGTGGTTCATTCGGCCATGTTGTGAGGAACTCTTTTCTCCTGTTCCCGCCTCATGACATAATTCCACTATTTCTAGCTGCCCACCCATGAATGGAGTGTGACCTTCTAGACCATAGTTGTATTCAGGTGTGTTCTTTAAATATGTAGGCTTTTTATTGTTTACTGTTTTATATCAGCAGTTCACTAGCTTGGTATATCCTAAACTGAGCACTAAGGTTCCATTAGGTGTTGTCTAATATTTTTCTACATGTGGCAGGATATTTTTAATTTTTGAGTTGGAGTTACTCAAAATGAACTTTTACTGGTTAAGGGTAGATTACAGATTGATGTGAAACATTCTGTTGAAGTGATAGTGTTGTGAAGTTGGGACTTTGGCAACAGCTCTAATGAAAAGACTAAGTACTACATGAAAATCTATGTAGACCCAGAGGTCGGAAAAGTGGAGTCTATGGTGATTCATAGGTTTGAGAAGTTATGCAGTGCCCACCTGTTGGCCATCTCTAAAATAAGTCGACCTGGTTATTTCATAATTGCTATTGTTTGGATCTGGAATGTGTCCTGAAGCCACATATGTTGGATGTTGTGGAGGCCGGGCCAGGTCAGAAATGGTGGAACAATGTGGTTTGATCTGAAAGGGGTAGATCACGCGGGCTGGACCTGGATGGGGGGGGGCATTACTAGGACAGGACCTGGAATGGTACATGCTAGCTCTACCCCTCCTGTCATGCCATGAGCAGCTCTGGCTATGCCCTTACCCTGTGCTTCCACCATTGTCCACTCCCAATGAATGGAATGCAACCTTTTGAAACTACAAGCTAAAATAAGCCTCTCTTCCCTTAATTTGTGAATGTCAGTTATTGCATACAGTAATTGGTACCAAACAAGTGAGTTGTTGCTGCAATTTTACCTGAGTATGTGGTTTGGAAGCCTTTGGAATTGGTTGGTGGGAGGAGTTTTGAAAGATGGGGAGATGCTGGCTAGAGAAACCTGTGAATATTGTAAATCAAATTTGATGGGAGATTCTGGTCAGAGCTCAGAACACAAGAATGCTGATGGAAGTGTGGATTGGAAAGGCCTGGCTCAAAACATTTCAGATGGGAAGGAGGATTTTATTGGCAATGGATCTAAAAACCATGTGTGGTATGTTTTGGCAAAAAAATGTGTCCATCTTTTGAAATTAAATGTACCATGTCCTGGAACTTAACCTAAAACTGAAATTATGAGTGGTTGAATGCTTAATCTGGTGGAGGAAATTTCACGGCAACCCCAATGTTCATGCTGTCACCTGGATACTGTTTCTGACATTTAGACAGCTCTACTGTGAGAAGAAGGGAAAAAAGGGCAGAGGAAAAAAGGTTCAAAAAGCTTAAAGTTTTGTCAGAAGCAATCTGACTCCAAAGTAGGAACAGAAAAGCATATGATTGTTAAAGAGATTAGCTGTAAAAGGAAGCCAAGTACCCAGAATCAAGACTATAAAGAGGGTGCCTTGAGGGTGTCTCAGGAATCAGCAAGACACCACTCTTCACCAATTAAAGGCCAGGAAGACAAAAGACTCTGTTCTTTGAAAAGAGACCCCTGGGCCATCCTGTAGGACAACATAGGAAGGTGAATTTCCAAGTAGTTCAGCCATCTAAGAACTCAAAGGCCACTGTGGCTATCACGATCCTGGGGGACAGGGGGTGAGCAGACCACTGCTCAATCCAGTTGTAGCCCTTGGCATCATCCATGTACCGCTGGCTTCACAGGCACTCAGAATGCAAGAGTTGTGGGATTATGGAGGCTTCCACTCGAATTTCAGAAGAAGGCCTTGTAAGCCAGGCAGTGTTCCCCCCGAGGACAGTAGATAAACTTGTGAATAAGAAGCCTAAGCAGCAGTGGAGATCCTAGATACTTGGAGCTGCCAGAAAGGTATATTGTCTGCTGAGAAGGTCATAGGGTATAAGCAGAGCTATCCCAAGAGAGAAGCCACCAAAGTTACAGCCAGCGGCAAGCTGAAGGTGCAGGGCCACCCAAGCCCTTTGGAACTCACATCTCACCACAATTTACCCCAAGAACTGGACACGAATCTGTAGGATTTAACCCTTGCTCTGCTGAGTTTATAGTTTCTTTTTGTCTAATTTCTTTCTATCCTTCTATTCATCTCTTTTGGAACAGGAATGTTTACTCTGTGCCATTGTATATTGGAATTAAAAAAGTTTTTTTTTTTTGAGACAGAACTCTCACTGTAGTCCAGGCTGATACTGAATTCATTATGCAGTACAGGCTAGACTTGGATTCCCAGCAATCATCTTGCTTTGGCCTTTGGAGTGCCTGGATTGCAGGTTAGCACGAATATGCCTGGATTTATGGGGTGCTGGGAGTCAAATGCAGGGCCTTGTGCTTGGTAGGCAATTGCTGCAACCACTGTGCAATTCCTCTAGTCCCCTCCCCCTTTGATTTTTTTCACAGGGGCTTACAACTAAGAGTTCCTCCTGAATCTCAGAGGAGACTTTGGACTTGGACTTTTTAGCAGTTCTGAAACTGCTAAGACTTTGGCAGCTCTTAGAGAAGGACTAAATGCATTGTGGATGAGAAGGTAGACATGAGTCTTGTGGGGGTTAGGGGCAGAATGTTATGGTTTAGATTGGAAATGTCCCCCAAAAGCCTCATGTATTTAGATGTTATAGAGTACTTATGGAGCCATGTACTGTTAAGAGATTGGGCCTGAGAGTCCCAGATCACAACTCTTATGGAACTTAAAATGAAAAACAAAGTGAAACAGGGGGTAGGATGGGGGAGGAGGGAGGGAAGGATGGGTAGGGGGAGGGACAAAAGGAGAGTGGGAAAGCCCTTGTCACCTAGACAAGATACGTATGTGCACAAAATGCTCAACTCCGTTGTAAACCTTAAATTTTGCACATATACATATCAATAAAATGGAAAAAAAAAAAAGATTGGGCCTGGTTAGAAGGAGTGGAGCACTGGGCTTTGACCTTGACGGGGAGGACTACTGGAACAGGACTTAGAAGGATACATGGTAGCTCTGCCCTTCCTCCTCGAATTGACTTTCTTGTTTTCCATGCCACGACCAGTTCTTCTGCCAGCTACGCTTCTACCATATGCTTCCACCATTACCAGCCACTCGTGAAAGGCCTGAGAGCTTCTGAAACTATGATTTAAAATAAATCCTTCCTCCCTTAAATTGTGGATGTTGGGTATTCTGGCCCAGCAATGAAAAAGTAACTAAGATATAAGGAAACAAAAGTATTTGGGGGGGGAGAATTTTAATTATTTAACAAATAAAATTTTAGGTACTTCTTTTGACCTCAGTAGTGTGTCAGGAATTCTGAGACATAAAGATACTGGTTACTTAAGTATTCTGGGACTATTTGCTCTAGTCCCAAATTTTTAATATTTGTTAAATTGCACTGTCCTTATTTCTAAAACATATCCCAGGTTTCACGAGTCCATGTCCTCATTCTAGAAGACTTTATTTACCCAGCCCCTTTTCAGGAAACATTCTTGGCTGTCCGTGGTAGTGACCAGTTGCTCTCATAACATCTGATTTGTTCTTTCACTCTACACTATGCATGCTGTGCCGTGATTTATCCAGATTCCTCTACTTTTCCCTTTACAAATTCCGCAACCACGGAAAGCTGCATCTTGGCGCTTTTGCATCTCTAACCCTGGGCCTGGCCTTGACTAAATAACTGAATAAATGAACTCGATGGAGGCTCCCTGCCATCTCTCCTTTAGGATATATATTTCCTATGGTAATTTTGAGCAGGACTGTAAGTAATCATGATCTCAGCACCAATCAAGGCATATAATCAATCAAAGAGACCATTTGAATACAAATTGTGGCCATTTCAGAGACAATCTCCTGACCCGTCAAAGCACAGGTCAGCCGCAAAGTCATGCCAACCCAAGATGTCCGTTTGAAATGACAGAGTGCGCTGCAAGTTGAATTCAAGCTGAATTGGCTTAAATGAAACGCAATGGATAGCAGATGAAAGCTCAACAGGTTCCAGAATAACTGTGTGCTTGTTATGATGTTCCCACTAATTGGAGCACCGGCTCAATGAACCTCGGCTTTGGAGCTGCTCCTGGGGTAACTAGCAGGCACATCTGTCTGGTACCAATCTGCACACTTGCTCATTTGCCAAAAATGTAAAGTGGAGCCCTGAATTAGTCTCAGTTCACTTAATCACTTTCAAGCTGGAGACACAGCTGAATATATCACCATGCTTCCCCCTCCCAACAAAAACGCCATGCCTCATCCACCTGGGAACATTTTTAAAAGGTGACTTAAAAGCAAAGCATCTGAAACGGCAGCATAGAGAGCTGGGTATGGCTTTGGGTGACTGCCTGTCACCCTCATTTATGTAAATAGGTGCCTGGTACTTACACCAAAGAAGAGACTACTAAACTGAAGCTCTTCAGAAGCTCTCGTGTGCGAAAGGTGCATAAAACGTGTGTTTCCTTAAAGGACGTCTACCTTCGACTCACGTTTTATTCCCTTCGGCAATGTGTGCATTAGTAGATAAGCATTTGCTACAGGGTTTCAAAAGTTATGCTTCTAATGGAATTAAAGTTTAACCTTCATTATCCCAGTGGTATTCTCTGTAAAATAACTTGTGTCACAGCACTTTAACGTCATGTTCGTCTTGTTTTGTCTTGTTTTATTGTAACCACCCTCCCATCCTTTAGATCCAGCATAAAATAATTTCATATTTATATTGTACTTACACGACTCAGGTTATCTTCAAATGTTCTGCAAAAATGAAACAACCAGTCCACACAGAAATAACCACCTTGTGGAGGTGAAATATGTTGTGAGGAAATGTTCATTGGAACAATGCCTCACATTGTTCCTCTCGGTTAATATTGATATCACCTTTATTTTAGGCACAAGGAACATAGAGTGATTGAGTTATCTTTTGGGATAGAATATTGTTTATAGAAACTGTCCTCAGTGTGCTACCCCAGCTCAAGGAGACTTGGCACGCGCCAGAATCTCCTCTCAGGCCCCAGCCTCTTTCCTTGAACTGACTTTCACTCACCACGTACCGATCAGATGTCCACTATATACTAGACACGTATGTAGGTACTGTTTTTTTCACCACACCATGCTTCCCCCAACCCTTGTCCCAAGTCTCTAGTCCAATAGGAATGGAACCAGCTTCACTAATGCAAGTCAAGGTGGTTATGTGATGATGATATGCTTGATACAAGGCTTTGGGAAGGGACTAGTATTGGATTCGGGGAGTTCTGGTGGCCAGGAAATCTCTCTAAGGAGGTGTCATTTGAGATGACACCAACAATCAGAAGGTGTCAACTTTGATGAGACCCAGGGAAGAGCACTGCAGGTAGAAGGAAGAGTAACTGCCAGGACCCTGGTTATGGACTGATGCAAATCCCTGACACCCCACATGTGGGCTCAGCCCTGCCTTCAGTCCATACCCTCCATACTTTGTTCTCTGTTCATCTTCTATATATCGAAATTGATGAAAGATTTCATCTGGCAAGTCCCTGCATGCATCCAAAGAGCCAACATTACCAAACACTTGGAAGGTAGAGGGCTCAGCAAATTATGTGTGCTAGTGGTGAGACCCTTGAAAATTAAAAATAAGATTTTCTAGAAGCAGCTCTGTGCAGCAAGTTCTGATTTTTTATTTTTATATTTTTGTGCTGTTGGGGATTGAGTTCAGGATCTTACCCATGCCAAGGAAACAGCCACTGAGCCACATTCCCAGCCAATGTCTGTGTTTTGTCAATAAACCCTACAAAATCGACAGTCCTCTGTGGCATATCTTGTCTTTCCATTCCATGAAGTCTACTTACGTACACAGAAAGTTCTGTGCCCATATAAGGGATGTGCCCTGCCTTCTGTTTTGTCTTCTCCGGGTTATATCTGACGTGTTGCTCATCTCTCAGACTCTTTTGAAGTTGCAGGAAATCTGAGTAAAAGCCAGTTACAGCACTGACGACTGTGGCCACAGGAACTCTGTTGTGTCCTGCATCCTTCCTACTCTGAAAAGAGACTGCTGTTTAAAAGGGGTAGACTGAGAAACTAGGGTGGTAATGCATGTGGAACAGTTGTTACCATCTGCCTCGGGGAGGACACAGAGAAAGGCAGACAGAATGGCTTTGCCTGCTGAGAGCTGGCCTGGCATAGCGGCTGGGCAAACGCGCCTTGTAAGCCTGGAGAACTCCCATGGTTTTTAAGACTCAGCTCAAACAGTTTTCTGTGAAATTTTGTCTGAGCGCACTTGATCCCGAAGCCCAAAGTCACCGTGAGCTCGTATAGACCTTGTGCACCCACAGCAGTTCCTCCTTGCCCACCTCAGCGAATCGGACCGTGTTATTGGGAGTGTGAGCTTGTGTTTGCTTTGCTCATTTAGCAATCTCTAGAGTACTTCCTCCAAACGTGCTTGCTGAAAACGAGTGAATGAATGATGTGGAAGAAATATAGCTCTACTAAAGCAATATAAAAGATGTTGATGCCAGGTCCAGTGGTACGACTTGGTGAGGGCCTGTCTTGAAATCAAAAATAAAAAATGGGCTGGAGATGT
The DNA here is from genome assembly GCA_004027205.1 of Ctenodactylus gundi. Lineage (NCBI taxonomy): Eukaryota > Metazoa > Chordata > Mammalia > Rodentia > Ctenodactylidae > Ctenodactylus > Ctenodactylus gundi. Next base: position 575,266 of record PVKB01000739.1, on the reverse strand, counting down.
AATGCAACACAGAGGGCCTGGGCTTGATTTCAAGTACCTCACACGTGTGCGTGTGCACACACACAAACACACACACCACAATGTCTGCAGACTGGCAATTGTGGCAGACTCCTGACCTATGGGAACAACTGGAGGGGACAGAGGAGGAGAAGAGATGGAAGCCTTCCTCAGTAGAAGTCTGCCCACAACCAAGTAGGGACTGTCAACCATTTGGAATTGCTAATCTGTCATCCATGCAGACATTTTGTTTTCTTCTGTTTTGGGAAGTAGTGGACAAAAGGTGGAGTGACTGAGATTTTTTGATGCAATTATCTCATTACTGAATGGGAGAGCAGGCATTTTTTTGTTGTTTCTGTAATGTCTGTCCAAAATACAAGGATCAGCTTCTCTGCCTTTGTGACTTAGTAAGCCAATATTTTGAAGAAAATGAAAAAAAATTTTTTTTGAAGGTTGAAGCTATTGTAAGCCTTGAGGCCATGATCATGTCTAAACCCTTGCTCTGATTTCTTCTGGAAAAATGCACAGGAAATAACAGCCAAGTCTTTATCGACCCCAGGGCATGACTGGCACAGCCATTCTTTGAATAAATCTTAAAATAATTTGGTTTCCTTATGACCCAAGCTTTCCCCTCAAAAGTCATAAGCTATAAAGAATTCTGATAGGTTTATGTCTTTGATTAATCAAGGCTTACTGTCTGATTTAAACTTTGTGCCAAGTGACACCCAGTGATCCCTCTTTGTTTGGAGCCTCACAGGCAGCACAGAAGTCAGATCTATCACCAGGTGACAGCTGCACTCACATGCCAGAAGAGAGTCAATTCATAATCCTCTCATTTTTAAATTTATTTTCTTACCCCATCAGAGAATATTGTAGGCTGATGTGATTAGTAGGCAGGATGTGACCCTCTATAGTACCATAATATTTTTCTATGTCTTCTGTTGGTGTGCTTAATAAAAGCCACTGAAAAACAAATATGGAGAGATCTGAATGTATTATATAATCTTTGCCTTTCCAGAATGTGTTTCAGTGATAAGCAGATGATGGATGCGGATGAGTATTGCTGCTTCCTTAATCAAGTCTCGTGTTCTCTCTTTTTCTCTCTCTGTCTCTCTGTGCGTGTGTTTGCAGCTGCTGTCTAGACTACTCTCTCAATTACTAAACCATCAGGATGATCACAAATAATTGAAAAGTTGCAATTTCATCAGATGCATTAAGTTTATCTCTCTGTAATGCTAGCAGTGTGGCTTAATAAAATATGCCCAGGACAGATTTCACCTTAGTAATGTGTCATCGGTAATAGTGGTAAAGTGTTTCTGAAACTTCAGTAAAGTCACAGAAGAGGACATGTTCTTGTGAATTGAAGTATAAGAAAATAATTCCTCTGAATGAATAGAGCATGTAGTGGAAATGGGCTTCATTGGATACTCTTTATTTTTTATGTCACCTATATTTGAAAATAAAAGGGCCTGCATGACTGAAACATTAGCCAGGTTTATTAAACACCCTAAACCTCAGAAATCTGCTTCCAAGTGTTGTTAGGATGATAAGGTTGGAGAGGAAGTTCATCATCGAAGCAGAAATTTGATTCAGGAGTCTGTCCCCCCTGGACCTCACCTCTCATTGACTAAATAACACCGGATAATCTGCCTAGTTTCTTGGCACCCAGTTTTCCTCATCCTGTGAGGAATGATGCAGAGCCAAATTTTTTGACTCAATCAGTAAATATTGAGTAATAAAAATTATGTGAAACTACTCTGTTATATTGGTTATCATTAGTGACAAAATTTAATAGTCAAGGAATTTGCCTTCCCATTGTGAACAGTTTTAAAACTAGACATAAAACATGAGGCAAGTCTTTTCATGAGTGGACAATAGGCAGTACTGCTTATTTTCCAAAATCTGAAAAGTATAATTTGTCATATTTTGTTTAATTTATAGTTTCATGCAGGAAGATAAATCCAGTCTATGTTGCTCTCTGTGGCTGCAAATGGAGTTCTGTCTGCGGTTTGTGGTGGGTTAAAGTGGACCAACTAAATGATAATAAGAGGAGGCATGGTTTAAAAATTAATACAAGGCATGAAGTGGAATACTAAAAGGTATTTGACTTACTCAGGTGAAAATGGGAGAATATAAACAGGAGCAACAGCACTATATGAAACAGAAAACAAATAAAAAGTGATAGACTAAAACCCAACCATTTAAATAATTACATCAGGTGTAAATGGGCAACTTTCCACTTAAAGAGAGACTGGATGAAGACTTTGACTAGATTAGTCATAGAGACTCTTTAGAAGGCCCACTTCAAAGAGGGACTGTTTCTCCTGACCATTAGACTTGGGCCTCCCTCTGTTTGCCCTGATGCTACAAAGAACCATTTTACCCAAGGCATGTCCTTCTCAAGGGGATGCACTTGCCATTACCGATGAAGGCAGGGCTTAAAGACCTGGTTGTTTCAGTCCATGGGAGACAACTTTGACAGCCAACACACTAACTGGTACCCTAAATTTCTGTCATGACTATCCTCTGTCCCATCTTGCTTCATCTTCATCATTTCCACAGTTTCTTAGTCAAATAAATATTCATAGAAAACTCCAGCTCCATATCTGCTCTTGGACAGCCTAACCTCTAAAGAAGATGAGTTTTCAGGGAAGTCATGACATATTTTGTCTATTTTTCAAAGGTCTTTTATTTATATAAAGAACAGAGATCGATCAATTATATATTGCCTATTTTGCTTGATAACCTTTGTCATATTTTTGTGAACTTCATAATTTCTTGTTTATAGAAGGACCTGTCTTTATTGGCAAAAACCTACACAAGGTGCTGATTTGCAGGTTCATCTGAATTAGAAATTACATTGTAGCAAGGAGTTTTGAAGAGCACAAAACAATTGGAAGTCTGAAGGTGCAAAGCCAAGTGAGTATAGTCCTATAATCCTAGTTCCAGCAATTTTGACAAGTGATTAAACTTGTGCGTGGTCTCACGTTGTTGTGCCAGAACACATAACGTTGATGGTTAGTGAGCTCTGGATGTTTGTGGATGGTGGATTGATTCAAACTGTCCATTGTCAACAGTAAATTCCTGAATTGATTATTTGGTTCTTTGGTAGGAGCTCAAAAAACATGACAATTTTAAAGTCCCCCCACATTGACAGCTTAACATTCCTCTGATGAGTGTCTGCTTTTGATCTCATTTGAGGCAAGTCATCACATTGGGACCAAGACCATTTGCATACCACATTGTTGCAAACAATCTACTTCTTGCCATCAGTTATCAGTCATTTCAAAAAAAGATCATTTCCCTCACATTTAAATAGCATACCCCAGACATTAATATATGCCATCAAATGAACTTCTTTGAGTTTGTAAGGACTTCAAATATCGAGCTTGTTTGCATATTCAAGCCTCTTCAGGTGATTGTGAGTACTTGAATGCTGGATGGTCAATGTTTATGCCAGTTATGTCTTTGTTTTGTTACCATCAACCTTGGCAACCTTCCCTGATTGGGGACTGTCATTGAAATCAAAATGACCAGCGTGGAATTTCATGAACCATCATTGGGACTGACATTCTTGTAGAGCATTGTGGCTGTAGACTGTGTACAAGCTGTTTCACAAGCTTGATGTACATTCTTCGCTTTACAGAAATAAAACAGTGAACTATGGAAAAAACACATAGATTGTTCTTCTATCTTCAACTTGTAAAATCTCCAAAACTCAAGCAAATTACACAATTTTTTTAGGACCAAACTCGAACTGTCCACTATCAAATGACTTAACAATAACATAGATGCAACTGACTCTAATACAGGAATGAGCACGCACCACCCAGTGAAAAAACGTATCATGACTTTTCCAACAGCCTAATATGTAGTGTTCTTAGAGAGAAACTTTAATGTAAAGACATAGATTAGAAGTAAAAGGATACCAAAAGATATACAGTATTGTTTAACTAACAATGGTGAAATATAGCTGTATTCAAGTTTTCATAGAATGTTCACTAAGATATATGTTAATGTTAATATAGTCTTTCAAGACTGAAATCTTGAAGACTATGTTTTCTGACTTCAATAGAATTAAGTTAGAAACCATATCAATAACATGTCTGGAAAATACCTAAAGTATTTGGAAATTTAACAGCACATTTCTGAATAATTCATGGATAAATAAAAAATTAAAAGAGACATAAAGACATGCTTAGCTAAATGATAATTCACACATTAGAGAGTTTAGATGGTGTGCTAAAATTATGAGAAGGAAGGTACAGGCTTATTAAGTTTATAAAGGCTTGTACAGGGAAGAGAAAAGATCTAAAACCAATCACCAAGTTTCCATAAAACAAAACACAGAAAATTGACAGATTAATAGATTCTGGGAAACGATTAAAATAATTGATAAACTCCAATCAAGACTTAAAGGAAAGAAAGAATAAGCACAAATCAGCACAATTAGGAGTGAATGATGGGCTCCCACTAGTTGGATGCTATGGTTTGAATGCTTGCGTCGTCTCCAATTTGGGTTGAGATTTAATTCCCATTTCAACAAAAGGTGAAGCTTTTAGGTGAATGTTAGGCTAAGAGGATTCTACTTTCACAAATAGATTGGATTCTTGTAAAATGCCTTGAAGTGCAGTTTTGCCCCTTTGGTCCTTCTGCTACATACAGAGGGTTCATTTCTCCTGGCAGACAGAGCATCAAGGTGACATTTTGAAGACCTTGGATTTACATGTCTCCCAAACTATGAACAATCAATTTCTATTGTTTATAAATTAGTCTCTTTCATGTATTTTGTTATTGTAAAGCAAACAGACTAAAAGACATTTGAAGAATGGGGAAATATTTTTAAAAGATCTTCAACTGACATCAAATGAATGAATTTCTTTGAAATACACAAGCTACCAAAGCTTATAAAGAAGAAATAGAAAAATTTAATAAGTTGTCTAATAAGGTTTCTTCTACTGTAGCTTGTTGAATACTCATGACTCTTACGTTTTTTGGGACCAAATGGTTGTCACCAATCAGTGGCAAACTACAAGCCCTTGAATATTGTCAGTATTGAATATATACTAAATATGCAAAACCTAGTAGAACCTGAGTATTTTATGCTGTATTTTTAGTCCTACTTGTCTCATACATATTTAATATATTCTGACTATTAAGTACCTCCAGTGTATTTAGTGGATCATGAATATTTATTACACAGGTGCTTTGTGAATATTAGGTACTTTCTGCTTCTTTTACCCTTTTCTACTTACATTTAACACACCAATGCTCTACTTTGTAGCTATTTATCTTTGCTTAACACATCTTATAAACTGTCTCTACTAACAAAGTTTTTAAAAATGCAAAGTTTTTGCCAATATTTTACAAACCACAGGCAATTTCATCTTTTGTGATTGAATTGACTGTTCTCAGAAGTCAATGTATTATACATGTACAATACTTCTGTGTTCAAAATTTAAAAAATATTGTTGGGAAAAACTTAAACAGATGTATATTAAGTAAGTGGAGATATGTATTATGTTCTGTTTTGGAAATTTTCATATAGATAAAATGTAAAATCTATACACTCTAAGTTAATAAATTCAAAATTGAATTGATTCACAGATTCAATGTAATTTTCATTTTTAAAAAACCCTAAGAGGATTTCTTTTGGGGAAAAGTAAAAATCTACAATATATATGGGATGCAAAACAAATTTGAACAAGGAGAATAAAATTGGAGAAACCAAACTACTTGATTTTAAGACTCATTACAGTGCAAGAATACACATTTAGAATGGAATCCACCAATGGATTCACATCTGTGTGGTCAGATATTTTCAACAGTAGAGTCAAAGTAACTAAATGTGGAAAACATAATCTTTTCAACATTTAGATCTGATCTATTTGAATATTAAAAATGTACCACAATATCTCTTACTGTGTACAAAAATTAATTTGACATGTATCATTGCTCTAAATGAAAAAATTAAGAAAAGAAATGGGAAAAATTCCTCATCACCTTGGAACATGAAAATATTTTTTAAAAGCTAAGAGTACAATTTGAACTCTACCAAAAGTAAAATTTTTGTTCTGAAAAAGCCCCCATGAAATTAAAAAAAAAAAAAGGCAACCTGCAGACTGGGAGACAATATCCTCAGATACATTGCACGTGAAAAAATTCTTGCATCTACACCTTAACAATAGGACAGAGAATTAGTTTTTTTTTAAGATTGAAAGACTAGAATCGATTTTAAAAATTAGCACTATGAATGTCCAATAAGCATACAAAAATTAATATGACCAGTTATCTGGAAAATGCAAATTACAACTGTAATAATATACCAATTCACTCACATTTAAAAAACTGACAATACCTTATAGTGATAAAGATGTGGAAAAACTCCAATTCTTACATATTTGCTGAGGGAGGACACAATCATGTGACTACTTTGAACAATCAAGTACCAATTTATTATAAATATAATTAAACATATCACTATTATCTCACAATTCTACTGTTAGATAGTTGCTCAAAGGAAATGAAGGCACATGTCCATAAAAAGACTTGTGTCTGAATTTTCATATAAGTTTTATTCATAATAATCCTAACCAGTAAACAATCTAAAAAATGTTTCAATTGGTTGATATTGAAACAATCTGTGTAACATAAACAAGGCAATCATACGTATTTTGTATGTCTTCGGGTGTCTCTGAATCAATTGCAGTCCTTGTCTCTGCTTGTTTCTGATTTGACTGAGAATAAATTCTGGCTTATTGGCCCCTGTCTCTACAACGTCACTAGGACCAGTGGTTCTGGTATGTAGTTAGAATAGAATCCAAGGAGGGTTTTCACACCATCCCCTCCCCCACCACTTCTAGCTCTAGGGATTGAACTCAGGGCCTTTGCACTGACCAATATCACCAGCCTATTTTATTTTTCTTTTATTCTGAGACAGTCTCACTCAGTTGTCAAGTTGCCCAGGCTGAGTTCAAACTTCTGATTCTCCTGCCTCAATCATCCAGAGTGGTGGGATTATAGGCCTGTGCCACCAGGCTGCACCTTTCTGAGACATGGATGAGTCCTAACCACACCTAGTGAACGAAGCCAGGCACCAAGGGCCTTACATTGTATGACTCCATTTATGTGAGGCATCGTTACAGGCAAGTTCACAGAAACAGGAAGTGTTGGAGTAGTTTCCCTCAGCTTGGGGGAGGGCGGGTGGGAAGCAACAGCGAATGGGCCGAGGTCTCCTTGGAGTGATGAGAATGTTCCAGAATCAATTTGTAGTGCTGATTGTACAACCTTGCTAAGATAGTAAAAATAACTTCATCGAAACTTCTCCACTGTGAATCTTTAAAAACTTCAATGGATATTTTTCAGTCCTTTTTAAATTTTACCTCTCTGAACTATTTTTCATTCTTAGTGACGGTCTCTGTATCAATTTATTTTCATATCTTTTTCTTTGTGAAGCTGTTTTGTTGGATTTTTACCCCTATTTCTCAGATTATTCCCTTTTACTCATTGGATATTTTTGTTCCTGTATTCATTCTTTAAAGCAGTACTGTTGGGAGCTGGAGGAATGGCTCAGTAATTAAAGCGCTTGTCTAGCAAGCGCTAAATCAAGCACTAAGTACCTGAGTTTGATTGCCCAGCATCACATAAGCTGGGTGGCACACGCCTGTAATACCAGCACTCTGGAAGCTGAGGCAGGAGAATTGCTGTCAGTCCAAGGCCAGCCTGGGCTCCATAGTGAGTTCAGGACCAGCCTGGGCTACAGAGTGAGATGCTATCTCAATAAGGGGGGGGGGGGGGGGGGAAAGCAGTACTGGTGGTCCTAAGGATGTCTTCACATTGTTCCTCCTCTGTAAGCATCTCTCCTCCTGATGCCTCAATTGTCCTCATGTGTTAATTGGTATGTTTTTATGTCACCTTTATGTCACACTCTTGAGTTTGTCCCAAGCTTCATACCCTCTGTCCGGCTTTCTGCACTCAGCTCGCCCACGAGTTCCCACATATAACATGTGCCAAACAAGTTACCTTTGCCCTAAAGTGAACTTACCTGTCTTCTTAGCTCAAGAAATCAGGGATTGCTTTTGAAAAATCCACTTCCTTCAAGACGGTCTCTACAAAAATCTGGATTCAGCAGACTGCCCTTAAAAAATGGTGACAGCTCAGTCTCTGTCTGAGTGCCCAGATGGCAGATGGAGACTGAACACTGCTTTCCACTATATCTTTTAGTGACAGAGTGGGTTTGGTCCTCATTGCCTGTTTATTTTAAGAGAGATTCCAAGGATCCATAATTAACTAAAGAAAAATGGCATAATCATGGAAATAATTTCATGTTAGTAAAAGGTAAATACCTTATTTTTTAGCTTATTAGAAATGAGCATTGTAAGTATGAGCAAAATGCCCAGAAAATGGAACTACTCAGTTAGCTTTCACTCCCACTGCTTCACAGACTTCCAAGGCTCATGGCTTTCCTAGCCAATCCCAGGAGAAAGCAAGTTGTTGTGTTCTGAAACTACCATCTCATCCTGGCATCCTGGCTTTTTTGTCATTTGAGAATTAAACAACAAAACCACATTGTCTAAATATCAGAGGAAAGAAAAATGTAGCTACAGTAAGGAGGCTACTATTGTGTACAACGAAGTCATAATGAGCTCAAGAAACCCATCTGGCCAGGGAGAAAAATGGAGAACAACTTCGTAGACATACAGACATTACAAAATACAAAGGAACTGCAAAAAAAAAAAAAAAAAAAAAAAAAAAAAAAAAAAAAAAAAAAAAAAAAAAAAAAAAAAAAAAAAAAAAAAAAAAAAAAAAAAAAAAAAAAAAAAAAAAAAAAAAAAAAAAAAAAAAAAAACCCAGGAGGCCTGAGACAGTTATGCTAGACGTCAGAATCAGCAGGATGAGGGGCTCCGGCTCCCAGGGTTAGACAGGAGCCCTGCCCACGCGTCTCAACGGAGAGGTTTCTAGCCACTGAGCACAATATGGATAAAGGCTAGCACGTCTCCCGCAAAGAGGCTTCTGCCAAGGACTTGTTTCAGACTAGGAAGAAATGATAACGCTATGACATGGTTACCCTGCATTTGTTTCAGCAAAGGGACAGAGAAAATTACGATCTTCTTGGATCAAAAAGTTAGCGCTCTCTAGGAGCTATGGAGACAGAGCTGGGTAGTGCTTGGAGGTAGCAGGCAGTGGACGCCAAAGGAACAAAACACGCTCTCCTGTTCAAATTTCTTCTGAACACAGGCATTAGAGCCAAGAACTGGTGAGTCACGAACGGGCTGAGTACAGTACTAAATATCTGATCAAGGAATTCGCATCCTGGCCTTACAACTGAAGAGGTGCTTGATTTGGCTAAGTTATTTCACCTTACTGCATCCCATTGTCTAAATCGACACATTAAGTCTTGCTTCCTTTGTCAGGAAGCACCCCAGGCCCTGCTCCGTGTTGGGGGACACACCCTTTCCCGTCATTCCCTACTGATGTCTTCAGATGCTGACACAGATGAACAGTGGAGGTTTTGTTGCTGTCCTCCTTCTTCCCTTAAGAAGTTGGTGCAAACTGAAACCCAGGGAGTTTAGGCAAGTTAGTTGAGATCTGCTAGCTCGAGACAGGGCCCCCGTGAGAACTTGCTTCGCTCCCTCCTGACTGTCTGGGTTTCCTGCATCACTGTTGTCTGGCAAGTGAGAGCTCAATTCACCATGTTTTCCATGCAGCAGGAAGTCCCAGTGGACACGGATTGAATTGCACTAAAAAGTCCTTTAATTCACTCAGGAGGAACATTAAGGAGTTTTTTTTTTTTTTTTTTTTTTTTTCATTTAAAAAATGTATTGTAAAACCGCATTGTCTTCTGTTCTTCTAAAATTCAAATCTGAGGCAACAACTCCATGAAACAAATTTATGACACTCCCTGTCACCTGCGGTTCACCTATCCCCGCCCCCATCTCTCCTTGAGCGCCCAGGTGGGAGGCACCTCCTCTCGGAAACGTTGGCTGACCTTGAGGTGTGTGTAGTAGGTGCCCTCTACGTGATCCCTTTGGCATTCATGTGTTTTAGCTTTGTTACTGTCAGCTGTCCATGGGCTTCACCGACCCCTGATGGTTATGATGTTGGGGGCAGCGCTAGCATTGAGTCTCTGCTGGCAGCTGTGCCAAAAACGCACCCACATGGAGTACTTAGTTAATATGTAACTGAATATGGCTGTGAATGACTGGTACAGTGCCTGGCAGAGAATAGGGGCTAAATACCTGGTAGTCATTACCCTTTATTATTCCAGCTCTAATATCCTGGGATCATAAAGCAACTGATTGCATATCTGGCATCTGGTTGGCAACAGTATTACTATGGTGAGCCCAACAATTTGTACAGTTGCAAAACTGAGTAGAGACTGCAAGAGCAGATTACCTGCTTAAAAACAGAGATGCTCTGAAGGTATGCAAATGGCAGACACTGGCCGCTGTCTTGACAGCTGACCTGCTGTGGCTCTCACTGCGCCCTCTGGCTCACCTGTGCCTGTTCGATTTCCCCTGGGTCAGCTTCCACCTGGGTAGTTTTATCCTCCAGTCATCAATCCCACATGCTCAGGGGCATTCGATTTCTCAGCCAGGTGTGGCTTTATTTTTCTGTTCTGAAGCACTTCTATTTGTGCTGAGCGAATGCCACCTGTGGGAACTGAACCCCCGTCACTCTGCACAGCTGTGACGTCATCATCGAACTCTGCCTTGCCATGTCGGAGGGAGGGTTCTTGAGGCTCAGAAGCAACAAGACTCTGGGCGTAGCTTGAACTCTCCTCTACGAGCCTCAACTCAGCTCAAAAACAAGGGGTGTCTGTCCTAATCAGGGCCAGGAGACTTAGAAATACCACTTGTAGGATTTTTAAATTTTTATTTCATTTTTTCAATGTAGACATTTAAAAAGAATTCCAGGTCGTCAAACCCATTTTCCTCTTGTCAAACAGATTCTGAATTTTGAGTCTTTCTGCTTTGGGCCTTGGAACAGTCTCCCAAAAGCTCCTTTAATCTTCTTATACAGCTTTCCCCCTTTCTTTTACAAATATACTGAAATCTTTCGGACTTCTGGAGTTTATTTTCATGTAAAGTGTAAGCTAGAGAGCCATCTTGTTTCTTCCCAAAAGTTACTGCTTCCTTCCCGTTCCCACTGATATGCAAAGCCATCCTTCTTTCCCTACAGGAAGTGTGGATTTGTGTGTAGAATTCTTTCCTGCCATTTCCAGTCCAGTTTCGCTCTCTACTTGCACCTCGATCCTGTTTATCAATGTCTTTGTGCTTTGTGATGTATTTAACTCCCTACAGTCTAGGTTGCCCTTTTCTGTTCTTGATCTTTGGATGATTTTCTTTCACTGTTTTAATGTATTTATTGCACAGTTTTTATCTTTAACTTTAACTTTATACAGATGACATAGATACATACATCTTGCACATGAAGAACTTCACTTGGGGTTTCTGGAGCAAAGAATTAATAAGTTGCTTCTCAGCTGTGGTCTGCTCTAGGTAGAGAAGATTTTGTATTTTGCATTATCTGATGTCAAACTCTAGCAGATAACAAGGAAAGAGAAGCTGGAAAGTGGGTATGGACTGAAGGCTGATGTCCTTTGAATTCATATGCTGAAGTTCTCACGGCCCACTCCAGTGAGATGGCATCAGGAGACGGGGCCTTTGACATTTGCTAAGAGATTGGATCGTAAGGATGAAACCCTTCCCCCCCCCCCATTTTATTGATATGCACAAGTGCAAAATTTAAGGTTTACAATGGAGTTGAACATTTTGTGCACATGAGTATCTTGTCTTTTGAATGGGATTCATTCCTCTCTAAGGAGGATCCCAGACAGCTCTTGTGCCCCTTCCAAGAGGTCAGGCCCCAGCGAGACTGCCTGCCAAGAACTAGGAGCAGCCCTCACTGGACATGAGATCTACATGTGCGTTGATCTTGGACTCCCCAAACTTCAGAACCATGGAAAATAAATGTTTGTTGCTTAAGACACCTAGGTTATGGAACTTTTTTTTTTTTTTTATCGCGGTGTGAGCTCAGCTAGGAGAGGTACAGTTTTAAGAGAGCAGTATTCAACTGCTACACAATCAACAGTTTTGGAGATGACGAGCTGGAGTGTGAACTCAGAGGTACAGCATGTGCTTAGAATGTGAGAGGTCCCGAGCTCTAGCCCTTCCTCCCTCCCCCACCCCTCTCTCTCAAAGAAACCTCCCATGAATATTAGAGTTGGAAGAGACTTTAAAGAAGAACTTGTTACTTTCTAGATAAAAAGTCGGAGTTCATTGGAATTTCAGGACATGGCTAAGATCATACCTTTAGGAGGCGGCGATGTGTGGAGAAGGACCAGACTTCTACTCTTGCCTCAGCCTTCTTTTCTTTCTACTACATGTTGCATCATCCCCTCTGGAATCCTTGCCAGTGGGTGTTTGTTTTTGAAATAAGTTGTAGGAGACTTCAGTCCATCCTTGTTTCTCCTCTCTAGACTTTCCACAAAGGTCTGCATTAGAAGAAAACGAATCCAATTGGAACCTTCTGTTACTTTCCTTCAGCATCTAAGGCCTGCATAGCAAGTTAGCAAGACTTGAAGCAAAGCAACAGGAGCTTATCATCTGTTTTCTTTACTCAAATTAGTAAAGATAATGCATATATTTTATAGGAATTTTATACATCTTTTCTTCAGTTTTTCAATTTTTCCATGGATAAAATATCCTAAACCATCTGGAGAGCGATGGGGCTTGGCTTCATTTCCACTCTGTAGCAATAACACTTAAGTCGGTGGAGGGGAAAGCATGCGATGTCTCTGGAGTCTTAGTTTCCCCAGCCATTGACTGCAAGTTCCCAAGACCGTTGTTTTTCTCCACAGCGATGGAGCAGAAGTTCAAGAGTGCGCTCCTCCGAGGCCCGGCTCGGGCAGCCAGCGTCAGGGGTTAGGGATGCCGAGGGCGTGCTTGCTTACCACCCAAAATTTGAATAACATTCTCAGACGGCCAAGAGGAGACAGGTATCTTCTCAATTAATACTAACAAAAAGTAACTGAGCCTGGGCCTATCCTCCAAAGGTTAAACTTGAATTAAACAAGTGTAATCTCTGTCATGTCATGCTTATGACTTGGGTCAACATACAGCCGTGTTAATTACTTTCTACTTATGTGAAAGACAATTTAAAATGTGCTAAAATGTAAAATTAGTGCATACAGCTTTCCTTTATTGAGCCAACTTTTGGTGCCCCATTTTTCAAAAATATATCTCTTATTCTGGGAAGAAATGGAGCTGGGTGGCTAGAGATAAGTCTATTGAATGTTAAAAGTCTTTGAGTTGAGTGTGGCTATTTATAAAATGCTCTACTTCTGCCATCTGTCCTCCTATCCTCTTGTCTCATCTTCTATGTTTTTCTTGTCCTAAAGTGTCAGCTATGGCTCGTGAGTGAGTCTCCCAGTCTTGTCTTTTACTTCACCCGTGTGTGTATATCTCTTTTGACATTTGACCTCACGCAAGGAGTGCCCAATGGCATCTTATGCAGTCTGTCCACTTCTAACTTTGTGCCTGGCCTTCCCCCCATATATATACATAATGTTTACATTAAACTTGAGTGTTTGTGCACATATATATCTCATCAAAATTACAATCCCCCTCCTCTTTTTGACCCTTCTAGAGCTTATCCATTTCCCCTAACTCACACTATCACCCCATTTGTTCTTTTTCTTATATCACCTTTCTCCTTTCCAGCCTCTCACCCCCCTTTTCCTCTCCCTCTCTGCAAAGTTCATCTTCTTACATTCTTTCATGTCTCTTACAATGTTTATGGTTTGTTTTCGTATATTAGAGAGACCATATCATATTTGCTTTCTGGGTCTTATTCATTTCATTGAGCATAATGCTATCAGTGTGCATCCACTTTGCTAAAAATGGCTCCGATTTGTCACTCTTAATGGCAGAGTATACTGGTCTGCATATGTATACCCTATCTTCTTTATCCAGTCAACTGTTCATGGGCATATTGGCTTCTTCCAAGCTTAATTTTTCCATATATATATATATATATATATATATATATATACATACATACATACATACATATGATACATAATGGTTACAATGAGCTTGAGTATTTTGGGCACATAAATATCACATCAACATTGCAATCCCTTCCGCTCCCCATTTTTGGCCCTCCCAAGCCCTCCCTATCCACTCTAACTTGCATTACCACACCCATTTGGTTCTATGGAATGCCTGTATTCTGGGTTTCCCATATCAAAGAAATCATGTGATGTTTAACACATTTAATCTTTTGCATATGACTTACTTCAAATCATTACTCTTTAGCTCAGCTTCCCACCCCTAGAATGGGCTGCAATGGCCACATCTTGATGCCTCTTCTCTAAACCCAGCAGAGCCCTTTATTGTGATGATTTGCCAGAAGTTCTTTTTTTTTTTTTTGTACCTTACTATATCTCTGTTGAGATTCTTTAACAAGGCCTTACGTAAGAAGACAGCTATAACAATAGAATTCATAAGGCTAGCAAATGAGAGGGAAAAAAGGAAGGGAGTTAGGTTTTAAATTCTTTAGCTGAGCCCTGAAAAGTAAATGTGTGTATTCAAAAGACACTCAGGATAGCATTACATCAATCAGTTTACTTAGGCTAAACTTACATCAAAAACTGATTAAGTGAACGGCTACATTAAATGAACTTCAGTCTACATCACAAAAGTATATTACCCATAAAGCAATAGATATAACGGCACACTTAATTATTTCAGAATTTTTAAGAGTTCTTTCCTAATGAGGAGCAAGAAGCAATGAGTAAAATCATTATTACAAATTTAGTTAGAGAGCTCGAAATTGAAAAGTAGAATCCAAGATTCACAGGTTGAACTAATAGCTGACTGAGTTCTTAGCCAATGGACTGAAGTGACATGATCTTTTATCTTTACCAGTCAATGACAACTTCAGGGAAAAGACCCCCAAACCACTTATTTACCATCTCTTATTGTTTTTAAAACTAAAAATATCCCAACTTGAAACCATTGCCTTCTTCCATTCCAACCCCAGCTAAATATCTATACACATCATACACATCTGAAAGGGTCATAGTTTAAGATTTTATACCAATTCCCAGTGTTGAATACAGTTATTACGTTTTGCAAATTAATATACTAATTAAATAATAATTATGGAGAGGAAGTTGCACAGATTTTATGAGAAAGCTGTTACTGCTTCAGTAGGACACAATCAAATGACTGATGTCTATGTCTATTTTCTCTTTTTTTTTTGGTCACACTTTGTCTTTAGATGTTTCCTTTCCTTCATGCTCTTGGTGCTGCTCTAAGATTCCTTTGCGTATTTTCTGCAGTGCTGGGCAGGGGTTGTGGATGTCTTTAGGGATTCTTGCTCATTAGAATGTTTACTTCCCCTCCAATATTCAGGGATGATTCTGCTGGATACAACCACCTGGGTTGACACTTGCTGTCTTTTTAAGCCTGAAAGATTTTTCTCCAGGCTCTCCTGGCTCGTAAAGTTTGCATTGAGAAATCTGCAGTAATTTGAATGAGTTCGCCTTGGTAAAACAAATGTCTGTTTTTCTCTTGCTTCTTTTAATATTATCTCTTTTCTGAGGCTTTGATTATGATATGTCATGGTGAATCTTGTTGCTGGTTGAAGTTATTTGGTGTCCTATAAGCTTCTTGTACATGAAAATTCATTTCTTTTTCTAGGTTTGGAAATTTTTCTTACAAATTTCAGTAAGTAAATTCTTTATACCTTTGGTGCTGTCTTCTGCTATTTCTCCCACATTCATAATTCTGAAGTTGGTTCTTTTTGAGTCATCCATCAGCTGTTGTACCCAGCTACTTAGCTAAATTCTAATTTTTCCCACATTTTTGTTAATATATATGCAATACATAATGTTTACAATAAAACTGAGTATTTTATGCACAAATACATCACATCA
Source organism: Ctenodactylus gundi (assembly GCA_004027205.1). NCBI lineage: Eukaryota > Metazoa > Chordata > Mammalia > Rodentia > Ctenodactylidae > Ctenodactylus > Ctenodactylus gundi. The sequence continues at coordinate 559,323 of PVKB01000739.1, read as the reverse complement.
AATTTACAATCCCTTCCCATTTGTGGCCCTCCCACACCCTCCCCATCTCCCCTAACTCCCACTATTATCCCCATTTTGTTCTATAGAATTCCTGTATTCTGAGTTTCCCAAATCAAAGAAACCATGTGATATTTAACATATTTAATCTTCTGCGTCTGATTCATTTCAATCAAATCACCAGTCTTTAGCTCAGATTCCCACCCCTAGAATGGGCTGCAGTTGCCATATCTTGATGCCTCTTCTCTGAGTCCAGCAAAGCCCTTTATTGGTATATTTGCCAAAAGTTCTTTTTTTTTTTCTGTATCTTACAATATCTTTGTTGAGATTCTTCAACATAGCCTCATTCATCAATCCGCATGAGAAAAGAAAAAAGAACAATGTAATTCATAAGGCTAGAAAACGTGAGAAAGAAAAAAAAGAAGTTAAATTTCAAATGCCTTAGCTGAGTACTGAAAGATAAATGTTTGTGAATTCAAAAGACATTCAGGTTATCATTACATCAATCAGTTTTCTTAGGATAAACTTATATCAAGGACTAAATAAGTGAATTGATATAATAAACAAACAAGTCTATATTGAATTGCCACATTAATGAACTTAAATCTCACATATGTATATTACACTTAAACCAATAGATATAATGGGATACTTACTTATTTCAGAAGTTTTAAACTTCCATATATTATTTACTCACATTTCACTAATTACTAACATTTTGCCATTTGGCTTGTATTTTACCTACCTATCCATCCATAAGTTACACATATTTTTAAAAGATTTTATACCAATTACCAAAGTCGAATGTAATTATTAGGTTTTGTGAACTACTATTATATGGTTACAAATAATAATTATGTGGGGAAATTTCACAGATTTTATGAAAAAGCTGGTACTGTTTTAGAAGTATACCAATCAAATGATTCAAACACCAATCTATTTTTTTTTTTTTTTTTTTTTTTTTTTTTTTTTTTTTTTTTTTTTTTTTTTTTTTTTTTTTTTTTTTGTTAAACTTTCTCTTCAAGTACTTTCTACAATGCTGGACTAGTGGTTGCAATTTTTTTTAGGTATTCTTGGTAATGAAACATTTTTACTTCCCCTTCAATTTTCAGGGATAATTTTTCTGGATACAACAACCTGTGTTGATACTTTCTGTCCTTCAGAGCTTGAAATATTTTGCCCTAGGCTGTCCTGACCTTTACAGTTGGCGCTGAGAAATCTGCAGTAATTCCAATGGTTTTGTCTTGGTAGAATAATGCCTGATTTTTCTCTTGTTGCATTTAGTATTCACTTCTTTATGTTGTATGTCTGAGGTTTTGATTATATGTCATGTGAGTCTTGTTGCTGGTTGAAGTTATTTGGTCTTCTATAAGATTTTTTTACCTGAAAATTAATTTCTTTTTCTAGATTTGGAAAATTTTCTTTTATGATTTCAGTGAATAAATTCTTTATTCCTCAGTGCTGTCTTCTGCTCTTTCTCCCACATCCATAAGTCTGCGATTGGCTCTCTTTGAATCATCTATCAGCTGTTGTATTCAGCCACTTTGCTCATTTCTAATTTTGGAGTAATTCCTAATTGTAGCATTTGTTTCCTCAGCCTTGTCCTCAAGATCTGAAATTCTGTCCTCACAATAATCGAGGTGTCTTTCCCTGCTATCACATATACTTTTTATATCCTGAATTTCAGCTAGATTTCTTTTCAAAACTCCCACTTCCCTGTTAAAATGTTCCTTTATATCTTGCATCTCCTTGTTTACTTCAGCCAATTTTCTACTTGTGACTTCTATATGCTCAGTAAGCTTTGTCTCCATTAGGACCACTATTTGGTTAGTAAGTTCCGGTTTAAGCCCACTGATCAATACTTGGATTTCTTTGAGAATATCTTGTTTGAACTGGTTGTTGGACTCATTTATTTGCTTTTTTACTTCTTTCCCTGTGAGTTCCACTATTTCAGGGCCCATGGCATTGGTTTCTGGGGTCTCAGGCATCTCTGTGGGTGTCCTGTTGCCTTGTCTTCTTTCCATGTTTCTGTTGTTGAGGGACTTCACTTTAAAGACCTAGCTGAGAGGTTCTTTTGAACAGGTATGAGGGTGTGTGGGAGGAGCTGCAATTCCTCTGAGTAGGCAGTGAGGGAGGACGTAACAGCCTGACGGTCTCTGAAGCGTCATGATCACCCCAGTCCTCTCCGCGAAGCTCTTCCTCTGTCTTGGCCTCCCTCCCCCAAGGGTGGAGCTCCCCACCATGAGAGGTGCTCCCACTATACCCAAGCTGTTCAGAAGTCAGCAGCCTTCGTCTCCTCTCTGCAACTGTTTCCTGTTGCCATTTTCCTCCCAGGCACTCTTTAGGACTGACTCTAAAATGCCCGGTGTGCCTGTCTGAGCTTTTGTTAACTCTGAACAGTTCAGGCTTGGGTACTTTTTTTTTTTTTTTTTTTGAGACAGGGTCTTGCTCTGTGGTCCAGGCTGGTTCTGAATTCACCTCAGAGTCCAGGCTGGCCTTGGACTCACGGCAATCCTCCTGTCTCAGCCTCCCGAGTGCTGGGATTACAGGTGTGTGCCACCACGCCTAGCTTATGTGGTGCTGGGGAATCGAACTTGGGTACTTAGCGCTTGGCTTAGCATTTGCTCAAGTGCTTTAGTCGCTGAGCCATTCCTCCAGCCCACTCGGGTTCTTTTTTATAAAGGGCTCCTTCCTACATCAGTGTCTGCCATGGTTGCTGAGTGCTGCTTCTTGTCTAGGCTCCAGGAGGCCTTTTCTAGGAGAAACTCACAGTATGTGCGCAGTTTGCACTATGTTTCTGGATGCTGAGTTCTTGATGTAGGTCATTCTCATTGGGTGAGGTGAAACCTCAGCTTTGTTATTATTGGCATTTCTGTGATGGCCATTGATGAGGAGCACTTTTTTCATGTGTTTTTTGGCCATTTATGCTTCTGAGAAGCTTTTCTTTCATTTCAGCTGTTCACTTCTTGATGGAGTCATTTATTTTAGCAGGTTTTATTTTTATGATTTATTTGTATATTCTAGATATTAAACCTTTGTCTGATGCATTATTGGTGTAGATCTTTCTCAGTCTGTGGGTTGTCTCTTCACCTTGTTAATTGTTTATTTTGCTGTCTGCAACTGTCTCCTGTGCCACTTTCTTCCTAGGCACCATTTAAGAGTAACCCCCCACCCCCAAACCATCATATGCTATCTGAGCCTTTTATTTACTCTAAACAGTTCAGTCTTGGGCTCTTTTTTTTTTTTTTAAAGCTTCATGCTTACGTCACTGCCTGTTATGGTTACTGAGTGCTTCTTCTTGCCTGGGATCTAGAGGTCTTTTCTAGAGGAAACTTGCATTACATTTGCAGTATGCACTGCTTGCAGGCTCATTTTTAGAGGTTGAGGCTTCCAGTTTCTGTCAATTCTCAACCCTCCTAGATCCATGCTTACCTCGGTCTGAGGTTCCAGGCTTCAGGCTTTCCTCCATCTGAGGATGCTGGAGGCTCAAGGCTGCTCCAAGTCGACCTGGAGCTGCTGCCTGGACTGCTGTTTTCCTCCCCTTCAGATGTTTCTTTGGGATTTAAGACTTTCCCATGGCCTCCTCTCTATTGTTGGGACACTATCTTCCTCTCCTATCCAACTTGAATAGGCAGTTTTTAATTATAATCTCAACTTTTAATTGAGTCCAAGAGGTGACATTGTGTAGCTCTGTTATTTATTTGGCTGCCGTCTTGAATGGAAGCCCTTACACCTGGCTGTTGGCTTTTGTTCTTCTTCCTGCCCAGCAGCTCACACTTCCTGGCTTTTTCTCTTCATCTCACCCAGAAAGATTAATGAGGATTAATCCAGGAGATATTAATGGAGCTGTCAGTAGCTTTTCCTGAACTGGCAAGTCACCAGTGCAATGATTTATTCTGCTCCTCTTTGTGGGACTTGCTGTTTGTTGCTGTGTTCAAGCTCTGATCCTTACAACAGTTTCTTTCATCAAATCTAAATTCATATTTAAGTCACTTTTTATCAACATGATTCATTTTAGACTATATAACCATCTCGTTTGTGGATGAGGAAACTGAGACTTGGAAACATTAAATGGGTTGCAAGTGGTTACGGGAGTGTCAGTAGGGAAATCCAGTTGTTAGCGGAGTTGTAGCTCCTGCTGATGAAATATTCAGGATGTGGAAGAGGGAAGAAAAAAGTCCCACAAATAAACTGGACGTGGTGGTGCACACTTGTAATCCCAGCACTCAGGAGGCTGAGGCAGGAGAATTACCATGCATTTGAGGGAAGCCTGAACTGCATAGAGAATAGGGGCCCAATCTGGACTATTGAGTGAGATCCTGTCTCAAAATAAGTCTTACAAATATTACAGTGAGATCTATGAGTCTTTAAGCACTTCGTGATAATTGCATTACTTTACTGCGTCACTGAATGTGAGGCTTAAAGAATGGAAATCTATTGTCTTACACCTCTGAAGGCTGGAGCATGAGATTAAGATATGCGTGGGGTTCGTTTTTCTAAGGCCTGTGCAGATGGTCACATCCTCTGTATTCTCACATGACCTTTTGCTTGTGTGAGCATTCTTGGTGTTTCTCCTTGTGCTTTAATTTCTTCTTCTTAACAGAACACCCATGGTATTGGATTAAGACTTACGAGAGCAGCTGTATTTTAGAAATTACTGATGCAAGGACCTTATGTCTAGTACAGTCACATGCTGTGGTCCTAGGATGTTTTGGTTTGGACCTAGAATATCTCTCAAAAGCCTCATATGTTTGGATCTTATGGATTATCTATGGAACTACATGCTGGGGCTGGTAAGGAAGGGTGGATTATGGGCATTCAGTAGATTATAGTGTGTGGTTACCCTGAAGGGTGATGCGCAGCAGCCCACAGCATCCTGTGAGACCAGGATTGATAATATCTTCAATACTAATGAAAAAGAAGGCAGAAATGATAAGAACTAATTAAAGTTTACAAAAGATCAAGTGGTAGAGCCAGGTTTCTAACGCAGACAACCTGGCATCAGGGACCCTCAGAGTGTGTGCATAGTGCTTCACGTCCTTCGGAGACAATGTCCCATCACCATGCTATTCCAATGTTGAGCATTGTCTACTGGATGACATGTGCTGCATAAGGGTCTTTTTTTTTCTATAAAAGATAATTTCCCCACTTCATCTATCCTTCCCAATCCCACTAATTCTTCTCTGCTGTTTTTGGAAGTACGGACGTTGCCACACTATGCATGTATGAGGCATGGATAACACATCTGGGTTACGTGAGATGTATAAGAGCATAGCAGTGCACCTGAAGTGTGTATAAAAACAGCTGTGTTCCACAGTAAAATCTATGCTAAGGTAGAACGCTCAAGGAGGTGGGGCAGATGCTTAGTATCCTCACTAATAACAAAATTTTTTGAATGAAGCAGGGGAATAGCAAATATGGTATGTTTCTCAATTTTATTGTTATTTTTCCCATTTTATTGATATGTATACATGCAAAATTTAAGGTTTACAATGAGGTTGAGCATTTTGTGCACATACGTATCTTGTCAAGTTGACAAGGGCTTTCCCACTCTCTTTCTGACCCTCCCCCTAACCTTCCTCTCCCTCCCTCCTCGCCTACCCTATTCCCATTTCACTTTTTCATTTTAAGTTCCGTAAGACTTGTGATCTGGGATTCTCATATCAGAGAGATCATTCGATGTTTCACCTCCTGCTTCTGAGTAACTTCACTATGCATGATGTTCTCAAGCTTCCTCCATTTGTGTGTAAAAGCCTCCATGCTGTTGGACTTTATAGATGCATAGTATTCCATTGTGTTTAAATACCACAGTTTGTGTATCCATTGGTCTGTTGATGGGTATTTTGGTGTCTTCCACATATTAGCTATTGTTAGCTGTGCTGCTATGAACGTGGGTATACATATATCTCTGTTGTGTGTTGTTTTGGCCTCTTCTGGATATATTCCCAGGAGGGGTATTGCTGGATCAAAGGGGATATTTATTTCTAGTCTTTTGAGAGCTCTCCATACTGCTTTCCAAAGTGATTGTATGAATTTACATTCCCACCAAAAGTGCAGGAGGGTTCCTTTCTCCCCACAGCCTGGCCAGCACTGATTACTACTTGACTTGTTGATATAGGCCATTCTCTCTGGAGTGAGAGGGTACCTTAGCATTGTTTTGATTTGCATATCTCTTATGGCTGGAGATGTTGAGCATCTTTTCATGTATCTATTGGCCTTTTGTACTTCTTCGTGAGTGAACAACAATTCTTAAATTCATATGGAACCAAAAGAGACCAAGAATGGCCAAAGCAATCCTGAGCGACAAGACCAAAGCAGGAGGCATTACAGTTCCAGATATCAGGCTATACTATAAAGCTATAGTTCTAAAAACAGTTTGGTACTGGCACAAAAATAGACAGATAGACCAGTGGAACAGAATTGTAGATGCAGAGACAAACCTAAACACCCTCAATTATTTAATCTTTGACAAAGGGGCCAAATGTATACAATGGAAAAAGGACAGCCTGTTCAACAAATGGTGCTGGGAAAACTGGACATCCACGTGCAGAAGAATGAATCTAGCCACATAGGGATCACCATGCACCAAAATCAAATCAAAGTGGATCAAAGACCTAGACATTTAAAGTGAAACACTGAACCTCCTAGAAGAGAAATTAGGCAAATATCTAAAAGACGTAGGGGTAGGCAAAGACTTCCTTGACAAGACACCAAGAGCAAAAGAAATTATCCCCATTATTAACAAATGAAATCTTGTCAAATTAAAAAGTTTCTGCACAGCAAAAGCAAATATCAACATTGTAAAAAGAGAACCTACAGACTGGGAAAAAATATTCACCACCAACCTCTCAGGTAAGAAGCTCAATTTTATTTCTGTTTATTTATTTTTTTGAGTCCGGGTCTCACTCTGTAGCCCAGGCTGATTCTGAACTCACTATGGATCCCAGGCGGGCCTTGGCCTAATAGCAATCCTCCTGTCTCAGCCTCCTGAGTGCTGGGATTACAGGCATGAGTCACCACACCTGGCCTATGTGGTGCTGAGGAATTGAACTTGGATACATAGTGCTTGATGTAAAACTTGATAGGTAAGAGTTTTAACCACTAAGCCATTCCTCTAGCCCCTGTTTCTCAATTTTAATGTTTAAAGTCCACAAAGACCAGGGGTGGTCTCTAGACTTCCAGATCTGGAGAAGACATTGAGGGGCTCTCTTGTAGGCCCTATCATAGGACCTTAAGGAGAGTGAAGCCAAATCTCCAATTTGTTCCTGGGGAATTTGGAGTTCAGATCCAGACTGTGTTCTCTCTTACTGATTCAGGGCTTGCCATATGCTAGGGCCTGGCCTAACAACCACCCTTGTTCACAGCTGTTCCTACCAGAAAGTGGCACTCTAGAGCAGTGTAGAAAATTTCCCTGGCACAGAGAACGTCATAATATTTTCTTTTTTAGGCTTTAGAGAAATGATGAACCCTGTATTATGGAAAATTTCGTCTAAGGTAATGATATCATCTAGGTTTTCCTGCTAAACCCAAATATATATATATTTTTTCTTCCTAAAATCACATTCACTAAGGTAGTCACAGTTCTAAAACCAGGTGCAGCTCTTACATATTGCACAATAATTAAGTATGGAAAGCAATCTGAAAAATTCCACAGTAGGCAGGTTTTACTGCAGCTGCGAACTTGTATTCATTCAATGTAGTGAATGAATACTAAAAACAATTGAAGCTGATTAGTGAGAAATGCCAGCACATTACTTTCTAAAAAGGGATGGGAGTAAACAAATACCTGCCTATGGAGAGACTTCTGCAAAAAATAAGAGAAATTTATTATGTTATTAAAATGGTGCTGTTAGTGATAAAATACAATAGATTGGGTCTGTTAGTGATAAAATAATCACAATAGATTGGGTCTTTACACAGAAAGAAACCTTTCTAATCGACTGCTAATGGTGGATGTCACAATTGGAATGTAGGATATCCTCCTGAAACCTCATGTATTTGGAAGGTGATTTGATTAGTGGGTTAACTGGATCAAATGGATCACGCCATTGATGATTTCCTGTGCTTTTAGGAGGTGGGAACTAGTTGGACAGATACACAACTGAGGATGTGATACAGAAGGATATATGTTGTTGCCCCTTGCTTCTTCTCGCTCCCTACTTCCTGTCTTGCCATGCTGTGAACAGATTTACTCTGGTTAAGCCCTCCACCACGTTCTTAGGCCATTGCTAGTGGACCGTGAATGAGCATGTAACTTAGACTTCTATAGTGTGAGTTAATTTTGACATTTCTTCCCTTAACTTGTGGTATCAGGTATTGTGTCCCAACAACGGGCAAGTGGTTAAGACATTGGACATCAATAGTGTAACATACTATTGGTCTTGGCTGACATGGTGGGCTTCTGGGTAGGCTGCAGATCCATTTAGGGTTACAGAAACCAGAGCGGAAAATTACAGAAAATTACAGAAAATTCCTTGGAATTTTCCTCTGCAGCTGTGAAGTGTGAAGTGTTCTATAGGAATGGATAGATCTTGTTTGGTTATCCAATGCTGTTCAAAGGTTATCGAGTGTTTGCAGTCTATCCAGTGATACTGAGCTGTGAACAGCCATGTGCAACCTTTCACGGTGCAACAAATTATTTCAAGTCTGCAGGAGACACCATGTCTTTGCATAGGAACGTGGGGGGATTCTCTACTGTGATGGTTAGTCTTTCTTGCCAACTTGAATGACTTCAGAGTTTAGCAAAGCACACATTTAGATGCACCTGGGTGAGCTATGGCAGGGTGACCTAGAGGCCTATATCTGGTTCCTGGCACCTTCTTTCCTGTGCTTTTCTCTTGCATTCTGTTTCATGGCCACCATGAAGTGAGCATCTTTGCCCCACTGTGTACTTTGGCCATGTTGTTTTTGAAACCAGCCAATCATATACTGAAACCTCTGAAATTATAGAGCAAAATTAATAATTTCCTCCTTAAGTTGTTCACGTCGGGCACTTTGTCTGGCAATGAGAAAACTGACAAATGCATGTACAGAGGATGAATGTGAAAGATGGTTCATAGGAGAAGTATGAAATGTTACGAGTGGTGGAGAGGAACAGAGGGCTTGCTAGAAGGTAAGCAAGACCATGGGCACACTTTCAAAAGAAGGTCGTGGGTAGAGGTGGCCCAGTCCTACAGGGAGGCCACAGAGCAGAGAATGTGGTGCTGAGAAGCAGAGACTTCAGCCAGGTTGAGGAAGGTCTCAAACTTGAATGCGTCACCCAATGTGAGGTTCTGGAAGTGATGCGTCACAAGTGTTTACAGATGAGTTACGTGATATCACTGCATGTTGGTTTCTCATCTGTCCATCCTAGTATATATAGGTCTGACTGCCGTGGTCCTCTCAACAAAGAACGCTCAGACTTTGGGATAAATGAATCACGTTTCAGATCAAAATTACATCTAAAGTAGAACATAAGTTCTACATGTGAAATAGCCATTTGACCAATGGATACACAAATTGTGGTATTTATACACAATGGAATACTATGCATCAATAAAGTCCAACAGCGTGGAGGCTTTTGCAGGCAAATGGAAGAAACTAGAGAACATCATGCTTAGTGAAGTAAGTCAGAAGCAGAAGGTGAAACATCGAATGGTCTCTCTGATATTAGAGTCTCAGATCACAACTCTTATGGAACTTAAAGCGAAAAACAAAGTGAAACATGGGAGTAGGGTAGGGGAGGAGGGAAGGAGGGAAGGTTAGGGGGAGGGACAGAAGGAGAGTGGGAAAGCCTTTGTCACCTTGACAAGATACATATGTGCACAAAATGCTCAACTCCAATGAAAACCTTAAATTTTGCACATATACATATCAATACAATGGGGAAAATAAAAATAAAAATAAAAAGTCCGTTTAATGCTAGCAGTGACATCTTGTACCTGAAATCCTAACATTCAAGGAGGCTTAGGCAGCAGCATCTCATGTTTGAACTTAGCCTGAGCAATTTAGTGACTTATTGAGACGCTGGCTCAAAATAAAAAATAAAAAGAGCTAAGAATATATCGCAGTGCATAGGTCTGGGATTCAATCTCCAGTACCTCTTTCTCTTCTAAAAAGTTTTTTTTTTAAATACACATTTTAGGTCCCTGTATAGGCTGAATTACCTCCATCTTCCCCCAATCCAATGTTAAATGTGTGCCTTAAAATTCTAATCCCTGCTACTTCACAATATGATCTCATTTGGAAAAAAGAGTTGTTTCAGATGTATTTAGTTGGAACAGGGGGACCCCCTACTCCAAAGTAACTGGTGTCTTTATTTAAAAAGGGGGGTACTTGGAGACAGAAATGTGTACTGAGAGAACTTCATACGGAGATGAAGGTAGAGAATGCGGTGATGCTTCTTTAAGCCACCTGACACCAAATACTGTCAGAAAACCACCAGAAGCTAGGGGAAAGGCATGGAACAGATACCCTCTCTCTGCCTTCAGAAGAAACCAACCCCACTTACACCTTAGCACTGACTCTATAATAACGAGTCACTACGCTTCTGTTGTTTAAGCTGCTAAAGATTTTTATTATAGCATCCCTGACAAAATGAGTAAGACCCCAAGGACCAAGGGGGAGACTGCCTGGGAGAAGTGCCTGCCATGCAAAGTACACATCTTAAAAGGAGAGTTTCCGAAGCTTACAAGCACTTTTACTTTCATCTCTGAAATTTCTGCCAATTGCATTTTATCCAAATGCCAAATTATCAAGTAGAGGTTGGCTAATTTCATATAAGTCCCAACCATTAATATTTTTAATTATTGCTTAATTTTCTGTTGCTATGACAAACCTAAACATTTCCTCCAGTTGTCTGGACAAGAGCAGTGTTGTGAGTGAAAGCCACACTAGTTTACCTTTCATCTAGATTGCTATTCACCGAAGACCTACGACATGCAATGCTTTATTTTAGGTACCATGACAAATTCCAAGTTTAAGAGAACAAAATCCCTGTTCTCATATTACTCACATGGCCAATGTGGCTCATAATTTTGTGATTATAAAAGAAATCTGAAGTTGACAGGTGTTCTAAGTGAAATTTTCATCTGGTAATGGTGTTTTAGTTTATTCAGATCAAGAGTTGGGAAGATAATAACTTGCACTGGGTGCAATATTTTAGAAAATGGTTCCTTAAGTGCATTGGAGTGTTGATGAAGAATGAGGGAAGATGTGAACGAGGAAGCCAATCCTTTCCTTCCTCCCCCGACACCACAGCTCCAGGGGCTCAGGTACATTCCCACCATAGCCAGTAAGTAATACTTTATTTGGGAAAGTCTAGAGTCTGGACACTTTCGTGATTGTTCTGCAGCCATGAGCTAAGAGATGCTCATAGTATTTTAGCAACTAAGGGGAAAGCACTCTGGAATGGATGAAAACACGTGACTAAATGTTAGAGACATCTGTAGCCTGGAACCAAACTGGGCTGAGGGGCATGCTCAGACATTATATACTGAGGACTTTCCTTTTTTGCTGTTTTCTGTTGTCTTGGTTCAGTTTTATTCTCTTATAACAGAAAATCCTGATATAGGCACCCTCTCAGTAGGGATATAGTTCCACCCTAATTTGTATGGGTTACTTTTAAAGAAGAGTAGCCAAGAAGAGAGATTTGGGCCTAACGAGAGAGCGAGAAGCAGTACGTGGAGACCAGGCTCTCCCAGGTAAATGATAAAAATCAGGAAAATAAGCTTTTCTCTCTCCAGAGGAGTGGGTAACATCTATGTCAACTCACTTAGAGTGCAAGGTCGATGAGCACCAAAGGAGGCAACTAGACTTCAGGACTAGGGGTCACTAGAGACCTCTGGTGGAGACTTTTCTGGAGAGTAACATGGCAGATCTGACTTCAAATGCTCAGCAAGACATTGATGGAAAGAAGTGAAGAAAGCAAATTTTTCTTTCACACCCACACCCACACCCCGCCACACACACAGAAAGAGAGAGAGAGAGAGAGAGAGAGAGAGAGAGAGAGAGAGAGAGAATGACCGGTGAGAGACAGAGACACAGACAGAGAAGCATATGCACACACGGAGTCAGGGAGAGAAGAGGGAGCAGCGCTGGGTGGTGGACGTGAGGGAATGCCGTAAGAAAGAAGAGGGATTAAAGCAATCTTGTATATGTAGGAAACCAAAGAGAAACTTAGTAGAGAAGATTCTGAAGAAGGAAAAAGAATACCTACCGAGGCAAAAGAAGAACAGGTAGGAGCTGTGTCTCCTAGAAAGGTGGGAATGAGAGTGGGAAGAATGGAAAGGGAGAGATGACGCACCACCGTGCTCATCAGTCAGGGGAGGAACTGAAAGAAAATCCCACGAGAGTCACATTGAGTGACTGAGAGAGATGGATTGCATCTGCCCAGTGGCTGCTCACTGCACCGGGGCCTGAGGAGGCAGGCCAGACTTCCCATTGTCCATGGGAAATATCTTCATTGGCAAGAATCATGCTTGCTTTTTCAAAATCAGCTCCGATTCCATTAAGGCGCTCTGAGAGAGACGTCCAGCATCCACTCATAATGGCTGCCACTGGCTGCACTTCTTTCCACGTTCACTAGAACTTCCCGTGACTCCTCTGTCAGATCTTATTAGGTTCACGTTGCTCTGATGGAGCAGCAATCACTAAAGAACACACTGCCTCATTCTATGACTGGATTCCAAGCATTTGAATGCAGATCAGCCCTAATGATCAACTTAGGAGGGAGGAGGCTATTTTGACCCGCCTTATCTCACAACTCAGTCCCAACAGCGAAGTGAGAACTGTCGGGATGTTATACACACGTGCAAAGTAGAGCTCATTTTTGCTGAGGTAAGTGACATCACAGTATGCCACCTTCTATGACACATGCTGCTTTCAGAAGTACACCAAGGGTGTGAGTTCTGGAATATTTCTGTCTACAATGAAGGCAGTGCTAATGTTTGTATCTAACCACAAGGTTCACATCCAGTTCCTATTCACATTTATGGTTTCCAGCTGTTTTGAGGAGGAGAGGTGGGATATGGAGAGGGAGATGGGGAAGAGGCTCTAACATTTCACACAGTGTTAGTCAGCAGTTATTACGGCAAATGCCTGAGATAATCAACTTCTAAGGAGAAAAAGATTTTTTTTTGGCTCATAGTCTAGAGATTTCAGCTTATGGTTTGTTGGCTTATTGATTTGGGGTTTGTGATGAATCAGTGTATCATGGTGGGAGCGGGTGGCAGAGGAGCCTCCTCATCTCATGGTGGCCAGAAAGCAAAGGGGTGCGGGGAGAGATGGAGGGTGTCGGGGCCTGGGTTCCACACAACTTTTCAAGATGTATCTCCCATGACCTAATTTCTTTTCTCCCATATCTCAATAGCACCACAGGCTGGTAACAATTTTTTCCTCATTGGCTTATGGTGGACATTTGGGATCCAAAGTGTAATTTGGATATCAAGGTTTTATCACATATCAAGGTTTTGGCATCTAATGAAAATGTTTTTGGAAGTTAAGCAAGTGAATGCTAGAGAGAAGGAGAGGGGGGAGAGAGAGAGAGAGAGAGAGAGAGAGAGAGAGAGAGAGAGAGAGAGAGAGAGAGAGAGAGAGATACAGATTGCTATGGTTTGGACCTGGATCGTTCCCTAAAAGCCTCCTGTATCAGGAGCTGTGGGTTGTTGGGAGGAGAGGCCTGGCTGGAAGGGTGGATGTTTGGGGCTGAATCTGGAGGGATTGTGTCAACTTGTTGCGATTTTGGGTGGAGGGCTGCACCCAGAGCAGAGCTTCCAGGTTTGTGTTGTTCACTTGCCAGCCAGGAAGTGAGGGAGGGTGGCCCACTTGGCAGCTTGGACTGAGTGAAGGAAGGGTGAAGAAACATTGTGACAGCTTCTTCCTGGGAAGGCTCTGGCCTTGCCTGAGTCTCCAGACATCAGCTCTCTCCTGTTTCACTTGGCTTCTGTCTGCAGTTCCTTGAGCAGCTCTCCAGACTCTGCCATGTACATTCATTGGTGCTGGCTACTCCATGAATGGACTTGCGCAAGACCTTCTGAAACTGTGACCTAAGATTACCTTTGCTCCCTTAAGTTGTGGATGTTGGTATTTTATCCCAGCAGTGAATAAGTAACAAAGATGTGGCCCACAGATGGCCAGGCCTCCCTAGAGTGTGCATGATGACTTTTTTTGAACAAAAGGTTTTGGCATGAGGGAACATAGTGGAAACTAATACTTTAAATCAATTAAAACTTCCTTCTGAAGCATTATTGGTAATTGAGCAGCAGAGATTTTTGAAAGCAAGATTACTACCTGGTGTGTACGGCATTGGGTGAAACCTTGTCAAGGTCAATGCAACTGAAAGAAAATGGCTTTTTTTTTATAGTTTATAGCTGTATCTTTTCCATCTGTCAAAATTGTACTCCTCTTTGAAAGAAACTTCTTAGCCTCAGGCTCTGCACAAAAGAATATCTCTTTCTTTCAACAGTATAGTCCAGATCTTATCAGTCACCACTAATTCTTTTCTTCCCATTCTCTCTGTTACATCTGCTAATATCTTTATTATATTATAGATCACAGTAAACACTGGATTTGCTGATGTGCGTGTTTTGTCTTCCACAGGACTCTGTGCCTCTAGGGGCTTCTCTTTCATCTTCACATTCCCCAATGCAAATGTCTAGGAATGGAGACTCTTAGAGAGGAAACTCTAAATAAGCACTAAGTTTTTTCCATTCTCAGAAGCTCTAATCCCTCCAACAAAATAGGGGAGCTGAGCAAATATTTACTGTAATGAAAATGAAGTAGCTGCCTCTAAAAACTCAGAGTATCTAGGACAATGTTTTCAGTTATTTGGAGAGGTCACAATGACAAAAAGCAACGTGGTAAATATCTGAGGACAACCTCTAGCTGTAACCTGTCTGTCTTAACTATCTGTTTCTAGAAATGGCTAAAGTACCTCGTGTGACAGCTGTCAGTATTCCTCACATACAACTAACATATTCCAGTAACGGGATTGTGGAAATGTAGACTTTAAAAACGTCTTCATCCTTCTGATTCCCTAATGTCTACCTATGCACCCTCTTAAGTCTAGGTTAAAATTATCTTCACTCTGTGCTTCCCCGGGTTGTTCCTCATTTTTAAGAGGACTGTCTTTGAAGTAGTTCAAATAGTTGGGTTGAGGATGAAAGTGTGATTTATTTGCATAGAAATTTTGCTACTTAACATAGATAGGAAAAGTTGCTCATAAACAATAAAAACTTGGAGGACTAGCTACTTCCTGTGCTCATGGAACTGGGTAACAGTGACTTTCACTCAGCTGTGTATATACTAGCTTGAGTAATCAAAGGCTCTCAGAAACCTAGCATTGTGAATCACACTCCAACCCCAAAGATGTCTATGCCCTAGTTGCCTGAACCTGAACATGTGTCATCTGGTTTGGCAAAAGACACTTTTCGATGCAGTTAAGGATTTTGACACAGGGCCCAGAAAACTGCAGCAGGAACAGAGGTGGCTTGATGAAATTACAGAAGTTGAGATGGTGAAAAAGGCCTTGCGTGGACTAAGGAATTACACACGGCTTTCACAAGCTGAGAGAGATGCTGGGGCCCTCAGGGCCTGGAGCCTCAGCATTGCTGACCTCGGCCAACTTCCTTTAAATCAGTTTGTGGTTTGGATCAGGTGTTAATTAGTGGGAAGGCAAGGAGGGTATAAAAGGGAGGATGTAAACAATAAAGCGTCTTTTGCAAGTCTTTTGCGGTGACCCTTGCACGAGTCCAGTTTTCTTCAATCCACACTCCCCCTCTCACGTTCTCATTGACTGACTGAGCGGGCTCGGTCTGAGAGACAAGAACAGGTTCTTCTAGGAAGCCTCCAGAGGAAACCAGCTCTGCTCACCTTGATTTCAGCCATTTTCAGAATTCTGACCTCCAGAGAGTCAATGTGTGTATAGTCTGAAGCTGCTAAGTGTGTGGAAATTTGGTACAGGAGCTGCAGGAAAATAATACAGAAATGATGAATAATGCAGTGACACGTTGGAGGGTCTGCTAAGCTGGTGTTCAATTTCTGATATATATGTGACATCATCTCTCTGTATTTCTTGAGTTTTGTTTGTGGAGCAGGCCTTAGGAAAACAGATATAATAGAAGCATTGAATTAAGGAAATTAAGTTTTTCCTTTAAAGACCAGAATAACATGGAAATGAGACATGCCAAATAAGAATATTTAAAAGAGATTCTATATATTTGTGGGCACATCCCTTCCAACAAGTTTCTTTTATCATTGGTGTGAATGCTCCACCTGCTGTTAGAAAAATTGGTGCTAATTAGAAGCATTGCCCTTGAAATCAGCACAAGGTTCTTGGTAGAATTATTGATATCATTCTGGATTCAAGGGGGCACTTTGACGTTTTCAAAGGGGAGTGTGTTTTCTGTAGACTATTTTGGTTGCAAAGTACACAGATTCAATTAAGTTAGTTCCTGAAATTAGATGTTTATTTTAAAGGTAAGCTGACTGTAAGTGTGGCAAGTGTAACTTTGTTCTATAATACAGGGAGGAAAGGAAACATTTTAAAAAATTTCATATCAAGTACATTGGACTTGATCTCCACTTGCCAGAACTAGTAGGATTTTTACAGACAGTCATGGAAGAAAGGTGAGACTCTTCTTCCTCTTCTCTAGGGCTCTGTGAGCTATGGGTGGCCAAAGGGCACAAGTTCCAGTGTGCACAAGAGCCTCTGCTTGCACCATACTTGTGTCTCACTGTGTAAAGTAGGCACAAGGGCCAAGCACAGAGGAAAGGGATTGCGTGGCTGACTGCACGGGCTATGGGCACAAGAGATTGAGTTCACTGGGTTCCACAAAATTATCAGTCTGATCTTGCTGTTTCCTTCAAACCTAATCACTTCAAGTTAAATTTCCCAGCCAGGTATTTTTTATAGCATTTGGTGATTATCTCTTTCTGGAAATAATTATATTTAAAATGTCTCTAATTGTCTCTGTATTGCATTAGATTGTGAGTTCCATGAGAGCTGGAACTATGCAGGCCTACAGACAATGCCTTGAACTTAGAAGGAAGTCCTCTTGCCCAAGTAGACAGCAACCAGGTAGACTGTCAGGCACCACAAAAATATCCAAGTTCGCTGTGCTGTAAGTAGCTTTTGTTAAACTCAGCAGACCCTGGTTGGATGTGCCCAGTGCAGAGAGTGAGGAAGAAGTTTGAGGCAGCATGCATTCATAGTCAAGGGAGGGGCTCGGATCTTGCTCAAGGACCATCATGTCCAAGAGCTGACCAAGTCCTGTCTCATCTTTCTGGTTCCAGAGCCTCCCCTCATCAGTGTTTGAATGGTCGTTCTGTTCTCAGGGAGCCTCCTCACCAGAATCCTTTGTCATGGATTACTGTCCCCCCCAGCCCCCAAACACAAATCAGTGTCATGTGGATTAGTCGATATAACTAACACTAAAGTTCTATTCTATACTATGCTCTTAGGAAGAAGCAAGACTGGACTGATTGGCTTTAGAATAAGATAACCAATGTTTTTCCGTTTGTATACATCCTTATGACAAGCTGTCACCTTTTCATTTACAGCTTCCCTCAGCATGTCTGAAGTGCCAGCATCACTACATTTGTGCTTTGAGGCCATTGCTGTGTACAATAGTATAACATCACTGTACTGTGACAATCAACCAGAAAACTGTTAACTAAATGACTGATGGGTGGGTAGTACATACAGCATAGATACACTGGACAAATGGATGATTTATGTCCTAGGCAGGACAGAACAGGATGGCACAAAATTTCATTATAGTATTCAGCACAGCGTACAATTTAAAATTTGTGAATTACTTCTGAAATTTTTCATTTATTAATTTTGGGCTGCAGCGGACTGAATGTACAGTCTTACCTTTGAACTTAACTACTTTGGAACTCATCAAATTTGGCATGGGACTTACGTCTTAGTTTCTTTTTCATTGCTGTGACTCAAGACCCAACATTTATAAATTAGGGGAGGAAAAGTCTATTTTAGCTCACAGTTTCAGAAGGTCACATTCCACTCGGGGGAGGCCAGCAACAGTGAAAGTACATGGCAGAAGCAGAGGTGGAGGTAGCTCCTCACGGCATTGCAAGCCTCTTAAGGAAAGCAGGAAGCAGCTTATATATCCTTCCAAGTCTGTCTCAATGATCTACCCCTCATACAGCCTTAGTGTTCTACCTCTACCAGGTGTGGAAGGTGTGGTAAGCCCCCACTACACACATCTATTCTAATTTATATACCTACAATCCATCCCCCCTAGACGAGGCCCCAGTCTCCCAACAACACACGGTCCCATAGACAATCCATACATTCAAATAAATGAGACTTTCTTGTGGACATTCCAGATCCCAACTTCAAAAACTTATTTTGGTGCAAAACATTTTGTTCATGTACCCATCCTTTGTTGAATACTTTAGAGCTAGAACTCAACCATGTTGATTGCCTTGTGATTCACTACACTTTTCAGCCAGGGAATCCATTAGGGTGTACCAAGGTACCAGTGTAACTGAGATGTCAGAAAGAAAATCCTTCAATAAAAAAGACTATTGGAATATCTTTCCTTTGAGGTTTTATGAAGGACCACCTCTTTCCTATCTCTGGCCTTCACCTATGCTCTTCCCACCACACAAACTACTTGTTGCACAGTGGCTGGTATTAAGGAGTTCCAG
Source organism: Ctenodactylus gundi (assembly GCA_004027205.1). Classification (NCBI taxonomy): domain Eukaryota; kingdom Metazoa; phylum Chordata; class Mammalia; order Rodentia; family Ctenodactylidae; genus Ctenodactylus; species Ctenodactylus gundi. The sequence goes on along the minus strand of PVKB01000739.1, from coordinate 540,672 downwards.
GACAATAGGAGGCCTGTGATAAATTCTTGAAAAAAGGTTATGTGAAATATAAGTACAAAGACTGAGCATGAAGCATTTGGGAGAATTCTTGTTTGATTAAAACAATATTTATCACAGGAAGAAAGAAGCCTAAAAGTAGCTCATTTCTAAGACCTTTGATGAAGTATCTAAGCCAAGAACATAGTTCTGTGTGTAACATAAACATTAAACACAGCAAGAGTCATGCACATTTAGAGCATTAAGATACCTGCCAACATGGCTATCCTGAGACTTTCTTTTAAGTGGTTGGAAAACACAGGCAGAATTCACAAGAAACACAAGAACTACCAGATAAGAAGACTGTGGGTTTTATACAAAAGGTAATGTCATGATGATAGCTAGAATTTCTTTCAGCTTTTTTCCAAAGAAAATACTAGGAAGATTCTATGTTCAGTTGTCCCTTGATTCTCAGAGTTGGGAATACTACCACAGTTAATCTACTGATGTTCAGGGTTTCAATAGCAAAGTAGACATGAGCGGGTTGGCTGAACGCAGTCTTTCTGGAGAAGGCACTTCTACGGGTCTAGTCAGGGAATCTAGTGTTACTTGATTCTGCTGTCTGCTGTTCATGCGGCTTTAACTCTTACTTTTTATTTAGTTTAAACAGAATCTTCTTCCCATCTAGACCATTGGGTTTACAGAGACTCCTTTTGATAGTATAATATTTTTTTCACTTATACATTGTTTTCAAATCAGAGTGGCACATAAGTAGATAACTATCTTAACTATATAGAATTATGTTACAAACCACTGAAACTTGAAAGGAAAGGACAATATCTGTCCAAAAGTATTGTAGACGCTTTTGGAGGGAAAGACTGAGTGACATGCCTCTACCAATATCACAGTTTCCTTTCACCCATTCCGTCTTAGATAAAACTCTTGTGTTCCATGCAATTTTTAGTACTTTCTAAATGACTTCTGTATAGATTGCTTGAAGTGGTCTATTTCTTATGCATTTCATTTATGCCTGCACATTTTATTTCTCATCCTCTTCAAGTGTTTTGCAGGTTGTTATGAACTGAATGCACGGGTTTTCTGAAAATTCTGGTGTCGAAAACCCTATTTCCTAATATGATAGCATCAGAATATGGGGTCACTGGGAGGTAAGTAGGTTTTAGCAAAGTCTTGAGGGTGAAGCCCAGTGGCAGGATTAGCAAACTTTTAAGAAAGGGGAAAGAGTTCACTTTCCCTCCACACTCGATGAGAGACTACCCCTCCAAGGGGGTTGCTTGAGAAAGGAAGGGGCCCTTATCAAGGACCAAACTGATTAGAGAAATCAATGTCTTTGGCTTAAATTACGTGCCTATGATGTTTTGTTATGACAACCGGAGCCAACTAAGATGCAGCTTCTCTCTCTTTCTTTTCTCCTCTCTCTCTCTCTAATAAAGCCAGATTTGTTCAGCAATTTGTTAAGCATTTCTGTAAGCAGACTGCATCTGAACATCAAAGGAAGGTGTTAGTTGGGAGGAATAAGAACAGAGGGATATGACACAGAAGTGATCATTAAAAAGGATGATAAGAGGGCTGGTGTGAAAATTTTCTAATAAAAACCCAAACAATAACCCAAATATAGTATATCAGAAATACAGTAATTACTTTCCCAAGTTAATGAGTCATCGGTTGTTTTGGTGGTATAGCCACGCTTGCTTCAATGTCTTTCTGTGATTGATGATTTCATTAATTAATGTCACAATTTGCCAAGTACATTTTAAAAAGTTGTTATATTTGATGTACTGATAAACTTCCAATTGAGAACATCTGTTTTTTGTTATTCACAGCTTTTTTAGTCTTAGAATAGAGCTATCAAAGTTTTTGAAGACAGTTTATAAGTTTTATGAGCTTGTGGCATTGTTTTCTCATACCAGGGAACTGCCAGGGAACTAAACCAATAGAAAAAATTCCTCTCTCTACTTTCTACTGTCCCTTGTCTGTCATTTGCATGCAACCAGTAAGGCTCAGGGTTTGCAATATTGAGCTTCTGTGAATACTGGAGGGGGCATATAGATTTCAACACTCTGGAAATCCATCTTAAAAATGAAGATAAGCAATCAAAGGACAATTATTAAATAGTCAATAATGTTATTTCCTTGGAGCATGAGCTAGGAAGAATCCCCCTGCCTTATTGCAGAATCTGCCAGTTAATATTGTAAGCTTGTGTTGATAAATGAGTTCAGTCTAATATTTTCTTACTTGACTCAAGAAATTGTCCCTGAAGAAATGAACTATGGGAAAGGCTGACTTTTCAGCTGCACACTCCTATAGATGAAATTTTAGCAGAATCCATAGTTTGTGCAGGAATGATGTGTACTTCAAGCAAGATGTACCCTCAGGACTTGATGAAAATGAAGATAGAAAAATCGCTGCAGAGATAACTTGTTACTGATGACACGAGGAAGAAATCCTTTTAAATCACATGGAAACACTCTCAAAGAGGTAACCTGGACATAATTTAATTAACTTGGTCTAATTAATGATGACATTTGTTATTGTCAAAATAGAAAAGAATATTCTGCATAGACATTGGAAAAGAAAGAAGAGTAAGAATTTTTCAATATTTCTTGAGCACAGTATAGTTTCAGGTGCCTTAGAAAGAAATATTTTCCCTAGAGCAGAGAATAAAAATATAACTTGAAATTGCAGTTCTCACCAGTTCCATTGTCATTGTAAATGCATAATTTTTGCCTTTTGGTCTACAAACAGGAATCTCGGTATATTAATCAGAACCCTTCTGCAAAAGAGTAGCAGAAATCAAGTCAGACTAGTTTAGCTCTGCGAAGCGTCAAGCAGTGCCACTGGACGGCTGCTCGGGGCTCCAGCTGAGAGGGATAGTGCCTGTGGTATAACACTCTGTGACTGTCATTTTGACAGTCTTAATAATTTTATCTTTGGTGTTGTCTTATAAATGACGGCTGATGAGAGCACAGACCTTAGGCCTGACAAGTCTCTAGGATCCCTTCTCCAGTTTGTGGTGCTGAGGTCAAGCTTTCAAATTTAGCAAAACAAAAACAAAGCAAAAAGTGTGATGTGTAATTATATTTGAATTTAAGATAAGCAATAAATAATTTAAAAGCATACATATGTCCCAAACATTGCACAGGCTATATCAAAGCTTTATTTCCCCTTATTTATCAGAAATTCAAGTTTAGCCAAGGCTCCATTTTACCTGGTACCTCCTCCCCTACCCCAGGTCCTCTGTGGCCCTCAGTTACAGCTAGGCAAGGGGTGGTATTGTACAGGGAAGACGTGCGTTGGGCTCATGTGGCCTCGCATGGTCCCTGGCTAGGGAACTTCCAATACAATGTTGGGGAGTAGTGATGAGAAGGAATATCCCTGCTCAGTTCCTGAAAAATAGTGAGTAAATAAGTGCCAGTTCAAGGTTCATTATTTAATATGATTTTTAAAAAATTTCTATTATATTTTCCAAATTGGCAAGGATAAAAACATAACACTCAGTAGCAAGAGAAGGTCTGGGTAAGGGTATTTTTTTCACCCTACCATTAGGATTGCCAACTGGTCTATTTTCAGAGGGCTTCTGATTTAGAATTTATATCCAGATTTAGTATGAACACCCATTTTAATTCAAAAATTCACTTTCTAGAAAATTCTCACACAAGCTCAAATGTTCAATAATAAACACTGTAGCAGTTTTAGTAACAACAAGAGAAATAATACACTTATCTATTGAGAAGAATGGATCAAATGAATCATGATATATTACATAGTAGGATAAATTAGGCATATTCATAAAAGAATACTAGATCTCCACCATATACTAATATTGAACATAGATGTCAATGATATATATATATATATATATATATATATATATATATATGTATATATATAATTTTAAATTACATATATATTGATATGTAATTTTTTGGTTAACAGGCAAGTTGTAAAACTGAACAAATGGCATGATATTATTTGTCTAAATAAGTGTTTATTGCACAAAATATTTGATAGGATTCATAAATAATATGAATAATGGAACTGTGCAGGCCACTAGGAAAGAGAAAGTGCTATTTTTATTCGTTTCTGTATTTTCCATCTGTACATATCAATCATATAATATGTTTAGAATTGAGAAAATAGTCTTGTAATTTAAAATTTGTAGTGTGAGTTGGAGTTCAGTAGTTAAAGTGCTTGCCTAGCAAGTGCTAAGTACCTGATTTAGATTCCCTAGCACCACTTAAGCCAGGCGTGGTGGCTCATGCCTGTAATCCCAGCCCTTGGGAGGCTGAGGTAGGAGGATTGCTGTGAGTTTGAGGCCAGTCTGGGCTACATGGAGACTTCAGGACCAACCTGGACTACAGAGTGAGACCCTGTGTCAAAGAAAATAAATAAGCAAAATTTGTAGTGCACATATGAAACTTTTGGGGTCAATGCTTTGTAACTGACAAAGTATTATTCTTTCTGTGTTTATTTGCCTCTGGCCATATAGACATAGCAAGTATTATTTTATTTACACAATCTTATATTTCCCATAAGTACTCAGAAAAATATTTTATATTATGAAACATTATTGATGGCTCAAAATACTTTTGAGTCTTTTGTTTTTTTAGTAGAACTAGGGACTAAACCCAAAGCCATGCCCAGTAAGCACTTTATCACTGACCCTCATCTCTGTCAACACCTCAGAATAGTCCTTGACAGTTTTTATTGTTATTATAGACTCTGGAAGTACATATCTCTTTCCCTATTCCTTCGCCCAAGAGGAGAGCCATATTGAAGGAAAAAATTATAATGGTGAAGGACTGAAGTATGCTTATATGTAGCTCCCACCTACAAAAAAGGAGGGGTAGAGACTCAACATTAAGGTTGAAGTCCACATGTAGATAGACAAAGCAACAGATATTTTGAAGGAGAGAAAAGTGCAGGGGACTTGGGGACTGATGATCCCCCACCTGCTCCTTGTGGTTCTCATCCCTATTAAGAGCGTTTGAGGTATGCTGGGGCATAAATGTTTTTTTTTTAAATGTCTCAAAGGAAAATTCCCAGACTGCCATTCTTCCCATGACTACTCTCACTAGGGTCGATTTCATGATATCAATCATTTAACAGTAAGCTCACAATATTCCTGGAGAGCCATTAGTCATCTTTCCGGAGCTCATAGGACCTGGCTACAGCATACCACGGGAGAGAATATGTAGTACCTCATTCTGAAGTGTCAATTTTATTTGAAAATTTGGCAAAGAAAATGTTTTGTGTTATTATGGTCTGAATACGTCCTCCAAAATTCATGTGCTGGGAACTTCCATGCCCCCACCTGTGTAGTGCTGTGAGGTGAGCTCTGGGAGAGCTGTGGGAAATGGATTCGGGCTTTAACAGAAAGGGCTTGTGGGAAGGAGCAGCTTCGCTCTCTCCTGCCCGTCTTCCCTGTGAGGACGCAGCTTCACACCTCCAGGGCATGCAACATTCAGGTACCATCTTGGGAGCCGAGAGCAGCCTGTATCAGAAGCTGGAACTTTGGTCTTAAAACTTCCCAGGCCCAGAAACAACCTCTATTCTTCACCGACAACCTCTGTTCTTCTTAAATAGCTTCAAGTATTTTCTGGTGGTAGCAGCAAAACAAACTAAGACATTCATTAGAACAAACACAGAAACTTCCAGTTTCTACCCCGGTATGTAAGAAGTTCAGAGGCTGGTGCTCTATCCTAACAACAAATGGAAAGCTGAGCAAACAAACAAACAAACAAACATAACCTCGTTTGAGAGTTACAAAGGAAGTGAAGTCTCAGGGCCAAGAGCAGCTGCCCAAACGGCAGAGACAGTTGTTCCAACTACTCTCGGGGACTCAGTTGCCAAGGGTCTCACATGTTGACGAGCTTCACTGCCCAGAAGCTCAGCTAGGTGCTCCTGGTAAATTGTGGAGAAAAATCTCCATGCAATTCCAACAGGGTAGGAGAAAATGAACCATTTTGAATTATGTCTGAGCACTTTATTTTTAAGGCCAGCCCCCAGGAGCAACTATTTAACCAGAGCTTGCCCCCTGAAGGTTGGTTGTTATGTTTGTTTTTTAACCAGAACCTAACTCATTTGTAGAAAGACAAATGCTCAACTCTGGGTAGGTCTAATCCTATGGGAGAAGGTAGAAAAACACTGGCCTTAGAGGTCAGAAAATGCATTATATATGTAGAACTTATTTCTTATATTTCTGTAGGCTGAGACTTCTAAGATCAAGATAATGGCAGATTTGGCAACCTCTGAAGTACCACTTTTTGGTTCATAGATGGTGGTCTTCTCACGTTTGATAAGAGAAAAATCCTGATATGTTCTAAATTTACTTGCAAAAAATAGAAGGGAGGAGTGATAAGAAAGTTAATCAGTTAATGACTACAGGCCAAAGCAACAAAAGACTATTGCACAGTCCAGAAGGCGGGCTGAAATCCTGGTCCAGAACCTGGGGGTAGAGATGTGCCTGGCTTACAAATGAACTTCCAACATAGTTAACCTCAATGTACCCAGGAACAACAGGGTATTTCTCCTTGTAGATTCTTCCTCAGGCAAAGCTTTCCCTGCTTCAGATTAGCCTGCCTCTTTTAATCGGTAACCATCATATGCTCAATGTGAACACTTTTTTCTTTCTTAAAACCAGTCTCGGCACCTGCTCCTTTTCCGGCTAACATCAGTAATGGCTTAACACACCTTTGCATTTCAGGGAAACTTCGTCCTTGAGAGTTTTGGTTTAACCGTATTCTCACACAATGGAAGGACTCTCTGGCTTTTTGTGTTTCAATGAGGGCACTGATTCAGTTTGTGAAGGGTCTGTCTTCATGATTTAATCATCTCCAACACTTCAGAAGCTGAAAGCTGAAGGGACGGAGACATTCAGCGTTCTGTCTCTGGACCACTACATGTCCCTGCATACGAAATACACTCATTTGTTCTCAATGCCCTGTAAAATCTTAAGATATTTAAATATCATCTAAGTAAGAAATGGACTCAAGAGACGACTTATTTTAGGACAAATTACTCTCCAATCATAAACCTAGAAATCAGTCAAGTTATGTGCTTCTAGAATTCAGTGCTGGACAGGTGTGTGATTGCAGGACTTTTTGATAGAAAAACTATCACCACCCATCACTTGGAAGAGTAATGTCAAAAATATCCTCAGGATCTGTGCTGCAGGGCTGGGAATGTAGCTCGGCTGGACAGTGAATACCTAACGCAAGCAGAATCCTGGATCCTAGTTCCAGTACCACTAAACAAACAAGTAAAATAATCTTTACAGCAGCGGACTCAGGAGAGCCAAGTGCCCCAACGTACAATCACTAAGGAGTTCATCTTCCCTGACAAGGCTTTTGTGTCAAATTGCTTTATTTTGAGTTTGTCACCCAGGTGCCTCTGTTGGAACAAACTAGGTCACATGTCAGCCACCAAAGTCCCTGTCATAGGTAATTGTTCAATTTGCCATTGTTAAGAACTACATTAGAATAGGCACAAGTGGACTTAACTCCTGTATCTGTATCATACTTTAGACTTGATTAAAGACATGACTACCCTGTTATTCAAAGAGTTGATTTATGTATATGTTAAATGTATTAACTTTGTAAACACCTATTGAAAATAATGTAATTTTGCTTCTTTAATCTGAGTATCATGAAATATTGAAAATCTTTGCCTTCCGTAAGTAAATCTCCCTTTAAAATTAATTAAAATATACTTGTGTATGGGTTAAACAACATTTTATGAAGTTTTTGAAACTAGTTCCATAGAGAAGACAGTTAGAGATGTGTTGTGCTATGTACAAACAGGTTTTAGGTGAAGGTTTTCGTCATCTTAAGATAAATTAGGGTTTTTTTTTATTTTTTGAGACAGAGTATCGCTCTGTAGCCCCGGCTGGTCCTGAATTCACTATGGAGCCTAGGCTGGCCTTGGACTCACAGCAATCCTCCTGCCTTGGCCTCTTGAGTGGTGAGATTACAGGCGGCGCCACCATGCCCAGTTTATGTAGTGATGGGGAATTGAACTTAATGCTTATCTTAGCTCTAAGTGCTTATCTTAGCAGTTCCTAGGCTCAGCCTTAAATGCTGAGTCATTCCTCTAGTCCAGGATTTTTTTTTTTTTTGCATGTTATGAAACTACATAAAAATACAGAAATGCTGCATTTCTGAAAATTTAAAAGGAACTTATCTGTAAAGTCATCTGGCCTTTTGTTTTTCTTTTTGGTGGTATACTTTTGACTTTCTTTCCAAATTCTTCCATTGTTCTTAATCTATCTTTTTCATTTGAGGTAATTAGAATAACTTGTTTCTTGGAAAATGACAGAATCTCACTCAGTAAAGACTGGTTGTGAACTCACGGTGGAGGCCAGGCTGGCCTTGAACACTGCCTCAGCCTCCCAAGTGCTGGGATTACAGGTGTGTGCCACCACAACCAATTAACATAGTATTGGGGAATCAAATCCAGGGCCTTGTGCTTGTTAGAGAAACTGCTCATTTTATTTGAAAAAGTTATTGATTATTGATTCTAGATGTGGCATTTTCTAGACATTGATAAATAACCGTGAAGAGAAAAGATAAATATCTTTGCAGTTATAAAGCCTCCTGCATGAAATTAAGAGAGATATTAAACAGAATAAATAATAAAGAGTAGTCAGCCCACTATATGGTAAAGATAAGTGTTATTGATTCAAAATAAGTTGAGGGAGGGGCAGGAAGTAAAGGGACATGTGAATGTGTATATGCAAAGTCAAGTCTGTTGTATTATTCAATACTTTATATCCTTTTCTCATTTTATTTTGCATAAATAAGCTGATTTATGAACGAAATGGGTCTATTCTGGGTTTTACATATTTTTCTAATATTAACATTTTCTTTTATTTAAGGGAATTGCTTTCTTTTTCCCCTAGACTCATTGAAGTATACTTAGCAAATAAAAATTGTATGTATTTAAGATGCACAGTATGATGATTTGATATACAGATGCATTGTGAAGTGATTACCATAATAAAATACTGAATATATCTATCACTTCATTGCTATCATTTCATGGTAAGAATGTTTAAGATGGACCCTCTTAGTAAATTTCAAACACATGCTACAGTAGTACTGACTCCAGAACTTAATCATCCTGTGCAACTGAAACGTCATCCTTTTGCGCAACCTCTCTGCAGCCTCCCATAACCACCATTCTGCTCATACTTTTGTTAATTTTCCTTTTTAAGATTCCTGAGTGCCCTTGGGACATCTTTCCTATTATCGCAGTGTAAAGTACTTGTTTTCTTTTTAATGACATCAGTCTTGTCAGCAACTACACTTTCCTCAGCCCCAGTTTTATGCCTGCTTCTGTTCCAGTTAACCTACAAGTTTTTCAAATCTTCTTGCTCTGTACTTTGCACACAATTCTCGCTATAAATCTGGCAAAAAGTATCCAGATATACCCATGCCACTGCCTGAATTCCATGGTACCTTGAAATTCCCTCTATCAGATTAATTAATCTTTTGCCTTTAAATTCAGCCTCATGCAATGTATTAATGCATGGACCAGCATCCTGATCTTCTGAGACTCATCAGACCAGCCCATTAAGCTCAGCTGATAGCTGTCTAGGCTGTACCTGACCAGCTTCCTCCAAATTTTTCCACTTACCCCAAACTAGTTCCAAAGGCCTCTGAGCCACAGGGTAAGGAATGGTCACAGCATCAGTCCCACTTCAGGTACTGATATTCTGTACTTGTCAGTTTTCCATTACTGTAACAAAATGTTTGAGAAAAATAACTTAAATAAGGAAAGACTCACTTTGACTTGTGGATTTAAAGGTTCTTGGTTCATAATCAGCTGTCTCCTTTCCTGTGAGCATGAAGCAAATCATCACATGATGGCAGTGAAAACACATGAAGAAAGATCTTGCTCCCCTTATGGTAGTAAGGAATCAGAGCGAGAGAGCGAGGGATAGGAAGAAGGATAGAAAGGATAAGGAGCAAAACACACCCTTCAGAGGCACACCAGTGGCCGGTGATCGCCTTCTTCCCACTCTGCTCCCTCTCCCACAGCACCACCATCTGGGACCAAGCATTACCATATGAGCCTTTGGAGGACATTCCAGTTTCACACGACAACAACTGCTGAATGAGGGAATAAAGAAAATGCAATACATGTGTTGATCAATTGGTTGTCATAGTGAAATACTACTCAACCTTGAAAAAGGAGACACTGGCATTTATGACAATGTGGATGAGCCTGGAGGACACTGTTCTAAATGGAAAAAGCCATGCAGAGATACACAAATACTGCATGAGTTCATTCACATGTGGGAATCTTTTTTTTTTTTTTTTGAGACAATGTCTTACTCTGTAGCCCAGGCTGGTCCTGAATTCACTATGGAGCCCAGGCGGGACTTGGACTCACCTAGAAAATTATTTCATTGTACTCAACTGTCCAGATACTCAGAGGAGCCGTGATCTAAGTGGCCCTGCTACTGCTAAGGCTGTTAGCAGATTTTGGAGTTGTCCTCATAATAACAGTTTGCAGGCAAGCAAAATCCCGGAGGTCTGGCTTCACAGAGGCTTACTCCCAGATTTCAAAGGAAGTCCAGGAAATCCAGGCAGTCCATGCGTGAATGTGAAGATGAAGCTTCAGCGGAGATTCTAGGAAATTAGAGGTGCCAGGTGTGTGGAACATCTGCCAAGGGAACTACAGGTGTGAGCAAAGCCAGTCCTACAGGAAGTCCATATGGGTGGCAGCAGGTAAGCAGGATTGCTCAAACTTTTGGGAGATCACATCTCAAACCACATACCCCAGATGCTGGAAATGGTGAACACGACTCAATGCTTGCATTGATGGGTTCAGTCTTGCTTTGCTTATCTCCTGTTTCTTTCTTTTGGAATGAGATATTTACCTATGTCATTGTGTGCTGAAAATGCACACACATGCGTGCACACACACACACATTAATAGGAGCTCAAAGCTAAGAGTTTGTATTGGGTCTCAGAGGAGACTTTGGACTTGGACTTTGAGCAGTGCTGAAATTGTTAAAACTATGGGGACTTGGAAATGGGTTGAATGCATTTTGAGATGAATGTAAGCCATTGGTTATCAGATACAGAATTTGAAAGTTGTGAGTATCTCCCAACGGCTCACGTATTGAAATCTTGATCTCGAACTTGGAGTTCTACTGGGAATGTTGGAAATATTGTGAGGTGGAGAGTAGTTGGAAGAAAGAGACCATTTAAGGCATGACTTTGTTCTGAGGTCTGTGTGTGTCTCTTTTTGTTTTTCCTCTCCTCCTCCTCCTCTTCTTCTCCTTCGTCTTCGATACCACAAGGTAGACTTCTTAGTTACTTTTTCATTGCTAAGCAAAATAACCAACATCCACAACTTAAGGAAGGAAAGATTTATTTCAGCTCACAATTTCCGAAGATCTTAGTCCATTCAGGGGAGTTGCCAATGGTGGAAGCACATGGCAAAGGCCCAGAAAAAGAAAGACTATTCACAGCCTGGTACACAGGAAACCAATTGAGCAAGGAAAGTAGAGCTGCATATATTCTTACAAGTTATGTTCCAGTAATCTACCCCTTCCAAATCAAGACCTAGTGTATGACCCTTTCACCTAGGCTCCATGTTTTAACAGCACATGTTTCACAGGTATTCCACAATATCGAAACACCTGAAGCTTTTTGGGGACATTCCACACCCAAACCATAAGGGTAAGTGAGCAGGCTCCTTGGCTGTATGCTTTTACCACCTTGATGTTCTGCCTTGGGCCCAAAACAATAGAACCAGCCAAGTTTGGGTTGAAATCTCTGAAACCATGAGCCAAAATAAATATTCCCTCTTTAGTTTTTTTTCCAAGCACTTTTCCTCAGTGATGGAAGCTAACACAGCAATGGACACTTAGGTTGATTTCACAGCATGGCTATTGTGAACAGTGCAGCAATAAACATGGAAGTACAAATATCTCTCTACCGTATGATTTCATTTCATTGGGCTATACACCAAGTGGTAAGACTGCTGGATAATATGGTAGTTTGTTCTGAAATTTTTGAGAAAATGCTATACTATTTTCCATAGTGATCGCATCAATCTACATTCTCTCCAGTAGTGTATAAGTATTTTCTTTTCTTTGAACTCTCACCATACCTGGTTTTCTTTATCTTTTCATAGTAGCTACTCTAACAGGTATGAGCAATATCTCATTGTGGTTTTGATTTCTACTTCCAAAATGATTAGTGATGTTGAGCATTTATTCAAGAACACTTTAAGGGATGGAGGAATGGCTCAGCAGTTAAAGTGCTTGCCCGGCAAGCACTAAGTACCTGAGTTCAATTGCCCAGCACCACAGAAGTCGGGTGTGGTGGCACACATCAGTAATCCTAGCAGTCAGGGGGCTGAGAGAGGAGGATTGCCAGGAGTCCAAGGCCAGTCTGGGCTCCATAGTGAGTTCGGAACAGCCTGGGCTACAGAGCGAGAACCCACCTCAGAAATAAAAATCAACACCATTTGCATATCTTTTTGAAAGAAATACATGCTCATGTTATATGCCTAATTTTTAATCAAGTTGTTTGTTTTCCTACTATTGAGTAGAGCTTGCTTTTATGATTTTTCACTACTCAGAGATAAGCTATAAGACTATCAATTACTTCTTTACATAGACATTTTACTTTTGCTATGTATTTCATTCATGAATAGGGCTCCAGGCTTCTGGCTATTGAGATTTGCCTTTAACTAGTCTGGCCTCAAATTAGAAATGTGCATTCATACCTGAGTATTTTATGGTAAATACATAAAACTCTGCATAAATTTTATACTCTATTTTGCTTTGTTTAAAAGATATAAGTTATTGAATTAAGTGAAGTTTGCAGGTGTAATCCTTAAGTCATGGTCTCTTTCTAAACAGTGGTTTAAAATTTCAGTTGGTGTAAATGCAAGGGGGGGGGGTGGATAACATCATTTCTAATAATTTTGATATTTCAGAGTCTTTAGAGGCTCTTGTACAGTTAAGGTCCTTCATTATCCCAGTTTACCTTATTGCAGTGCTCTTTTGACTAAGTTGCCTGCAGTTTCTTGAACCTGTAGGCTGTCACACCTCAGAGCTTTTAAACATGCTGTTATTCTGCAACTAATAGAGAGAGTTCTTGAGAGTTGGTTGGACTCAAACTTCCTGAAAGTTTTTCGATAGAAAAAATAGAAGAAAACATACTAATATAGTAGGATTCAACTAAACACGTTGTATTAATTTGCTTGGGCTACCTATAACGAAGTACTGTCATACCTCAGTACTCTTGGGCTCTGGAACTTGTCAAAGCTGTGTATATTGCATTTTGACAAGAAAAACTTCTTCATCACTGGGTACCTGCCTCAGTCTCATGAGAGATCATGAACAGTGCAGAACCTCTACACATGCAGCATTGTTGTGTTAGCTTTATGAGTATTTTAAATACTAATCATTGGTCACAAAAAGTTAAGAGCGATATCACTAAGCCCAATAAAAGGCCGATATGAGTGCAGTGAAATTCTGGGGAAACTTTCAGAGGAACTTTCATTAATTATTTTTAATTACAGTATTTACAATGGGAGAAATTTGGTCAATATTTTTCAGTTTTGGCACAACTTCCAGAGTAAATTAGTATGCGTACTGAGGTAGGACTGTATAGACTGGGTGGCTTATATAACAGAAAGTAATTTTTTTCAGAGTTCTAGAGGCTGGAAGTGAGAAATTAAGAAAAAGGCAGGGTTGACTTGACCCTTGCCTTTAGAAGGCCGTGCTCTGGATGTGCCCTTCTGAGGCCTTTCCCCTGTCTGTGGGCATCTCTTGTGTCTGTTTACAAGAAAGCTTCCTCTAAGAAGGACAGTAGTGTCACTGGTTTAAGGTTCACCCCAACGACACAGTTTTAGCCTAATTAGGATCTGTCTCTACATACAGTCACATTCTGAGGTACTGGGGTTTAGGAATTCAAGATACAAATTTGAGAGGGACATAACTTAGACCATAAGATGCATATGAACAGAACTGGAGCTTAAGGATGAGGAAAGAAAAAAGAGGGAAAAGGTTGAAACAGACATTTATTTTCTGGGGTTTTTCTTGTGCCCTCTTTCTACTCCCCATCTGCTATGGTTTGGCTCTTGTGTTGGATCTTGATTCCACCACTTTCCAAGTACATGTGCCCCACCAAATCCTCATGTATTTGGATGTAGTGGTGGCACTGTGGAACCCTGTGTTATTGGACGTAGGACTTGGCTGGAAGGGGTGGATGCTTGAAACTTGAATTGAAAGGATTGCAGCAATTTGTTGAGCTTGGTGTGAGAGTTGCCCAGGGCAGATCTTCCAGGTATATGTTGTTGACTTGTGGGCCAGGAAATGAGGGAGGGGCACCCACCCTAGGTGTGGGGGACCCAACCGACTGCTTGAGCTGAGTAAAGGAAGGAAGAAAAAACATTATTACAATTTCTTTTTGGAAAGGTCTAGGCTTGCCTCAGTCTCCAGACTCACTTGGCTTTCTGTCTACGATGGGGTGAGCAGCTTTCCAGCCTTTGCCATGTGCTGCTACCATTGCAGTTGCCCATGAACTGACTGTGTGAGACCTTCTGAACCTGCGAGCTAAATAAATCTTTTCTCCCTGAAATTGTGGCTGTTGAGTATCTTGTCCTAGAAAAATGAAAAAAATATCTAAGCATTTCCAATATACAAAGGCACAGGATAAATAAATATTCCCATTCAAAAGAAAACTGGCACCAGGACTAGGGTTGTTGCTATGGTTTTACCTGACCATGTGGTTTAGAAGCCTTTGGAACTGGTTTGTGGGAGGAATTTGGAAAAGTTTGACCATGCCAGCTAGGGAAGCCTTAGAATGCTGTAAGCTGAGCTTGATGGGAGACTCTGCTCAGAAAAGCAGAATGCTGATAGAAATGTTGATTTTTTTTTTTTTTGAGATAGAACCTGTGGTGATTTGGATCTGGAGTGTCCCCCCAAAACCTCATATACCTATAGTTACTATGTGGTAGGTGGGGCTGGCTGAAATGGGCAGATGTTTGGGGCTTGACCTGGAGGTTTAGATGCTGGTTCTACCTTTCCTCCCAGACTGGTCTCAGTTCTGCCATATTGCTCTGAGGACCTCTGTCTCCCAGAGTGGTGCTCTGACTCTGGCTTTCACTGTGGCTCCACCATGTAATTCCACCAATTTTCATCCACCCACTTTAGACTGTGATTTTCTGAAACCATAAGCTAAAATAAATATTTCTTTTCTAAAGTTGTGAATGTCAGGTATTGAGTCACAGTAATGAAAAAGTAACCAAGATATAATCTCACCCTGTAGCCCAGGCTGGTCTTGAACCCACTCTGTATCCCAGTGTAGCCTTGGACTCACACAAATTCTTCTGCCTCAGCCTCTCAAGTGCTGGGACTACGAATGTGCACCACCACACCTGGCTTATGTTTTGCCGGGGAATTGAACTCCAGGCTTTGCATTTCCTAGGCATTTTCTCTAAGCACTGTGCTATTCCTCTCATACCCAGAAATGTGGATTTTAAACGCCAGGCAGGAGAAGTTTCAGATGAGAAGGAGGACTTCATTGGCAACTGGTCTAGCAGCCATGCATGCTACTGTCTGGCAAAAAGAATGTCAGCATTTTCCCTTGTCCGGAGACTTTGCCTGAAACTGAAATTAAGGGCAGTGGATTACTTAATCTGGTGGAAGAAATCTTCAAGTATTCCAATGTTCAGGCAGTTACATGAGTACAACTTGCAGCTTTTAGCTAGCTCTCCACTGAAAAGCAGAAAATATGGCAGAGGAAAAATGAGGTAAAAGATTTCCAGATTTGCAATACTGGAAGGAGCTGCAAAGGTTAGGGCGAAAGAGCAGAGGGGTGTTAACGAGATTGACATTAAAAAGCAGCAAAGGGCTTAGAACCAGGACTGTAAAAAAAGATTTCTCAAGGGTATCTCAAGCATTAACAAGATCAAACCCTCTACCAATTGAAACGGGAGTGGGGGAGTCAGAAAGGCAAAAGACTTGCTGAGAAGAGCCCGCTAAGGCATCCTGTAGAAGGGTTTGCCGGGGTCCAGCTGCACGGAGTTCAGTCGTCCAGATACTTGAAGGCTGATGCAGCTAAAGGCCAAGAGGGCCCGACTACTGCTCCAGCCAGGGGCAGACCTTGGCCTCATCCAGGTGGCACCTGCTTCACAGGCGTACGGAGTGCAGAGTTGTGGGATCATGGAGGCTTCCACTCAGATTTCAGAGGAAGACCTTGGAGGCCAGGCAGTTTGCCCCTGGTAGGGCAACTGATAAAGTTGTGAAGGAGAAGCCTGCAGTAGGGATCCTCGAAATTTGGAGATGCTAGAAATATGGGTCATCAGCTGAGGAATTCTACAGGCTGTGAGTAGAGTCAGCCCTAAGGAGAAGCTTGAAGTTTGCAACTAGAGGCAACGTGGAGTGGTGAGGCCACCCAAGCCCTTTGGAGCTTTTCACAGTTTACCCCAAGTGCTGGACTCAGAGCTTTACCCCTTGCCCTGCTGGGTTTAGAACGTATCTCTGTCCAATTGCTTTCTATCCTCCTATTTCTCTCTTTTGGAATGGGAATATTTATCCTGTGCCTGTGTATGTTGGAAATGCTTAACTTTTTGATTTTGACAGGGGCTTGTAGCTAAGAATTTGTCTTACATCTCAGAGGAGACTTTGGACTTGGACTCTTGAGTAGTGCAGAATTTGTTAAGACTGTGGCAACTCATAGCGAAGGACTAAATACCTTTTGCATAAGGTGGACGTGATTCTCTTGTGGGCCAGGAGTGGAATGGTATGGTTTGGATCTTGAGTGTCTCCCCAAAAGCCTCACGTATTTGTGTGTAGCAGGATAACAATGGAATCACGTGTTATTGGGAAGTAGAGCCTGGCTGGAAGGGGTGGATGCTTGGAACTTGAATTGAAAGGATTGTGTCAATTTGTTGAGCTCGGAGTGCGGATTGCCTAGGGCAGAGCTTCCAGGTGCGTATATTTACTTGTGGGCCGGGAAGTGAGGGAGGGGTGAAACCCAGGTGTGGGAAACCCAACTAGCCCCTTGAATTAATAAAGGAAGAAGAAACATCGTTACAGCGTTTCCTGGGAAAGATCCACCCTTGCCTCATTCTCCATACTCACTTGGCTTCTGTCTGCAGTGGGTGACCAGCTCTCCAGCCTCTGCCATGTGCTTCCACCATTGCTGGCTGCTCATGAAAATGCTGCGTGAGACCTTCTGAACCTGGAATCTAAATAGATCTTTCCTCCCTTAAATTGTAGATGTTGGGTGTTTTGTCCCAGGAATGAAAAAGTAACTAAGACACCTCCCATAGTGATCTTTAATTTGTCTGGACAATGCCTCTCTCTTCCAAGTGGTGTGTTGTCTTCAGAGAGGCATGAATGTTTCTGGGAAGAATGGAATTCTAGCTTAAGGCATCACTCGCTCAGCCAGAGTTGGCCTGCTTGAGATAAGGAGAATTAGTAAGAGGGAGGAAGATGGTAGGCAATTCAGCTCACTGCGGACGGGAGTAATCACAAAGGTGGCGCCAAGCACTGGGTGCAGCTCAGTGGTAGAGCACTTGCAAATCATGCACAGAGCTCAGGATTCCATCCTCAGCACCACAAATGAGCAAAATAATGCCACGACAGTAAAGCACGACAGACAGTCTTGCAAGTGCTGTCTTCATACCTTGAGTCTCCCCTAAGAAGTACTATAAAGGTTTATTCCTGAAACTTCTCTGCATGTTTGTCATTAGGGCTTAGCCACACTCCTGAAGGCCCTGGCCTGGCGTTGAGTTCTACTCCCCTGCCCTGCTTTTCCCGTCTCACCAACATTTCTTTCAACATTGTTTCACAGGAAGAGCTGCAGTCATCAGCATTAATCTCTAAGCCAACTGGAATATATATTCAGTATGTGTTTCTGTAAAAAAAATCATTGTGAGAATTAATTTATAAATAGAGCACAAGTGCTGTTATTTGCCAAATGTGGCCTCATTAAACTGATTAGATCCTGAAATAGATATGAAATGGGGATGGGAATAATAAGAAAAAAATATTGATGTGGCTCTTGTTTGAAACATTTGGATGAGCTGTTGTAAAAGACAGTACCTGTACCTGTTAACAGTGTTTCCAGGATGCTTTGCCATTTCTTTCTTTCTCTTTTTTATTTAAATAATTGCTGTTTTTGTCAAAGATTTCATTGAACCCTAATTGCCCTAAATTTCTTTTCTTATTAAAGATAAGTTTAAAAATTGAATTAATTGTCTTTCAAATTAACAAGCATTTTTAAAAAAAGCAATTGTCGATCAGTGCAACACTCCCAAGGAAGTATTACTCCCAAGAAATCGCCCTTAAAAATATTAAGTTTCTAATTAGGTTCAATTAAAAGAGTACAAAAATCTCAGGTTTGGGACTGGAGGGCTGTTACAAATTTCTGTGGACGGAATTATGGCCCACCCTTATTCTAACTCATATGTTGAAGCTCTAATCCCCAATGTGATGGTATTTGGAGATGGAACTTTGGGGAGGTGATTAGGTTTACATGAGGTCCTGGGGCATTCTCATAGTGGTACTGATACTCCTAAGAAGGGATCTGAGAGTTCTCTGTCTCTGTTTCTCTCTCTCTCTCTGTCTCTCTCTCTCTCTTTCTCTCTCTCTCTCTATGTCTGTCTGTCTGTCTCTCTCACTCTCTCTCTTTCTCTCTGGTTTTGCAGGTTTGTACACAGAGCAAAGGCCAGATGAGGACATAGTAGGTAGGTAGCTGTCTGCAAACCAGGAATAAAGTTCTCAATGGAATAGAACCTCCTGGAGTCTTAATATTAGACTTTCCAAGCTTAGAAACAATTCGAAATAAATGTGTATTGCTTAAGCCACTCATTCTTTTGCATTTTGTTATAAGGGCCTGAGCTAAGACACAGATACTCATACATGATATCTGTGGGAACTTGCTAGTTCCAAGTATTCTGAACTTCAGAGTAGGGGAAGAATTCAACCTATGTGAAAAGTTTTCAGTTATTTCCAGTTTTCTCAGCACGTCAAATTACAAAATGCTGATCAATTTATCTGTGTGGTCATGATTTCATTAACATTCCCTAAAAGGGATTAAAATAAAAATGGGAATCAACAACTTGGTATTGCCAGTTCTTTGTGCCTTCTACAGGCACTGGGCACACAGTAGCCAGCAAGCACATGTGGCCTCTGCAGTCAGTGCACTTACACAATGATTAGGGAGAAACCAAGGAAATAGACTGCCATGAGGATCCACACTCCACAGGCAAAAGGATGGGACACAGTGGCAGCTCCAGGAGCCTCTGGGAGGAGCTGAGGCTGCTGGGCAGTCAGGGACCAAGGAACAGAAGCAGTGCCACGCTGAGAACTGAGAAACTGGAAGAATTTCTTTGTGAGTAGAACGCATAGTTGTGAAAGAGTTTCATGAGAAACTGACCTGAATGAACTGCTACACATGGGCTAGGCAGCAGGTTTTAAAGCAAGGGTGTCTGAAGACTGCTCTGAGGGCAGTGAAGAAGCATTGGGCAGGAACGGTGATGATTTTATCATATTTGTATTCTAGAGAGACTACTCTGATTTTTTATGTGAAGTGGGCTGACTAAAACAAGGAGCCGTCGGTGGTACTCAGAATCCAGAGGAGCTGTAACAATCCAGTAGGAAGATGACGGAATGGTAGGAATCAGGCGGGATTTAGAGACATGAAGGGAGCAATCTTGTTTTGACAAAGAATGGGTGGTGGGGAGGGCAGGGAGAGGAAGAAGAGGAGGGCCTCGGGCTGTCACACGCTGACATATAGATCAAAGCAAGAGGCTGCAATATCCCTTGGACTTTGTCACAAAAAAGATCTATGAGGACTTTGGTGTTTTGAATAAATAATCTGAAAATTTTAAATTCTTTTTTCAAGATGAAGGAAGTGAAGGGAAAAGAAGAAAGAAGAGAATGAAGGGGAGACTGGAAGAACTGGGGAGCCAGAGGTAGGAAGGAAAAGAAATTAGGTCTTTGGTTTCATCGTGGGTGATGTTAACAGCAGGGTAGACAGAAAGGATAGGAAAGAAAAGCTCAAGGAGTGTAGATGGAGTGATGCTCTGAACATAAACTCAGACTTCAGGGCATTAAAGTATCGGCAGAAGGGTAAGCTTTGGTAAAGGCAGTAGGAGCGACTCCGCTCAGCTAGAATGGCTGTATGTGCAGACAGGCTTGATTTCCAGAGAAGGGCCCGGGTGGACGTCTACTATTTGTGTGTGAGATAGAAAGGCAGTGAAGGCATTGCTCATGTGTGCAGTCAGGGTGGGATGAGGCGTTGCACAGGCTTTGTCATAGAAAAAGGAAATTGCCTAGAAGGAAGCAGAAGAATGTAGTAGTTCACTTTCTGCTGCTAATAATAGGGTGCCACAGGCAAGTGTTTACATTGGCAGAAATGTGTTGCTGCACCATTCTGAAGTCAAGAAGACCCAGGTCAAGTTTCTGGCATCTGATAAGGACCTCCTTGTGTCAAAGGTGGTAGAAGACATTTCACAGTTAAAGCTACAAAGAATGAGAGAGAAGAAAAAGTGCCCAGCTTATCCTTTTATAATCAAAAACAGGAAACTCCCTAGATAACGGAATTATTCTAAGCGTGGCAGCAGAGCCCTCATGCTCTCTTAAACCATTTTGCATTTAGAGAAAAAGTGCCTCTGCCTGCCAATGACCATTTAATATTTAGCAACTCAGAGTCACTACATTGTGTAAGGGGAAATATCACTGCTAAAACCTGAATATTATAAATGAAATGGTGTCTTTGTTACCAAAGATATTGATATACTACACCAACACAAAATAATACTAAAAATGAGATGTTTGTGACAAGCTTTAGGGATAATTTTGTTTGGTATGTAATGTACTGTATTTTTGTTTGTACTGCATTTTATTTATGATTTAACCAAGAAACATGTCCCTATGTTCTTCATTTTCAGAAAAGTTCTAGTAAGTAATTTTGTTATTGGAACAAAATTAGCTTTAAAAGTATTTACTATTTGTAATTGTTATAGGATGTTTTATCATAAGAATGTACCATGGTTTTATTTCCTTATTTTTTGGTTTTCAGTTATTTCCAGTTGTGCTTGTTATAAACATCTTGTATACATATTTAACTCGTTTATTCTATACTATTTTTATTTTTTAGACATTTGCATTTCTACTTTAAAGGAAGTAAAAGAAATTATATACATGCTCATTAATTATAATCTTTTCTGTCTTGCATTTGAATGAAACAAAAATATTTCTCATTTCTGAGTAATATCAATATGCTCTTTTTGTGATTGTGTTTTTTCTATGGCTATATCTTTAATGTGTATGATCTTGCTGTTTGAATCAGAAGATATCTCTAATGGTGAGATTGTTGTTCTTGGGTACCTTGTTGAAGAGGTCATCCTTCCTCCAGGAATTTTAAGTTGCCATACATATGTAGTGGGCTTGTTGCTCTACATCGCTCTGTACTAGCGGCATATTCCTATGGCTGTTATATCTCAAAGGGCAAGATTGCACCGGTGCCCTTATTTAAAGGCAACATATATCGTTCCATTACCTTTGTTCGTCAGTTATACTTTATAATCGTTTTGTCAAGTTTTAGGGCATAATGTTGGGCCTTTGTTTGGAGCTATATAATGTTTCTCAATTAATCAATGGCAAATCACATTTCTTACTAAGTTGAATCTTTAAATTCAGGATTATGGTTTTTCTTTTTCAAAAAGTTTTCCCTTAATTATCAATTGTGTTTTTAAATTGCAACAGTAATTCTCACTCATTGTAGAGAATATAAAAAAGAAAAAAATCCATTCATTTTCCCCTGCACGTTTGGAGAGCTGCCTCCTATGATCCTCACCAACAACACCTCGGATAGGAAGCTCATAGCTAGAATACACTGGGAGCTGAAGAAAAGCAAGCCTACCAAAATAAAGGATCCTATTGAACAGTGGGCAAATGAAATGAAGAGGCAGTTCACTCACGAAGAAGTACAAGGGGCCAATAGATACATGAAAAAATGTTCAACACCTCTAGCCATAAGAGAGATGCAAATCAAAACAACGCTAAGATACCATCTCACTCCAGAGAGAATGGCCTATAACAAGTCAAATAGCAATCAGTGCTGGCAAGGCTGTGGGGAGAAAGGAACCCTCCTGCACTGCTGGTGGGAGTGTAAATTCATACAACCACTCCGGAAAGCAGTATGGAGAGTACTCGAAAGACTAGAAATAAATATCCCCTTCGATCTGGCAACACCCATCCTGGGAATATATCCAAAAGAGGCCAAAACAACATACAACAGAGATATATGTTCATAGCAGCACAACTAACAATAGCTAGAACATGGAAGTCACCAAAATACCCATCAACAGACCGGTGGATACACAAACTGTGGTATTTATACACAATGGAATACTGTGCATTTGTAAAGTCCAACAGCGTGGAGGCTTTTACTGGCAAATGGAAGAAGCTTGAGAGCATCATGCTTAGTGAAGTGAGTCAGAAGCAGAAGGTGAAACATCGGATGGTCTCTCTGATATGAGAGACCCAGATCACACCTATCTCATGGAACTTAAGACGAAAGACAAAGTGAAAGAGGGGGGGCAGAGTGGGCATGGAGGGAGGGAAGGGAGGGTAGAGGGAGGGACAAAAGGAGAGCGGGAAAGCCCTTGTCACCTTGACAAGATATGTATGTGCACAAAATGCTCAAATCCATTGTAAATCTTAAATTTTACACTTGTACATATCAATGAAATGGGGGAAAAAAAAGTAAGGAAAGGCCGACAGTTGTACCAAACAGCTCAAAACCCAAGGACTCAACCCAGTGGAAGTTTGCACAACATTCACACCCACTGTCTCTCCAAGGGGCCACAGATTCTGGTCCATGCCCTTACCTGGGGACCCAGGCTTCCTCTTGCTGTCGCTCCCTCCCCAGCTATGGCCCTGCCCAAACTCTGTGAGATGCTCTCATAGTAGTCTGTGCAGTCCAATAAATCCAAAAAAGCTTAAAAGAACTCATCAAAAAAGTGAGTTTCAAGGATTTTTGTACATTTAGCATATGCACTATTATAAGTAGAAAAAACTCTTGTAAGTTATTTTAGAACAGAAACAAGTGAATTCTTAAATAAATATTTTCATTTGCTTCTTCTAACCCTTTACTTATCTGTTTCTAGTTATTCTCCATAGCAGTTTTAACATATATAGTTGGGTATAAAACAGATATGTTAGTATTTACAAAGAAGGCTTTGTAAATAGTAGAAATCTTTCCAATTCTATAGAAAAACTACTTAAAACAAAACAAAAAAGGTTATTTTAAAAACAACAGTAATGTAAAGTATAAGAGTGATCTGTAGGAAAAAGAGACACAGGCATGTCCCTGCTTTAAAGGGTAATTTTTTGTTCATGGACAATTCTTTTAGTGATAAAACAATCACTGTGTTTCCAGCCTCTGTGTTCTTTGCTTTCATAGTGGTTCTTGAAAAACATTCTTTAGCACTTCTTGGAGTTAATAAGTAAATGAGATATTTCAAAATGGGATGCCAGGTGCATGGTATATGCTTGGAAGCTCAGCTACTCAGCAGCCTGAGGCAGGAGAATCTCAATATTGAGGTCAGCCTAGGCAACATAGTGAGATTTTATCAGAAAGGAAGAGAGAAATTGATATAATTTAATTCTAGATTTATTTTAAGTTTGTTAGAGCTCAGCTTTATTTATTTTTTTCAGATTTGAAATCCCACTGCCTTGAGGATGTGTCTGCGGACCTGACCTCCTGCCTTCCCACCTTATACCAACTGTGTTCTACTCTTTTCCTACAGATAAAAAGACACAGGAGCTCAGACTTCTGTTAAAATGACCACAGTGTACTTTATTTAATGATTTTGGTACCTTGTGTTGCAATAAAATAAAAAAAAAACTACAAAATTCAAATATATAAAATTTCAAGTTTTTTTTAAGTTTTACAAGAAAAATCAGGTAACCAAGGAAAATGATTCATTATGAAGTACTGCTTTCCACTTCATTACATCACAAATTGTAACTCACTTAACAGACCAAAATAACCATGGTACTGTAGTACATCAGATACTCCACGCACTGTGCTTTGGAGGAGAGCACTCGGGTCCCTGCGGGGACAGCGGCCACCAGTGGATGAAGACACGCCTACAATCTGAACGCTAGAGGAATGTCTGGATACATGGAATCTGGATATACGTATTTACAGGAAGGAAAAATTAATAACCTTTTAAATTTTCATCTCAAATAAAACTCCAAGTACATTTGTACAATGTTTACAAAGTAAAAGCACAAGAACCGCCACAGTTTTCATTTGGGTCCGGCCTGTGCCCGCTTCCAGGGGAAACATCTTCACCAGCCTCTGCACACACACCTCACTTCTGCAGTGGAGAGAGACGGGCATGCGCGGTCAGAGCCTCACGCAGACCGCCGACGACAGGGAACCGGAAATCGGTGTTCTCCTCCTCGGCTTCCTATGCATCTGCCCCTCGGTCGCTTTTTTTCAGAGATAAATTTAAAACAACTACGACGACAAAAAAACAAACAGAGAAAAGAGCACAGCATACTTAAGGCAAATTAAGTAAAATTAGAGCAGCCTCTCTTGGTGTTAATTGAATATGGAGATTTTACCCCAAATGAAGCTAAAAACCGAACAACCGGAAGTGCACCCTCCTGAGGTTGGGTTGCTTTTGTTACGCATAGATTTTGAAAATTGCTTTGTGCCAAGTTTCCTTTTGAAATTTTAAATGAAAAGATACGTTGACTACAAACTGTGATTTCATGTTTCCAAATAAAACAGTAGCTGAGGTAGTTAGATGTGAAACTTATTTTACTCAAAATAACTGAAGGATGAAGGACAAATGTCAGTAGCAAAAATTCTTGCCATTTGGAAACAGCTTTATATTGTGCAATGGTTGAATTCGGAGCAAAATGCTTTTGTTTTTCCGATAGCTATTACTAGTTAACCTAGAATTTTGGTTTCCAATTTGCTCTCTAGGATGCCAGCTCTGGTGAAGTTTGTATCCTAGTGGTCTCATTTGTAACTCATTTTTTCACAATTTTGCATTGTAGCTATCTCCTACGATGGCATTAATTGTCATTACTAGAAATTCCAATCCTAAAGAAATTGGTGAAAGTCTGGGAACAAATCAATAGGAAGAATAAATTTGCTGTCATTTTATCAGTATTTGTCTTAGTCTTAAGTCTTGGTGTACCATTTGGTTTCAAATGGGGAGGAAGTCTTGGGCATATTGGCTGCTCTCTACTCCTCTGAGAATGGGAAAACATATTTATTTGCATATCCTTCATCATATTTTTCTCAAGGATACTGAACTGTCTATTTAAGAAAAGCAGACGGCATCTTGTAGAGGCAGATTCTCAAGGATAACTATGGTCCTCTTCTAGTTTGCCTTTTTGACCAAAGAAAGGATGCAAGTAGGAACATTAATAAGCAATTCACCAAAAGATTTACATCTTTATTTATTTCCGTTACACAGACAGGAAAGGAATTTTGTGTAATAGTGTACCAGTGATCTGGTTGCATATAAATGAATTGAAAAACATGCTTTTTTTGAACAAAGGAGAATTTCTGTGTGTGTATGTGTGTGTTAAATCATTTGTTTATGGAATAGAATGTTAGCCAAAAATAGTTGAGAAAGTTAAAAACCATCTTCACGAAGCATCACAGGTGTGGTGTTTATAGAAAAACTGCTTGGCAGCAGTATTAGCACGTATATCTCTGCTAAAAACTAATTTTTCTCAAAGAGTGTATAATTTTCACTGTGGGATTTGGAGAGTTCCATGCAGTCTGGAAAGGCTTGGAGAGAATTAAGTCTCTTTCCTCTCAGTAAATGTACAGCTTGTAGCTGAGTCGCACATGGCTTGGTTTTGTCTGTTTCTTTGTCATCCGCTTGATGAAGAACTTAGTCTCTATCATTTCAAAGAGCTACAAGGATTTCGTGTGACTTATCCCCATCCCCTGACTTCTGTCATCTAGAAAACTCACCTGAACAGCTGCCACTTTTTATTATAGTCCCCTGTCTTGAGTTCAAATGGGGTCAACTTCAGTTTTCTCTAGTACAAAAATAAATCAAAACAGAGTTTTTCCTTTCACAGCAAAAAGAATATTCTGCTGCAATTTTTACTGGAAAAATGGTGTTTCTAGGAATTGGGGTGGGGCTGGAATGCCCCAACTGGTTTTTGATTTGCCCATTATATTCATATTACTAATTTATCAAAAATAATATTCACCTCAGTGGTGTAGCAGTAATTCAATAATTGCCTAGGTTAAAATCATGCTTCAGAAAGCTCAGTTATATGTGGATTTCTAGTTCTTTTTCATGCATTAGAAATATCTAACCAATTTGAAATTTTAAGGCTTTGCATTTAGAACAAGATCTTAGAATCCAGAAGAGACTGTATTAAATATGAATGCAATGTTAGCTTCAAATCCAAAATGACTTTAAACGCATTTCTCAAGGTAAAATTTCTGAACCCTGTTTCATATTTTTAAGTGCAAAATGACTTTTGCAATGGAATATCATAAGGAAATAAGGAAGGGTACAGTGATGCAATTTATGTACAACAACTTTGCACATTATCATTACGACATTATCTGCACTGTTAGTTCTTGGTTATAATCCAACTTCACAATAGTGCCTCCATGACTCAAAATCATGAGTATTTAGAATTCTAAATCATGTCATGTAGCCATTTGGCTAGGTTTAGTCATTTAAAAAAGAGAAAACGTGTAACTTTTGGAGATATGCTGTAGGATATACTCTGTGGTTTTTTTCTATCATCTCCTTTGTCCTTCAGTAGAATTCACACGTATCACATGCAAGTATACAGGGAGGCATATTTGGCTGAAGATCTTGTGTAAACACCTCTGTGAAACACTTAAAATACTTCTGTAATGTGAACATGAATCAACCCAAGAGTTCCAAGAATTACAGTCTTCCACTAGACTATAAAAGGAGAACTTTGTTACCTCAAATGGAAAAAGGAAACTCAGTGTAATGCGTCAAAAACCTGACGTCAATAGTATCTGTTACAGATCCTCTCCCTGGCCTCCAGAACATGCTTACCATTATCAGTACCGAACTGGGGTACTGTGTGTGTGTTCTGGAAAATGCATGGGACTGGGCACGCAAATGCTTTAGACTTCAGCAGAGACTAGGTTGCTGGATGTATCTCAATAAACATTTAGTAAAACCTAGTTTGGCGAAGAGGAAAATGGCCTATCTACAAGAATTCCAGCATCCCTATGAAAGAAGTTAATTTTACTATTTAAAAATTTGATGGTTTAAAAAATTCTATACAGACTTTTGAAGGGAAAAATTGTTCCCTGTCTTCAGTGGTAAAGGATAATTCTGTTGTTGGCTTGGTCAGTTATTGCTGTTGTATCCCTCTGACACTCCTGACAGCCCGCTTCCTAGCCATCCCTCCACACTGCTCATAATTCTCCTGTGTCCCTGACACTTACCAAGAGTGACCGTGTTATCTAATGTCACAGCACTTTACAAACGCTCATTAATTTTCACGACACCCCGATAAGGTAGGTAAAAAAATATTCCATCTCTTCTACATATGGGGAAAATAAAGCTGTGTGAGTTTTGAGGCTGAAACACAGACCAGGGATTAGGACTCAGTTATGAATGGATTTCTGGTTCTTTTGTTCCTGTCAGTATCACGACTCTCATATCTCTGCATGGAAAAGAAATATATTCCATAGTGTAAAAGAATATTGTTTTATGGAATGTGTTTAAGTATAGTTTTAAAAATCTTCTTATTCAATCCAGGGATTCCATATTTTGTACTAAGCCACAAATTCCATAACAATGTTCAAAGATAACAAAAAAGAAGACTGATATTGTTTGCAGTTGTCAATTGACTGTCACCTCTTTTTCTGTGAAATCAACTAAACCACATGTTAATAACATGCAGAGAAAGGATTAGAAAAATATAGTGAAGTAAAACTCACGAAAAAGAATAACTCAGTTGGGTTGATACCCGGGTCTGCTGGTGCTGGAGGTTTTCACAGGTGTTTTGTGGCAGCCACAGCTTTTTCTCCAAAGGAGCGGTTGCAAGACAGCACAGGGCAATGACACCGGTGGATGGAGACCCTTACTATTTAGGAAAAGTACCCATTGGATGCCAGGGAAACGTCCACAGCTGAGGAAAGGAGGGATCTAACAATGGACTTCACTTCTTATCCCATGAGTCCTTCTGAGTGCCGAATTTAGAATTTAACACAATCAAACCTCTGTCTTAGTACCTTCAAACATTTGGGTTGTCTTTGGAAATCCCCTCGAAATCTTTGCAGGACTCAGTTTCTCAGTGCTCCGAGTACTTGCTTATAGGTCACGCTGTGACTTGCATATAGGTGACACCTCACGGTAAGTTCTTCCACATACTTGCTCTTAAAAGAAAATTGAGCTGAATAGCTTGTCTGCTTTTCCATTAAGCTTCAGAGCAGTAGATGAGGTAAGCACAAAATTTGAGTGATTTGGTAAGCACACATGCTCACCAAACCCAGAGCCAAATGAGATAGAAACAAGGTCAGCTTCCAAATCTTACAGAGAAGAGGTGTCAACAAATGATCGTGAATACAGGAGTCAGTATGAACATGCCAGACTTTGCTTCTGGGCATCGGATTTCTCTTTGATGCCATCTTTTCCTTTTCTTTTTTTTCTTCCTTTTCTGGGACTTGTAGCATCGACTAAAACGAAAACACTAATAACACCAATAGTCCCATATTCCAATAACCAGTCAGTACTTGGCAATTGAAATGACATCAATAAACAAATCCCCAAAGTTATATATTTGGGTTGATTTGGAAAAATAGCTTTTTTTCCCTACCAACATCATAACATTCACCCTGAAGTAACTGCATCAAGTGCTTTAAACTATCTTTAGCTTATAAAATATTATAAGGAATGTTTAAAATGGAAACTTCCATTTGAAGAACGAAAAGCTGACACATTTATATTTCCGTGAAACCATTTTGTTAAGCAGACTTTGTGAATGACTAAGATTTACACACAGCAGAAGACAATGATAAGGCGACAGAAGGTATCAAAGCCCAAATAAGTCACCTTTCCTGGATAGAGCTTGTGGAGCTGCTGCTGCAGAGGAGGACAGTCCTGCTGTGGCCCTGTGTAGACCCACGAGAGCCTCGCAAAGCTCTTGCTTTTAAGCGATGGAGGAAAGTAAGTACAAATCAGGTCGCATTTGCTCTGTTAGTCATTTATTTCTCTTTGCATAACAAAGAGACTTTTAGCAGCAGATTATCACCCGCAATTGATCACTGCACAAGAAAGTTCACTCCTATTACCTATAACACCTGAGCAGGCACTAGACAACCAGACAGAAAACTGGATGCTTCAAATATCTGTACATTCCCACAGAGTATCCGGATGTTTGAGATTACGAAGACGGATTTGACCACTTGAGTGACTTACTTAATTTTTCACCGGTTATTTGCAATCATGTGGACAGTTCTTTTTTAAAAATAACTCCTTGGTGACTATGTTAGTTTAAAGATGATGGTTCAGCAATCATCTGGAAAATTCAAATGTTGAAAGCCCTCAAATCAAAAGAAACTTAGTCGTGAGGAAAAAATCAGAGCTTCAGGACTATCAATGGTCCAGTGGTTTTGTGTATGTTGAAAAATTGCTGAACTGTCTTCCCCCCCCCCCCACTTCCATTATTCTAAAAATCACTTGCGCAACAATTACTTTTTCAATTTGGGCATAGATACACAGACAATGGAATTGGTAGAATTGAGATCCAAACTATATCCAAAAGAGTCTAATACTGGTAAACCCGGTGGAAGTGAGTTTAGACATAGAGGCTCCTGTGATATTATGACATATTTACAACGAGATGATGAGTAAGGCCATGGGAACGCTGAATCTCATTGTTGTTACGGGGGGTAATTAAACATTTCATGTAAGACCAGCTGGAATAACTTTCAATATCTTTAGATACCAGATCTGGAGCAGTGTAAGTGCTATTGACTGAGGAGGGCTATTAGGAGGGAGGGTTGCCTCAAGGGAAGAGTCAGGCTAAGGCGCGAACCCACCAACATCCCCTTCTTCTTCCGACTTTAGAAAGCTTTTGGTCTTGCATGGGGAACACATTTGTTGTCATAAATATAGAAACATAATAACTACTCCAAAACTTTGCCCTATAAAATGGCGAGTATTCCTGAAGAGCCACTACAGGTTTGCTCTTCCGTTACCTCATTTGGGAGTCTGCATCAATATAGAAACTCTCATTCCCAGCACCTAGCACTCCACGGTCTTTCTTACCCGAGCAGCCTTGTTGAAGAGAACCGTTTATTATTCCTGTGTCCCCACAGTCAGCCAACTTACTGTACATTACAGAGCATCTTTGTGCCTATGGTGGCTCTGGGGTCCCCAAAGTGAACATTTTCTTCACCTTGATAATTTTCACTGCCTGGCGATCAAAAACAAGTCACATTGGGTAGGCATTTTTAAAAAACCACTCAATGTTATTGCTTATGCCAAGATTCAGTTCTGAAAAATTACTTCATCACTGGGAATATTATTGAGTAACTCGTGGAAAAATGTGAGAGTAGCCACCAAGATGATTACTTAGGAAAGAGAAACATCTTTGAGACACAAGAAATACAATTCTTGCTCCTTCCTCTTCCCTTTTTCCTCTAGATATTCTACTGGTTATGCCTGATAACTTCCACTCAGTCATGTAGTGCTATCTTCTAAAACTGACACCAAAAGATCAGATAGAAGCTTTGATGAGAATACATGGATATAAGACTCTTGCATCTTCTAAAACTAATCTGATAACTCTGGCAACTTAATTCTTACCTTTCTTCGAGATCAGGGAAGTGGGAAAGAACCTTGACTTTTAATTATGAGGCCATCTGTTTACGTCCTAGTGGAAGTGCAGGCATTGTGAATATCAGATAGGGATCTTTAAGCTCAAAACCAACATTTTGTGGGGGTCCAAAAAGCCACAGGAGAGTAGGTTCTATATAGAAATGGGCATCTGCTCAGAGGGAATCATGTCACCACCTAGGACAGCAGACAGCATCAAATTATTCACTAGCTACACACATGCAGACTGGACCTCTGAAATTGAATTATAACTTAAGCTTCAAAAATTGGTTATTACAATGCTGGCGATGGTAGTCTCACAGAATGAAGTAAAAGCAGCAACTGTATTCAGACAGATCAATTCAATTATTGAACAGATGACACTGAATTTTTCCCCATTTCCAAACATGGATTTGAATCCACGTGCAGCAAGTCTCCATGACCCTGCCCACTCGCTGTGCTACGTAAAACCCCAAGAATCCATTGATATTTTCTACCCTCCCCAAAGCGGCACTGACTTGCATGAACAAGGCCAGTGGATGAATATTCACAGCATCATAGCGGAGGAATCAGGTAGCAAGATACTTCTTTAGCTCTCCTTCACAGGTCTTTATCTTCAGGCCTGGGCACATCATGGCTTGATGCTGAGCCAAGGGCTTATTTTCCACTAACTGATTAATGTTCTCTCGCAGTAGCTTGATTACAATATTACAAGTCAAGAATTTGCAAGATTAAAAGTGTCTGTTGAATTAATTAACTGCAAATCACCTCCAGTATAACTTGACAAGTTCCAAGACGTTTCTGTAAAAAAAAGAGAAGGAAATCGATAGCATCAGCAACAGGCAGCTTTGTGACAGTCCAGGCGGCTTCTGAGTGTGACTGGCACGCAGCTACCCTGCCCTTTCCACAGCAGGAACGGTGTATGTCTTCTCACAGAGCACCAGCCTCCGATTCATACCATAGGAAAGGTTTCACCTCAGGCTTTCAAAAAATATTTTGGAGATCTGCTTCCTTTCTATACTCAATACTGTAGAAAGGTTAATAAGGGAAGTTGAATGTTTTAGTTCTTTGAAAGCAGGCTATAAAAATCACAATTCTTTCACTAGCTGACAAGCCTCTTTTGGATGTGGGATGATATGCTATTTCTCCCAATTTGAATAGAATAAGAAATCACAGAGGGCTCCACAGAAAACCACAGGTCAAAGTTTAATTGCTATGTGAACACAGCAGTGTCCAGCACACTCCATACAAGTGCTTGTTTTTTAGCATCATAATGCACTGAAATGCGGGGTGTGTTTTAAGACATGTTCCACTGGTTTGCAATCAAAATAG
The DNA here is from genome assembly GCA_004027205.1 of Ctenodactylus gundi. Lineage (NCBI taxonomy): Eukaryota > Metazoa > Chordata > Mammalia > Rodentia > Ctenodactylidae > Ctenodactylus > Ctenodactylus gundi. Next base: position 508,488 of record PVKB01000739.1, on the reverse strand, counting down.
GAATTTCTTGTGCAGTGATACAGAAGAATTATATTTTCAACACACATACGGCTTTTTTAAAAAGGAATTTACTGATAAACAAATTAATTTGAAATAATTAAAAGTGTTGATTGGCTACAACTCCATGTCAAACTGCCACTAGAACAGTTAAATTAGCTTAAACAAAGCAACTCCATTTTTTCATACTTGCAACACTTGAAGTAAGAATTTGATTAATTCCATTTTAATGCAAATTAAGAAGCAGAGAAAGAAAAGGCCATCCTGCTTAATTTGGTAGATGGAAATATAATAAAAAATCAAACTTTATATTTTTGAAATTCTAGTAACAGAGGAGGTGACAGGCTTCAATATTAGCACAAGAGAAAAATTTGTGTTGGCACTATGCAGGTAATATTTGCTTATTATTTTGATTAATTAATGTGATGTTGATTTGATTTTAACATGCTCTTTGGTCTGCAAATGTCTTATCAGTAGCTACAAATTTCCTCTTGTGCTAAGTAGAGGCTGGAAACAGTGGCAACTCTGGCGATAAGTGTAGTAACAGTGACTTGTACGTAGAAAGAATGGTCTGGCCATAGCAGCAGGGCTACATTAACTCTTTTAATGAGACTCACCAAGAACTCTTTCAGTTATTCTGAGCTTGTCAAAATTAATACACTTTCTTTACTTTCCCTTTTTATGCCATACAGGACTGATAAGTTTATATACCACCTAACCAAAACTGTTTAATTTAAGGAAAACAGCAGTCCATTATCTATATCTGCAGCCAGACAGGCATAGATTGAGTTTGATGGTAGTATGAGCACCCACCGGGGACCAGGGCCAGTTGCCTCCTGATATAGAAAGGCAGCACAGCATTGCCTTTCTAAGCAGGGGCCGCATGGCTTCAGGACTACCTCCCAAGTGGCAGTGGCTGAGAGTTTGTTATAAAAACTAGCACCGGGGACAAATTGGTTTGTGACATGTAGGAAGCTGCCTAATTTCAAGTTCTTTCTTGAAAGAAATTCTCAGGACTACCTACAAAGTTTTCTTCAGTAGTGCTGGTTTTGAGTCAAAATACTATGTGGCAAGAAGGCATTTCCTTTTTTGTTGTTGCTGTTTCCTTGTGAGTTAATTCAGAAATATTCACTGCTGGGGAGCCTTACGGACCAGTGATAAGCTTATCTGCTTACTATACATCATCTGAGATGATGTTGATCGGTCTTTGCACTTGCATCATTTTCTTACGCTCGTTATTGGATGTGGCAGTAGCTCATTGTTTCATTGGGAGGTTTGCAGGATAGTCCTGACAAAATGTGTGCATCTTCATCACTTGACTGTGGAATTCAATACAGACACCAGAAACAGAATCAGGACTGCGCTACAGCAGAAAAAAGAAGAAACTGAAGTCAGAAAACTCTGACTTGGCTGCTAATCACTGAATTGTGAGTGGCGGGAGGGCCCAAGTCCTTTTGAACGATTGCCTGGTGTACTTGTGGATGCTCTGCTTGTTAAATGAATTGCTGGTGGAATCAGTGAAGCTGTCCTGGGAAATACTGATTACAAAATTCACCCGAGCTCTTTGGGTCACAGCAATTTTATCTATAAAATAAGGATTATGAAGTAACATTTAGATTTTTTAGATGCTATATTCTGTTGAAATAGTGGCTTTTATTATAAGCAGCTAAAGATCTGCTTGAATCTAGTCAAAGTAGAAAGATGAATGATTACTTGTATTTTAATACATTACACTTGGATTGAGCATTAAAGCTTTCTTTAAATAAATAGGCACCAGGTTGAGAGAATTTTTGGTTCATCATTGGCTACTTTTGTAGCATCAGTTCAAACAACACACGCAGCTTCATGTGCAACAGCATCACTGAGTGGGTCACACTCTGCCACAATGTCCACCTTTGTCTATACTACATTTAAATCGAGAAGGGAAAGAACACACCAATTATTTTCTCATTCAATTTAACACATATTTGATAAACATTTGCTTTATTCTTTACGTTTAACCTTTTAATAAGATAAAGTTCTTAGGCTTATGTGATGGTTTGAACTAGTGGTTTAATAATTCTCTTCAATATTAAAGTTTGTGAATTGCAAGATATTAAACAAGATTTAAGGTAAATAACAGCAACTGAATAGGATTACTTTGTAATATGAAAATAATGTCCCTTCAAAGACTCGTTAAATCTATATCTCTCCTTGTCTTCCTTCCTTCCTTCTTTCCTTCCTTTCTTTCTTTCTTCCTTCCTTCCTTCCTTCCTTCCTTCCTTCCTTCCTTCCTTCCTCCTCTCCTTCTTTCTTTCTTCCTCCCCTTTACCTCTCTCTTCTCAGCATGTCCAAGTAAGTTATAGGGTTTTTTTTTTTTTTTTTTTTTTTTTTTTTTTTTTTTTTTTTTTTTTTTTTTTTTTTTTTTTTTTTTTTTTTGTCTGCCTAACTCAATGAGAGTATTACACAGGGACAAAACACAAGGGAAGCAGAGTTAGGTTTATTCATATTTTTCATTCAATTTAAGGCAGAGAAAGGCCACGGAGAGGACTGTTGACTGCAATGGAAGGATAGCAGTGATCTGCCTCCTGTGAATTAGAGTTGCAGGTGACAGATTGCTATTTCTCATTGACTTTTTTTTTTTTACTTTTAAGTTTATTTTTGAAAGATACCTTTGACTTTCAAATGAATTTTTTCTTAGAAAACTCTGATCATCTGACTAGGCTTCTCCTGGAGACTTGTAAAATCAGGAGTAGCTTTTGGTGGGATATTGATTGCTCTTCTAGGAGGTATTTCAGTTTTTAAAAGCTAGGCTCAATCTTCAATTCCACTCTTCTCTAGCTGTGGAATCTTTGTCAAGTGGCTTAACATTTTTGAGATGAAGCTGTACCATAGCAATAAAGCTCTTTAGCACAGGGAAAAGTATCTGACAATATCTCAGCTGTGGTCACACGGGAAATGGAATTGCAAGAACATTCAAAGAAAAAATGACCAAAGTGAAAATTCAATTTAGTCATTTTGTTACAGACTTAGGTCATGTCAATATAATATTAAAATATTTTAGCAAAATGCTGAGACACGTCAGGGACATTAAGACATCATAGGGCTCCGTGGTACTGAGTTTTGCCTTTCTGGGCTAAATCACTGTATGTGGTATGAGGAAGCTTGAATAGTTTCTTTGTTATACAATCTAGAGGAAGAGCTTCAGATGGATGCTAAAGCCACACAGCACCTCAGGGGCTCTAGGAAGAGTTCTGATCCCATCATTTCTGTGGACACATGGCAGGTTGCCACTTTTCCCATTTGGCTTTCTGTTGGGTGAGCAGGCAGCTCATGAGCTAGCCTAATTGCTGCAATTAGCAAAATTAAAAGGATCGTTATGTTTTATACAATTCCACCCACATTCCGCAGTCTTGCTTTAGTATGAATAATGATCCCGTGGAGGCTGTTTATGAAGGGCACAAACCTGGTGTGCCCATTTTCAGGGCAGCCAGACAACACAGACTTCTACTGAGAAGCCCACAGATGGCCAAGCAAGAGAGGGCCTGCCGCCGAAATGTTCAGACACAGGTTGGGATGATTTTGAAACACTCATGTGACAGGTGGGAGAAGTGTTGGGAGTTGCAAACTGGCAGAAATGGTGACTTTGATTGTTTCCAGAAGTGACATTGGACTGCTGAGATAAAGAGACATGCGTTGATCTGCATCCAACACAGAAACGGTTTAAATGACCAGCTCAGTCTTGCTGGGCTGTCACCCACTACTTCAACCATCCTCTGAGCTAGATTCTGAAAGACAGTCTGAGCTATTTTTAAAAAGGCTTTAAGGAATTCTCCTTAGAAACATCACATTGCAAGCATGTCATCCAAGCTTTATATAGAAACGGTAATGGTTATGGCAAAGATGTGTGGAGAAGGCAAGAGTGCATATATTTAGTCTAGAAAATGGTTCGTTAAAAAAGTCTCTAGATTCTTGTCCAAACATTGTGTCAGAACTTCCTTCCACTCAATGACATTTGGTACATTTCAAAGTAAATGTGTAACTTTACACAATCCTGGTAAGGACAACAGATTCTTCACTCAATTCAGCCTGCTTAAGGAAAGTAATTTTATAAGGACACAAAATATGTATGCAGCTGCTTAACAAGGAGTCTTTAAGGCTCTTAAAGACTGATTAAAGACTGATCCTTAAAGACTGATACAGTTCATTCCAGCTAAAAAGTGCTCACTCGCCTGCTTGCTTGCTATCTCTCTCTCTCTTTCTCTCTTTCTTTCTCTCTCTCTCCCTTTCTTTCTTTCTTTCTTTCTTTCTTTCTTTCTTTCTTTCTCTTTCTCTCTTTTTTTTCTTGGTCTTGGGGACAGAGTCTAGGTTTTCACACTGAGATGCAACCTCTGCCTATCTATCTATCTATTTATTTATTTATTTATTTTTGAGGCAGAATCTCCTTGTGTTCCTCCTAGAATCGTGAGATTACAGATTACAGGCCTGTGCCACCAGGCCTGGCTGTATAAGTAGATATTTTCAACTGAAATTCACAAGTGTGCTGATGTTTTATGGGCATGCGCCATATGCATGGTTGATTCTGAAAAAAAAAATACTTTAAGTGTCAGTAATATATCAGTATCAGTAGTAAATATGTGTGTATATATCTAGTCCTTACATATAAATTCATTTAGAATTGTTAGTTAAAAAGTAAAAAATTATAACATTTTATATTAAGCTTATGCAAAAGGTGAATGCTAGAAGAAGACCCTCTTTTAATGAAATCCAAATGGACTCAGGGCCAAGGAATTTAAGCCTTGGGTAAAAGATTCCTCTTTACCACGTGTATACATATTAATCACCATTCATTCCATTTAGGTTCTCCAGTTACTCTTTATGGAGGGTTTAATGTCAAGTTGAAAATGCATTTTTAGAAAGAATTAAAATATACATTGGTGAAATCTCAACTTTAAATTCTCCATTATCCGTGCTTCTAGAAACTGACAAAATTATCATAACCACAAGAGGTAGCAGTATTGTTCTGAGTTACAGAGGAAGAGTAAATCATGATTGAGCTCTGTTGTTCTTAGAATCGTCTGAGAAGTTGTAATTATAATATGGTAGACATAGCACTCCCTTAAGAATTCATCACTATTTGAAACATCATAATATTTGAGTATGCCAGTTAATAATATAACAGCCTTTTGGGAAGTCACTGAAAATTCAAACTTTTTTACCTCCATCTAGGCAATCTCACCTCCAAGGGAAAGGACGGCATGCTATCTTCTATTGCATAACATTTGTTTCTAGTCTAACAGGCTACATGAGGGACCAAGCTGAGAAATAACTTAGAACTTACATTATCGAGGAGTGAAGGGGCTTGCTGCACCTGTGTTGTTTGAAGCTACTATATTGTCATCTGCTATTTGCTCATGGTTTCAAAGGTTTAGTTCAACTGAGAAATTCCATTTCCGACGATCATCAGTTAAAAGTTGTCTTCGAACTCATAAAGCTAGTAACTCATGGTTCTGCACAAGCGTGAAGAATTTGCCAAAAAATGATTTTCTTTCCTTCTGCAGTGGGGGTGGAATGCTTTCACCTTGCCCTGGCAAGCAAAGCATCTTCTAGGATCTTTATTAGTGAATAGGTAATTGTTCCACATCCCATCCAATAATTTGTACTTTTTTAAAAAGTGGAAATCTTGCTTAGAGGATCAAATCTGGAGTTGTAGGAAATATGTCTACTGAGAAAAATTAACAACCTTTAAAAAAATTGTTTTGTGGATTTGTACCAAAAGAAGTCCCGGGCTGAGCCTTTGTCACTTCCCGTGCATGTCATCCTGGGGGTGACAGTCTCCTATTACAGGTGGTGGCTCAAGAATTTGACTCTTGTAAATAAGTTAGTCAGTCCAAATCAGTGAATAATTAAGTTAAAATGACTTTTTTCCCCCCTCTTTTTTAAAAGTGACTTGACTAAACTTTCATGTATCAGTTGGGTTAATATAAAATCAGGGAAGGAGATTTAAGACATCTTCCACTGTGGTCAGGTTTGTTCTAATGGATGGATGAAAGTAACCATTTACATCTTTGATTTCCTGGGAAACATTGGCCAGTCTTGACAAGCCCTTTCTTTTAGGCTGCTTCTCTCTTCACCTGATATGATATTCTTGTAGCACCCCTGGCCAGGTTCCTGGGGGCACCGACTTGCAAGGTGGGATGATCTTGCAAGAGACGCATGTTTTCAATCTGCCGAGGCAGGCTGATGAATGGTGGACCAGTTCCAGACATCCCAAGTGAGTATGATGCTTAACGTATTTTAAGTGATTCCAGGTCTATAAAAAAAGTGATGATGCCTATATGTATACCCTATATTTTTATTATAAAAATATTGAAATAATCCATGAGTTATTCCACTCTGCACCAACTATAAAAAAATACTATCAAAGTTTGACCGGCACTTTTAATGCAACAAAAAGCACCATGACCAAGGACACTGAGAACAGAAAGCGAGGAACGTTTACTTGCCGAACGGAGGTATTTAAAACCAGAAACTTGTTGTGAGAGTACAACTTTACAGATGATTCGAATATAAATCTTAGCTGGATATAGTGATAAGCCCTCAAGCAGTTCAGAAAGGCTTCCTCATAGCATGTCACTGCATCTGTATGCTCATACTTAACTAGAGAGTGTCCCAAAGCCTCAAAAAGTCCTATCACTTGACCTTGGATTGGGAGTGGGTAAGTCTGTACACAGCGGAGAACTCGGTGGTTCTGCTCTTTTTGGCCTCGGGGGGGCCTCAGACCACTTACTGTTAGCTGTTGGGGCTTCCACATCAGTCCTGCAGCTGGATGAAGTTTGGCACTAGAAGACAGGGCGTGACATCTTCCGGCATCACACTTGCCTACACGCACACAGAACGAGCCATGCGTTCCGTGCCAGTGACCCCCTGGTGACAGCCCCTTCCTCTCCCGTGGCTCTGCCTTATGTCCCTGGGCGAGCTGCAAGTGCCCGTGCAGCAGATTCCCATTTTGCTCCCCCCACTTCCTCTTTGTGTATTGTTACATTTTCGAAGTTGAATACTGAATCGTGATTCTCACTTAATTTACATCACAAAGTTGTCACGCTCCTTGGTCTTGTTGAAAGCCATACATGTGCTGCATAGGATATCTGTCACAGAGTATGTTCTCAACTGAAAATTAAAACTAAAACACTAATCCTGAAATGTGTAGAAAATGAACGATTTCATTGATGCTAACACATGTGTAAACACACTTGAGTTTGCTGTCCTTTGGGTAGGCTTTTTCACACGTGGTACTGGCTTCCAGATGAGAAAGTGGTTTATGAATTCCTTTCTAAGCAGTATCTTTTGTTTTTACCTGGAGTCTTGAAGGATATGTTTTCTCTCTTTGTTCTTATATTCCTGTGGGAATTAGGGCTTTGCATCAATAAAATTCACCTCAGCTATTTTGACAGAGTAACTCGTGTGTGTGTGTGTGTGTGTGTGTGTGTGTGTGTGTGTGTGACTGAACATATATTTACGCAAAAAAGTTAACTCCATCGAAACACCCTATTGGTCAGAGGCAACATTTTCCGTAATAACAGTCCCCTCTGGTGGATGTGCTCCCTGACGCAGGCGGAGTCTGGTAGCGACAGTCGTAGGAAGTTGGCATTGCTTGGTCCTTCAGGTGAGGTGAGAGCTCCCAGAGCTGCTGGCTTGCAAGAGCCGGCAGCAGGCAGTCAGCTGACAGAGACAGGCCCACAGCCATCACGATGGTCAAACTAAGAACGTTTCTGCTCATTGCCCTCCTTAGGATGAAGTGTCATTATTGCCACAGCCCTGCTGTCACTCCTGCATCTGGACATTGTGGCTCCTGCAAGGTCTTTCTGTTTTATAACGTGGTTTCATATTCCAACCGCTCCTGAATAAGGGCATCGTCTTTGTACTGTAGCCTCGGAGGAGACGGGGAACATTCAAAGGCTAAAATGGCCTTTCGTAGGCTTCGGTCCAACACATGTCTCTCCCATGCTGGGTACCTGTTCCTGAACAGGTCAATTTTAATGACCGACTCTTCAATCCGTGGTGGGCGAGATGATGGGGTGGACGGAGCAGTGGGTCTCACCTGAAAGACAGGTACACACCCGTCTCGCTCAGCAAATTTCTGATCGCGCTCGCTGACCATACTGCGGTTGTTGGAGATGGACCGGAGGGTGCTTGTGGCCACCTCAGGGGGCAGAGAGAAGGCAGCGACGGGATCCTCACAAACACAGCTGGGTGACTGTCCGAATCTGGGTCCGTTGGGGTGAAAGAAGGCATAGTACATTAGCATAAAAACAATGCCGGTTAGAAAGCTGCTGAACACCACGCAGAGCGCGGGGATGGCAAACGCGTCTGCGATCTGGGGCGCCTTGTACAGGTACCAGAGTGCGCTCAAGGCTGTGTTTTCTAAAAGGATGACAAAGTAGTAAATGAACAGCCTGCAGCGGGTCCTGCCCTCCTTGACATTGAACCAGCTGAAGATGTAGATGATCCCCACCACCATGTCAAACACGATTTCTTCCCATTTGGTGATACAGAACTCCGTCTCACAGTGGACGATCCAGAAGGTCATGATGCACCAGTGGAGGACTATAAAGATCCCGAAGTACAGCTGGAAAACGGAGGCAAAGAGAGCGAAGGTGATGACCCTGGCGGCTACGGTGAAGAAGTGCCAGCAGAAGTGGGTGGTGACGGCCATGTAGCTGATGGGCTTCTTGTCGTCTCGGGAGTCCCGCAGGGCCTTTTGGTAGGAGGCCAGCGCCCACGCCAACGAGACGAGAGAGGCTGCCGCTGTGAAACCTGCAGAGGCAGACAGGAAGACCTGTGGTCAAAAGCAAGATGCGGCAGAGCCCCAGAAACTAAGCCATACTGACCTGGAGGGGGGAGGGGACGCATTGGCTTTGAAATTAGACACTTGGGCCTGGTGGCACAGGCTTGTAGTCCCAGCACTTGGAAGGCTGAGGCAGGAGGATTACAAGTTCAAGTCCAGCCTGGGCAACTTAGTGACTTAGCGATACGGTGTCTCACACTCAAAACTAAAAAAGGGGGCCGGTGAGGGGTGATGTAGCTCATTGTGAAAGCCCTGGACTCCCCCTCAGTACCACCATCACCATCAAAAAAAAAAAGGCTCCTAATCTTTAAGTTTTAATTGGAGTAAACTCGGATGGCGGTCACAGTAAGTGCCCTGTCTGAGGTGCTAACCCATCTGGAGAAGGCATAGAACAAAGGGAAATACCACTCAAGATCAGAGAAGGGGGATACACAAAAGAGAGTTTACTCTTTCTTTAGAGTAAGGAAAGAAGTTCATAGAACAAATCTGACAATGTTTCTTGTGGTTCCTGTTGTGTGGTTCCTCTTAGCATAACCCAACACTCTTCTTGTGTTTTGTCTATGCCTCCTGCCTTTCCCTTCAATGAAGACATGTCCACGCACTGTCATTCATCTTTTAGCCTTTTGTAAAGATTGTACTGAAATCTTTTCAGCCACATCTCTAAGTAGGTTTCCAAACTTTCAGAATCATTCTTACTGCTTTATAGTCAAAGTTCATACCCACAATATAGACATAAACAGGGCTCACATATTTATATATAAAATAGAAAAAGCTGTTACCTATCATTCTTGCAAAATGAGTATAAAAATGACTTGCAAAAAGACCCACATTAATTAGTAGGAAAAAGGATTCAACCCTAAAAACTATTACTTACTCTCCTTGATTAAAGTGAACTCTGAAAACCAATTATTGATAAAGCAAATATTTTCCAAGAGCCACTCCTAATACTTGCTCTCAATAAAACTAGCAGAACACCCACACAACGGCACTGGAATCTTCTTGGCTTGTCTGGCTTTGCTTTGGGGTCAGCACTAAAGCATTTCTTGCTGTAAGTCACAGGCAGCTGGTAACCTGTGTTGGTATTGCTTGGTTAGTCAGAGACCAGTAAACAAAGGGGTTTAAGATAACTGAATGCTGGTGTGATGGAAAACAGCAGCAACTATATAGCAAATACAGGAGTATGAAAGAGAGTAGAGCAGGAAATGTGAAAAGAAATACTGGAAGAATGTGAGAGAAGGGAAGTAAAAGGTGATAGAGTAACAACTTTAGGCCATATTTTTATGGTCAGTTTGGGGTCAAACAAAAGGTTGTGCCTTTTAATTTCAACACCTTTGCACAGCATGGAAGACACTCATTCCTCACATCATATCTGGGTCATTTGCACATGGACACTGCATTGTTTTTGCTCACGATCATCTTGGTGTTAGCCTTTGGCCATGTGTGCTTAACACTCTGTCCTGCCTCATTTCTAACAGAATCGAGGCCATCCATCTACCAATGGTGCTATGCATGGAGCTCTGTGTAAACCAACCCTTCTGCCATGGGCCGCCCAACAGACAGCATCTGAAGGAGAGAGAGCCCCACACTCCAGGGTCAGCCACGTGCATCACGAAGCAGCCAGATCGATTGGCGGCCTCCTGCTATAGAAATAGGGTGGTCTCCTCAGAGGGATGAAATGTTAGCTAGGAGAATAGGTTAGGAGAGATAGGCAGGGCTAAGACAGGGTGTTCCAGCAGGGAGCAAAAGTGGAAACAAGGTGGAGTCAAGGTCCCAATCAAGGCCCTGGCCCCTTCCAGAATGATGAATGAGAAGTAGCTAAGACAGGTAGCTTATCCTCCCCTTCCCAGTTTCTTCTAGATGCCCTAAGGTAATCAGTGGGCTTCCAAACCCCACCACAGAAGGACTGCTTGAAACCACCTGAGCAAAAGCTTTATAAAGGGCTCCAGTCTGTCACCCATGGGGTCCTCACTTGACGCTGCCTCTAGACCTCTCCTTGAGAGCTTTGTTTTCTCAATAAACCTCTTCTCACTTGAGAGATAGAGAGACAGAGATAGAGAGAGATAGAGAGAAAGACAGAGAGAGGCAGAGAGAGAGAGAGAGAGAGAGAGAGAGAGAGAGAGAGAGAGAGATTGCTCTTTTTAAGATGATAAGCCAGACACTGTACGCTGTTAATGCAGGATGATGGTTTTCACCTTTCCTCCCCCAAGGGCTCCAGTGCAGCACCATCTTCAGGAAGACTGTATTGTTGGTCAAACTCATGCAAACACATGGCGCCCCCGACGGGATGAGCGAAGTCAGTTTCCATCAGATCTTTCTTAAGGCTATTTTCCAAAGTGGGGGTGAGACTGGAAGGGGAGAACCCGGAGAACAAAACCGGGCTGAACACCTCTCATTTTGAGTCCAAAATACTTCAAATTCAAAACATTTTGAGTGCCCACACGACACCACACACGAAAAATTCCACACCTGACCTTAGGTAATAGGACACAGTCAGAATGCAGGCACACTGAAAGCATTGTATACAATACTTGTGGGCTATGTGGATAAGGTGTATATGAAATATAAATGAATTTTGTGTTGGAGTTGAGTCTCATCTCTAAGGTATCTTTTAATACATAAATATTTCAAAATTGGAGGAAATCAGAAACCTAAAACAACTTTTCTCTGAACAGCTACCACTACTAACGTTTTCGGCACATAGCATCATAAAATTTTCTGTCATAACTTGTGAAAGAATAGAAAAATTAGCATCATCCAAATTCCCCGGTAATCTTATCTCTTTTTGCTTCTATATCCTAAGACTGTTTTTCAGCCCATGGCTGACATTCTGGGAATTTAAGAAAGCGTGTTAATACTAGAAAAGGAAACCCCTCTGGTCAGTTCTGCTTTTTATACACTCTTAAAAGAATCTATATCAAAATAAGATTTCATGTCCATCCTAACTACACTTTCTACAAATTCGTTTTTTACATTTTTCTATTTTACTGATATGTATAAGAGCAAAACATGAAGTTTTTATCATGAGTATTTTGTGCACATACGTATAGAGGCAAAGTTACAATCCCTCCCTACTCCCTCTTCGATCCGCCCCCTCTTTAGCTCTCATTACTCCCCACACTGAGTTCTATGAAATAATTGTGATCTTCTTGACTGTATCAATCATTATAATTTCTTTAGTTTATGATTTTTCTTTTGTTTAGTAATTAATTTTTATAAGACAAATACAGGTCGCAAAAGAAATCTGGAGTGGTCTTAGAGTCAAACTTCCTGCTTCTTTTTCTAATTCACTTTTTTTCTATTTCGCTTTTAATATTCCTGTTTTCTCAATTACAATTATAACAAATCAGTTACAAATTCACACCTCCCAAAGAACAGTTAAGTCTTTTGCTCTGTACACACACACACACACACACACACACACACACACACACACACGCTCCTCTCCTCAGCTTGGCTGTCTCCAGGGCCAACCGAGACCCGTCGGCAAGGCACTGCCTTGTGATTTGATGTAGATCTCTGAAATTTCTGATTGTGGTAGCACAGAGGACAGAGATCAGATTAATCCTTTAGCTATCAAGGCACAGTTTAGTTTTATAAAATAATCTCAAACTTACAAAAAATTGCAAAACTGAAAATAGCACATTGGACACCTCTGTGTCTTTCACTTCGCCATTCTATGTCATTTGCTTCATCACTGTTTCTGTCTGTCTTTCTGTCTCTCTCTTGGTTGAGAGTATATTGCACGGCCTTTCACCCTACTGTGCATTAATGATTACTTGCTATGAACAGGAACATTCTCATATATAACAACATGGCCACCATAAAGTTATCAACTTCAGCCAACTTAACATTATTATAGTACTTGTTTTCCCCTAATCAACATTTAATAGTTTCTACTCTTCTATAAAAACAGATAAATTTGAGGCTTTTGTAGGTAAACGGTTACAACTTGAGACCATCATTCTTATCAAAATGAGTCAAACTCAGAAGGAAAAATATTGCATGGTCTCTTTAATATGAGAAACACAGAACACAGGCATTTATAGAAACAAATGGGAGTGATGAGGGGACTGCTGTATGAAGGAGGGAGTGGAGGGATAATAGGGTCGGGGGAAGAGAATATAAAGTAGTCATTATATATATATATATATATATATATATATATATATATATGCACAAAATTTTCAAGTTCAATTTAAGCGTTGTATATTACATATATATATATATATATATATATATATATATATATATATATATATATTCTAATAAATTGTGGGAAGATAGTCCAGTTTCATCAACTTTTCTTAATGATGTTTATTTCTTGTTTTTTCTCTCTCTGGTTCAGGATCGAGGCTGGGATAAGGTATTGGATTTAGTTGCCATATCAATTTAGTTTTCTTTAATCTGCAATGTTTCCACAAACTCTGCTTGCTTTTAACGTCATTATCATAATTTGAAAAACACAGTGCCTTGGAGAACAGAGCCAGAGATCTTTCTGACAGTTAGATTCTGGTTACATATCCCAGGCAGGAATATGCATGTGACATCAAACAGTAGAGGTGACTGTACTTCGTTAGAATACTAACATATAAGGATTCTTTTAGCAGCCCCGGGGCATAAATTATGTGGTTTCTTTCCAAAATAATAAATAGCTTATCACTCATAAAAACTATAAGATCAAACTACATGTATACTTAGAGAAAACTCAAAAGTATTTTATTATTTTTTTAAAATGTTCATATTGATAATTGTACCTCTGAATTTACCTAGTTCAATGGTCTCATTTTATAGAAAGAAATTGAGTCTCACTTTGAAAGGTTAACTGATTTATCTTTTCTTCTTTCAAAAAACAGTCCCTAATCTGGCCCAATCTAACACTCTTACTTTCTTGAGAAGGGACCTCCCAGTTGTCTAGCCTCTCTGTTGCTCATGCTTCTCTGAAAGTGCCTTTTCAGAGTCTTATGAGCCAGTAGAAAGCCACCAGGAACCCAAGAAATATCACCCAGTTGATTCTCTTCTCCTTTATTTCATACTTGACCTCTGTTTTCCTTCCTGTTGTTTGTTTCTGGCCTGTCCAGTTTCAGTGGCAGCCCTTGAACTATTGGCTTTGCTGAGGATGCGGTCAGGGTCATCTTCCCTTTTCAATCATCCCACTCAGTATCAGGCCTCAAACCTCTAACGCAATAGACAGCAAATGCCCATCCTGTAAGCAACATGGCAGTAGGTGACAACTTTTGCTTTTATTGTGGGTAAGACTTGACTCTTTCATCCCTTTTGTTGTTACATAAAGCTTTTCTCAGAAGACAAAGAAACAGGAGTATGTAAGTAGACGCCAGAGTTTTAGGAACAGGGTTTTACATGCAGCTTGACTGAGCTACCGTGTCACAAAGCCACTCAAATCCACACATTCATAATGCATGCCATCTTCTATTACCTCTGTCACCAGACTGAGTTCACTAAATCCAGGTGCCTCTGCCTTCTTATCGTACTGCAGCCTGGAAGATCAGTCTGACTTCGGCTTACCACAGTTCAGTGACCATAAAGTTGGCATGACAGATCATTCCATCGTTTTGAGCTGATTATCTAAGTGTATAGACAGATACTTCTTTTCCTTGGATAAGGGGTAGGAATGGATATAATACCTTTTGAAATGTTATAGTCTAAGAGTTTTGATCTTAAATCTCTCGACTAGCAGATGTCTACTTCTAGGTCACTTGTTTGTACTTTTGAATTATTGAAGACAGGGCTTAATAAGTTACAAACTAGTTTCTCAGACAATGTATAAGATACTTGCGCATTTTAAACAGATATTTTTCAAAATAAGAATTATGGGTTGAATACCAGCTAATTAGCTAATTAATATTTCAAAAGAAGCTGATGGAAACCAGGTACTACGATATCATGCAGTCCAAGTGAACCTCAACATTCCAAATTTCTTTCCTTTTTTGTTTGTTATGGACATTCTTTTCCTTTCTTCCCTTCTATCTCTCAGTCTCTTCCTCCTTTCTTCGCTTTTATTATTCATTTCCATCCTCTTCCACTTCCATTGCCAATAATTTGGAATTAAGCTACTTAAAAATAATTGTATTAAGAAAATAAGACTTGATATTACCTATAGCTGACTTCAAAACTGTTCTTAAAACTCAAGTAAAGTTCAAAATACGAAAGGAATGTAACTAGTTAAAAGTTAATGGCCTGTGGTGTGGTTTGGTGATGGTTTGATCTCTGTTAAAGTTAAAATGTGAAGGGTTCCTCCACCCTCCTGCACTGATTTCTTGGTTCCAGCACAGTAACCTTCACTGGTGAAGCCTGCACAGGTGGAAGGATCATGAGGGCAATAACCTTGCCCATGAGTCATTCCATTAAGAAGCTCATTTGTTGAATGGACTGTTAGGAAGAGAAGCCTATTTGGAAGGAAGAAGTTGGAAGGTTGCTGTGGGTGATGCATGGCTTTGAAGGGTACCTTCATCCCTGGCCTTGTTTTTTCTGGGTATCTTTCTGTAGGTGGCTTTCCTCTGTGAGGCTCTTATACCAGGATGCCTCTGTATTGGAGTCAGCTGACTGTGGAGTGAAACCTCTGAAACCATGAGCCAAAATAAACCTTTCCTCCTTCACATTGTTTTATTCAGGTATTTGGTCACAACGATGCACAAATTAAAAAAAAAAAAAGCTGGCTAACATATTCCCCAAAGGTTCACATGCTTGAATCTTTTTCCTCAGTGTAATGATGTGCAGGTGGAACCTTTAACAGGTAAGGTCTGGTGAGATAATTATGTCATGGGGGCTCCTCCCTTCATGACTAGGTGAAGATTCTCAGAAGAGTGGGTTAGGTCTCATGAGACTGGATCAGTTCTCATAAAAATAGGTTTTTGTATGTGAACCTGACCTCTCTCCTGAATCCATCTTTCACATACACTTCTGCCATTGGCACGTTACCTGCCATCAAGGCTTCACCAGACCCAAGCAGATGCTGGCAAAGCTTTATTGAATCTTCAGAGCTTCCTGTTTCCTCTTTGGGGTGGCGCACAGGATTAGACCAGGTGCTTACAAGTGCTACACTGCCAAGTTATGTCCCCAGCTCTAAATCTCTTTTCTTTTACTCAGCCTTTGAGGAATCTCCATATTGACTTCCATAGTGGTTGCACTAGTTTACATTCCCACTAATAATGTAGAAAAGGTTCCCTTCCCCCACATTCTTGCTACTAATATTTATTGCTTTTTGATGATAGGCATTCTTGTTGGAATACTTCCGGGTATATTCCTGAAGGAGTTAAAGACATCATTCTATAGAAACATATGCATACCCATGTTCATAATGGCACAATTCACAATAACTGAGCTCTGGAAATAGCGAGGATGCACATTGATGGACAAACAGATAAAGAAAATGAGATGTTATACCACATGTAGTATATTATGTTATGAAAATGTGGTATATAGTGGAATATTTTTCAGCCATGAATACAAATGAAATCATGTTATTTGTAGGAAAATGGATAGATCTTGGGATAATAATAATGTAGGTTAGACCAGAAAGCTAAATACCATCTAGTTTCATTTATATGAGAAATCCAAGGTGCAAATGAGTTAAGGAACAATAAGGAATAGATAAAAAATAGGGATGCAGCCTTTTTGGAGAAGAAAAGGTGGTCAGATAAGCAGGGAGGTCTAGATGGGTAAAGGGAGCAAAGGTGACCCACATGTGTATGAGAATGCATATATTCTCCAAAATATGTGTCACCACACATACACTAATAAAAAATATCTAGCTTCAGCAACAGACAAGCCATGAGTACCCGCCATGAAAACCCTATGTGAGTCCAGATTTGCTTTCTGCTGCCCCCCAAAGGATGCACCACCACTGCCCTCCGCTTTCCATCACGAGTCCCTTGACCTGCTACACAACCTCCCTCTGATTTTTATCCAAATCTACTTTTAATGAGAGTTGCAGTGACTTCCTTATATTAGATTACAGACAGTGACAATTTAGAATATGGTAGAGACAATGATGGTGCGGGCCTGCAGGTAAAAGTTCCATCATCTTAATTTAAATATTTCTTCTTGGAAACAATGAATAAGGGGCTGACCCAGCATATAAGACTCTTGGAAATTAGACGATCTGAGGATCCTTTTCATTTTGAAACTTCCATACTAAGAAGATGCCATCGCTGGCCTCTGGTGCAAGTAGTTCTTTCCACGGCCTCCTTTCCATGGGAGATGTCCCATCCTCCTTCAGGGCACTTAGCCTGGCTCATAATTAGCTTCATTCTGTGCTCACGTACTTACCGTGCTTCACACCGGAGGGGGCGTTAGGCCAGGACAAGTTCCTGTCTTGCTGACCTTTCTGTCCTTCTAGGCTTAGCAAAGCCTGGTGTATATTAAGAATCAGCACTGGTCTGGGTGTGGTGGCGCGCACTTCTAACGCCAGCTACTTGGGAAGCTGAAGCAGGAGGATCGCAAGTTCGTGCCTGGGCAACTTAGCAAGATCTTGCCTCAAAATAAAATTTAAAATAAGGGCTTGGGTATACAGCGCAGTGGTAAAGTGCTTGCCTAGCATGTGGCCCTGGGTTCACACCCAGAATCAACAGAAAAAGAAAAACAAAATAAGATTTGGCACTTGGAGACGAAAAGAGGTATAGAACAAGGTAGAGAGAAAAGAGTATCCCAGTGGACAGCCAGATCAGCAAGGACAATTAGATATTTAAGAGGCTGGTAGCCTCTTCCTTGGTCCCCAAGTCTGCTTCTGTGCAGTTTCCGTTTGAGTTGCAAATGCCAAAACACTGTGAAATAAAGTCTCTAATCCTGTCGCCTTGTTTGCGGTCTAGGTGTAAACTAGAATTTCTGAAAACCCCAGAGGATGCTTCGTAGGATGTATAACCTAATTCCCTAGATGTAGGAGGCTCGAAAAATTGAACCAAGTGCTCTAAATCTTTGATTCTTCAATAAAGGAGGATAAACCTGTCTGCTTCCTCCTGTTGTTGGGGATAACCTTCCCTTGGCGACAGGCAAGCCCAAAGGCGCAGTCTCCGAAAGCCGAAACGCCTCTCTACTGACCCCTTCAGGACCAGGCTGCACATGGTCAGAATAACTTTTCTTTTAACTTAAAAATGTACTATTATGAAAGATTTCAAACATACACAGAAGCAGAAAGAGTGACCCAGCTCAAATACACCCTTTGCACAGGGTCAGTTAAAGCGCCATTACTTGAGTTTTAAATGTTCCTTTCCCCTGGGGAAAAGGAACTCAAGGTCCCATCTCTGAGAAAGGTCACATGGCGCTGTGCTGACAGCTGGGGCTCTATGGCGCCTGCAGCACCCTTAGGTCCACCCACCCTCTCCCGCTTCACCTCCTCCCTCGCTCTCCCTGTGCTCTTCCAGGGCTCTCTTTCTCAGACTAACTGTACTTTGAGCCCACAGTGACCGGTTTCCTCCCAAAGATCGGAAGTGCTGTCCTTTCTCATGAAAAGCTGAGTTCCTCAGGTAATCCACACACCCTCCTGTTTCAGCCTAAGTATTGTCCGTTTCCTCGAGGCAGCCTTTCCTACCTCCTAATCTTGTTATAGGTGCCCCCAACACCTTGCAGGTGCTCCTCCCAGGACCCTGCTGTAGCTACATATCTACCGAGTGCTCACACACAGATCCCCTGGACGGGCTGGTCATCGGGCACCCTCCCTGTCACTGTCTGTAGCAATTTTTGGAGCTATTAGTGTCAATATCTCTAATTAGTTGCTCTCATGTTTTATCTTCCCAACGTCATTATCACAAACATCTCGATTTCCCTCTTCTTAGACGATTTCTTTATCTTTTTGGTTGATTTTTAACATTTTTCAAAGAAATTTAAACTGTCCCCTCCTCCACACCATCTTCAGGGCTATGAACTGAGATTATCAGATGACTACTGCTAACACTGACAATTTTTAATCATCCACTGCCCCCCCATAAGGATATTTTGTTTTTTTTTCTTTTCCCCTAAAGACACATTTCCTAAATAAACTGATTAATAAATCAAGCAAATCTTAGGCAGCCATATAGTGAATTAATTAAATTTCCACAGCCAAGAAACCTCGAGTCTCATTGGTTCCTTGGCGGCTCCTGATCTTAGGCAAATGAAGAAATAGGTGTCAGCTCAGCTGCTGCTTTGTGCAATGATGTGGTCTGCACCCACATTCTTTCTCTAATTTAAATCTCATGATAACTTTGTGGAAGAAGTCTGGTTTTTGCAAGTAAGCAAAAGACCAAAGAGCAGTTAAATAACTCACCTAAGCTCTTGTGCTTAGCAAAGAAGACAGGCATCATCAGAATTTCCAGATTCCAAAGCTCTGTCACCACCTTACAGGTAGGAGGGGCCATTCTTACTAATCCTGGAGGCAGAGAGTTGGGATGCAAACAACCACAGCAAATTCTGGCGTTTCCCACAGTCCAGGCTCATGAGGTATGGGCATGGCAAACTGTAGAGTACCTAAAGGTTCTTCAGTGCCACTACCTCAGGCGTCTGACTCCCAGTGGGCTCCCCAAGGACCCACAACTACCATGTTTGTACAGGGGCAAAGAATACTGTTTGTAATTCTCTTAAAAATGTATTAAAAGCATGGATTGCTGAGCAGAAAGCCATGCTTTTCTTCTCATTGTGTTTTCTGACCTATTAAAAAATAAATCTTCTAGTTTTTATAAATTTTCACCTAAAGAAAAATGTTACCCATTTGAGTTGAACCATCTGATCTAAGAGGAGCAGGTCACAGAATGTGTATCCAGAGCAAGTCTGGTGTCCCCTTTGTTCAGCAAGTGTAGACTTTGTCTTTTAGTTTCAAATAGAAAAGCGCTACATCCCCGTGGCTGGAATCCTATTAATAAACCTGGCTGAAAGCAGGTAATGATTGAAAACGTCTGAAGCTTTCTGTACTCTGACCTTTGCTGGGTGAGACGATAGCAGCAAAAGCAATGCAAGGCTCACTAGCCCTAAGACCTTCTCAATCTCGTGTACTACAGCCATTTAATTGCAGTTTTAAACCTTGTAATAGTTCTGATTAAAATATATTTAAATGCTTTAGTATGTTTAGTTGTGCTAGGGATACGCATTCTTCTCTAATCCTTTCTGAGGACTGCAACTTCTTTGCAAGCCAAATTGTAAGGCTGCCAAGGAGGTGATAAGCGAAACACTAACGGAAGAATTTGAAGTGTTTTAAGATGAAAGCAATGAAAGCAGTTGAGGAAACTTATCGGGGGAAGCAGCGTCTTTCCTCCATCATAAATACAATGCTAGGGCTGGGGCACAGCTCCGTGGTTAAAGTACTTGCCTCGCTTGCCTAGCAAGCTCAAGGCCTGGGCTACAAACACTCAGCACCACATAATAGCTGGATGTGGTGGCATGTAACTATGATCCCAGCACTCAGGAAGCTGAGGGGCAGGATTGCTGTGTGTTTGAGGCCAACCTGGCCTACACAGTCAATTCAGGACTAGTCTAGACAAAAATCAGACCTTGTTTAAAAAAAAAAGCGATTTTTTTTTAGGGGAAAGGGACGAAAAAAATTCACAGATAATCTCATGCAACTCCATTCTTTCTTTTTTAAAATTTGAGATTATTTACAATATTTCCCAAGAAACAAATTTTATGCATGGGGATTTGGAACCCTCTAAATAATACTTTCCCTAGAAGAAAAATCTATGCAAAGAATATGGGAAGTCACTGTTGTTTGTACAAGACTAAATATCATATGGGTAAGTTTACGGTCTGGAATAAAACAATGATCTAAACTAACAGTTAGAAGAAATAAAATAAGTACACAGTGATGCCCAGTAGAATTAAATTTTCCTTTAAAGTAAGTTTATTTTCCCCATTAAAAAAATCCACTATTTTGTTTTGTGTCTCAAATTTTCTCTTTAGTGGTAGGTAAGTCAGTAGGTGAAGTGGAAGGAAATAAAGACAAAGAGAAAAACACAAATGGAGAAAGGAAAGCAAGCCCTGTCCTGTCTCACCTGTGAGGAAAGATCGACTGGACACTGCAGGATTAAAATACTAATGGAAAAAGTCCAATGCCTTACTAGTTGCCATAGGTTGCTATATTTATATAATTTATTTTCATGTTAATTTTTCAGTGTAATTCTGTCCATTTTATAGTTCAGGAAATTGAAGTTTAGAGAAGAAATATAAACTTACTGAAGGGCCAGAAAACTTATCCAGGTAGATAAATATTTTGTGCACTGTGAGCGCTCCGTTCAGCTTTGCCATTGTTGGGGGAACAGCAGCCATAGATTGTTAGGTGCAAGGAGAGGTCGTGGGGTGTATTTGGCCCATGGACCTTAGTTCTGTGCTTCTTCATCAAACACACGGACACATTTCTAACCCACAACGATCAAACTTCACATGCACATTTTTATGACTCAAACTCGTTACATTTTTTACTACATGCATTGAAACATCTGGGGCCAACTGCAAAAGCTCGTCATTTGAGGAAGACATAGAAGGTCATGGGTGTCCAACATTTTGGGTCACTTGGGCCATACTGAAAGAAGGGGGATTGTCTTGAGCTACAGATAAAATATGTAATATGCTTCCTGTATCACAGCTGCTGAAAACTATTTTAAGTTACTAAGTTATTTTATTAAATAGTAAAAGCCCAAGTTTAACAACTAAATAAGAAAACTTACATGTCTGCTTAATGACAAGAGATGCTTGTCTTTGCAAATGAGTAGGTACGTTGAAATACTGTTATTGGTTACTGCTGCATTTTACTCACCCAGTTACATAGCACATGCAGTATCTAATATACGTGGGTTTCCGCTCAATTGTATATAGCAGGTGCAGGAGGTGAAATTAGCACTGTGCCGGGCCTTCCCTACACAGCATCCTGTTGTTCACTACACAGTCCTGGGTTGAATACTGCACAATCAAGTCATGAAAATCATGCAATAATGTTAAAAATTTATAATCTTGTGGGGCCATATTACTTGCATATGGTCAAAAGCCACTTGAGGCCCATGGATTTTCAGTTGAACATACCTAGACAAAGCTCATGCTCAAGAATCATACTGCTGACTAATGACAACAGCAGAAAAAAAACTCATACTATTATAAAAAGAACTTTACAAATGTGTGTTGAGCTGCATTCAAAGCCATCTTGGCTACATATGGTCCAGGTGTCCCAGGTAAGACAGGCCTATGTTAAGTAAACATTTCATCATTTCAAGAGAAACAGGAAGGTATTACCAAATGGAATATTAGATGGTTGTGTGTTTGGGTTCGTTCCCTGTATGCTCTGTTCTGTCTCTTGCTAGTGGAAAGGCCAGCTCCTCTGCCTAGCCTGGCCCCTGACAATGCCAACCCAAGTGTCTCACATGGACTCTTTTTGCTCCTCCTTCTCATATGTTCCAAAGGTGCCTTTGCACTCTGCCATGCACTTGACCTCAATGGCCTACATGCTGCAAGATCATCTACTAGCATAGTATTGACAATTAGTGGCCTACCCAGAAGAATCTATAACACAGTGCTTCTCTGGGAGAGTTTTAGAGTCTGGAACTTAGAATTTCTAATCTTTTGCTTATTCTAAAGAGAGAACTGTCTAGTCACTCACATTTGGAGATAGTCATGTTTAGAGAACTTTAAAGGGGGACCAGAAGATGGGAAACAGTGACACTAATCCTGCTTTACAAACTGGGCCCAAGACACATAAAACTAGGAGACCTGGACATGTTTGGGGTGAGGGTCACCAATATAAGTGATGATACCATGTAATGGTCATGGGGGGCAGAAAGAGTTACAACTACCTGTATTGATGGCCAAGGCTCTTTGCTAGTGGAGTGCTGGGAATCTACTTAAATGCAATTCTGCTTTGAAAGGGAGAACACACTTGCTATGCCTGTCCATGGGTGTGCATGGGAAGCTATCTTCCAGTCCTTCCATTCACATCCTGAAGTCTGGGACTCATACCTTCCCAAGCTTTCCTTTTCATTTCTATCTTCCCACCTCCACACTTTCTTTCCTCTTAATAGCTGTTTACTTAGCTTCTACTAACTTCCAGGCACTGAGGACACAAAGATCCCCGTAGTAACTGAAAATTTGGAGACAGATGTAGATTTGCAAGAGGCATTTCATAAAACAATGATCAGAGCAGGGAAAAGAAACAGCCTGTGCACAGAGGCTATGCAGGATGGGGAAGGGCAGCTCAAGGAGAGAGAGGGGCTCGGCCGAGTTCACAGGTGTGGCCCTGGTTGGGAGAAGTGGGTTTGAGGGGTGTAGAGGAAAGTTGGCCAGAGGAGGCCAGAGCCATGGACATGAGATGCCAGCCCCTGGAATCTGAGCCTTGTCATGTTCCCAGTGACATCTCCAGTGGCCACTTAGTGAGGTGCATATAGTCCCTGAGGGGAAGAGCAGACTGGGGAAAAGAAACCTTCTGGCAGAGGTGGGAGGCTTTGTACTGCATCCAATAGACTGCAGCGAGAGCAGGGACACAAGCGTGGCCGATACCAGAGAACGCAGAGCTCAGGCCTACCAGCCCCGCGCCTCTGCTCCAGTCACTTGATTTTATCTACTCTTCACTGTTCGAATGGGAATCGATGATATAGTACGTCCGTTAGAGAACAGATGGTTCCTAATTGTGATTTAATATGGCTCCATGACTTAATCTTGCTTTGTGAAAGTGAGGCAAGTTCAGGAGAAACCATTCCTGAATTTCTCTTTTGTTTCTTTGTTACTTTCTTTTTTCTTTTTTCTTTCTTTCTTTCTTTCTTTCTTTCTTTCTTTCTTTCTTTTCTTTTCTTTCTTTCTTTTTCTGTTACTAGTAATTAAACTGAGCATCTTTAGACTCAGCTACATCCCAAGCCTTTTTTTGTGTTTGTGTGTTTTAAGACAAAGTTTGTGGTACTGGTGATGGAACTCAGGGCCTTCGTCCTGAACTATGTTCTCAGCCTTTTTTGTATGTTGGATTTTGATAGAGGGTCCTGCTAAATTGCCCAGGCTTGTTCTTGGGATTCTGAAATTGGATCTTCTTTGAGGTGGAGATAAGTGGTCAGATCCTCCTTGTCCAAGCTGGACAGTGGCAGCAAGTTGCATCAGCGGGTTGTACAGCCAACTGGAAGAAACAATGGTACCAATGGTACCACAGTGTGGTTCAGGGCTAAGGGAGAATGTTCTGTAGTTTAGGTGGATGAAATGCATTTTTCAATTTATAATATTTTCAGTTTATGAGGGACTTATCAAGACAAAATTCCTTTACAAGTTGATGAGCCTTGTGCTCTTTGTGAATATGTGCTTTCTCTGCAGTTAGAACCAGCCATTCCAAAACCAAACTTTCTCTTATTTTTGCCTACATCCACCCCCCACCCAGGTTCACTTTAATATCCTGGAGTTGACAGTTTGTTTCTTGGAGTAGGTTGGAAGGCTGGCTTTAACAGAACAACACAAAAATAGGAGAAGAGAGTAAGGGGAGAAATTGGCTGTGTAAGATTTTAATTTTGCTCCTCAGAGACAAAAAAAAGAGACACTCTTTTGACAGGATAACATTTTTAAAATCACTTTAAAGTAGGAGGCAAAAATATTTGCCTTTACAGAGTCTGCCCTACATTTTATTTTGATTAAAATCTTACACAAGAGTCAAAGAACTGGAAGGAAGGGGAGGTATATATTATTTCTAGGTCTCAGAGAAATTATGAAGCAGAAGCAGGTTTCAGTGGCTCTGTTCTGGGAACGCCCAGGTGACAGACAGTTAGTCCTCTGAAAATGTATGCGAGAAAGGTGGGTTCCAGAAGCAGGGAGTCTGCCCAGCCTCACGTATAAGATAGGGGTATACTATACTATACTATAGGGGTAACAATGGGGTCCCTACTTTGGTAGGAGAGGAGGCAGCAGAAGGAGGGAAGGCAGGGGAAGGGGTCCGATGTTCAAAGCTGCCCAAGCCTATGCCTGGGTCGCTAGCCCGTAGTGGCTGTCATTGGTAATGGCTTCCTCTGAGCTCTCCCAGCCCTCTCCTCCCAGAACGGTACTGGGGATTGAACCCAGGGTCTCCACAGCAAGCTATCTCTCCAGCCCTTTATTTTTTATTTTGAGACAAGGTCTCACAGAATCCTTCTGCCTTAGCATCCCAGAGTGCTGGATTACGGCTTAGCCACCACATTCAGTTTCGTCTTTATTATTATTGATTATTATTATTTCCTTTTCCTAGCTTTACTCCTCAGCTGATTTCTGGCAGCATTTTCAAGTTTCTCTAAGAATACCTTGCCTCTTACTGGACTTAGTTTTCTCTAAGAATCTCCCACGCCCAAATGATTCCTTGGCCCAGCCGGTAAAGAGCTGGAAGGGCCCTTTTTCTTGGGGTGAGGGTGGGGCTGGAACCCCTGGCCTTTGTCCCGATTCCCAGCGTTCTGCGCTTAGGTTGCCTTGTTTTAACCTTGTCACTAGAAAGACCATAGCTGGCTGCTGGGACCCTTTAATAATGAGGCAGTAAATAGTGCATTTCCAGGTCAAACGCGGATTTGCAGCACTGCCTGTCCTCAGGGTCGGCCTGGCTCCGGAAACCGACCCGCAAGGACCCGGGGCGCAAGCCGCCCTGCTTCCCGGTCACCCTGCCGCCGCCTCACGGCCGGCCCCGCCCGCCTGTCCCCTCGCGGCGTTTGGTGGTCACTTGTCTTTCCCCTGGGGCACCCCGTCTGCGGGTGACGCTACTGCTGGGGTTAAATGAGGAAGGTTCTTCCCGAAGAAGGCGGCGACGGGGACGGCGCCTCGGCGGGCAGGGAGAGCGGCGGGCGGCCGGGTGCCGCGGGGTCCGCGTCGCCGCGAGCGGGCCGGGCGCGCTGGTCTCGCGGGGCTCCCCTCCCCACCCCTGGCGTTCTGACTGTGGTCCACGAAGGGAAGCGCCGAAGCTCCCCAGAGGAGCCTACTCACTGCCCCGCGACGTGCACGACGTTGCGCGCTCCCCTGCCCCGCGTCCCCGCGTCCTCGCCCCCAAGGGCCGGCAAGGCCGCAGCGCGCAGGCTCCTCCCGGCCGCCCCCCTCCGCGGAGCCCTGCCTGCGGCGACAGGCGACACGTGTGCTCTCCCCTAAGGGCAGCGCCCCAGGCCATTCTGCAGGCAGCGCAGGAGCGCCTGTCGCTTTAATCCCCATCTGCAGGTTGGACTTTTGCTCCCGGGAGGTCTGCTAGGGGTAGGAGGAGGAGCGCCATGGGAGTGCTTTGCTAAATTGTAAACATGTTCTACAAATATTAGGCCCTTGGTCCCACTCTGCAAAAATAAAATCCCCTTGCAGTATGGGTCACCGAGGGATACCGTAAGAGTTTTATTAGAAACATCGCTCCCGTGAAAGATGCTTCCTTGCCAAAAGGCAGATGTCCAGACCTGTCGGGATCTTTCTGGTCCGGATGACACCACGCCTGGCAGCTTGGGAGCCCTGGGAATCTCCCAGGGCTTCAGGCTCCTCCAACCCACTGAGCTTTCTAAGAATCATCTTCTTTTTCTGAACACGTGAGCCTTTCCCCAGCTCATAATCTCTGCCTTCACCTCTGCAGTGTGAATCTGGAATGTCCCACCAAAGGCCCATGTGTTCAAGCCTTGGTCCTGGCCCAGATGAGATTACTGAGGGTGGTGGAAGGGTTTAGAGGCGGCACCTGAGGTCACTGGGGATGCGCCCTAACAGGGGATCATGCCACCCTGGTCTCGTCTTCCTATTTTGCTTCCTGAGCGGCTTTCCTTTATCATATATTGCTCACATGTTGTCACAAGCTTCAAGCAATAGGACTTTGGTCATAAACTGGAATCTAGAAAAGTATGAGACAAAATGAATCTTTTCACCTCGCAAGTTGATTATCTCAAGTGTTTTATGATAGGGACAGCAAGCTGAGACATTTTTTATATATAACTATGGGAAGATTCCTCTGCACATGCCTGTAGGAATAGAGGGCGGCATCTCACAGTGGGCTTGTCAGATTCTGAGGTGCTTTCTGATGGCCGTGTTTTTGGAATAACAATATTTCATGTGCAAAGACATATTTAAAATGATAAAAGTCAGTGCAAGTCTGGGATGACTTAGATGTTTGTGGGTTGAATCAAGTAAAAGAAAAAGGGACAAAATACAAAAGAAAAGAGAAAAAATATAAAGGAGGTAAAGAAATTTAACTGAATGTAGGAATTATTCCAGAAGCACAAGTTTACAATTGAAGACTGGCTCTTCTAAGTCAGCCATCTTGATGCAACCTAGTAGATGAAGATCTCAAAAAGCCAGGGGAACCTCGGTTCACTGTTGTAGTAGGAAGAGCCCTGCACACCTGTTTTCCATTGTTTTTCATTGTTGACTGAGTTAAATGAGCAGCAATCATTCGATTCCCTTCTCATACTGCTCTTGTGTTTCGTTTTGCATTTCTCCAGTCTTACTTGTTCAGTCAACAAATGCTTAACTGAGTGCCAATCTTGGGTCCGCTCCTCGGCTAGGCTCTGGAAATGCTTGGGGGAGTTGTCTTTCTTCACCACATATCTTAAACCTTGTATTTTCTCTGAACCAACCTGGGGCCTGGATTTCCATCCTGTATTCCCACTTAGTCCACCAGTTTGACCACTTTGTGTTTTCTAGAGAGCCATCTCTTCTGGGAAGTCACTTGTCTTCTGATGGCCAGAATTTCTCCTCTGTGCCTTAAAGCTTAATGCGCATGCTGATTTTAGTTTTTTTTTTTTTTTCTTTTTTTAAAAGCTGTTTTCCCACCTTTCTCTTTTATGGAACCCATGAGGATAGAGACTGACTTCTACTTATTGCTATACTCCCAGAGACTCAAAAAAACCTCCCAGCATCTTTGATAATTACTTGACAAATTGCATTGAATTGAACTGAATGGAATTTGGAGATGTTCTAAATTGAAGTATTGCTTGGGTGCCACTCATTCTGATAACAAAGATACACATGACCTCAGCCTGGGACTATTTGTTAGGGTCCTAGGGACTGAAGTAGCCCTTAGGGACAGACTATATTAAAATATAAATCAAGAATACAATGAGGATTTGTTCCATGATGGAGACATGTTCCTAATAGGACAGAAGTAAATTAAATGCGTGTATAAAAGTTTTTCAATGAGCATTTTGTGTCCTAGTGGGCAGAAGAGTTAATTTATCAAGACAAACCTTTACATGGAAACAAGCAACTCCAGATTCACAGCAGAGTCTCTCTACATCTACTGAATGGATGAAAATAAACTATTTTAAGGTATACGTATCAGAGTGATTTTGATAGTACTAAGGACATTTAAATTTGAATTCTCAATAGAAACTTTAAAATTGTTTCAGATTTTTTTGGGTTAGTAAAATACAAACAACTATACAATTTAGAGATACTGATACGGTACATTCCAGTATCTACAATCATTCTGAGGCAAAAAAATCACTTTTAAATTTATTCTGAATAATAAACTTAGTAAAGGAGGAAACAGAAAATTGCAAAAGATATGTATCTAAATAAACAATTACTAGAGAATAAGGAAAGAGTGACACCATAACAGCAGGCTAATGTTAGCATTCTAATTGAGCACTTAATTTATGTCTGTACTTCCAAGAAGCCAAAATGAGAAACTAATAAATTGGATATTTTTAGACATCGAATCAAAGTACACTGGGGTTGGCAGGCTGAGCGGCAGTGACCACTGTAGTCACCGCACATCCTACAGATGAGGTGAGTGCTGAGTTCACAGACTACTGCTTGGATAATAAACTTTATCACAATGAACTAAGCCAACTCATATACACAGCATGGACTTTTCCTCTCAGGAATGAGACACAATGAAAGTAGACTGGACCTAGTGCCTGAATCAAAAAGGCATGACACCAGTTTTTGTCAGATATTTGCAGGGGAAGGGGATGGCAAGTATCGATGACGGACTGGCATGCTTTATACGCTGCCCAGACAAGATCTTGGACAGAATTATAGTCTTTGCAAGGTAGGAGACAGGGCGTTGGTAGTCTTAGGGCTTTTCTCTGCTTCACAAGACACAAAGAGAAATGCAGCCATGTGTGAAGACAGTGCTGTCCCTGAGGCTGTCTACTGACAGAGCAAGGCACCTACAGCTGTTTTTTTTCTGGCCAAGGCCTTTAATGGTAGCATTCACAGCTGGTATATAATTGCTTCCGAGGTCATCAGGCCCATGATTTTGAGACCCCAAATTTTCAGATGTTCTCTCCCTACACTACACACCGTCCTAATCTAACCGCTAAGGAATGTATAGCTATAAATACCTACATTTGAAAAAGATCTAAGTCAACAATCTAAGTTTATATATTAAGGAAATACAAAAAAGTAGAATGAAACTTATCTAAAATTAGAAAGAGGAAAATAATAATAATAATTAGAGTATAAATAATAGAGAGTAGAAAAAATAATGACTAAAATTAACACACCCAAAAGTTAGTTCTAATGACATTTAGTAGTTCAAGCAGAAGGTGCACATTCTCAATGAATATCAAATTTGGCAACAGACATGTTTATATTTCCACTGAAAACAACAAAATTGACAAATCCTTATCTAGATTGGCTGGAAAGAGGACTGAAGCTAATAAAATGATACACAAAAGTGGGAACATTATTGGTTTTGAAGAAATAAAGAGGATTATAAGAGAGTACTACATAAAAACTTGTAGATCCACCACTTGAGTAATTTAGATGGAATGGAAAAATTCCTAATAACACACAGCCTACCAAGAACCAGAAAGAAATAAAAAAATTGAACTACCCTATACCTACTAACGAGGTTGAATCAGTAATAGAAAATACGTCAACAAAGAAAAGCCTAGAGACCTGGTAGATTCACTGGTGTATTCTACCACACGTTTAAAGAACCAACGACAATCCTTCTCTAATGCTGCCCAAAAGCTTGAAGTGAAGAGGAAACGTCCCACCTCATTCTGGTACTGAAGCCAAAGACACCGCAAGAAAACAAAAGATCAATATTGCTTACAAACACAGACGCAAAAATCCTTGACAAAATGTGACCTGTTGCACTCAGTAGCACCTCAAAAGGTTTATATACCATGAGTGAGTGGTATTTATTCTTGGAATACAAGGATGGAGTTTAATATATGGAAATTGAATGTAGTGTATCACAATAGCATGAAGACAGAAAATACACTTGTTCATCTCAATGCAGAAAATCCATTAGACAAAACTGAAAATGACTTTATGGTAAAAAGAATCAACAAGCTAGAATGGAAAGGAATTACTTCAGCATAATAAAGGCCACAGTTAAAATAATGCTCCGTGGTGAAAGAATGGAAGCCTTTTCTTTAAGAGCAGATAAAAAGCTAATGGGAGTTTAATGGGTACAGAGTTTCAGTTTGAGAAAAGGAAAAATTTCAGGACATGAGTGGTGTTGATAGTTCAGAACAAAATAAATATGTTTAATAACACTGAAGTGTACACTTAAAATTGTTAAAATATTATCACCGCTTTATATTTTATATTTATCACAATAAAAATAATCAGATGCTAGACCTAATTAAACTCAGCAGTTGGAGGAGTCATACATTCTCAATGAGTTCAAATTTGGTATCAGGTGTGGTATGGGGAGAAATTGTGTCAACTTGTTGCAACTGTGGTGTGTGTAAGGAAACAGCTTCCGAGCTTTCAGGTGTGTGTTGCTGACTTGAGGGCCAGAAAGCGGGGAAGGGGCACCCAACCGTCACCTTGAACTAGAAGAAACGTCGTTGCAGTCTCTTCCTAAACTAAGCCCTGGTATCGCCTTGAGTGGAGAGACTTTGGCTTGCTCCTGCCTTGCTTGGGGATTCACTTTGCAGATCTCTAGCAGTCTCTGGTCTCCACCTTGCTTTTTGGACAACCATCTCTGCCAGGCTCGCACCTGCTGTCCTGCAGTCTTGGACTGGTGCCCTCCTGGCACGAGCTGGAGCAGCTACGGGACCCTCCAGCTTGCCCAAGTGCACATCGCCAATTAGGACTATCTTTCTCTCCAAACTTGTAAGCCCTCCAAATAAATTCTCTTTATCTCTATAAATTCTATTAACTCTGCCTCTCTTAGAATCCTAACCAATACACCAGGCATATTTAAATTTCTACAAAAAATGGCAGGAAAATCAGGAAGTTGATGGGTAATTTAATAACTTAATGAAACCCTGTCTCAAAATAAAAAATAAGAAATGGGCTGGGAAAGCAATTCAGTATTTGTACTCAATCTCCAGTATTTAAAAAAAAAAAACAAAGTTACTAATAGTTTTTGATTGGTTAGTCCTTCCCATCAGATGCAGGCCTAACATTCTGGACAGTACTACATCTTGCCTCTTTTTCTTAGCTCATTGTCTTGCCAGGCTCCCATGTCGCATAGTGTGAACTGCATGTAAGGTCACCTTGCATCTCTTCCATTTCTACCAGCTTGCCGCCATGTATCAGTTGGGCAAACAAGCGTAGGAACAAGTGACTTCACGGCAAGAGATTGGGCTTTGAGCCAGTTCTTAGCTCTACGTTTAACTGGTGGCCTTGCCATTATAGGCTCTGTGACAGTTTGAAGATCAATTTTCTTACTTGGAAAAGAGAAATCCCAACATAAATTTTACAGGGTGTTGAGATGCTAAAATGAACTTGGAAATACAAAAGCAGCTCATATGTGCCCATCAGACAGCAGAGGGTTCAGCAAGTCTGGCTTTCCTTTTTTCTTTTGACCCCTTAAGTTTTTAGCCTTGCTGCAGGAGGCAACAGAGACCGTTTTCTGTAGCTGTCCTGGATTAGCAAGACAAAGGAAGGTGTTTGGTAGGTAGTTCATTGAAAGGTCTTCTATGAGGAGCTAGAGTGTTACCCCCTAAACGAGATCGACCAAGTGCACTCTGTCCTTCAGCTACAGGTCTAACTTGCTGCTCGGGAAATGACTGAATTTTGACCCTGTGGTAAAGTAAGTATCAGAAGGTACTCGCCTAGCTTTGATGATAATCTCAGGAAGGAAAAAATACATAAGTCACTTGAACCTTTCAAAAGAGAATAAGACTTTCAATTCTGGTAAAGATAACCACTTACACTTGTGGAAATCTGGAGAAAAAATTAAATTAAAGCTAGGAGATACGAGAAACCAAAGGATTAAGAGATTACTATTTACTCTCTCTTCTTGCTGAGTTCCTGTCTCTCTGTTTTCTTGGCCCCATCAGAGGGAGCAGATGGTTCTCTTAGAACTTCTGAGTGACTTGCTCCTCAGCCTCCCCATCCTCCCTGGGGTGCAGGGCATTCTGGGGTGACAATGTGGGTAGCAGAAGCACTTCCTCCAACATTTGCCCTCTAATACTAGAACTAGGGGGGAAACAACGAAAACAGGAAAACGAGTGTCATCACATTTCCCCCTCTGGCTCTCACTGACTCTCAGAGGTATGCAAGCTGTTTCAAATCGACACAAGGAGCATAAATTCACAAGCTGGAAGAAAATCTCTAGGCTTTGTCCTGTATGGCAGCTGTAGCCCAAACAAAACAATCTCAGAACGGAGAACGATGAGCTCAAGACAGAGCCACAACTGGATATTTAGCCAAACACTGTGCAAATACATAATTAAAGACCAAATTAGGATTATTAGTGCACTGCTGCTCTCTTCGGCAAATGCGGCAGTCGGTAGCTTTCACTTCTCCTCATGGTCCTTGGTCTTCGTGGCTCAGTCAGTCCTAGGGCCATCTCAGAACAGATCACTGCCAATGTGGAGGAATCAAACTCTCTGTGCCTAACAGGAGACACATCTGGAACCCTTTTTAGGTTCTCGTAAACTTTCAAAAATAAGAGCAGAAAAGATATTCTACTAGCCACTACCTTTCTAAGAGAAAGCCCTCTGGAGTCATATAACTCAGTCTCCAGATTCCCAGGAACTAAGAGACATGTCACGTGATAGGCAGGAAAGGTTTTTCAAATGGTGAAAAGAGCAGTCTTGAGAGAAAAGCTGCATTGATTTAAGAAAGATGTTAGTAATTTAATTCTGTAGTGGACCTGTATGCTCTGGGCACTTAAAATAACAATAATGACACCTTGACCTCAAGTTTAAAAGTTTTTCCACATATCTTATCTTAGAATAGACTGTGGGTTTGATAGTTTTTACCTTTAGTGTTTAACTGTGGTGACTATGGCTTCTATAAGCGTAAAGAGAAAAATGATGATGCCCTTGTCTGAAGGGGACTCAGGAAGCTAGTTGGGAAGCAGGGCATTTGCATGCCTTGCATAGCTGTCCAAAATATGGTCCGTCACTTATGATCCTTCCATCACTTCTATCTTCAGGCTGCTCATGTCTGGAGTAGCCTGATTGATAGATTGTGTCTAGAGACTCAAAATTTATGTCCAGAGGGTATCAGACTCTTGCTTCCCAGCCACACCCATTTAGTTTATAAATTCTTTTCCTTTGCCATCTACAGGAAATACAGCTGCTCCTTGTTCTTTCTCACCTCCAACAGAAGTTTTCCACAAAATAATTTTTTCTGCTTTGTAACGCATCCATCCAGATTGTCTTTCTAAGCTCCTGCTTTCTATCTCTTCTCCAGAATACTCATTCAGAACTATCTGAATTGGTGTTTCTCAAATTGCATTTCCTAAACTCCTGGATAAAGTTGTCTTAGTATTACAGTTTCTGAGCTTACATCGATTAACATAAGTTTGCTACCTAAAAGTCAGTCAACATCCCCTCTGACTTTTGAAGTGATCGCTAGTTTTCTCAGTTAAGGGGTCATCAAACAAAAAGTGATGACATTTCATCTTATATTTGACTCAAAAGCCAACAGAGAAAGTGCTTTTATGTATAACCAGAAAGAGGTTTCCCGCTTCCAGCTTGTCACTGAGGGTAGCAGCGGGCAAAATGGGGTTCCTGAAGCAGACTGCATGGGTGTGAGTTCTAGTTAGACACGTCACTTCATACTTCTAAATGTCAATTTCCTCATTTGCAAAACGAAGAGTCAGTATTTCACCCAATTTTGATGAATTCCATTGCAGGTATTCAATATTGAGGTTATAGTACTGTCAGTTTTTGCACCTGACGTGGTTCCAAAGTTTCATGTATTAAAGGACTGGTTGTCAGCATGATGGGGGCTGTGGAACACCAGGAGGCAGGGCCTACTGGAAGGAGATGAGGTTCTCGGGGGTGTGCTCTGGGAGGGGAGAAGGAGACTCTGGCTCCTTCCTCGTCCTGCTTCCCCAGCTGCCCCCTGAGGCAAGCTGCTTTGCTCCGCTCATGCTTCCTGACATGGCGGTCTTTCACCACAGGTCCCAACTGGGGGCCCAGGGACCACAGAAGGAAACACCTCTGAAACTGTGAACCCAAACAAACCTTTCCCATTTGCTCAGGAGAAGAAAGGATAAAGAACAATGGGCCCTACCTCCCTGGATGGCTGTGAGGATTAAAAATAAAAGTTGACAAAATGCTGCAACACAAATGTATATAATGAACATTCAATAAATATTAGTTATTATTTTCCTGAAGCTATCACACGTTTTAAAAAAATGTTGTCAGTAGAATAAATAAGGTCCCTATTTATATTATGGTCCATTTAAAAACACATTCAAAACAAACACACAAATTCTACAGTTTTGTAGAGGTCTTATGTTACCTTTTTGTAAGTACATTTTGATTAAAACATACAAGTTTATACTTATTGTCACCTCACTTGACTTTTTAAGAAAATGGAAGTTTGGTAAATAAGCCTCTGAGAAATACTGCTTAGAATTTTCATTTAAAACTTGAAGATACTTTTCATAGATCATTGAAGAGAAGAGAGACATTTTCATGTAGAAATGAATATCTGTTATTGCCAGTCCCCTGCTCCTGATGCATAATGGGATGGACTTGCGTACTTCACAGGTAGGTATAGGGTCGAGTGTGCTCTGACAGGTCCCATTTTAATGGTAGGAATCAGAGAATGAGGAACAGCTTGGGGAAATTAACACGAATATTTGACTTCATTTATTTCCTGTGACTATACCTATTGAATAAAACCTGATCTCTCAATTGTCATTTTATTTTGATAGGATTATCATTTATGAATATACATTAACCATTTGTGAAGTGTTAAGCTAGTAAAATCCATTTCGTACTTCACCCAGAATTAGACACTCAGTGTTCTCTTTGAACTGCACTGGTAGTATGAATGAGGTGTAGATATTCAACCATAAAACCTCATCCAAAACCTAAGTTATTCTCTCTCTTTTTCTTTCTTGAGCCTGGTTTTTCAAGTCAGTTTTTCTTTTTTTTTTTCAGACAGGGTCTCATTCTATGTAGCCCAGACTGGTCTGGTCCTGAACTCCCTATGGAGCCCAGGCTGGCCTCGGACTCACAGCAATGTCTCAGCCTCCCAAGTGTTGGGATTACTGATGTGTGCTACCATGCTTGGCTTAGGTGGTGCTGGGGAATCAAACTCAGGTAATTAGTGCTTGCTAGGCAATCACTTTAACTGCTAAGCCATTCCTCTAGCACCTTCCATGGTAGTTTCTGTAGGAGGATAATTGGTCCACAGTTACCTCTAAATCGTAGGTTAGTTTTTATAATAATACATGTTACTTAAGTGGAGGATACTCTACAACCTTAAAATGTTACTGTCAATTCTCATTATCTCCAATTTTTAGCTGAATAACTAGGCCCAGAGAAGTTGGCAATCTTAAAATTTCGCCTTTTGTTTTGTGGTACTAAGAATCAAGCCCAGAGCCTTCTCAATGAGGTTCATCTCCAGTCACCCCCGCCCCCCTTTTGATGTTATAACAGTGTCTAACTAAATTGTCCAGGCTACACAGGCTACACTCTGCCTCTGCCAGAGTGCTGGGTTTAATGCTTATGCCAGCAGGCCCAGCAAGATCTTACCCTGTATAAGAGACAGTATCAAAACTTGAATCCAGATCTGTGGCTGGCTCAAAAGATGATCCTTTTATAAATCACAATGTGAGCTTTCTGGAACCATTATTTAAAGAAATATTTAGACCCAGATCTAGGAACTGGCTTCTGATGGGAAAGTTCCTGGAGTCTTAATTCTCATCCATTAAGAATTAGAATAGTTTTCCTTAACCAGAACACATATATCCACTAAGTATCCTGAGTACTTATTGACTTCATTATGATCACTAACCAGGTACTGATGTCAACCATGCCCTGAGTTTCTTACAGATCACATCACCAAAGCTACCAAAAGCCTCCCTCTCCAATCACACTTCTAGAAGGGCCAGCCGGGGAGAGGGGACTTGACTGTGTGACTGAATTCATTCCTAAGTAACCATCTCTGTTCTTAGTCTCAAGTTAATTTGACACTGAGGTGATGCCCGAAGCAATTTTTCTAAATTATCACTCTCATGTTGCCTTTGAGGTGCATGAACATAAGGGTTTGGTAAAGAAACTCCTTCCCAGTGAGTGGATGGGCACAAAGGTTATTAACTTGCACAGTGTTTGGGGACCACAGCAATTAATATCACGGTGAGCAGAATCCAATGCAATCTTTGTTTCACCATTCACTGAAATGGGAAAATGAGAACTTTGTCAACCAGCAGCACCGCTGGATAACTGGTATGCCCATTGTCACCACCTGTTCCCTGTGTAGCCACACAGGTAGAGGCTGAATGACTTTCCTTTTTTTCTCCCCCCCCCCCCATTTTATTGATATGTACAAGTGCAGAATTTAAGGTTTACAATGGAGTTGAGCATCTTGTGCACATACATTTCTTGTCAAAGTGACAAGGGCTTCTCTGTTCTCCTTTTGTCCCCCCTTATTCTCCCTTCTCTCCCTTCACCCCCCCAATCCCCTCTTTCAGTTTG
The DNA here is from genome assembly GCA_004027205.1 of Ctenodactylus gundi. Taxonomy (NCBI): domain Eukaryota; kingdom Metazoa; phylum Chordata; class Mammalia; order Rodentia; family Ctenodactylidae; genus Ctenodactylus; species Ctenodactylus gundi. Next base: position 471,954 of record PVKB01000739.1, on the reverse strand, counting down.
TCTTTCGTTTGAAGTCCCATGAGATAGTTGTGGTCTGGGTCTCTCAGAGAGACCATTCGATGTTTCACCTTCTGCTTCTGACTCACTTCACTAAGCTTGGATTTGGACAGGTTTGGACTTTTCTTGCTAGTGCTTATCCATTACACATAACGCAACCCACAATGGTTTAGCATCCTACATGCCAGGCATTTTTAAAATGGGGATCTCTTAGATACCACAGTAACTCTCGGAGGTAGGAGCTTAGACTGTTGCCATTTTATGGATGAGACGACTGAGTCTTAGCGGCTGGACTAGCTGGCCTCATACACTGTGCTGAGCATCCTCTGTGGGCCAGGTCTTACGCTTGGCCTTTTTGTGTGCTTGCTACCTGTCAGTCCAGTGCAGGCCCATGCAGGTGAGCTTCCTGCAATTTCTCACCTCTTGGCATCACTAACCTTTCCCAATTTTTACTCCTTTCATCTCGTCTCAATGTTGTCATCTCTTCAATCTCCAAGTTGAGTAGCATTCTGTCAGAGATGCCTAGGCGGGCTTGTGTTTCCGGATGCACGCACTCTCATCTCCTCTTGGCCTATATTTTCTCCTAAGCTCACTACCTCTATTCTATGAGTGGCTAGATAGCACTTTTCCAGTGTCCAGGGTAGTTTCTGGCACCGTCACCACTGACCTGCTCCTGAGGCTCCCATCTGCCTGTCTGCACGAACTGTTTAAGACTGTGCACACAGCGCTCACAGAATCCGAGGGTCCTTGTGCCAACAGAAGGGCCCCAAATGTAAGTTTGACAAAACCACAGGAGATACTAGAAATCCTGCTGAGTAGCCATTTATCATCTGTAAAGTTTGAGGCTGATAGAAATGCAAAATGCCATACAATTCAAGAAGCTTTTTAAGACAAAGGAAGCCAAGTATATGTCTTGGGAACCAATCACTATATGACAGAATCCAGCTAAATGATCTGCCTGAACTGGGGCTGTGGACTTCTATAAGGAGACCGAGGGACTCAGTAATATGTTTCTCTTAGATCCAGGGATGTAGGTCAGCCAAGGCTTCTTTTGAGTCATGACATCACTGAAGAAGCGATGCAAACGGACTCGGAGAATGCCCTCAGGATTGCCACAGAGATGCAGTGCTGTGGCTAAGGTCTGTTCTGTTAGCTGGGATAGCAATTACCTTCCTAGAGTGGTGAGAACATGTTTACCTGCTGAAGGCTAAATATATCAATGGGGAACTGAAAGAAGTCATAGCATTTCAAGTAGACAACTGGACAAAATATAACAGATGCTGCGTCCGGAAGTGGACCACAAGACAGGCCTAGCTCTAGGTAGAAAGGGAACAAATTAGGGGACAGCAGACTGGCTTGTTGGCAGAGGAACTCCAATCAGCAATGCTGGGACAGCGACAGACGCTGGTATTCGGGGAAACTGAGAAGGCTACAGTTCATGGGGACAAGTACTCCAGGAAGAAAGAGCCGCATAGAGAGAGTTCCAGAAACCTGGACAGGCCTCTTCTTCATTGTTGGCTGGATCCTAAGCCACACTGTCATGAGTCAGGCCAAAGTCAACTTCGGGTGACTCGTAAACTGAATGGTTAATTCCCTGAGCTCACATGGGGTCGGGAGTCTAAGTTCTAAACAGCAGCAATAAAAGAGCTCATTGGTCACCTGGAACCCTAGAAAAAGCCCAGAAAGACCATGCCTCAAAAAATGGGACTGAACTAACCATAGAGTGAAATGTACTTTAGACTTGCCCTGACAGTGCTTTATAAATAAGACCTGAGTACATCACCCTCGTCCACGTGCAAATTAATTGTCTGCCAGGAGAAAGCTCAGCATTCTTTGGAAGAAGTCAACAAAGTTCAGGTTCTCGATATTCAGCCTCTAACTGTTGGCCATGTAAAGATGCAATAGAAACATGACTAGATACCAGGAGGAAAATCAGCCAATAGGAACAGAAGTCAAAATAACAAACAAGGTGGAATTAGCTGAGAACTTTAAAACCACTCTTCTCAATGTGCCCCAAAAAATAAATAAACATGTGTAATTGGAGTGCCAGGAGGCTGCGAGGGCAGAAAGCGCTGGGAGGAATAATGGCTGAAACGCTTCCAGATTTGGTAAAACTTTAAACCCAGAATGACAGTGAGCCACAAACAGGAAACACACACACACACACACACACACACACACACACACACACACACACACCCCTACACCCTCTAGCCAATCCTAGTCAAATTGCTAAAAAAACAAAAGCTGTGATAAAGAAAAAAGAACACCTGTCATGTATTTAGGAGGTGAGGTAAAATTAACTGCTGACAGTACAAACAGTATAACCAGAAGGCATGTTTAAAATGCTAAAAAAAACCCCACTTTTGACAAAACTAGAATTTTACATTTAGAGGAAATATAGTATCTTTTCAAGATGAAGACACATCAAAAGTATGTCATATGGATTAAACCCAAGAGAATTTTTCATTAGTAGACAGACACTATAAAAAATGTTACAGGAAGTTTTGAACATAGAAAAATGATACCAGAGATAAAAGCAGTTGTGTGCAATGCAGTGAAGCGGGTAAGAAATATCAAACACATGGGCTAACATGAAATGCTGATTATTATTTAAAAGATGACTAAGTTACCATGCTTATTTTTTGTAGTGTTTTATTTATTTATTTTTTCCTTTTCTTTTTCTTTTATTTGAGACAGGGTCTTGCTCTGTACCTGAGGCTGGTCCTGAACTCACTGTGGAGCTCAGGCTGGTCTTGGACTCACAGCAATCCTACTGTCTCAGCCTCCCATGGGCTGGGATTACAGGCGTGTGCCACCACACCCAGTTTATGTAGTGTGCGGTTTGTAACATGCCAGGAAGGGAATGAGTGGCAACTGAAGGAGAAATGCATGCTAAATGGAAGCGCACTGTCACATGATTTGTAAACATAAAGTGGTAGAGAGTGAAGGCGGTAGTAAAAGTACACACTGTAAATATTTTAATGAGAGATTCGCTTTGACTCAAGTTTTATGTTAAAAGCCAAGCTTATGCAATTCATAATTATTATATTTATGAATAATATATTTCTAGGAATTATGTGGCATTTGGAAAATATGGAATGAGTCAGTCCACAGAAATACTTAGACAAATAAATTTATTAAAGTCATAGACTTGGTTTAAAATATATAATGTGTCTTAAGTTTTTTTTTTTTTAAACAAACGTGTTAACCTGAGGTTCAGAAAGGTTAGTGGACTTTTCTGTACTAACACAACATAAAGAACCAGAAATTCATCTTTCTACTTCTAACTTGATTTTCTTTTTTTCGCCCCATTTTATTGATATGTATAAGTGCAAAATTTAAGGTTTACAATGAAGTTGAGCATTTTGTGCACATGTGTATCTTGTCAAGGTGACAAGGGTTTTCCCGCTCTACTTCTGTCCCTACCCCCCTCCCTCCTCCCCTACCCGATACCCCAGGTTCACTTTGTGTTTCACATTAAGTTCCATAAGAGAGTTGTGATCTGGGTCTCTCCTATCAGAGACACCATTCGATGTTTCACCTTCTGCTTCTGACTCTCTTCACTAAGCATGATGTTCTCAAGTTTCTTCCATTTGTCTGTTAAAGCCTCCACGCTGTTGGACTTTATAGATACATAGCATTCCATTGTGTATAAATACCACAGCTTGTGTATCCATTGGTCTGTTGATGGGTATTTTGGTGAATTCCATATTTTAGCTATTGTTAGTTGTGCTGCTGTGAACATGGGTATACATGTATTTCTGTTATGTGTTGTTTTGACCTCTTGGAAATATTCCCAGAACAAGTGTCACTGGATAGAAGGGGATATTTATTTCCAGTCTTTTGAGAGATCTCCATACTGCTTTCCAAAGTGGTTTTACGAATTTACATTCACACCAGCAGTGCAGGAGGGTTCCTTTCTCCCCACAGCCTTGCCAGCCCTGATTGCTATTTGACTTGTTGATCTCGGCCATTCTCTCTGGAGTGAGATGGTATCTTAGTATTGTTTTGATTTGCATCTCTCTTATGGCTAGAGATGTTGAACATCTTTTCATGTATCTATTGGCCTTTTGCATTTCTTCTTGAGTGAACTGCCTCTTCATTTCATTTGCCCACTTTTCAATAGGTTCCTTTATTTTGGTAGGCTTACTTTTCTTCAGCTCCTTGTATATTCTAGTTATAAGCTTCTTATCTGAGATGTTGGCGGCAAATATTTTTTCCCAGTCTGTTAGATGTCTTTTTACAATGTTAATAGTTTCCTTTGCTGTGCAGAAACTTTTTAATTTGACAAGAACCCGTTTGTTGATAATGGGGATAATTTCTTTGGCTCTTGGTGTCTTGTCAAGGAAGTCTTTGCCTACCCCTATATCTCTTAGAAATTTGCCTAATTTGTCTTCTAGAAGGTTTAGTGTTTCATTTTTAATGTCTAAGTCTTTGATCCACTTCGATTTGATTTTGGTGCATGGTGATAGGTGTGTTTCTAGATTCATTCTTCTGCATGTGGATGTCCAGTTTTCCCAGCACCATTTGTTAAACAGGCTGTCCTTTTTCCATTGTATGGATTTGGCCCCTTTGTCAAAGATTAAGTGATTGAAGGTATTTAGGTTTGTCTCTGTGTCTTCAATTCTGTTCCACTGGTCTATATGTCTATTTTTGTGCCAGTACCAAATTGTTTCTACAACTATGGCTTTATAGTACAGCCTGATGTCTGGAACTGTAATGCCTCCTGCTTTGGTCTTGTCGCTCAGGATTGCTTTGGCTATTCTTGGTCTCTTTTGGTTCCATATGAATTTAAGGATTGTTGTTTCAAGTTGTTTGAAGAAACTTGTAGGTATTTTGATAGGAATTGCATTGAATCTATATATCAGTTTCAGTAATATAGCCATTTTGACTATATTTATTTTGCCTACCCAAGAGCAGGGGAGGCCTTTTCATTTTCTAGTGTCTCCTATAACTTCTTTCTTCAATGTAATGTAGTTTTCATTATATAAGTCTTTCACTTCCTTGGTTAGGTATACTCCTAGGTATTTACTTTTTTGCTGAGCTATTGAGAATGGAATTGTTTTTCTGAGTTCTTGCTCAAAAAGTTCATTATTAGTATAGAGAAAAGCTATTGATTTTTAGTGTTAATTTTATAGCCTGTGACTTGTCTAAAATTTTTATTATTTCTAGGAGTTTTGTAGTGGAGTCTTTAGGGTCTTCCATGTAGATAACCATATCATCTGCAAATAAGGAGAGTTTGACCTCCTCCTTTCTGATGCAGATTCCCTTTATTTCATTTTCTTGTCTGATTGCTATGGCAAGTGTTTCAAGAACTAGGTTGAATAGCAGTGGTGAGAGTGGGCAGCCTTGTGTTGTTCCTGATTTGAAAGGCAACGATTTCAACTTTTCTCCATTTACTATGATATTTGCAGTAGGCTGGGCATATATGGATTCTATGAGTTTCAGGTAGGGCCCTTCTAATCCGATTTTTCTCAGAGTTTTTATCATGTAGGGGTGCTGGATTTTGTCAAAGGCTTTTTCTGCATCAATAGAGATGATCATGTGGTTTTTGTTTTTGCTTTTGTTGATATGGTGTATTACATTGATTGATTTACGTATGTTGAACCAGCCTTGCATCTCAGGGATGAAGCCCACTTGATCATGGTGTATGATCTTTCTGATTACTTGTTGGATTCTGTTTGCCAGAATCTTATTGAGGATTTTTACATCTATATTCCTTAAGGATATTGGTCTATAATTTTCCTTCCTGGTTAAGTCTTTTCCTTTCCTTCCTGGTTAAGTCTTTGTCTGGTTTTGGGGCTAGTGTGATGCTAGCCTCGAGAAATGAGTTTCGTAGTGTTCCTTTACTTTCTACTTTATGAAATTGTTTGAGGAGGATTGGAGTAAGTTCTTCCCTACAGTACTGCTGTGAATCCATCTAGGCCTGGACTCTGTAGTTAGAGCTTTTATTACTGCCTCAATTTCTGTGTGCGTGATGGGCTTGTTCAAGATTTTTAGATCTTCCTCCTTTAATTTTGGTATTTTATATGTATCTAGGAAGTTGTCCATTTCTTCCCAGTTCTCAAATTTGTTAGAATATAGATGTTCAAAGTAATTTCTTATAATATTCTGAATTTCTGCAGAGTCTGTTGTCATTTCACCCTTTTCATTTGTAAGTGTGCTAGTCTGTGCCTTTTCTTTCCTTTTCTCTAAGAGGTTGGCAAGAGGTTTGTCGATTTGATTAATTTTTTTGGAGAACCAGCTCTTTGACTCATTAATCTTTTTTTTATTGTGTTTTTAATTTCAATCTCATTTATTTCAGATCTGATCTTTGTAATTTCTTCTCTTCTACTGCCTTTTGGGTTAAGTTGTTTTTGTTTCTCTAGGTCCTTGAGGTGTATCATTAGCGAATTTATTTGTGACTGTTCTGTTCTTCTGATGTGCACATTTATGGCTATGAATTTTCCTCTAAGGACTGCTTTCATTGTGTCCCACAGATTTTGATATGGCATACATCCATCTTCATTTAACTGTATGGAGTTTTTTATTTCATCTCTGATTTCTTCTGTGATCCATTGTTTGTTCAGCAGTAAGTTGTTAAGTCTCCGTGTGTTTATGTATTTTTTTCTGTTTCTGCTGCTGTAAAGTTCCAGTCTTATTCCACTGTGGTCTGAGAGTATGCAGGGAACTATTTCTATTCCTTTTTACTTGTTTAAGCATGACTTATGTCCTAGGACATGATCTATTTTAGATAATGTTCCATGTGTTCCTGAGAAGAATGTGCAGTCAGTTGATGTTGGGTGGAAGACTGTAAATATCTGTTATATCCAAGTTTTCTATATTATCTTTCAGCATTTGTATATCTTTGTGGATTTTTTGTTTGATTGATCTATCTATTTATGCTAGTGTAGTATTAAAATCCCCAACTATAATTGTGTTGGGGCCTATGTGTCCTTTCAAATCTAGTAATTTTTGGTTTACATAATTTGGTGCTCCAGAGTTGGGTGCATATGTATTGATAATTGTGATTTCTTCCTGTTCTAATGTTCCTTTAAGTAGTATGTACTGTACATCTTTTTCTCTCATCACCTGTTTTCTTTTGAAATCTGATGAGTCTGAGATTAATATTGCTACTCCTGCTTGTTTTCTGGGACCTGTTGCATGAAATATTGAATTCCAGCCTTTTATTTTCAGTCTATGAGTTTCCTTGTGGGTGAAGTGTGTCTCTTGTAGGCAGCAAATCGTGGGTTTCTGTTTTTTGATCCAGTCAGCTAGTCTATGTCTTTTGATAGGTGAATTGAGGCCATTCACATTTAGGATAATTATTGAGGTATGTTTGGTGTGTCTTGTCATCATTGTAGTTTTTCCATGTTGTTTACTGGCTTTACTTTTTTCTCAGCTCATTCTCTGGCTTTTGTCTTTTTTTTTTCCCTCTTGGGTTACTTACATCATTGGCCTCTCATTTGCTATCCAAGTTTCCTTTGAGAATTCTCTGCCTTAGTGGCTGCAAGTTACTTTAAGCTTTGTATATCATGGAAGATTTTAATTTGTCCCTCTTGTTTGAAAGATAATTTTGCTTGATATAATAGTCTTGGTTGGCATTTATGTTCTTTTAGTGTTTGAATGATATTGCTCCATGATCTCCTGGCTTTTCGAGTCTGGGTTGAGAAGCTGCAGTTATCCTGATGGGCTTACCATTGTAGGTCACCTTCTGCTTTTCTCTTACCACTTTTAGTATTTTCTCTTTGTGTTGGGTTTCTAGTACTTTAATTATGATGTGTCGGGATGAGGTTCTTTTGTGATCAATATTGCTTGGTGTTCTAAATGCCTGCAGTAATTTGATATTCATTTCTCTTCTTAGATTTGGGAAATTTTCTTCCATAATTTCCTTGAATATGACTTTTAATCCTTTTGTTTCATCCTGGGTCTTCTCTTGGATTCCCATAATTCTCAGGTTGTTTCTTTTTGAATCATCTATCAGTTGTTGTAATGATTCCCTTTCTTTTTTTTTTTTTTTTTTTTTTTTTTTTTTTTTTTTTTTTTTTTTTTTTTTTTTTTTTTTTTTTTTTTTTTTTTTTTTTTTTTTTTTTTTTTTTTTTTTTTTTTTTTACTTTGTTATCTTTATGGTCCTTCTTTTCCCTCTCCATCATTTTGTCTTCTAGGTCTGATAATTTATTTTGAAATTGTTCAATATCGTTGCTCATTGTGACCTGTGTGTTTTTCACTTCATGTATATCTGCATTTATTATTTTTTTTTTTGTCTCTGTTGTGTTTTTCTCTTATTTCTTGTTTGGTCTTCATTACCTTCTGGTTCATTTCTTCTTTGATCTCCTCTACTTGCTTCTCCAAGCTTGCTTTTAGCTTAGCTAGGTGTTGGCATCACTCTTGATCTATGATTTTCATTTCCTGCATCATTTCCTGCTTTAATTCCTGCTTTAATTTGATGTATTTCTGGGCCCAGAAGTTGCCATCATTTGTGCCATTTTCATCTTTAGCTTCTGCATTTTCAGAATTCCTGGTATGCTCTTCTCTTATTTCTCGACTTTCCGAAGGAGATTTATTACCACGTTTCCTTATGATTCTGTTGTCTTTGGTTTTCTCTGGTTGTCTGTCCCTGGATTCCCCTATGTGTTTCTCCCCGGTACGGTTTTGTCCAGCACTGGGAGAACATAGTCACCGCTAGGGGCGGTGGGGATATCCCGGCTTGGTTCTCATGTAGCCTGGCCTCAGCTGCTGATCCCCGAGGTGAGGGGAGGGGAAAATATCCATGACACCGGCCATCTTTCTCCGGAACGGCCTGCTGCTATCCGGCTGGAGGCGCGGGGTGGGGGAGATTGCCCAAGAGGCCTACCTGTCGCCTCAGGAGCAGCCTGGCATGGTTCTCTCCTAGTCTGGTCTCCCTAGCTTTATTTTCAACACACCTCTTTGTGGCTTTTAAATTCGCAAAAATATCTTTGCATCTCTTTTGTATGTTTTCTTAGATGCAATAAGTAGTTGAAACCTCTTTTTTAGGAAAATTAAAAGACTTTGAGAGGGTAATACTTTTTCTATTAAGTTATAGTTATGAAAAAATTAATAAACTACTTCTAGAGCTATTTTTGGAGTGCATAAAAATTAGAATAGAATGCACAAAAATTCCCATACTCTTTCTCTGGTAAGTTTCCCTCACTACAAACATCTGGCATGAATGTGGCACATTTAATTCAACTGATGGGCCAATATAGATATAGTATTATTAATTAAAGCCTATAGTTTACATTAGGATTCATTCTTTGTTCTGTGTTTTCTATGGTTTTGGATGAATGTTTAATGATATATGTGCAACGTGGCAGTGTGACATAGAATATTACCACTGCCCTAAAGCTCCTCTTGGCTCCGCCTGCTTGCTCATCCTGACCCCTCACTTTTGGCAACTGTGCAGTCAATGTTTCTGCAAGTCTTTCGGTGGCTTGTCAGTCGGCATCTTTGTAGTGCTTGATGGTATTCTATTGTCTGGCTGTGCCACACGTTTTCAATTCTCCTACTAAAGAACATGTTAATTCCTTCCAAGTCTTGCCAATTGTGAATACAGCTTTTACAAAATATTTTTGAGTGAACACAGACTTTCAATTCACTTGAGTATATATTTGTCCAGAGCACAGGTAGAATGTGGAGAGTAGAATTGCAGACATTGGTATGTATGGCATGAGGACTACAAAGAGAAGCAAACCCGTATTAAGTGCAATAAAGTAAATTGCTGGAAACTGCCTAAAGCTCTGTACGATACTGATAAGTTGTGAGCCACCTGCGTGTGGACCCTGTGTGATGAAATCGCTATCTGTAGCCTGCGAACAAAGCCCTTGTATGATCGATAACCAGAACCCCATGATTGATAACCAGAACCCCTGTCCACCTGCGTGTGGACCCCGATACAATCACTATTCTTAGCTTGCGGGCATAAAAATAGTATATGAACCGTCCTTGTCCTTAGCTCAGTGTCGAGGTAGGAGTCACAGACTCTGAACGCAGGACACGCGTCTTGCTCCTCGTCCCCAGCCTCCTCGCTTCCCGAACGTGAGACTACACCTCCTCGCGTCCCGAGAGCGAGACCCCGTGGAGAAGGAGTGACTGTCCAGCCGGGCAGCTACCGGCGGGTCCTGATCCAGCCACGGACTGGCGAGCCCTGGACAAGCTCATTTGCGGGTCGGCTGTGTCGCCGGTAGTCAAGAACACGTCGCACGGTGAGCATAAGGGACCCAGGACGGGAATAGTTTTAAGAGGCAGAACAACGCTTGCTTTCCTGCTTAATTAATTAATTGATCGATTTATTATGGTTGATTTGAGAATTGGATTGACTGATTGTTGTGTGAATAAAAGAACATCTCCAAGGTAAATCCATCTGCCTCTGTCCCGTCTGTCTCCTCTTACGGAGTGCTCGCGACAATATCAGAGTGTTGAACTGCCAGAGTATGCTTAATTTTATAAGGAGAGACTGATTTTCTAAGTGCCTCTACCGTTTTCATCTCTACTAGCAGTACATGAGTTCTTTTGGCTGCACATTCTCACCAACACTTAGTGTTATCAGTGCTTCGGATTTAAGCTGGTCTAATATGTGTGCCATGGTATCTCGTTGTTTTAATTTGTATTCCTGATAATGTTATGTGGATAATATTTTCATATACTTATTGGCCATTTGTATATGTTCTTTAGTGAGGTGTCTGTTGTGGTCTTTGACTTATTTTGAATTGGGCATTTTGTCTTCTTACTGCTAGCTTTTAAGGGTCCTTGGTATATTTTGGATAACAAACCTTTGTCAGATGAGAGTCCTGAAAACATTTTCGGTCATTCTTCAGTGTACCTTTTCACTCTCTTGGCATTTTCTTTAATATTAATGGAAACCAGAGTATCAGCTCTTCCTTTTTTCACATAATATGTTATTGGTGTCCACCATGCAGTTTGGGGTGGGGGAGGAGTTTAGCTCTGTGCTTTGTTGGGTTTGAATTCTTATTGCTTGCCAAAGCAGAGAGGCCCCCTGGGGAGGTCTTGTTAGTCTTTTTACCCTAAACTCACAAGAAAGTTTTAGCAGCTCATCCACACTTCTCTTCTCTTTCCTGCTGTCTCCTTTGGCTCACAATGCTGGAATGGGAGCTAAGTTCTCCCTGAAAACACAGCGATCTATGACCTGTGGTGCTTTCTCCTTTGGATAGGGCTTCACACTGCCATCAATGCCTCCCTTCAAATGCGGCGAGATGGCAAACATTCAGGAACAGGAAAAGGCTGCTCTTTCTTTACCTTGGGATTCCAGGACAACTTTTGTGCTACCTTTCCTTCAGAAAGTGATAGCTTTCTTTCTAGGAACACTGTTTTTAGGGGGCAGGGTTGGCTGGACGCCGAATTATTATTCATGGCTTTAGATTCCAAATAGAAGGTGAAATATTGGTTTTCATTTGTTAGTGATCTTGGCACAGGTGAGACACTTGGTTTAATTTGGAACCCAAAGAGGGCTTTGGTGGAGGTGACCAAGAGCCTGGTGTGTAGGACTGAGCATCGAGCTTCATGAACCGAGCTTCATGAACAAGGAGGAGCAAGGCAGCAGGAAGCAGGCAGCAGCCAAGAGGAAAGATGTCCGTGTCTACAGGCTGGGTTCCTGGCTCAGACCAACTAGCGGCAAATGATTAAAGATGGCGAGGGAGGAGATGCTAAAATGAACTACCGTCAGTACTAATAGGCGCTAATGCTGCAAACTTAGATCACATCCTGAGAGGATCCTGAATTTGATTTAACCTTTAGCCTAAGTAGAACCAAGTTCAATTCACCAGCACCACATAAAATTTAGGTAGGTAGGGTGGCACACACCTGTAATATCAGCACTCTGGAGGCTGAGTCAGGAGGATTACTGTCAGTGTGAGACCAGCTTAGCCGTTAGTGAGTTCTGGATCAGCCTAGACTACAGGGCAAAACCTTATCTCAACACAAAATAATAATAAAAAAAACCCAAGAAGCTTCATCTTGTCCATATTGCCTTCAAAAGATGATAGCCTTATTGTTTTATTATACTGTTATAATTTTATTCCAAAAGCTAGAAATTAGTATGTCCCTTTCACTCTGTTTTTCTTTTTTCAACCCCTATTCAGGCTTTAAGGTTGGTTCCTATAAATGTATATTATTCAGCAACTCCTGGTCTCTTACATCCCTGTTCAATGCTCAAGATAGTAACTATGACCAGGTATTCTACCTTGTCTTCACAGGCTTTTTAGCATCGTCCTGACTTATTATTATAATTATTATTATTTTTGAGAAAGGGTCTTGCTTTGTAGTCCAGACTGATCCTAAACTCACTATGGAGCCCAGGCTGGCCTTGAACACATGGCAATCCTCCTGCCTCAGCCTCCACCCCCAAGTGCTGGGATTACAAGTGTGTACAACTACACCCATTTTATCAGAACTGAATTCAGGTCTACACTTCTTAAGCAAGCACTCTACCTGCTGCCCTACGGCCACACCCAATGCTCTATTTGGATCATGGATAGCTTTATTCTTTGTTTCTGCTTCTGGGTCACAGATCACTGTCAAGGAAAATGCTAGAACTTTGCTGACCTGATCACTATGCATTCATATTAGCATCAACTAACCATACATTTCTATTCATTCAGCTCATTATGTGTGCATTTTTTGTTTCCCTAGAAAACTATAGTGATCTTTCAACCTGTATATACTCCAAAATGATTTTTAAAATCTACATATACTTATGTATACATTTAAAAATTGACATGAAAAATTTCAGCAGAAATTTAAGTAATTAAAATATGTACTTTCTGGTATATTTTAACATTGACATTTTAAAATACAAATGCTACATTCCTCCTTTAAATGAATTCAGGGAAATAGGGATACCAGGGTAATTTGACACCTGGCATTCTCTGTGAAAACACACACACATATCATATGCACATCCACACAAACAAACCTCCCTTTCCTTAAGCAAGCAGAGATTTTTGCATTTTTAAAAAATCTCTTGAGTTCACATTTCATTCTGTTTCTCCAAAATTTTATCCCACTACACCCTTATGTTCAGTGTCATTTGTCTTAGTTACTTTTTTCATTGCTGGGACAGAATACCCAACATCACAACCTCATGGAGAAAAGGCTTATTTTAGCTCACAGTTTCAGAAGATCACAATCTGGTCACAGGTGGGCAGCTGCGAATGGTGGACTGGGGCTGGAACTGGAGAGAGAGTTCCTCACCGCAAGGCAAAACAAACCCAAGTCTGGGAGGAAGGGAAAAACCAACATACACCTCTCTAGGTCAAGCCCCAAGCATCCGCCTTTCCAGCCAGATCCCCAGCTTCCAATAGCACACGGTATTTATTCATAGGTACGTGAGGCTTTTGTGGGACACTCCAGATCCAAGCCACAATATCATTTATTCAACTTTCCTGATTTGATGGGGAAAATGGGTGTCTGGGTTCTTAGAGTATTAAGTACTGCGCACTAAGTGATCATGCCACTGGAGTTCGGGTACTTAATGTAAGGATTTGTTGGCTTTTTTTTCCTTTGCCCTGTATACTGGAGATTTTTACACTGGAGCAGAGAACCGAGAGGATGAGAGATGGCCTTCTTTCGGGGAAGTGAGGGAAGAGAGGTTGTGAAGGAGTGAATAAAGAGCAACTAGATGAGGAGAATACAGAAATCAATTTTCTTCAAATTTCACGTGCCCCATCCTCCCAGCATGCCTCCTATTCTGCTTTGAAACGCTGCGCCTTGCATTCTCTCCTCCCTTCAAGCCCCATATCCTAGGCGCCGAAGAAGGGGGTAGAAGATTTCGAGAGCTCTTCATTTTTCATCCCTGCTACAGCAGACACCTAATCTCTCTTTTATCTCCTCTGTTCCCCTTTCTGTGGAGGATATATTCCTTTTTGTAATGTTAATTTATTCCTTTTCACAATACCATTTTTTCTCACCTTAAGCTGCATTCTCTTTCCCAACCACCTTTAATTTCTCTCTCTCAAGATGCCTTACCTTCTGCCAATAAGCCTGCCAAGGTTTTTCTGCCTGTGTGTTTTAAACAATTTTTAAGTTTTAAAAATTACTCATCTGATCTTACCACCTTGCTGATAGTCATGATCTTTTCACCTACTCTGCTGCTATGTTTGTAGAATTAATGTACTTGAGTCTACACTGTCCATTTTCTCTCAATATTTGTCTCCTATCTTCCTCTTATCTTCAATGATCAATATGTAACTCCTTTCTGCAGTTTTCCCCTCACTGTCCTTCGTTCCCTGAGTTCCGTGCCCGCCTGTTGGATTTCTACTTGCCAACTGGTTGGCCTCAGTGTCCCAGTTTCCTGGTGGAGGCCCCACTGCCTCGCTGGCCTGTAGGAGAGGCTCACGACCTCTGCCTGATGTTGGCGCTTTCCTCCCACTGTACATTTCTGACTTGCTCTGAAACTGCCTTTTGCTCAGAAGTTGTCTGTTCAACCAGGCTTTGGTTCTAGAATTTGATCTTTGCAAATCTTCTTGGTGGTTTCTTCTTTGTATCAGGGAGCAGGTAAGCAAGGAAGCCCTAACTCCTATCATCATGGCTGCCCAGGCTTAATGGGTGAGGTCTAAAAGCCCCCACTGTCAAGCTTAAGCAGAAAAAAGGGCAGCTTGTGGTCCCTTGACAGGTTTTTTTCTCTTTTTCGCTGTTGTTCTCACCGAAGCTCATGTCCCGTCTACTCACCTGAGCCATCTTGAGAGCTTCGCCATTCTTGCTTTCTCATCCCCTCCGTTCTCTGCACACTCTGAGCAAGGTTTGTCATGAGGCAACACTGACTTTTACTTTTGATAAGATGTTACTTATTTATCAACTTTCCCTGTATAGCAGGGCATTCAATAGCACATCTAAGAACTCTTTGCAACCCTCTGAATCCCAAGGATTTCCTTTTTTGTTTTCCCCTAGAAGTTTAATCACTTGCGTCTAAATGTATCTTTGAACTTTTACAAAAGGCATCGTCTTTCCCAGGGAGGTTTTGTTTTTGCTTTCAGATTACAGTGCCCAGTGCCACTGACCTACACAATCTGTTGAAGAAACTATTTTGCACATTGACTTGTCTTTACCTTCATGAACATTAGAAACATTAGTGTGGGCCAATCTCAGATTCTGCTCTCTCTC
The DNA here is from genome assembly GCA_004027205.1 of Ctenodactylus gundi. NCBI lineage: Eukaryota > Metazoa > Chordata > Mammalia > Rodentia > Ctenodactylidae > Ctenodactylus > Ctenodactylus gundi. The sequence goes on along the minus strand of PVKB01000739.1, from coordinate 456,840 downwards.
ACTGGGCTCTGTGCCTGCTCCTTCTCCAGGACAGCATGCTACTGATTTCTACAGCACGAAAGTCCTGAACATGGGGAGACTCATTACTTTCCATTCATTAATCTTTTACAAAATTATTTTAGCTCTTCTAATTCCTGTAAGTTTTAATATAAATTCCAGAATAATCTCATCTATATCTATAAACTGATTAAATTTTGATAGGGATAATGTTACATTTGGGAAAATTGAAATCTTTGCTTTGCTGAGTCTTCCAATTTGTGAACACACTGTATCTGTACACATATTTAGGAATTTAGTTTCTTTCTCTATAAAATGCCTGTATTCTAGCTTTCTTATATTAGAGAATTCATGCGATATTTAACCTTCTGTGCTTGGCTCATTTCACTAAGCATGATGGTCTCCAGGTGTGACCATTTACCTATAAAAGCTTCAAACCTGTTTTTATGGAAGTATAGTACTTCATTTTGTACACCCTTTATATTTCTTATAGATCTGTTGATGGATATTTCAGCATCTTCCACATTTTAGCTATTGTTAGTTGTGCAGCTATGAACATGAACATTTCTGTTTTATATTTCTTGTAACTCTTTTGGAAAGATACCCATAAGAGGTATCAGTGGATCAAATGAAATATCTGTCAGTCTTTTGAAATTTCCTACTGCTTTCCATGGTGGTTGTTCCAGTTTACAGTCCCGCCAGCAATGTAGAAGGGTTCTTTTTTCCCCACAACCTAGCCAACATTGACAGTTGCTTGAATTCTCAATATACACCACTCTAACTGGGGTGAGATGCTATCTTACTGTTGTTTTGATCTGCTTTCTCCTGTGGCCAAGGATGTTGAGCCTCTTTGCATGTATTTACTGGCATTTGAACTTCTTCATCTGAGAAAGTACATTCTCTTTTCTTAGTTTGCTGAGAACTTTTATCATGAATAAATGTTAGATTTTGTCAAATGGCATTTTCTCCCTCTGTTGATGTAACCATGCTTATTAATTAGAGTTCTGCAAAGAAATAGAACTAATATTACTATAATTATTATTAACAAAAACAGGGTCAGTTGCACAAGTTTGTCATTCCAGCACTCTGGAAAACAGAGGCAAAAAGACTGCAAGTTTGAGCCCAGCCTGGGAAATTTAGCAATTTAATGAGCTCCTGTCTCAAAATCAAAACCAAAAATGATATTAAGTCTAGTTTGAAGGCCCTGGGTTTGCTCCCTCCTTATCACACACACACATACACACGTGCACACATACACACACATGCATACCAGCTGATACGACTGTGGAAGCTGAGAAGTTCAGCCCAGACAGGTGAGAGCGTAGTCCTAGGATAGGTCTGTAAGTCTGAGAAGCAGAAGTTCGAGTTCACAAGCAGGAGAAAACAAATGTTCCGGCTCAAATATAGGCAGAGGGTAAGAATTCTTTCTTGCTCAACCTTTTGCTGTATGCACGCTTTCAAAGGATTAAGGAGGCCGACACACAATGGAAAGGGCAACTTTCTTTAGTTAATCTAATAACGCTGATGTTAATCTCATCCAGAAACACAGGCAAACCAAGAGCAATATTCAACCAAATATCTAACCATTCGATGGTCCAACAATTAACACGCGAAATGAAGTAATTACATAATTACATTTTGTGATTTTCTTATTCAGCATACTATTTGGGTTGATTACATTGGTTGATTTTCAAATTATGAAGCAGACTTGAATCCTTAGCTTAAACACTACTTAGTTCTGGTGTATAATTCTTTCCATGTATTACTGAATTCTAATCACTAATATTTTGTTAGCAAGTTTTGCATTTATATTCATGAGGCATATTGACTTGAAGCTTCCCATTTTTGTACTGTCTTTGGTTTGGACATACTAATACTATCTTTATAAATAAATTGGAAAATGTTTCTTTACCAATGCACTGGAAGATTGTGTAGATTTGGTGTTAATTCTTCAGCCATCTGGCTAAAATTTACAATAGAGTCATTTGGTCATGGAGAAGATTTTTTTTGAGTTTTGAATTTACTAATTCAATATTACTCATAGAGATTGGGCTATTCATATAATATATTTTATATTAAGTGAGTTGGGGTAGTTTGTACTTTTTGAAAAATTGGTCCATTTTGTCTAAGTTGTCAAATTTAATAGCATAATGTTATTCCTTGTATTTCCTTGTTACCCTTTGGAAGTTGCAGGATCTGTAGTGATGTCCCATTCCATTCCTGCTATGGGTATGGTCACCTGTCTGCCTCCTCTGTCTGTCTGTCTGCCTCTTTTTCTCTTTTGATAAGTATTGCTGGAGGCTTGTCAATTTTGCTGATCTGTTTAGAGGACTAACCTTTTACTTCATCAATTTTCTCTATTGTTTTTCTGTTTTCAATTATATTGCCTTTGCTCTTCTCTTTGCTATTTCCTTCCCTCTTATTATATGGAGCTTGTTTTTTTAAAATTTTTTCCAGGTTTTCATGTTTTTATTTATCTATATTTTTAGATAAAAGGGATTTTCACTTTTTTACGAAAGAGAGGCATTTAGTGCTTTGAACTTCCCTATCAGTGCTGCTATAGCTGTGTCCGGTAAAATTTTGTATGTTTGATTTTCATTTTTATTCAGCTCAATGTATTCTTGAAAATTCACGTTGAAACTTCACTTTTAACTTATAGATCATTTTAATGCACACTGTTTAGTTTTCAAGTGTTTTCCCCTGGCTTCTTTGGATCACCCATGTACTTGGAGGAGATTTGGTTGACTTTTAAATCCTGTAGATTTGGCTCAGTCTTTTTCACAGCCCGATTATTTTCATTGCTTTCAACAAGATCCTATTCTAGCTCAATCTAGTGCTCCGTACTACTTTTTGAATATTAAATTGTGTTTTTTGGCTGTTTATTTTTGTATGTATTTAAATTTTTTTCTCCCCATTTTATTGATATGTACAAGTGCAGAATTTAAGGTTTACATTGGAGTTGAGCATTTTGTGCACATACGTATCTTGTCAAAATGACAAGGGCTTCTCCACTCTCCTTTTGTCCCTCACCCTACCCTCCCTTCCATCCCTTCACCCCCCCTACCCCCGTACCCCTCTTTCACTTTGTCTTTCATTTAAAATTCCATGAGACAGCTGTGGTCTGGGTCTCTCATATCAGAGAGACTATCCGATGTTTCACCTTCTGCTTCTGACTCACTTCACTAAGCATGATATTCTCAAGTTTCTTCCATTTGCCTGTGAAAACTTCCACACTGTTGGACCTTACAGATGCATAGTATTCCATTGTGTATAAGCACCACAGTTTGTGTATCCACTGGTCTGTTGATGGGTACTTTGGTGACTTCCATATTCTAGCTATTGTTAGTTGTGCTGCTACGAACATGGGTATACATATATCTCTGTTGTATGTTGTTTCGGCCTCTTTTGGATATATTCCCAGGAGGGGTGTCGCTGGATAGAAATGGACATTTATTTCTAGTCTTTTGAGAGATCTCCATACTGCTTTCCAAAGGGGTTGTACAAATTTACACTCCCACCAGCAGTGCAGGAGGGTTCCTTTCTCCCCACAGCCTCACCAGCATTGATTGCTATTTGATTTGTTGATATAGGCCATTATCTCTGGAGTGAGATGGTACCTTAGCATTGTTTTGATTTGCATTTCTCTTATGGCTAGAGATGTTGAGCATCTTTTCACGTATCTATTGGCCCCTTGTACTTCTTCGTGAGTGAACTGCCTCTTCTTTTCATTTGCCCCTTTTTCAATAGGATCCTTCATTTTGATGGTCTTAATTTTCTTTAGCTCCCTGTGTATTCTAGTTATGAGTTTCTTATCTGAGGTGTTGGTGGTGAATACTTTTTGCCAGTCTGTTGGTTCTTTATTCACAATGTTGACAGTTTCCTTTGCTGTGCGGAAACTTTTTAACTTGACAAGATCCCATTTGTTGATAATGGGGGTAATTTCTTTTGCTGTTGGAGTCTTGTCAAGAAAATCTTTGCCTACCCCTATGTCTTTTAGAAATTTGCCTATTTTGTCTTCCAGAAGGTTTAGTGTTTCATTTTTAATGTTTAGGTCTTTAATCCATTTTGATTTGATTTTGGTGCATGGTGATAGGTGTGTGACTAGATTCATTCTTCTGCATGTGGCTGTCCAGTTTTCCCAGCACCATTTGTTGAACAGGCTGTCCTTTTTCCATTGTATGGATTTGGCGCCTTTGTCAAAAATAGGTAGTTGAGGGTATTTGGGTTTGTTTCTGCATCCTCGATTCTGTTCCACTGGTCTATCTGTCTATTTTTATGACAGTACCATATTGTTTTTACCAATATGGCTGTATAGTATAGCCTAATGTCTGGGATTGTAATGCCTCCTGCTTTGGTCTTGTTGCTTAGGATTGCGTTGGCTATTCGTGGTCTCTTTTGGTTCCACGTGAATTTAAGAATTGTTGTTTCAAGTTCTTTGAAAAAACTTGTAGGTATTTTGATAGGAATTGCATTGAATCTATATATCAGTTTTGGTAGTATAGCCATTTTGACTATATTTATTTTGCCTATCCAACAGCAGGGAATGCCTTTCCATTTTCTAATGTCTCCTATAACTTCTTTCTTCAATGTACTGTAGTTTTCTTTATATAGGTCCTTCACATCCTTTGTTAGGAATACTCCTAGGTATTTACTTTTTTGCTGAGCTACTGAGAATGAAATTGTTTTTCTGAGTTCTTGCTCAATAAGCTCATTGTTAGTGTATACAAATGCTATTGATTTTTTTTAGTGTCAATTTTGTATCCTGAGACTTGGTTAATTTTTAAAATTATTTCTAGGAGTTTCAGAGTGGAGTTTTTTGGGTCTTTTATACAGACAATCATATCATCTGCAAATAAGGAAAGTTTGACCTCCTCCTTTCCAATGCAGATTCCCTTTATTTCATTTTCTCGTCTGATTGCTATGGCAAGTGTTTCAAGGACTATGTTGAATAAAAGTGGTGAGAGTGGGCAGCCTTGTCTTGTTCCTGATTTGAGAGGGAATGATTTCAATTTTTCTCCAATTACTATAATATTTGTAGTGGGCTTGGCATATGTGGCTTCTATGAGTTTTAGGTAGGGCCCTTCTATACCTATTTTTCTCAGAGTTTTTGTCATGTAGGGTTGCTGGATTTTGTCAAAGGCTTTTTCTGCATCAATAGAGATGAGCATGTGGTTTTTGTTTTTGCTTTTGTTGATATGGTGTATTATATTGATTGATTTACTATATTGAACCAGCCTTGCATCTCAGGGATGAAGCCCACTTGATCATGGTGAATGATCTTTCTGATTACTTGTTGGATTCTGTTTGCCAGAATCTTATTAAGGATTTTTGCATCTATATTCATTAAGGATATTGGTCCATAGTTTTCCTTCCTGGTTAAGTCTTCGTCTGGTTTTGGGTAAGTGTGATGCTAGCCTCGAGGAATGAGTTTGGTAGTATTCCTTCACTTTCCACCTTATGGAATAGTTTGAGGAGGATTGGTGTTAGTTCTTCCCTAAAGTACTGAAAAAATTCTGCTGTGAGTCCATCTGGGCCTGGACTTTTATTTGTAGGTAGAGCTTTTATTACTGCCTCAATTTCTGTGTGCATGATGGGGCTATTCAAGATTTTTATATCTTCCTCATTTAATTTTGGTATTTTATATGCATCTAGGAAGCCGTCCATTTCTTCCCAGTTCTCAAATTTGTTGGAATATAAGTGTTCAAAGTAATTTCTTATAATATTCTGAATTTCTGCAGGGTCTGTTGTAATTTCACCCTTTTCATTTCTAAGTGCGTTAGTCTGTGCCTTTTCTTTCCTTGATGAGATTAGCAAGAGGTTTGTCAATTTTGTTAATTCTTTCAGAGAACCAGCTTTTTGACTCATTAATCTTTTTATTGTCTTTTTAATTTCAATCTCATTTATTTCAGATCTGATCTTTGTAATTTCTTCTCTTCTACTGCCTTTTGGCTTGAGTTGTTCTTGTTTCTCTAGTGCCGTAAGGTGCCCCATTAGCGAATTTATTTGTGATCGTTCTATTCTTTTGATGTGTGCATTTATGGCTATGAATTCTCCTCTCAGGACTGCTTTCATTGTATCCCACAGATTTTGATATGATGTACTTCCATCATCATTTAACTCTATGAAGTGTTTGATTTCTTCTCTGATTTCTTCCATTACCCAATGTTCAGTCAGTAGTAAGTTCTTAAGTCTCCATGTGTTTGTATATTTTCTTCTGTTTCTATTGCTGTTGAGTTCCAGTCTTATTCCATTATGGTCTGAGAGTATGCAGGGTATTATTTCTATCTGTTTGTATTGGTTTAAGGATGCCATATATCCTAGTATGTGATCTATTTTAGAAAATGTTCCGTGTGCTGCTGAGAAGAACATATAGACAATTGATGTTGAATGGAAAACTCTGTAAAGGTCTGTTGTGTCCACGTTTTCTACAGTGTCTTTCAACAGTTGTATGTCTTTGTTGGTTTTTTTTTTGTCTGGTTGATTTATCTATTTGTGACAGTGGGCTATTAAATTCCCCTACTATAATTGTATTGGGGTCTATGTGTCCTTTCAGATCTATTAGCTTTTGGTTTACATAATTGGGTGCTCTACGGTTAGATGTATATATATTGATAATTGTGATTTCTTCCTGTTCTAATGTTCCTTTCACCAGTATGTAGTGTCCATCTTTGTGTGTCTTTACCTGTTCTCTTTTGAATTCTGATGAGTCTGAGATTAATATAGCTACCCCTACTTGTTTTTTGGGACCTGTTGCATGAAACATTGAATTCCAACCTTTTATTTTCAGTCTATGAGTTTCCTTGTGGGTGAAGTGTGTCTCTTGTAGGCAGCATATTGTGGGTTTCTGTTTTTTGATCCAGTCAGCCAGTTTGTGTCTTTTGATGGGTGAGTTGAAGCTGTTAATGTTCAGAATATTATTGAGGTATGTTTGTTGTGTCCTGCCATAGTGCAGTTTTTCAATGTTGTTCACTAGCTTTACTTTTTTCTCAGCTCATTCTCCTCAAGCTTTTGTCTTTTTTTTCTCTGGGGACTCTTGTGTCATTGGTTTCTCTTTCACAATCCAAGTCTCCTTTGAAAATTCTCTGCAGTGATGGTTTAGTGGCTGCAAGTTTCTTTAAGCTTTCCATTTCATGTAGAATTTTAATTTCTCCCTCTAGTTTAAAAAATAGTTTTGCTGGATATAGTAGTCTTGGTTGGAAATTGTGTTCTTTTAGTGTTTGAATGATATTGCTCCATGATCTCCTGGCTTTTCGAGTCTGGGTTGAGAAGCTGCAGTTATCCTGATGGGCTTACCATTGTAGGTCACCTTCTGCTTTTCTCTTACTGCTTTCAGTATTTTCTCTTTGTGTTGGGACTCTAGTACTTTGATTATGATGTGTTGTGATGAAGTTCTTTTCTGATCTACATTGTTTGGTGTTCTATATGCCTGCAGAAGATCAATGTTCATTTCTCTTCTTAAGTATGGGAAATTTCCTTCCATAATTTCCTTAAATATGACCTTTAGTCCTTTTGTTTCATCTTCAGTCTTCTCTTGGACTCCCATAATTCTCAGATTGTTTCTCTTTGAATCATCTATCAGATGTTGTAATGATACGTCTTCTTCTTTTATTGCTTTGCTTTCTTTATGGACTTTCCATTCCTGTTCTGCCATTTTGTCTTCTAAATCTGATAATCTATTTTGAAATTGTTCGATATCATTGCTTATTGTGACCTGTGTGTGTTTTGCATCCTGTAATTCTGCATTTATTTTTCTCATGTCTCTATTGTGTTCTTCCCCCACTTCTTGCGTTGCCTTCACTCTCCTCCAGTTCATTTCTTCTTTGATCTCCTCTACTTGCCTCTCATAGCTTGCTTTTAGCTTAGCTAGGTCTTGGCGTAGCTCTTGTTCTAAGGTTCTCATGTCCTGTATCATTTCCTGCTATATTTCCTGTTTTAGTTCTTGCTTTAGTTCCTGCTTTAATTCCTGCTTTAACTCCTGCATTAATTCCTGCTTTAACTCGTTGTATTTCTGGGCCCAGAATTTACCTTCATTTGTGCCTTTTTCGTCTTTAGCTTTTGTATTTTCGGGATTCCTGGTATGCTCCTCTGGAGTGTCAATATTTTTTGAAGGAGATTTATTTCCATGTTTCCTCATGGTTCTGCTGTCTCTGGTGGTTTCTGGTTACCTATCACTTGCTTCCTCTATGTGGCTCTCCCCAGGAGGGCTCTGTCGGGTGCTGGGAGAGCCCAGCCTCTGCGTTGACTCCCGCGGCAAGGGGCAGTGCAGATACGAACTCAAGCACCACCGCTCTACTCCTGTGCGGCTCTGTCCTTTGATATTCAGGCCCCGGAACTGCCTCAAGGTCTCCTGGTACTCAGGACATCTGTGCACTCTTCTGGTATGCGCCTGTGAAGCTCCTTCTGGCTTCTGGCACTCCCTGCCTCTTCCACTGGGCTCCAAGTCAAGAGGAGCAGCTGCGAGCTCCACCCGTGGCTCTTAAGCAGTTTCCTCTGGCCACCTTCACTCCCTGTCACCTCTGCGGGGCTCCAAGTCCCCAGAAGCAGCCGTGAGCCCTACCTGTCCAAATGCAGGCAGCTTTCTGTGGCCGCTGGCCAGCCCCGCCTCTCCTGCGAGACCTCTAGGTGCGTGGAGCAGCTGCGCGCCTCACCGGCGCTCTTAAGGGAGTCCTGCCGCTGTGGCCGAGCGCCGTACTGGTCCAAATGCCCGTATTTAAAATTTTTGATGATAAACTTTTCATTTTCTCAAAAACGGTTGCAAATTTGTTTTAAGGATATTCTATTTAAAAAACACCTCATGCTAAGTTGTGTTAGTTTAGAAGTTTGTAATAGACATTACAGAAATAGAATGAAGACTAATAATTCTTGGGAAAAACAATGTGCAGAGTATCCAGACCATATGTTCCTAACTATACACCTAATTTGTTCCTACACAATACAGAACACTGTGCCCCAGTAAGTATCAGTCTCCATCTGACTAAATTAGTCGACAGTTGATTTACATTCATAGTCATTTCTTCTGAGAGTTTGAGCAAATTTCTCATGTTTTCTGAGTTTCTTAACAGGCCTAAAATAATTCACTTACAAAATACCTGGATCAAGAAGACTCATAACTGTGAAGTTTTAAAAACTACATATATATATATATATATATATATATATGATTAATAATAGCATGGCACAAGGTTTCACAGAATATGCTTATGACCTTTAATCAGAGAGAACAAATGTCTTTAATTGATGCCTGATGGAAATAAAGAATAAAAATAACTTTTTGAAATCCAAAAATGCATTCAGTGAAAATTATCGAGTAGTAAATCTAATAAAATAACTGTCTATTATTATTATAATCCTCTAAATTTATACTGTACACTTTTCTAAATTCAATGAGTTTAATTAAATGATTAAACAACCTAACATGTAATCATCCAGTAAAATCTACTGGTTAGCAAATGAATCATGGAACAATACTTTCCTGTGTAAATTTGTATGTGTTTATAGCTTCTATCTAACATGAAGTTTCATCAGTTAAAACAGTATCTGTTTCTTGTCATTAATGAAACTTTGACCTTTGGTGGAATCCTTCTAGAATCCCTGTTTCTTTCTCTGTACGGTTTGCTAATGGTGATTGGAAACATTGTGAGCCCCCGACACAGATTCCTCTTGTTTCGCACATGGGCTGGTCTTGGGTTAGTGTCCTGTGCATTTGGAGTTCTTGAACTAACTCTGTCCTTGGGAGAATTGATAAGATGCTGTTTCACAGAATCAGGATACCCATAAGGAATATCCCAATCTGAACTTTTAATAATACCATATATGACCATTTGAGAGATTATGTCAACTTGAGGCAATCAGGAACTACTCCCGGATTAGGGTTTGGGAACCACATCTAGACTGGGAATTGAGAACCAGCCTGGATTAGACCGAGTGATTTATGGGCCGTTGAATTAGGGAAAGCACCCACCCAGATGTGGGAGGCCCAACTGGAACTTGAATGGTATAAAAGGAAGGAGTAAGAAACACTGTTACAGCTTCTTCCCCTGAAAAAACTCTCACCTTCACAATTGTCTATGGATGCCGACTTACGCAGTCTTGCTACACACTGCAGATCTTCATCAGAGATTGGTGCCAGTCTTGACCTGAGCCTGTCTGCCCGTTGCTGATCTTTAGTCACCGATCTTCAGGCTCCAGAGCTTGCCATTGTTCCTTGAGCAACTGAGATCTAAGGCAGCAGACTCCCAGCAGCTGTCCTACAGTCCAGGATGGGAGTTCTATTTTGCAGCTGAGCAACCATCAGACACTCCACCTCTTGCACGTGCTGGCCGCCATCTTGGACTATCTCTAACCTCAGATTTGTAAGCCTTCCTAACAGATCCTTTTTGTTATAAAATCTGAAAATTCTGCCTTTTGAAAAAAACAAACCAATACACTAAGTAAGTAAATATTCATTAACATTTATGAATTACTGATCTCAAACCAGAGGATTTGTAATTTCAAGCATGGAAGTCTTCCATATTAGGTACAATTGGCTCACCTGCCCACATCTGGAAGACATCAGCTGCAGTGTAGCCCTTACTCTACCTGATACCACTCTTTTTTGGATCTAGGTGCCAGTTTATCCTGCTTCTGTATCATCCAGTGAGCAGAAAAGTCACTACTTAGCTGTTCATTCTATGAGAGTTAAGTCCCTTCCATAACCATTTTGACGTGTTTGTGCTGTTTATTGTTTCCCTAACTATATTATTTTTCAGGTGTTCTCAGTTATCTAACTTGTATTCATATTTTGTTGCTCCCACTAGATTTTAAGCACCTCACAGACAGCAAGAATGACTTGGTCCTTTAATATTCAGGATCGTTGTCATTTTCAGAGCACCAGGCCAGCAGGTGTTCATTAAATGCATTTCCATTGACTGGTTTTCTGTAAACACGTACTTAGTTTTAGAAGAACAAGCACACTGGGGAAAACAACGCTAATGCAGTAACTGGGTATCCATGAGTAGATTACGTAACAAGATGCATGAATACAGAGCTGGAGGAATGGCCCATTTGGTACTTCGTGCAAGGGAAGGGACCATTTGGGTATAGTCTTAATAGCTTCCAATAGGGATTTGTGATGAATTAAAAGCGTTAATGATCATCAGTGCTTGAGAATCAGGGAAGAAGGTTATTCTGCATCTGCTCTAATTATTACTTGAATGCCTCCCCAAATTTTGTCTATATTCTACTCATCTCAATGTATATTGATTCCAAGAACATCTTAGAATAATAGACGACATTTCACTGAAGCCAATTAGTATTTTCTAAAAATTCAAGATGTTCTCTACTTTAGTTGTTTTCTAAAAAGAACTCTGTATCATTTCTCTTTCAGATGGCAGTGTGTGTGTGTGTGTGTGTGTGTGTGTGTGTGTGTGGCACCTACAGTGTGAAGACACTTAGAAAGGCCACCTAATTTTTAAATGCATTGAGGAAGGAGTATCCTGAACAAAACCTTGTTAATGGGTGCGTAGAAATTAGCCACAACGGGGGCTGGAGGTATAACTCAGTGGTTAAAGTGCTTGCCTATCAAGCTCAAGTCCCTGAGTTCGATTCTACAGCCCCACAAACGCTGGGTGTGGTGGACCATGCCTGTGATACTAGCACTTAGGAGGCTGAGGCAGGAGGATTGCCATGTGTTTGAGGCCACCCTATGCTACATAGTATGTTCAGGACCATCCTGAACTCAGAAAAAAAAATTAACCATAACTATGAATATTGAGATCTAGCTCAACATACAAAGTTTATGATCTTGTGACAGCTGCCCACCAAAGATCTGTAAGTTGTAGATGTGCCACCTTGAGAAGTCTGTTTGAACTTATGGGTTTAAATGGAATTTTACCAAGAGGAAGCACTACAAGCCACTGGGAGCACATTTTGCTATATTTATTTAGAGCAGTATTCTCAATGTGAAGACATGGACCTAAGGTTTCCTTTGGAATTTAAGCAAGGATGCACTTTGGTTTCTTTTTGAAAACAAGAACACATAATAGCGTCTGGCTTTTTGTTTGGCTGCCAAAATACTTAGAGCTGAATTTAAACCTTAGCTGTGCCAACTAGGTGGAGATGGAATGGCTGAATATCTGTGTTCTTTTATCATCTAGTTCTGACATTCTACTCTTACTATTTTTCAGATGTGCACCAACTGAAACCCTTCAAGAAAAAAATGGGAGAGTAAGACATTAGTGAAATAAATAAGGTTTTTGCATTGTGACTTGATGGTACAGGGATGTTATGACGTCAGACAAGTCACTGAGCCTCAATTTTCATCTTGGAAACAAACAAAATAACACTTTCCTATCCACTTCACAGGATGGGTATGAAGATGGATTTAGGTCAGGTCAACTGCAAGGGACTACACAAATAAAAATTTTGTAAAGAAGGCCCCAGCTTTAAATAGCTGTATTTTCTCTGAGGATTCAGAGATGTCACTGAGGGGTGTGGGAACAGACCAAGAAGGACTGGAAATGATAAAAAAGAACATTTCACCCTTGGTGAAGCAAGGAAAACTGTGAGCTTATTGTTGAGGGGCAGTGGAAGGGCATGGTAGGGGGAGCGGCTTTCTTAATTGTTATGGCATGCTAGCCCTTCATACCATACGTAAGCGAGGACCCTAGCGAGAGATACAGTGTAATAATTAGGAGAGCCATTTCACTAAGTTTTCTGAAAGACACTGAGAATTAAGGCAACTCTGCTGGGACCAGGTAACCACAGAAAGCATACATCTTCCTTGCTACCTCTATTTTCTCACCTCCTATCTATTCCTCAAGCTACTGTGATCTGCATTGAATGACTACGTTGTACCCAGATATTCTACACAAATGACTTTGAGAAAGTTGAATAATTTTCTGATTGACAAGTTCAAAGACTCATCTGACTGATCCTCTGGAATCTTTTATTGTTTACCACTTCCTTTACGATTCCCTCCCTCCCTTCTACACTTGCTGGCCATGCCCTATCTCTTAGACCACTCCCCCCACCTCCCTCTGGGGGTTCCTGCACTGCACCCCACACTCTAACACTGAGAGAGCTGGAGTCAGCCCTAGACTCTTCTCTGACTTCACGCCATGCTTTAGAAATCTCTGTATCTATTTGACAAGTTATAAATACTAATAATAGCCAGAATAATAATGAATGTTAATTGTTTATTTTTAAAAATAGAAAATATTCACAGCTATCTGACTAATTTGCATTTTGAGAGGTCTGTTTGAATTAGATCAAAAATAAAATCCAACTAGGGTGAGAATTATGCATAATGTTAGACACAGACCACATCCTTTACAGATAATATTGTTTGAGTATGCAAAAAATAAATAAAACTGAGAACCACCTATTTATCCGTCCCCAGCTAATAAGTCACTTAAACTCTGGCACTTTTAACAGTGTATCTTCATCCTAGGTCTTTCTTTAGATTTCTAGGCAGCAGACAGTCTTGAATGTTTCTTCCCGATTCAAACTCAGACTTCTCATCCTCCTCCTAGTTCCCCCAGCCCCCCACCTCCCCCCGAATCTTCTGTTTGCAGCCCACCTGGGGTGATTCCAGATTCATTGTTTCTCGGTATAACACTCACGTGTCCTCAAAGTCAACAGCACTTTTTGTGCCATCCTTTCTAAATCTGCTCCTTTCTCTTAATCAATGATCTTCACACTTTAGTCAGTATTGGAATCTCTGGGGAGGTCCTGACAGCACTGATGGCTGAGCTCCACTTCCAGAGTTTCTCAGCCTATGTGTCCGAGGTGGGGCTGGGAATTTGCAAGCCTAACTTTCCAGCTGATGCCGAAGCCGTCCCTATGGGAAAGAAGTAAGTAGATACAAAATGAATTCATTCTCTACTATTGATACTTTATTTTTTTTTGGCTAATTGCTCCTTCCTTGTTCTACATACTGGTCTCTTTTGACTTTACAATGCATCTCTATACCAGTGCTGCCCAACAGAACTTTCCATGGCTATGAAAATGGTCCCTCTGTGCTTCCCAAAACAAAAGTCATTAGATACACGTGGCTGTGTGACCTCACGTGAGCTAACTCATTCTTTTGACTCGTCCAAGAGGGAGGTTGAGGTAGAGGCTACTAAGAGTCTGCCCATCTTCACACACTCATCTCATTGACTTCAGTCTATTTTAAAGTCCTGTTACATTTCACAGAACTGAAATACAACCGGCCCTCTATATCTGTAGGTTCCAAACTTACAGACTCAGTCAACTCTAGATAGAAAATTTTCAGAAAAAAACACATCTATGTTGAACACATACATATTTGGATTATTATTGCTAAACAATATGGTATAACAACTCCTTACACAACATTTACAACAAGTTAGGTATTACATGGAATCTACAGATGATTTAAACTCTATAGGAAGATGTGCGTAGGCTATATGGAAATATTACGCCAGCTTATACAAGAAGCTTGATCATCACTGGAGTTTTGAATCTGCGGGGTTTAGAACCAATCCCTCACTAGTGACAAGGGATGGGTTACATTGATTTTTGCCCTAGGAAAGAAAACAATTACGTTTTAGGGAAGTAAGATGTTTAAAGTATTTTTTTCTTGTTAGAGTCATTCACAGAAGCTTTAAACACTGAAAATAAAAATCTGAAAGCAAACACAAAAGTCAAACAGTTGGCAAAATATGTGTGGAGGAAGCAGCAAATCTTTCAGGTGGCTAAGACCCTGGTGTATTCGCCAGGGAGACAAAGAGAGCTTGGAAACCCTGTCGAGGGCTCCACTGCTGGGCTCTGCGGTCTCCTCCTAATCCAACCCAGAATGAGAAGTATGGAAACGTTAACCTGGCTACTGCTATGTTTTGGACCCATCCCGTCAAGAAGGGTTAAAAAAATAAAGAAGTTTTAATACTGTGTTCTGGGTAGGCATACCAGGAGCCTGCCTTAATGTGTTGGGACAAAGTGGTAACAGTTAAGGAGAAAGATATGGCAATGAACTAATATTCTGGCACTAGATATTGATTAGACATAGAGTGTTATGCCCAGATCGCATAATCCCCAAAGACCTCCAGGAGACTGAGCACGCACGCAAAAGCAAAGAGCCTTTATTTCAGGCTTCGGCTCGGTCTCTCAGACTTCACCAACGAAGTGGATCAGTGCCGAGAGCCTCCAGCTATTCTGAAGCAGGGTTTTTATGGAGTAGGGGAAGGGGTGGTTACAGAAAGCACGATGCAGGTGTAGCACGTGATCACAAGGACCAATTACATTTTGAGAATGAGGTGAATTTACAAGGCTCACGTGGGGTACAAACCGAAACTCAGGCCTCTTAACTTTTCCAAGGGCCTGAAGCCTGTAGTTTGTTTAGCCTGGCTGTTTCATAGAGAAAGATGATGAAAAAGTATATCCACATACAAGAAAGAGACTGGTATAAATCTACAAAATATGGAAAACAAGGGTTTTGAGAAAAACACCAAGTTTGACTTGGATATGGTAATGGAGTATTTTTACGAGAGAATTTTTATAAGGAGTATAAAAATTAAAAGAGGGAGAATCTGAAGGAGTTTGAATATGGGAAAAGAAGCAACATGTAAGTAGAAAATCTTGAATCTAACAACAATAGAATTAAGGGTGAGATTTGAGTAAGACTCTAGAGATCTTTGCATCTCTAATGGTTTGACTTTCCCATTCTGTAGGTGGGACATTACTTACTTGCTTAATTAATTTGTGTTGTATCTGGGATTGAGCTTAGGGTCTTCAAACTGACTCTACCCTGAGGGCTGACATCCTCAGTCTTAGTCCATTTTTTTATTTTTAATTTTGAGACAGAATCTCACTAAGTCACTAAATTTTCCAGGATGATCTTAAATTTGTAATCCTTCTACTTTGCCTTCCAGAGTGCTAGAATTGCTTAAGTGGGAACATCTAATGATCAAGAAGTTGAAAAAGGTTTAAAGAACTTCTTTATACCTTTTAATTCATTTATTCATAAATGAAGGAGGAATTGGAGCCTGATTTTTAACAGGTAACTCATTATGTTTGTTTCTGCTGGGAGAGTGGGAAAGTCCTTGTCACCTTGACAAGATACATAGGTGCACAAAATGTTAAACTGCGTTGTAAACCTTAAATTTTGCACTTATACATATCAATAAAATGGGGGAAAATCTTCATCATTATTGTGAACAGGGAGAAGCCATGGCTGAAAAATATCATTGTCATGGATATTCAGAGCATTTTTAAAGGGACATTTTAGATCCTAGATTAAAATGAATATGTTAAATATCATATGAGAATAGTGAGGAAATCGGATATGAAGATAAAACTCAAGACCAAAACTAACTGCTTTGTAAGAAGCTTTTTCAGCCTCCTGTTTGTTTTTTAAATACGAGGAGCTGTGATTTAATAGTCTAAAGTCAAAAAATGAAAAGATAAATTGGAGCTGACACTGTAGGTCCTGGAACGCTAACAGACTGTGTCTTTCTCTCAGCCAGCAATTTGAGGAGATGAGACATTTATCTCTCTGACTGGATACCTTAGGCTAAGAATCTGTTTACATAACAACTGGAGGACCAGGCTGATGGGCATTGCATCATCAGAAACATCTGTGCAAATTAAAGTCTCTGACTGTCTTCTGAGAGGGAAACTGGAAATCACATTTGATTCCCTGCCTGTTAGAAATAGAAGTCCAGAAAAACTTTCAACAGCACAAAAACAATAACAGAAAGGAACCACAGAGTAAGTCCAGTCATAAAGTTAAAAGGTTTAAAATGGTCACCAAATACTGTAGTGAAAATAAAAATAAAACATTGTCTTAGCTTTTTGTTTTTGTGACAGAATACCCACACAATTTAGAAAAGATTTATTTAGCTCTCAGTTTAAGATGGTCTCACACAACGTAATCATGGGCAGCTGGCAACAGTGTGAGCCCAATGCAGAGAGTGGAGAGCTAACCCAGCGCTGCAGACAGAAAGCCAAGTGAGCGAGCACTGCTGACCTCTGGAGACTACGGCAAGGCTAAGACTTTCCAAGGAAAAGCTGTAACATTTCTTCTTTTATTTAGATCAAACTGCCAATGGGACTGCCCACAGGCCAGGTGGATGCCTTTTCTTCACTTCCTGGCCCATAATTTAATAACACACCTGAAAGCTCTGCTCTGGGCAACACCCTCAATCTCAACAAACTGATACAATATTTCCACGTCAAGCTTTAAGCACCTGCCCTTTCCAATCAGGTCCCAGCTCCCAGTGGCGCATGGTTCCACAGTTATCCTACTACATCCAAATATATGAGGCTTTTGGGGGACACACTACATCTAAACTATAGCACTTACCAAGAGAAAATGCTTGTTATGTGGACCAAGAATAGCTAACATTCTTAGCATAGAAAGTGAGGTTAAAAATTAACAGGTAGCAGAATTATCTCTAAGCAAAAATAATCAAATAAATGGACAAATAATTCACAAGTGAAAAATAAAACTTGCCAAAGGCATAATAATCTTACTATTAAAGAAGTGAACATTTGATTTCTCATTGACTCAACTTGTGCTCACCGACCCAAAGCTAATAACATTTGCTTGCCGTTGACAAAGATTAAAGGAAGTGTAAATGTCCTTCATAAAATTTGTCCATTTGAATCATAATAACACCAAGCAAATTATTTGTGTCTGGCAAACTTTAAAGATGGTCTCCAATCTTCCCTCCCTCTGGTATACACATCTGTGCAATCCATTGCCTCTGAGAGCAGATGGAACTGAAAGTATGATGGGGAAGACTCCTGTGATTATTTCCATATCTGGCAAAGGGAGTTGGCAAATGTAATGAAAGCTTTTGTCAGTTCACATTGAGTCAAATGAGATTCTCTCGCCATTGGACCTGGAATAATGAAAGGAGCCCTTGAGACATCGGTTCACAGGTTAGTGGTAAGAAGCAGCCGCAGATATTTTCCTGCTGGCCTTGAAGAAGCACATTTCCGGACTGTGGAGGTGGCCATGGCAGGGAAGAGTGCATGTTACAGCCTGGGATCTGAAGCACCCCCAGGCCTACCTGCGAAAGGCTTGATCTCTAGCCTGTGGTGCTATTCGGAGTAGGTAGGACCTTTAGGAAGATGGGCCCAGAAGAGGCAAGTTAGGCTCTCAGGGGGGTGCCCTTGATGGAGATATGGGCGCTGTGGCCCCTTCCTCATTCTTTTTCACTCCCCAGGCCTTCTGAAGTAGACAGTCATTTCTACCATGTGCTCCACCCATAATATATTGCCTTGCCACAAGCCCAAAGCAACCAAGCTAACTGTGGACTGAAATATCTGAAACTGTGAGCCAAAATGAACTTCTAAAGTTTTTGTCTCAGGTATTTTGTCACTGCTATTGAAAGCTGACAACACAACACACAACCTGCAGGAGCCAAGAGATGGTTCTATAACCACAAGGAAGTGAATTCTGCCAGCCACACTGAGCTTGGAGAGGGCCTCATGCCCCACATACGATGTTATCACCTTAATGATACTTGTGAGAGCCCAAGCATCGAATCCAGCTAAGCTTTCTCTAGACCACTGACCTACAGAAACTAGGTCATACATGTATGTTATTTTAAGCCATTAAGTCTGTGACAATTTGTTTCACTCACAGAAAACTAACACACCCTTTGATAAATAACTTTGTCTAATTTCAGAAATATATCCTGTGATATTAATCATACCTGCAAACAGAAATATATGTATAAGGATGCTTATTTATGCATTTTTTACTGAGGAAGACTAGGAACAACTTCAAATATGATCATAACAAATTGAGGAGACACATTCCAGCTTTTCATATTTTACATCGAAGGGTGTAAACCAAAGTGGTAAGACGGTGGTTGAAGAAATGCGATTTTCTGTATTTTGTTTTTATTTTCTTTGAAAAATACTTATTGGTTTTCAGAAGTGGTCTAATTAATAAATAATTTTAAGCACAATAATTAAAGGTCAATAATTTTGAGTAAATTTATTGATCTGAGCAGCCATCATTGGAATCTAGACTCACAACTCTCCCAGCCTCAACCTTCCTTGTTCCCATTTGCACGGCCCCACTCCCGGCCTCGGCCTCAGGCAGCTCCCAGTCTGTGTTCTGTGTGCATGATTTTTATGCTGTTAAGTCTGTGGAAATCTGTTTCATAGCATAGAAAACTCATACACCCTTTGTCTAAGAAACTTCCCCTAATTTCTATGGTTTTGCCTTGCCTAGCATTTCCATTCACTACATAATATTTACATGTGGCTTCCGTTAGCTTTATTTGTGCATCTCATTCATAGCATCCCATCTACCCGTTGTTCCTTCTCCACATCGTTGAGTCATGTCTAATTGTGTGAACCTGCTATGCGTTATCAGTGGCAAACATACGGCTTTTTCCATCAGTGTTTAGGTATCATGGGTAATTCTAGCATCAGCATTTGTAGGCAAACTTTGTGAGGAGGTATGTACCTGGGAAACCACCACATTGCTTGCTTGGTGACTCTACCATGTTATGTTACCACTAGCAAGTGATAGATGTTGCAGTTTCCTCACATTTATGCCAACACCTGACGTTGCCAGTCTTGTAACTGCTGCCATTCTAGCGGGCATGTAGCTTGCATTTGCCCGGTGAGTAAAGATGTTGAGCTTATCAGTGTCTTATATATCTTTTTGGATATATAAGTCCAATATTTAGTCAAAAAAGTTTTGTTTATATTCCATTTGAATGTTTCTCAGATTTCTGAGTAGTAATATATATATATATATATATATATATATATATATATATATACACACACATACATTCTAATTATAAGTCACTTATAACATTTCCAATTATTTCAATCTGTAGCTTTTATTTTCATTTCCCAAAACTGTCTTTTGTAGAGAAAAAGTTTATAATTTGTATAAAATTTAACTTCCAATTATAATTTTTTCATGGACCAGGCTTCTGATACTGCATTGAATGAATTTTTGCCTGAACCACAGAAAGATTTCTCTCCTGTATTTTCTTTCTCTCCCATTTTTAATGTATGCATATGTAATACACAATGGCTACATTAAACTTCTGAATTCTCCGCGCATAGTATTGACACAACCTCACATTCCTTTCTCCATCCCCTTTCTTGCTCCCCAACCCCTTCCTCATCCCCCTTGGCTCTCAACATCTCATTTATACATTATATGTGGCCTAAGATGATTCATTTCTACGGTGCCTTCTGCCCAGGCAAACCAAAAGGTTGAACACATATGAATCTAAATTAAAGTTTTCTATAAATTTTTCTCAGCGATGCTTTATAGTTTTCAGTGTATAGATTTATATTGGGTTAATACCAACCTAATTCCAATAAAATTAGAAACTTTACTACATTACAGATCCACTTCCTTATTTCTGAACATTTGTACTCATATACCTCTACATATATTTGTAAACACACACACACACACACACACACACACACACACACACACACACACAGAAGTCTGTGAAAATAAAACCCATCTGTTTTTTTTTTATGAAACTAAGAGAAATGAGCGTTCCAATTTGCCTACATTTTACCACTTGGGGCTCTTCTTTCCTCCCTATGGATTCCAGTTTCTGTTTGAGACAATATTATTTGCTCAAAGTGCCTTCTTTATTGATGCTTATAGGTCAGGTATCCTAATAAGGGTTTTCTCGACCTTTGTTTACCCTGGAATGTGTTTATTTTGCTTTCATTTTAATGGGACAGAACTCTTAATTGACAGTTTTAAAAAATTGACACATGGTTATTGCATTCTATCTTCCATCTTCATAGCCTACATATAGCAGGACATGCTTCCCCTGGGCCATAGACCTGGCACCCGGCTGGAGCAGGGGCTGTGGGGACAGGTGAGTGGCTAGCAGGTGGCAAGCCTGGGGACAGGAGCAAGCTCCCAGCTCCCCTCCTGCCGTCATTTCTGAGCCAGCCTCCAACACCCTGCTGTAGAATAAGTCACCCTCCTCCCCTCCATCCTGGGAGAATGGTCTCCGAGGAAACTGACCTCTGATGTCAATGAGCCTGGGCACCCTGCTGTGGTGATCAATCAGAAATTTGATCATGTTTTTTTTCCCCTGCACATAATGAGTTATGTTTCTCTTATTGTTTTCAAAGTTCTCTTTCCTTTTGTATTTTGGTGATTGGAATATAATGTAATTTGTTGGAGGTTATTTATCAGGTTTAGAAGGGTTTGGGTTTTTTTCCCCATGTACATATTCACCTTCCTTTCTCTCCTTCCTTCCTTCCTTCCTTCCTTCCTCCCTTCCTTCTTTCCTTCCTTCCTTCCTTTCTTTCTTCCTTTCTTCCTTTCTTTCTCTTTTGAATCCTGGAATTCTCATTTCACATTATGTCAGTGTAATTAACATTGCCACTTGTGTCTTTGATGTCATGCTTACTTATTAAAATAGATTTTTGTTTCCATTTTTCAGACTGAAATAATTTCTGTTGATTCAACTTTCAATTCACAGCTTTTGTGTTTGCATCTCAAATCTACTGTTGAACATAAGTTAATTTTTCATATTGATTATTGTACTTTTTAATTACATAATTTGTTTTATTTTTACTTCTAGTTTTTTGTTCTGTTTCTATTTTTTGAGTCACAGACTTCATGTTTATCTTAAATCTTTTATTTGCTAAAAATATTATCTGGAGCTATTGAGAATCAGCTTCTATTAGTTGCCATTTTTCCCCCTCTGAGTTTAGGTCATACTTTTCCTGATTCATTGCATCTTTAGTAATTATTCTGATTTAAAATGTGACTAAAATAATATATAGTGATAATATTTAATATATTATGATAAAATATAATATATATTGTGTGGTTATCCTGAATTCTTATTTTCCTGGAGATTTTGCTGTCATCTAAAGAACTTTTATGGGCTTCACTACATAATGCTTCTCTAGACGTAGCTCCTTTGCCCCCACAGCTTAGTGGGCAGATGCTTCTCAAGTGCCTGTTTCCAGAAGGGTTCTTCTCTCTGATTGGTGCTTGTGCAAGTTAGAAAGTGCAAACTATAATTCTGCCATTCTCAAGTCCGTCTTGGCCTTCGCTTTCTGCCAGACTTCCTGGAGTCTTCCTGGAACAAATACATAGGTTGTTTGCAGGCCTGGAAATCACATATCGGTTTGGTCGTTCTCTGAGTCTTCTAATCTAGGATCTTCCTCTCAGACTCATTGGTGTGCTGTTTGCCATAACTGAGATTATAACCTCAGGAAGAAAAAGATGGAGAATTTATTTTGCTTGAATTTGCCAATTTCAGTGGGCATGTCAGCAACATTGTGACCCACTTCCCAATTGAGACAGCCCAACTCTCACTAATGCCGGTGTTTTCTGTCACCAACTTTAGTCTGGTAAACTGTCTGCCTTCATTAGCTGAGCTCTGGGGATGGATGGGAAGGTCTTTGTAAGGGAGACCATAGACTCCATTGTTCTTATCTGATCTATAATATTTTCAAATATAAATGCATCTCAAATGCCATGGGAAAGCCTATTATTCTGTAATATATATATATATATATATATATATATATATATATATATATGCTTATTTAAAAAGAATTGCATCTCAATTTATCTTTATCCAATTTAAACATTCACAAATTTTTTAAATGAGAGAACTTGTTGATCTCCTAATTTCACCCATAGCAGGAAGTTCAAGTCATTTGTCATTTCTATAATAAACAAACCACTGGATTTTGGGACTACTGGAAGAATCCAAAGCAAAGCACAGTTTCCATTCATAAGGCCTTGATCATGAGCCACAGCAGTTTCTCAGCCTCCCATCAAGACTGTAATTTTCTTTTGGGAAGCATGGCTGTCTATCTGGTTCACTGCAGCCTGTTATACAACGCTAAGTGAGTCAGAATGTACCCGTTTGGGCTCCAGCTTCACATCTGAAGCAAAACACCAGCCAGGTCAACCACACTGCATTTCAGTTGATATCGCTGTGTGACCATGTGGGAGATCTTTAGTGGCACACATGAATAATGGCAAGAAACCAGACACCTGAGAATCCCAATAATCTTAATAAAAAATAGCAGAAGCCAGATAAGAGAAAAGTAAATGTCTGTCTAGCAAACCCCACCTACAGCCTCTTCTCCAAACCACTGATTAAAGCCGTCTCACTTGTTGGGCGCATTTTGGCTTAATTAGTCAAGACCCAGTAGCACAGGTTTGCCTGTTTCACTTTGATTGCAAAATCCCTTTTTTGCAGAAGAAATGTTCCGACTCTGCAAGCCTAAGTTTCCTTTTGCATAAAATGTGCTTTATTCCATTGATTGGTCATTGTGCACACCGCATCTGTCCTCTGGTGATGAGTCCAGATGTATGGGTAGCTGCACATGGGACTGAGTCACTCTTTTCCAGAGCAGTGACTATTTTATGTGAATAAAATGAAGTTTAATAAATTGTCTGCTAATATCAGGCTTATGAACAGAAATGTATAAAACATCGAGGAGGAAATCAATTCCTGGCAGCCTAAAAATACACCAAAGGAAGAAAGGACCTGCAAAATCGCACAAGCTCGGCTGTTCTCTTTAGCAAGCTTGACAGGCATCTTGCCTGACAGAGAGCTTTGTAACTGGGGGCTGATTCAGTCTCAGGAGTGAGGTTGGCAGCTCTGTGTCGTTCACTTGGTGACTGATATTCCACCAAGAGTGTTTGACAGACAGGCACCATTTACCTTGAGAGGTTAATGTTATCCTTCTTCGAAATGAATAGTTTAATAAATGAATCATCAAAACCAAGTTAAAGAAGTCTCAAATTCCCCAGTCTCAGAATCCCAGTTCTTCAGCTACAGAGAAAATCCAGATAGAAATGTAAGGAGTTTATTATTAGCTGTCCCTTAAATTCTCCAGGTTGGAAAATACAGGATGGTAAGAGTGAAGGCCTCAGGAAAAAATGTCGTGCCTGACTTTTATTGCAAGCTGAAACCTGACTGCAGGTAACTAGCAGTTTCCTTCCTGTGAAGGGAGGCCTGTGGGACAGCGTGTTAGATGCTAGTGTCATTTCATGGCCCTCAAAAAACTTTTAAGGCAAAGATTAATGGTAATGGTAGGTAGTGGTACTGACATATAAAATAGTGTCACTGTCAAAGGCTTTGTTGGATGGAACTTTTACTTGTGCACCTATTATCCTAGTCTTTTCTTTCTTTCTTGGAAGACTAACTTAAAGTTGTCATTTTACTCCCTCCCTTCTCAGCCCAGAACAAGAGCACTGGGACAACAGTCCATCTGGCTTCTATGAGCTCCATCGCGGAATGATGCATGGATTTGGCCTTTACTGCGAATCTGATTTAAGTCCCATTCTCTTCCCACTCTTGCCCCATAAAATGACTTCTAATATTGTCTGATACCCTCTGATCTTTTAAGTATCAGCACATTCCCAGGTTTGGCCTTGATTGTTTCAGTATAAGCAGATCATACTAGGCCTGTCCAGGTTAATGATCCCCATGGGTCCAGGTCTGATAAATTATTGCTTGTTGCCACTCTTACTCTTGCCTGATTTTTTTCCAACCAGATAGGCTATGACATCATTTTAAAAAATGACTGGCAGAGCTAAGGTTTTCCATCTCTGGGATTATTCTACTCTCCAACTATATATATAAGCAAGACCTTGCTCCTTGGAGACTTCTGTCCTTCACACTGTAAATGTCCATTAATCCAAGTAGGTGGCAATGTCCTTGAATGGCTATCGTGGCAGGACTCGTCTCCAGAGAGTTTGATAGTCACTGAATAAGTATTTGATGATGAAAATATGAAGCCACTCCCAGCCGAAGCTTTACCGGACAAGTTCATCACAATAGTGCTGTTGATTCCCTCTGTGGCACTGGTCCATTACGGTAGTTCTGTTTCAGCTTAGCTCCTGTATAATCTCCCTATTCTCACACCTGGCAGTTGGATGAGCCTGACATGACCAAGCCTCAAAGACCCACTGGACATTGACGTGAGCACTGAACCTCTAAGAGTAGTTTGTGTAAACTGAGTATGTGTACATGATTGATGCGTTTATCTTAGGGAACAGCCGTACCTCATATTAATACAAACACAATCATAAATTCAGAAAGGAGGATGATCTAGGTATCAGAACAGGAGGAGGCAGAAGGTCAGGCAACCAGAAAGCGGCAGGCTGGGGACAGTCACCTCCTACTGACTCGCTGGATCAATCCGCCCTGTATACAGAAGTGGTTCCACCTCAGATACTACGAAGAAGCTTTTCTTTGGAAGACTTTCACTGGTGCACAGTTGAGGGCCTTCCATGGTAGGAGGCCAGGGCTGTGCAGCTGGCATTGCTGACAAGCAGTGCCGCCTGCTGAGCAAGACCGCCTTCTTGTGGGCATCTGGGTACGGAAGCAGGATACCTGAAGGACAGCTGTTGCTTCTCTTTTCTTTGGAAAGTTAGTATTATAATTGGTTCACTCTTTCAAAGGCTTTCGGTGTGTTTGCAGACCAGAAAGTTAAAAAGGAAACATTTAGAAGTCCTACTTAGGTTAGTAAAGCTCTCCTATTGGTAGGGAAGACATACTAATATAGCTTTAAATGTATATACAAGTACCAGAACATAGTAGCTTTCTATAATTTGCTTCTCTACTCAATCTTATATTTTAAACTTTTTCCTATGTTAATATAGCTATCATTTTGTTATTTCCACAGATAAAATTCTATGATACAACTATACTACAATTTGTAAGTTTTGCTATCAAGGGACAACTAAATTTTTTGCCATAATTACAGCTAGTTAAGTCCTCTATGAATAATCATATACTTGCTTCCTAATACGTGTGTGAGGCTGTGTCCACAAGAAGTGGAATTACTGTGCTGTTTGGCTGTGTGTACATTAAAATTTAAGATATGATGACAAATTATTTTTCAAATTGATACTACAAACCACATCCCTATGACAGTATTTGCGTGTCACTATTGTTTCAGATACTCATCTGCTCTTAGCATTATGTAACTTTACGTTTTCATTGACCTGGTTATATACTTTTGGTATGTATTGCATGATTTTTAAAATGTTTGAGCATATTTTCCACTTCATTAGTAATTTGTTTTCTTTTTTTATGGCCATTTGGGGCCATTTGGGTGTTTTATATTTTTATTAATTTATAAGCATTCTTTATGTATTCTGAATTCTGGTCCTTTGGCAAGTTGATGTCTGAAGATAGTGTTCATCTAATAATCTTGATATGAAGTGTTTGATGGTAGAACAATCATCTTTTTTAATGTAGTTGAATTTATTCATAATTTTGTTTTTCATTTTTTATACCTTTTAAGGACAATCTATCTCCTAAGTTCATAAATGTTTTTTCTTATACTTTGTCCTTAATAGTTTTCAAATATTGTCTTTCATGGTTTTATTTCTTTTTCTATTCTCTGTCATGCTTTTAGCTTGTGCTACGAGACAGGAATCCATTTTGATTTTTTAAATATGCAAATAAAACCCCTCAAATCAGAGTGGTCCTTCCTCACTGACACCTTTCTGTCATGTACCAAGTCTGTACGTAAGCATGGGTCTATTTTTGGCTATTTTGCTTCACCGGTCTCTTGCTTTATCCTTGTAGCATTGATTCCTAATTTTAGCTTCTAGAGTTTTGCACCAGGTTTTGTGGCTGGCCATGTCCTGACTGTTCTTGTGCTACTGCATTCTTTTCCATGAACTACAGAGAGAACTGGGTCACACACCCAGTCCCCGTGGGAAGTTTGATTTCAGCGACAGTGCATCTGTGTCTCAGTTGGGGCATAACCAACACCTTTACAATACCCAGTCCTTCTATGGACTTCTCTCCGTTCATTTAGTATTTTAATGCTTCTTTTGTTAAATCCTTCATGCTTCTATAGACTTCCTACGGATCTTTTAAGTTCATTTGAAGGAATTTTTTTTTGACTCCTTAGAGTATATTATTTCTTTTTCAGAGCTTCATTTTCTAACTATTGTTGCTGGAGAAAAATATAATTGAATTTTCATGTTGCACTTGAATTCATCAATTTCTAATTTATGAATAGAGAATAATTTCAGCACATAATTTATTAAAATGTAACTGTTCATAACTGCAAATATAGTTGTTTCTTTTTAATCTTTATGTCTCTTGTTATTGTGGATTTAAGAAAATCATCCAATCATTGAGTGTAATCTTTGTTATGGAATTTTTAATTTCTATCACTCAGGGCTCAGTTTTGTCAAAGCTGTCTGCATTCGCTGAAGATGTGTTTCCTCCATTTATTGTTAATTTAGAATGTCACACGATGGTATATTTTCTAATGTATTAATCTGACGCTGGACTTTAGCTCGGGAAGATGTCTTTATACATTGCTGGGTTTAGTTTACCAATATTTATTTATGATTTCAGTGTCTGTGTTCATGAGAAAAATGTCCCGTACAATTTCTTTCTGAGAAGATTTCGCACACCACAGTCACACTAGCCTGATGAAATGAGTCGTGCATCACTTGCTTCCTTACTTCTAAAGAGAATGGCAAAGATGGGAGAACTTACTGCATTGCGTTGGGTTTGCAGAAAGATTTGAATCTACTGACTGATATCTTTAGTGGTTATAAGTACATTCAAACTTTTTATTCTGTCTCTTTGAGTTATTTCACATGCTAGCAAATTCACCTTTTTAAAGCATACATCTCAGCGTCGTGTAACCATCTCCATCAGATTCCAGGACACTTTAATTGCCATCCTGCCTGGTAAACCCGTTTCCTCTAGCACTCACTCCCAGTGCTTTCTACCTGCGGCCCAGTGTAGCTGCCAGCCGACTCTGTCTCTGCAGATTGTCCTGTTCTGGACAAATCATGGAAGTGAAATCATACTGTGGACACTTTGCGCTTAGTTTCTTTTGTTTAATGAAATGTTTTCGAGGTCTCTCCATGACCAATTATGAGCACATATTCCTTTCTGAGATCGGACACCATTCCTTTGTCTAAATATGCCAAATTTACCTATTCGTCAATGCATAGCTATTCGCATTTTCATCTTTGGGCTATCATACATAAACTGCAGTGAACTTCACGTACAAATTTTTGCAGAACATATATGACGTATGTATAAATCTCTTGGGTGTATAACTAGAAGAGGGATTTCTAGCTCATGTGATATCTCTTTATTTAACTTTTTGAGGAACTGTCAATGGTTTTCCTCAGTGAAATCTTCGTTTAGCCTTCCCTTCATGATTGTATGATGGTTCTGATACATGCACATCCTTGTCAACACTTGCTATTATCCGTCTTTCTGCTCTCGGTCGTCTCGGTGAGAGTGAAGTGATATCTGTTTCTTTTTAAATTGACTTTTGTATCTATTACTGTAGATATTTCCTATTTCAGCCAAGTTTTCAAAGTTTTTTGCATAAAACTATTGATCATATCCTTACTAAAATCAGATATACTAAAGCCTCCTTCTATTGCTTTTAAAAATGTGTGCCTGCCTCAAATTTTTGGCCAACGTTACTAGATACTTGTCGGCTTGTCATTATTTTCAAAGAAATAACTTTAGTTAATTTTCTCCATTGACTCCTTCCATTAATTTTTATAATTGTCACTTTTCTATGAGAAAAGTCTCAGTCTTTTTTCTCAGGTTGATTCTATTTTTTACCTTCCTGATATGATACTTAATTTACTAACTTAAGCCTTTTTTCATCTTCTAATATATGTTTAAACTGAATATTTTCTCCTAAATACTCCTTTAGTATTGCACTCACAATAACATAGAATGTCTTATTATTGTATCCAAATTATGTTTAGATTTCTGTGTTAGTTTGTACTTCAATTCATGGTTTTGTTTCCTTGTTTGCAGCTTTTAATTCACAAACACTTTTTGTTATATTTGTTACGGACTCATAACTTCATAGTACTGCAGCCAATCAGATGTGATCTGTGTGAAACTCTTTGAAATAGCAGTTTTGCTATGAAGTGCGTAGCATTCAATTGATTATCACGAGTGATCTAAGTTTATTTTAAAAGATTGTGTAATACTGAATGGAATGCAATATTCCATACATATCCATGATTAGGTTAAGCTTGAACAGTATGTTTTTCAAATATTTGATATTCCTGATTTTTGTTTCCCTAATTTAGTATTTACTGATAGCTGGGCTAAAACTCCCTGGATGCCAGCTCTGTCAATTTCTGTTATATTTTCTAAATTCTTTGCTTTTCATATTTTATTAGTATATTATTAGATGTCTATCAGTTTTGCAGTATAATATTTTCTTGAAGATTTATTTATTTTTAAATAAAATCACCTTATATCTTTGGCAAAGTGTTACACTTTAAAGCTCCTGTTTTCGCCTGATAATTGAATGACTGAACCAGCTATTGTACCATCTTAAAAAATATTTTTAATCTTTAATATTTTTGAATTCTTAGATTTCAAATTCAGATAGCATATTTTCTGTAGAGTCCTATAAATTTTGGTTTCCCTGTGATTGTATTCTACTTAAAATCATTTAAAAATGTTTGTATTTATCTCTACCATATAATTTATGCTTTATAATGATCCTACATGTTGGCCTCTTTTTATTTTCAGCACTTATAATCCCTTTGGTTAGTTAACTTTCCTCTCCTTTTTCTATCTTTCCTATCACTGGCTTCTCTATCTGCATCTTTTGGAGGTTGCCTTGGAAATATTCACATGTATATTTAGTCTGTAGCCTAAATCTCAGGCTTCACACTCCTCTCAACTAACTCTCAGACTACGTTTTCTAAGTCTGACCACTCTTGTGGAGATTTGCATGCTACTATATTCCCAAGATTTAATTTCTATCTCGAGTAAGACATTGCCTTTTATTGTTTAATACCGTTACTGTTTGCTTAGATAGTCATTTTCCTCTGCACCTCTCCTCAATTTTTTCCTGAATCTTGATTTTTATGGAACAGTTCTTGTGCTTAAAGTTCAACCCATTTTATACATTTCTTTAGGGAGGATGTGTTCATATAAGATTTTTAAAATTTTGTTTTTCAGTCTTATAACTGAAACTTTTTCTCTGGATATATACTTCTAGGCTGATATAACTATTCTCTCTCTCTCCTTCTTTCTTCCCTCCCTCCCCACATTTTGAAGACATTACTCTAACAAAATTTGACTTGTACTTCTATTGAAAGCCCAGCTGTCAATCTAAACCTCGTTTCTTTATAATAATCTGGCATTTTCTCCTCCCATTCACCTCATTGCCCCTTATACTGTTCTATTTTCCTTCACTTCCTTGTCCTGTAACTTTACTATGCCATGTCTAGCTGGAGAGTCACTGTTATTTATTCAGCTTAAGATGAATTAGGCTTCTTGAATAAGACAATTGCCATTTTTAATCCACTTTGGAAAAACTCCTACCTATTAGCTCTTCAGATACGGTCTGTCCCTAACTTCTTTCAGTCCCTTCTCTTGGAATTAAAATCGAGCATGTGTTAATCTCTTTTATTCCATCTTGTATGTATTTTAGCATTTGAACAATATTTCATGTCTTTGTCTCTTTGAATGTTAGATTTTCTTTTTCTTCATCACTTACTTATTTGGTTATATCTAATCTACTATTTCATCTATCATTGAGATGACAATTTTAGTTTTCCAATATTTTAGAAATTCTAGTTGGTCATATTATACTTAGTTGTCTTTTATTCTTGCTTTGCTATACTTATTCCTGATTTTCTATACTTTGCTTCTTTGCAATATTAAACATGCTTATTTTATATCTTGAACCTGATAATTACAATATCTGTGGCCTTTGAGAAGTCTCCCTGAGTTCTGCCAACTCTCTGTCACCAGGCTTGTTTTACTGGGAGCTTCATACATGAATGCTATTTGAGATATGAATTTAAGCTGTATTTATTCAGAGAACATTTATTTGCTTCTGACAGGAGCTTTGAGGTAAATGTACTTTCAACTACATTTGTGGCTTGCAGGTTTTAAGGTCACATTCACAATGTGAATTTAAGGCACATCTGTGTTAGAGTGAACAAGTAGTTGGGATTTCTCACAGGAGACTTTCTGGTCTTACTTCCTCAAAACAACATACATGCCCATCAACAAAGAAATGGGTAAAGATAATGTGGTATATATACACAATGGAGTATTATGCAGCCATGAAGAAAGGCAAGTATTTGAGTCATTTGATTGGAATCTTTCTAAAACAGTACCAGCTATCTCATAAAATCTGTGAAACCTCCCCCATAATTATTACTTTTAATAGTTAGTTTGCAAAACATAATGATCACATTCAACATGGTGAATTGATATAAAATCTTTAAATACATGTATGCATGAATTTATGAGTAGATAGGTAGATAAAATGAAAAACCAAGTCTGGTAAAATGCTAGCAATTCGTGAAATGTGAGTAAATAATTTATGAAAGTTAAAAAATTCTAAGACAAGTATACCATTGTATCTACTGCTTTATGTGTAATATACTTTTATTGTATAGACTTAAGTTCATTTAATGCAGTAATTCACTTAATCGGTCTTCAATGTAAGTTTATCCTAAGAAAATTGATCAATATAATGATAACCTGGATGTTTTCTGAATGTACAAACATTTACCTTTTAGTACTCAGCTAAGGAATTTGAAATTTAACTTCTCTCTTTTTCTTTCTCACATTTTCTAGCCTTATGAATTTCATTATTATAGTTTTTCATATGTGGACTGGTGGGTGAGAATATTTTAAAGAATCTCAACGAAGAGAGTAAGGTTAAAAAAAAAAACCTTCCAATAAAGGGATCAAGATAGGGCCTTTGCAGCCCATTCTAGAGGTGGGAAGCTGAACGAAGGGTGGCGATTTGAGTGGTGAAGTGAGTCAGATGCAGAAGAGTGAATATGTTAAGTATCGTATGGTTTCTCTGATTTGGGAAACCCAGAATACAGGCAATCTGTAGAGCCGAAAGGGTAAGATAGTGGGAGTTGGGGGGATGGGGAGCGTGTGGGAGGGCCAAAATGGGGAGCGGAAGGGATTGTAATTATAGTGTTGATGTGATGTACATATGCACAAAATACTCAAGTTCATTGCAAACATCATATATTGCATATATATATATATATATATATATATATATATATATATAAATAAAAATGGTGGGAAAAGAAAGACAGATATGAAGAATTTGCAAGAAAATGGGATCACTTCAAGGCAATAATACTCAGTGAAATGGACCAGTCACAAAAGATTAAGTATCACTTGGTGTCTCTCATATGAGGTTTCCATAAATCCATGTAGAAAGGCCTCAGTGTAAGCGAAAGGGTAGGAAGAGAGGGAGATGGGCTGCTAAGAAAAGGAAGAGACCCTGGGGAGCGGAGGGGGGCATAAGAGGAGAGAGAAGGTGATTGACACGGCACAAATTCGCGAAGTTGCATGGAATTAGTTATGAAATCTGTAGGTCATTCATATCCAAATAAAAATACACTATTTTCTACTTGTATATTTGATAATGCTAAGTAATGGGATTTATTTTGATATGTTGGTATATGGATATAGTATATTTTGATTATTTTCCATTCTTGTTACTCTGTTTAATTAAGTTATTTATTTTTAGATCGTTTCTATAAGAGGAACTTTCTGAGGCTGGTTTATTTTGCTTAACATGATTGTTTCCATTTCCACCTATTTTCTAATAAATAACATAGTTTTTCCTCTTCTTTAAAGCTGAATAATCCTCCACATATCATATTCTTTACCCTTGTCTCTGTTAATTGGCAGCTTGGCTACGTCCACAGAGCAGGTATTGTGGAACTGGCCCTTGAAACAGGGCGATGCACACATTTTCACAGTACAGTGGTTTTAGTTCTTTGGGGAATATAACAAAGGGCGATACAGCCAAACCAAATGGCAGTTCTATTTTTGTTTGAGAATCTTTATATTGATTCCCATAGTCATCTTGTTAGTTTACGTGCCCAAAAACAGTGAAACATTGTGTCTATGTGTCCATCTGCCTGCCCTCCCCATTGTCTCCTGGCAACATTCACTATTTTTTTTTTTTTTTTTTTGTATTCTTGATGTGAGTGAGATTAAACCTCAGTGTCTTAATTTGCCTTTCCACAATGACTAAAGATGTTGAACATTTTTCCATCATGTTTACTGGCCACGTGTGCTTCCTCCTTTGAGAATTTTCTGTTCAACTTATTTGTCCATTTAAGAATAGGGCTATTCGCCTTTTTGATGTTATTTCTTGAGTTCTCTATGGATTCTAGATACTAATCTTCTTTCAGAAGAGTACTGAGCTAAGATTTTCTTCCATGCTGTTATCTTTCATTCTGTTTATTTTTCCCCGAGCTGTACAGCGATTTTTTAAAAATTTGATGTAATCATATTTGATATTATTCAGGAAGTCTTTGCCTGTGGCTATGACTTCAAGTGTTTCCCTATGTTTTCTTATAGCAGTTTCTAAGTTTCAAGTCTGATATCTAGGTCTTTGATCTATTTTGATTTGATTTGAGTACATGGGGAGAGATAAGATTCTAGTTTCAATCTTTTATACGTGGAAATCCGGCTTTCCCACCACTTTGTTAAAGGCTGTTTTTCCTCCAGCATATGTCCTTGACCCCTTTATAAGGTACCCTATAGTTTTTTACAGCCTCTTTTATGTTTATATTTTTGTCAACTCAGCTGTGCCTCAATACTTTAAAATATATATTTGTCCAACGTATTGTGAGTTTGAACTAGAGGGCTTCCTTTATCTATAAAATACACCATTGTTAGGCAGGGAAGACCACTGACCCCTCCTTAGAATTGATTCTGGTAGATTTATTTCTTGGTATCCTCACCTACAAGTCCTTGTGCTTTTCTTCCTGCTTCCACACGGCCCGGCCTTCTGGCAAGATGGAGCCCTTGGAGTCATGGCTCGCTGAGTAGGGGAGGCAATTTTGGTGTCTTTCTATAAGTCTTTTCTTGTTGCATTGAGTTTAGGCTAAGTTTTTAATTTGCTACAGTGTCACAGACTCATCTGGGCCAAACCTCTGTCACTCCCCCAGGCACTCTGAATTCATCTAGGACTTTTTCAGTTTCAGCCCATTCATCTTGTTTCTGCCCTTTCCTCGCTTCTCTAAGGAAGGTTCCGTGAGTCTTAATCTTGATGCTTCTTTGTGCTTTGCAAAGCACTCGGTGTTTCATTTTTAAGATTTTCTGATTCCAATTTTTCCCATATCTAAATTGCTTCTGTGCAGCCAATTCATGAACCATATGCAAAAATAATTCTTCATGGTAAATTTTAACAAATGTAGACTGTTATTTGCTAATTTTCCTTGAGTGTTTTCTATTTGCCAGGCCTTTCTTTAAACTATGTGTAGCATTATCTCATTTAATTGTCATAGTCACCCGCCATAAGCATGCCGCATGCAGAACTCCCAATTTATAGATGAGGACACTAAAGCATTGACTGATCATTTCTGTGCTATGAAATAGCGGGGAGAGAGTTGAACTAGACAACCTGACCTCAGAGCCCATATTTGCCAGCATGCAACGTGGCTTCCCTATAAAGGAAACATGCAGGTAGAGGAACTCGCCCTGTGTGGGTCACACAGCAAGTGTTTGTTTTGCTTTCGCATGCCATTCACGTTCTCACATCCATATGTCTTCTGAAGGAATGTCTAACAGAAGGCTCTGATATTGAACACGTGGGTCCTAGCCAGGGACATAACTACAACGATGGAAGCTTTGGACTTGTGCCGTAAACCCTTGAGAATAGATCAGGCTCGCTAGACCATCCACTGTATTGCTACTTAGGCCTGATTCAAAACTCATATGTAAACTCATATCTGATTTGGGCTAGAAAACCTCCCCCATTTAATGTAACAAACTCAGTAAGCTGTTTGCTAAAATTATCTGCTGATTCAGTTTAGCTATCAGAATTCTGTTATCAATGCCTTTATGCCAACTTACTTCCTTAACACAAGCATATACATATTTTTTCATACTTTTTTCTTTACTACGAGGAACATATATTCAATGTCCGAGTTGATGCTGAGTTGGAACAATAAAATGATAACCTTCAGAGCGCAGGTTTGTTTTCTCTGCTTAGAAAACTAAATAGGGCAGAGATAGAAATATAAGCAATGAAAATGCGGGGCACAGACACGAGTGTCAGAGTCTTCTCAGCACACCCACATCTTGGGATCAAGTGCACGATCAGCCAGACCTTCCGTGGTATTTGGATCAATGAACTCTTGGAGCTTGACAGGTCCGTAGAGGTAGTCAAGTTCAACACCTTTACCTTGCAGAGAGGGAAATGGAGGCTCTGAGGAAAGAAGTGATTTGCAGGGTGGACACCTTTGAACCATGGGCCCAGTACCCTGAGACTCTCATTTTACAGAGACATGAGATTGAGCCATTTCTGATGACAAGTACTTGGCAATAAATCATCAATGTCTGAGGCTGGAGGTCAAAAGACCATGGGGGAAAAGGTTTTTTTTGAGTTAAAAGAAAAACCATGGCCCCAAGGGGCCAAAATGGCTTTCCATAGTAAGAGAAAATGATTTCTGAGGTCAAACCCGAACACAGCTCAGGAATTTTCCAGGATAAACTTCAACTTTTGTGCAATGCCATCTAATTTGGTTGTGGTAAATATAGACTTCTGATCAGC
The DNA here is from genome assembly GCA_004027205.1 of Ctenodactylus gundi. NCBI lineage: Eukaryota > Metazoa > Chordata > Mammalia > Rodentia > Ctenodactylidae > Ctenodactylus > Ctenodactylus gundi. Next base: position 421,311 of record PVKB01000739.1, on the reverse strand, counting down.
AACTTGTCAAATGCATTTATTTTTAAATCCCTCTTCACTTAAAAGCACATCTGCAGGCTATTCTTAGCAGAGCAGAAATCAGCAATACGCTCTTGCCTTCAGGGCGGAAGGAAGGGCTAGCAAGGGTTAAGCTTTGGGTGGTTAAGGATTGTTATCAAAAGTAGATTCACTGTAAAGTACAGCACTGAGGCATCTGTAGTAATCAAGAACCTGTTCATTTGTCTTAATAAGAAAAATTTTTCTAATGGAACACTCTATATTGTTTATTTTAAAACCTAATCTATAAATGACTTGTCTGGTAGAGCTTAACACAGAGAGGATAGATTTCCACATGCTGGGAAAATGGTGTGCTGGATTAATATGTAGTATTTGAAAAAAATGCAATGTATTGAAAAGTACTTTGCAACAAAGCAGGTTGTTGAGGTCAGTACAATGTGCAGGAAATTTCACACAGCACTGCAGCGTTCTGCCCCAAGCAGAAGTAATTAGTGCTAAGGAAGAAGACTCCTGTTATCATCTGAGGCATAATAAGTAATAATTTGTTTGATCTGTAATTCAAACTAATCCTGCTTAATGGGCATCAAACTAATATATTTGTCCTAAAGGCAGAGAGAATGTTTTAAACCAATTACAAAGCATGCATTTCCCGACAGTCCGGGCCACTGAATAGCAGTGCTAGGACAGGTGCACACTTGGGTACATGGTGAGAATATGTTTTGACCAAGCTAAGTCTTGTGGTATCACTGAGGGACTTTGAATGGCTTTGTTCTCTAAAGTGCGTACATTTTCTGGTCTTTCTAAAATGACCATAAGTTTGTTTGGGTGTGTACAGTAGTGTGGAGTTTGGGGGAGGTGAAGGATTTTATGACAAGCTGTAGGATGGACCCACTTGGCATGGAAGGAAGGTGGAGATGGCCATGTGTGTCCTTGGGCAGTCTTTGAAGACCATCAAAAACACTTCTGGGGCAGTAAGCATGCAGAATGTCATTGTACAAAAATTCCTTTTGAACTAAATTGTTCTTCCACTGAATAAATAAAAAAAATCCCAAACGTAGAAACATAGTGGGGCTAATATTTACCATACTGAGCAGGTGGAAATCTCTTTACCATTAACAGATTTATACACATAGCCCAACATACCCGCAGGAGCTTCTGTATACAAATATGGTCTGATGGATAACAATGATAAAGCTAACGTCCTAGAACTGTTTATTCTGGGCCTTCTAATGAGGTGTAACTTTTGTCTTCACATCACCGGTCACATGAAGGAATCACATTTCCAATCTGGCTTGTATACTATGTTTGGATTTCATCCAATTAACTAATATCTACTAAGCTATTTGTGCATTTATTTTTTTCTTACTACCAAGAAACAATAAAAGTTTAATGTTAAGAAAAAACAACCAAAATAAAAGTTTTCAAATTTATCTTAAGCTTTTTCATGAAATATTTTCAAAACTGCATTTCTTATCTGTTGATTTGATTACAACAACAACAAAGAGTGAACTAGAAAGGTGCCTTTCAGAGCTGATTCAGTTAGGTTTTCTATATCAAAAATTATAGATTTATATTGTGGGTCACTGTTAAATTACTATCCTGTATAAATTCACCATATTCCACATTTTACACATAATGTCTTGGTATATAAAGTTTTAGAAGAAAGAGCAAAACATATCACATTGAATTTGCTTTTCCTCAGGCAATGGCTGATTTCAGGATTTAGGTTCATTCGTGTACTCAGTTTCTTCCTCCTGTTCTTCATTAAATAAACCTTCAGTCAGTGTCTCTTCCCATCAAGTTTTTGACTGCCCTTGCCTTTCCAAAGATTTAACTTTTCCAAGTAATTTTTTTTATGTTTACCTTTTCCCTTTGGAAAAATGGAAATGCCTTTTTTCTTTGGGGAAAATGAGATTCAGATACTTAAATCTCAATTTATACACAGCCATCTGTAGATTCACGAAACAGAGGTATTCACTTAGATCAGTAGCCTTGACAGTGAGAGTAAACAAGTCTCTACGGAAAGTGTACGCTACTGTTGTCGGTTCCCGACTTTGCTTTTACTTGGTTACAGTTACTAAGGAAGCTGCACATTGTGCTGAGCAATGCCGTCATTTAGTAACTTCTATGCAGATTCACTAATGCTTTATATCATTAATTATTATACCATTAACATAATATAAAATATTATATAATATATAATTATATTATTGATACAATATAAAATATGACGCCAATAAGTTTTCTTCTCAGATATGCTATAATTCCAAGGTGAAATTTGTTTGCTAACTAGTATTTATGAAATCATAACAATTGCATTTAGATATTTAATTTTTTTCTACCACACATTTTCTGTCACCAATTTTAAAAGGAAATAAAGAATTCTTGAGCTGGGAAAAAACAATCTTGCACGGTAAGGATCATCCATACCTAAAATGGAATTTCCAATTTAAATTTTAAAATATTTGAAATAAAAGCAATGTTACTTCAAGGAGCCTTTTGTTTCCTTGTAGGCAGAACATGGCCAGGAAAGAGGGGATCCATGAAGATCGGTCCCACATGTGGCCTTCCTCAGAGAGGTCTTTGGAGGCCCATGTGTGACCATTGGAGAGATTATGTCAATTTGAGGCAATTAGGAACCAGCCTGAATTAGAGTGTGAGTGACTTTGTGGGCCAGAGAATGAAGGAAGAGCACCCATCTGGATGTGGGAGGCCCAACTGGGAGCTCAAACTGTATACAAAGAAGGAATAAGAAACATTGCTAGATTTTTTCCTCTGGGGAGAGATTGGACTTGATGGGGCTTGGCTTCCTGTTTGTGACGTGGTGGGGAGCTGCCTTTACCTCTGCCTCTGCCTTCTACTTCCGTTGCTGCCAGCTGTTCCTGAGTGAACTGTGACCTCCTGAAACTGTGAGCTAAAATAAACCTTTTCTCCTCTAAATTTGTGGATGTCGGGTATTGAGTCACAGGAATGAAAAAGTAACTAAGACACCATGGAAATGTCCATATTGAAACGCATACTCCACAATTCTCTTCTTCTTTTCTCTATCAGGAAGAAGACAAGATTTAGGAGAGAAAGAGAGCTTTGATTTTTAGTGAGCCAAATATTGACTTGGTTTTTGGAAAAAATTAATGAAAATTAGGTCAAAGGAGGAAGGCAAGAAGATTTTCCGGGAGAAATGGGAACAGTAAGAATGTAAGTAACACATTCCCTTGATAGGGGGACTTTTCTGAGTACCTAGATACCCTCCCCGCAAATGTTCCCATATTCACAGAGACAGGTAATGTGTATATGTTCAGCTGCCCATCACAGAGCCTACAGTTCTGAAGATCACCGCCAATGCTGATGAAGCGTACCCATGCACTCACCCTGTTTGCTTTTTTCTGATTGGAAACAACAGTATAAGAAATTGGTTTCCTGCAGCATGAGGGCACACAGGGTTGTGCTCACAGTGCACATACTTTGGGAGACGTGCTATTTAAAGAACTTTATAAATGTTCGGTCTTCATAAAACCCAAACGGTAGGTATTCCTTTTAAACATGAGGAAAATGAGATGCAGAGACATTATTATCATTTCTAAGGTCACACAGATAAAAACGTTAAGGCTTGTATTCTAATCCATGACGCCTGGCTTCAAAGCCCAAGCTCTTAAACATTACTTCTACAAAGGCAAAGAGCCCTCCTCCTGTTGTGCTACCTACCACATACACAGGCAGCGTTCAGATTGTAGTGGGCCTCCCCCTTCATAAAGCGTAGCCCTTCCCACCACAGAGGTGTGGCACTTTAAACTATGGAAAGAGCTAAGTGCTACAGACCACAATATTATGTGGTCAGGACTGAGTCAGCCACCCGTGGGTCAGCTCTTTGAGTCCATTACGACTGAGGCACCACAAGAGCTCACTTGAGTAGCCCCCAGTAATGAATCATATTAATAGTAGTGAGTTTTTTCTTGAGTGTATCATTAGCTTCTTTATAGATTAGGAAAAACAGGAGGCAATTTGTGATGACCAAATCCCATAACACAGAAAGCTTTATGTCAGGAACTAAAATGTAGGATTTTGGATTGAGAATATGGGAGTAGTACTAAAAATACACTGATAATTTGAGAAGTTGAACAGTTTATACATCTGTCTTTTTAAATAATTGCCAAAAATTCGCTTTAACAGCATGGTCCCAGGCATGTACATTTCATGCCCAAAGCATCAGGAACAACATGACATGAAGAGGTCTTAAGCTAAAAAAAGAACCCTCATTCCTGAAACCTTTGCAGGTCAAGGAAGTTGATGTTTCACTGAAGTTACCGACATTATTAAATACTGCCATTTAGGCACATTTTGAACATTGATTCTGATTGCTTTTAACTTGAAGTGAGTTTTTATCTAATCTATAGACAGCTTAATGATGTTTAGAGATTAAAGAATTTCTGTCCATTAGAATCAGTAAAACACTTCTTGTTATTCATAAAGCAAACTTAAACGTTTGGTTTATCCTAGGAAAAAGACTAAACCTTCATGTGAACACATTCTAATTACTTCTCTATTCCATCATGGTTTAACCACTTACTTGAATTATTACTTAATCAAACTCCTTTGTAAACATTTTTAAATTAAGCTTTTCTCTTTGAGATAATCGTAGGTTCACATGCAGATGTTAGAACTCACATATAGAGATTTCACATGCCTTCACTTAACCCTCGCTTCCCCCCAGCAACCAGCTTCATGAATGGACACATTTCAACTCACCCTAAACTCATATACAGAAATACTAATGCCTAATACCTCAGGATGTGACTCTATTTAAAGATAGGGTCCTAAAAGAGTTCTTTAAGCTAAACTTAGGTCATCAGGGTAAGAGCTTTACCCTAATACAACTGGCAGAGGAAGACCATGTAATGTCACAGGGAGAAGGCAGCCAGCTGCCAGCCAAAAAGGGAGGCCTCAAGAGCTGACTTGTGGTCTACAGAATGGTGAGAAATAAGTGTCTGTTGTTAAAACCACTCAGTCTGTCACATTCTTATAGCGTTCTTAGCAGCAACATAGTGACATCTTTCAAAACCGTAGTACAATACAGTGGCATCACCAGGATATTGCTATTGGGACAATCAGGAAATAGAGTGCTTCCACCACCACAGGAGATCCTCCTACTGATATTTTATAAAAGCCTCACCCAACTTCATATACTTCAACCTATCCTTACCCTTTGGCAATTATTTTTTTCAGTGTTGGGAATCGAACCCACAGTCTTGGGCACGCTAACAAAACACTCTACTGCTGAGCTGTACCCTCATTCCCAGTAATCTTACCATCTCAAGAATGTTACATAAATTCAAATCATAATTTCATTCTGTTCATTTACCTGAGGAAGAAAATGTGGGTTATTTTCAGTTTTAGACTATTATGAATAAAATTACAATGCTATTTGGTATTGTGTAAAGATGAGTTTTAAATTCTGTAGCATAAATTTCCAGAATATAATGGCTGTGTCATATGACGTTTCAATATTTAATCTGTAAAGAACATTGCCAACCTTTTTTTCCAGAGTGGCATGTAGCATTATTTCATTCCCCTCGACAACGTAAGATTCTCTGCATACTCAAAAACATTTTGTGCTGTCACTATTTTTCCTTTTAAAAGGACTATAGTAATGTTTTAGTTACCTTTCTGTTGCTGGGACACACTCTCCAAACTCACAATTTAAGGGAGGGAAGGTTTATTTTAGCTCACAGTTTCAGGAGATGTCAGTCTATGCATGGGTATAGAGAACAGCAGCTCATGGCATCGCAGGAGGAGGGAAGGAGTGCAGGGGACAAGCCAGGACAACAATCTATCCCTCACTCTTAGTAATGCCTCACATGCCCAGTGACCTGCCACGTCCTCCCAGACCCAGCAACACTCAGAATTCTCAGGCAGTCCACAGCATCCCAATACCCAATGCTTTTGGGGGACATTCCAGAACATTCCATAATTAGTAATGTTTAATTGTACTTTTACTCTGAATTTTCCTAATAGTTAATGATTTTGAGCATCTTTTCCTGGGCACATTGTATTTTATATATTCTCTTTGGTGCTTTTTCAAAATATCTTTTGCCTATGACCTAATTATTTTTAATGTAGTTTTGAAAGTTCTTTACATTTCCTAGATTTCTGTCAGATGTGTTCATTGTAAATATTTTATCCCAGTCTGCACTGCATCTTTTTACCCACATTTTATTGATATGTATACGTGCAAAATTCAAGGTTTACAATGAAGTTGAGCATTTTGTGCACATAAGTATCTTCTCAAGGTGACAAGGGCTTTCCCATTCTCCTTTTGTCCCTCCCCATACCCACGCCTGTCTCCCTCCTCCCCAACCCTACCCCCTCTTTCACTTTGTCTTTGGTCTTAAGTTCCATAAGAGTTGTGATCTGGGTTTCTCATATCAGAGAGACCACTCACCTTCTGCTTCTGACTCACTTCTCTAAGCATGATGTTCTCAAGTTTCTTCCATTTGCCTGCAAAAGCCCCCACGCTGTTGGACTTTATTGATGCATAGTATTCCATTGTGAATAAATGCCACGTTTTGTGTATCCACTGGTCTGTTGGTGGGTATTTTGGTGCCTTCTATATTTTTAAAAATATGGAACGCTTCACGAATTTGCATGTCATCCTTGTGCAGGGGCCATGCTAATATTCCCTGTATCGTTCCAATTTTAGTATACGTGCTCCCGAAGAGAGCACTGCACTGCATCATTTTATTCTAGGCCTCCTATAGAGAAAAAGGTGTTTAATTTTTATGAAGGCCAATTTATCAAAATTTCCCTTCGTGGCTCTTGATTTCACTGTTAAGTTTAAAAATCGCCTAGGTCTAGATGCCCAAGATTTTCCCTTGTATTACTGTTGTGGTTTGGATTTGGAATGTCCCCCGAAAGTCTCATGCATTGGATGTTAGGGATTGTCTGCGCAATCATGTGCTGTTGGGAGATGGGGGCCTGGTATGGAGGGGTGGATTAGATTATATCAGTGTGGCAGATTGTAGACTGCAAGCATATGGATTGGATTACAGATGTGGATTGGATTACAACCGTGTGGTGGGGGATTAAACCGGAAGGATAACTGATACTTCTTCCCTTCTAGAACTTGACTGGACTTGATATGGCTTCTTGCATGCAATGCTGTGAAGAGCTGCTGCCACCTGGGCCTCTGCCATAGTACTTCCACTGTTCCTGCTACCCATAAATGGACCGTGACACTCTGATTGTGAGCTAAAATAGTCTTTTCCTCTCCTAAAATGTGGATGTTGGGTATTGAATCACAGTGATGAAAAAGCAGCTAAGACCGTTACCATCTAAACGTTTTCTAATTTAATGTGCATGGAAGTCTGTGACCCATCTTGAGCTGATTTTTTGAGTAAGAACTAAGATTTTAGGTTGACATTTTTGTTTTGTTTTTGTCCAGATCTTCCAGATCTTGTTGGTCTGTCCTTGTTCTATTTAATTTATTTTACCTCTTTGTAAAAAAAATATCAAATCAGCTGGGCATAACTTGTGTTCATTTTGTGTCTATTCCTCTGACAACACCACACAGTCCAGATTACAGTAACTATATAATATATGTTGAAATCAGAGAAATTGATTCCTCCTACTTGTTCTTTTTTTCAAAATTGTTTGAGCTATTCTAGTGTTTTACTTCTCCATAAAAAGCTGAAAACAATTTTGTGTTAAAAACAAATGGGTGAGTTTTTGATAGGCATTGCATTAAATTTTTTTTTTTTTTTTGAGTCTTGCTTGATTTCTCCCATCAGCCTCCAAAATTTTTGGCACAGAAAATGAAATGTTCTGTTGGGTTTACTGTGAGGTGGGCAGGGTGGAAGTCGAGGATCTATATGTGGTCTCTACGGACACAGGGGAAAGCTGGGACAAAGGGGGTCTATAATGCTTGGTGGGGATCAAAATTCAGGCCCCTTCTCTGATACCACCCCAACGGGATTCGAGACAACATGTTATGTTCTCAGCAGAGAAGGGGTCTTGTCTCCCCAAGCCTTGTTGGTGTGATTAGAGAAGGAACCATATTTTCTTTTCTTTTCTTTTTTTTTTTTTCCTGTAGTGACTGACTGGAGTAGAGTGATTACTGCCAAAAAATACTCTGTCTTCTTGGGATGTCTCTTCCCTCATCCTCTGTCTAGAGAAAACAAACTCTTTTGGAAAGCCTTCTTAAAAACCATTCGATATTTCACTTTCTGCTTCTGACTCACCTCACTAAGCATGATGGTCTCAAGTTGCCTCCATTTGCCTACAAATGCCTCCAACCTATCTGACTTTATAGATGCGTAGTATTCCATTGTGTATAAATGCCACAATTTGTGTATCCATTGGTCTGTTGATGGGTATTTTGGTGACTTCCATATTTTAGCTATTGTAAGTTGTGCTGCTGTGAACATGGATATACATGTATTTCTGTAATGTATTGTTTTTAACTCTGGGATTATTCCCAGAAGAGGTACTGCTGGATCGAAGGGGATATTTATTCTCGTCTTTTGAGACTCATCCATACTGCTTTCCAGAGTGGTTGTACTAGTTTACACTGCCACCAGCAGTGCAGGAGGGTTCCTTTCTCCCCACAGCCTCACCAGCACTGATTGCTGTTTGTGCTCTTGATATATGCCAGTCTCTCTGGAATTATATGGTATTTTAACAATTTTTTATTTGCATTTTTCTTATGGCTAAGAGTGTTGAACATCTTTTCATTTATTTATTTATATTTCATATATTTATTGGCTATTTGGACTTCTTCACCTGTGAACTGCCCACTCATTTCCTTAGCTCAATTTTCAATAGGGTCCTTGATTTTGAGGGGTTTACTTTACTTAGAACACAATCATTTTATGGAACTTAATGTGGGAAATAGTGGGAAGTTGGGAAGGTGGGGGGAGGGTCAAAAGGAAAAAGGGGAAGGATCTGTAACTTTGCCATGATACACAAGTGCACAAAATGCTCAAGATCAATGTAAACTTTAAATTTTGCACTTATACATGTCAATAAAATGGAGGGAAAATCCGTGCTTTTGGCCTTACCAGTTGTCAGTCTTGAGCTTCAAATCTGGGCTATACTAGGCAAAAGGAAAATTCAGGTAACTCACTGCTGGTTGGTTCATTAAATACCCAAGTTCCCTGTGTCACCTGGCATATTTCTGTGCCTTTCAAAATTTCCTTGTTTGTTTGGTATATAGTGTTTTTTTTTTAACTTAGCGACAGGAATAGGGTTATGTCTTTATTTTTTTCTTTCTTAGAAGTGTAAGTCCTAGCAATAAGTTTTATAACCACACCTCATTTCCACAGACTAAAAACAGTCATGTGATATTTCATGTGTCTTAATAGAATTAATTCAAATTTATTTAATTTTGTGTTATCAGGGATGTAACTCAGGGCTTTGTGCATGCTAGGCAAGGACACTACCACTAAGCCTTGGTGCCTGCTCCATAGAATGTGGGTAGCACGAATGACAACATGTGCTTCAAGATGGCCTACTGTAGCGGCACTGCGAGAACCTGGGCCTCTTCAGTCAATTAGCTCACCTGCAGCATGGGGGAATGGCTACGGCTTTTAGCTTATAAGGACCCTGCTTCTTTTTATAATTATGAATTTGGAACACAGAGTATGAATTTAATACATATTTGTTGGATAAATACATAAATAATATACCTTGGGTGATAGAGCAATTGAGTAGTCAGAGACTTTCGAAAGTAAAATATTTGTTCAAGAACATTTGTAGTTGACATAAGAGAGCTTGTGTAGAAGAAATAGTTTTTATAAAATAAGTATATGTACTTACCCAGTGTGTTATACAGACTGTATACCAGAAATAGTCCTATCACTTTGAATTTGAGGAGAAATGGTGTAATTTGCTCCTCTAGTCATCAAAATCTTAATAAAAATTGGTTTAATTTAATAGCATAAAATAGATTAACTTTAATATTCTTATTCAACTTTAAATACAGATATATCAGTATTACCACATCCATGTGTGTGTATGTGTGCACACGCATATGTGTATACCTATATGTTTACCATTCTGCCATTCTGGTAATAAATAATTGACATACTTTCACAAATAATGGACATTACTTCCAGTTACTGGATGTTTTTCTATGTGTAATGCAATATTTTTTATAAGTATCTCAAGATTACTGCTGAACATAAAATTCAATAATCTTATTATCTAAATATGCATTTATGTGAATAAAAAATACAGTATTACAGTAATAATCTAAAAGACTTTTATTACCACTTACTATATTTTATATGTAGCCCTGACCTAATTTACTTTTACTACTTGGAAATTCTGGTAAATAATTTGCTGTGAATAGCAACTGTAGTCAGTGGTAGGAAATCATTACTCCACAAATGTTATTACCTCATCTATGAATTTACAGAAAGTCAATATTTAAAAATCAATTTATCTCTGCAATGGAGGGACACTATTCCTTTGTCTACAAATACAAAGATGTTTGAACAAAAAGAAAATGTATTCGTCTACTCAACATTTTAGCACACTTTGGCTTGGTTTGAGGATCTGTGGTGCAAAAATGCCACCTGATTTCAGACTAGTAATTGAGGAGTTGCTTTAACTCAATTTATCTTAAGTCTCAGTTTCCATTTTTAGTGCCTGATTCATGTGTAGCTTTTCTGACATCATTGTTTTCTTGCTCATTCATTCATTTATTTAGTAGTTTTAAACTACCTGATGAATTTAGTAGAGGAGATAGAAGGAGATACAAAGATAATTAGAACATTAAAGGGTAGGAACTTTAGGGAAATACACATTAGAGGTTCCAAACTAATGGAGAGGAAGAGAGAGAGAGAGAGGTGACAGATGATATAATTTTAGAGAAAGTTTACACAAGAAGGTACCTCAACAAAGTCTTAAATATTTAGTAGCGATGTTTGAGAAAAGAATAAAAAGCTGAGTTATGTGGAAGTGAAATAAATTCTGTGGCAGTGTCCATACCTAGGGCTGGGGCAGAGCTCAGCAGTTAAGAGTGCTTGACTAGCATGTGCAAGGCTCTGGGTTCGATTCCTCAGGACCACCTAAAAATTAGCTGGGTATGGTGGCACATGCCTATAATCCCAGCATTCTGGAGGCTGAGCCAGGAGGACTGTCATGACCTTGAGGCCAGCCTGGGCTACTTAGGCAGCTCATGACCAGCCTGGCCAACAAAGCAAGACCATGTCTCAAAGAAGAAGAAGGAGGAGGAGGAGGAGGAGGAGGAGGAGGAGGAGGAGGAGGAGAGGAAGAAGAAGAAACTCATATATAACTTTGAACAGTCCAATTCTTTTCACTTTAATTATAGACTTCCATTTCTGTGTTTGTATTCCTTACAAACGTCTTTACTTATTTAATGTTTCCATCACCCCAGAGATAACTGTAGTCCTTCACTTATCATCTACTCAGGGAACTTGGAGCTGTTTGGTGCTGCCGAGAGACCTAGTGGGAAGGAAAATTTGATGGGTATCTGGCGGGAAGATAAGTTGGTGGTGTAGGTGCTGAGGGCATTTATGCCAGATGGAGGGAGAAAGGAAAGCCAGTGACAGGCTTTAAGTAGCTGAGATGACCCAGTGGCATTCAGTTTCTAGATTGATCATTCTGGTGTGGCCATGCACTTTGAAGACCAGAGAGCATCTACAACAGGGGATCAGCTGAGAGCTAAGGGCCTCAGACCAGGATGAGACAGGCCGACTGGAGGACAGAGATAGGCTTGAGAAACAGTTAAGCAATCCAATAATCAGGTCCCAGGCTTTGGATGCGGTGAGACAACAGGGGAATATCATGGGTCTAGCCAGATTCCAAGTGAGGGTGCCTAAGGGGGTTTCCACCAACAGGGTCAGATGGCAGGGCTTCGAGGATATGACAGAAAAGGATGGCCTCTCAGCTTTGCGCACACTGCATCGGAGGCATCCCCAAGACTTGTAGGTGGTGTTAAAGGAAGTAGCACTGATGGGCTGAAGCTGGCAAGGGCCAGAACTGGGGGTAGAAGACACAATCAAGAAAGACAGTGAGATTCTAAGAAAACAAACAGGAAGAAGCAAACCACGAGACAGCCCCAGATTCAAACAGGGGCAGAATTCTCCGGAGTGAGGCATCGGTTCACATGTGGGAATTCCAGAATTGGTACTGATGCCACTTTTTGTGATGCTGGGAAGTCATATGGAATCTACCTGTAGGCTGGAAGTTTGGTGACTCTGAGTCTTTGTTCCCCATGGGCCTTCAGGAACAGGAAAGTAACATCTATCACCTTCGCTTTCTGGTTTAAGACAAGAAACAGCCGTGCACATGAGGGCCTCTGTGCTGATGCAAATACCCTGGAGCACAGTGCAGAACAGGGCACCCTGAAGAGGTCTAAAGAGGATATGTACGATTCATCTCAGCTGCTGTCACTGCAGAATGCAGGCAGGGGTTGCCAGATCTTCTGGTGTCTCATAAGAGTTAAAAGTTCAGGTTCTTATGTAAAGTATCTCATCTTTTCAATCTTAAGAGCTAATTACATTATTAAAAAAATCTATGCTAAGGGCCAAATGGGTCTACCCCCTTGGGCTCCCTGCGTCAGGCTGCTTGGGTTGGACTGACCAAGAGGAATGTGGAGGGTCAGGAAGTCATCCAGCCCCATTCACAGAGACTGCACACCATGCATCAGTGGGTGCTTATTTCTTCCCAGTGTGTGCCAGGGTCAAGGAAGTTAGCAGCAAAGAGTCAACAATTCCAAAAATGAATTACAGACAAGCAGTTCTTTCCCCGCTGCATACTGCCATGTCATTGATAACAGCCACACTGTCCGTTGTAGGGAAGCCAGGCAGGCAGTTGGTAAGCAGTCTGACAGGTGCTATGTAGTTCTGCCACTTCCTAGAGGTCACGTGTTAGCTCTGAGACTATTAGAAAGTTGGAAGGAAACCCTGGCAAGGTTCTTAATTTCCCTGTGCTTCTGTTTTCTTGCCTGTCAAATGTGCATCCTGATATTACCAACTGATCAAATTATAGTGACAATGAAACAAGGAGAAGTCTGTAACGCATAAAGCCTGTGCACTGGCTCATATTAACTGTGGAAAAGTTTACCCATGATAACAATGATGGTGGCTGCCTTGGCACCCAGCCTATGTGGTGGGAACAAGGGCTTTTATTGTGCTTACAAGATATAAAGGTAACTTTTGCTAATGGAAGTATACTCACTTGAGAAGCAAGCCTCCATTTGTGAAAGCTGTGTGTTAGAGAGATTGATTCCTGGGGTACAGAGCAATGCCTTGAGGTGATCTGAAGCAGGTGCAAAATCAAATTAATTGCCAATCAGTTGCATATGGTTACACAAATAAGCTCCCTCAGCTGAGCTCTTGGGAGGGTGCAAGGGGTGTGTGTGGATCTTGTAGGGCTTGAAGACGGGTATGCTCCTGACGAGTCTGCTCAATGAAAGCTTGCGTTCTTCACCACAAACCAAGACCAATCTCCTATCTTTCCAGTGGGCCAATTCACAAAAACATGTTTTGAACTTGTCTCTGACAAAGAGACCCAGCTGATCTTCCATAACAGACCTGTAAACTTTGATTAGGCCTGTCTTGCAGTGTGAAGTGCTTATTTCTTTAGTTAATATTAAATACTACTTATGTGCTAAGTACTGAGCCAGATGATGGGTATGGGAACATGGGCAACTCCTGACCGCTATTGAGTTGATAGTCCAGTGTAGAAATAAAAATACTGTGCAAGGAATCACATGAATCGAGGTTCCCAGAAAAGTACACAGAAGGAGCACTTAGCCTGGGAGACACCAATGGCTCCCTAAAGGAAGAGATAGGGAACCTGGCATTTAAACAGAGTAAACTGGACAGAGAAAGGTGTCCAAAGAGCGAATGTTGCATAACAGGGTCAAATAAAGTACTTTTCTACTCAGATGACCACTGTTTTTAATCATGCATTAAGACTTGATCTTGAGATAATTTTCAAGGTGCGTGTTGCTAATTCTATGGATATTATCAAAGAATACATAGGTAAGTGAATAAACGCCATTTTCAAATGAGAATATTATCTATCAGTTTCATAGGTTAAAAAGACAGATGTGTCTACGTTGCCGTTACAAAGATGAGAATTCCATCACTCATTTATCTCTCTCCTACAACTTCCTCTCTCATTAAATCTTGCTACCTTTTATTGAATTCATGCAATACTGTCCTTACTGGTTTCCTTACTGCTTTTTCCCTTCTTCAATTTCTTTTCTGCTCTGCTGCAAAATTAAATTTCCTGAAGTGCACCTGATTCCATCATTCTTGTGCTTAAAGTTGTTTATGTTAGCCCCAGAGTCTGCGATGCTAATAACAAACCATTCACCCCAGCACCCAAGCCTCTCACCCGCTCCACGCCGCCTTTCTCAGCTGCATCTGCACTACTTTGCTCTCTGGGGATCCCTGCAGCCTGCCTGCCATTCTTTGGCTTTGCTGCTTTCTTCGCTTTTTGTTTGTAACATCTTTCGGTTTTCAGTTTCAACAGCTTAGGTCCTCCGTTGTGCCTGAAGTCCACCTTCACCCTCTCCACGTTCACTATCGTATTCTTTCCTTCTTTGAATTTCCCTAGTGCTATTCCTTTATACATAGTTATATGTGCATATCTTTCGCGTTGCACTTGTAATATATTCTGATGCACTGGAGACAAGGATTCTGTGTTCCTCCATGTTGTAGTTTTGATGTATGTTAGCACAGGTTTTTCCACATTGTAGGTAAATAATACTTGTTGAAGTTTAGCAATTCTACCAGGTAATAGTAGGTTTTTATTGATTATTTTGTTCGAGAATAGGAAAAAAGCCTTAAGTTCATACACTTGTATTTGATATGGCCTTAAACCATGGAATCATAAATGTTTTAAAAATTTTTGTATATCTTCAGCCCATACAGATTATAAGCTATTGCATGTTTGCTTGCTACTATATATATATATATATATATATATATATATATATATATATATATATGGTATGGTATCCTTTTCTGCAAACACAAGATTATAGAGAGGTGGCCTGGTGCTTGGGAGCTCTACGTTCCAGTAAGGAACAGGTGTGGGACTGGAACTAGGTACTTTTTATTCTGGGCTCTGTCAATTACCACCTGCATCTGCTTCATTAGCGTCTCTTCTGGGAAGTGAATGTGTATCTTGCTATTGAATTCAGCACTTCGTACTGCACACACATGTTGATGACAATCGAACATGGCTACTGTGACACACTGAGAGGATAATTGCAACTTACCCCTTGTGGATTAGCAAATCCTCTTTGAAAACCTACATATTCAGCCTAAACATCACCAAATTCCCAATGACTGCTCTTGTATATAGACCTGTTGCCCCTTATTTCTCTGCAGTGTGGGCGGAGGGGTGGCAGGTTTCCTTTGTATGTTTCCTTTTTGTATCAGAATTCTTTATTGTTTCATTAGGCTTCAGCAAGAAGTGATCAGAAGCCCTAAGCATTTCACTTTGACCTTTGGTGATTTTTGAAAAGGGACTAAATGCATTTTGTATAAGGATGGAGCCATGGGTCTTTGGGACCAGGGGCAGAATGTTGTGGTTTGGATCTGGAGTGTCCCCCAAAAGCCTCATGTTCCTATGATACTGTGTAGGCTTGGGAGGTGGGGCCTGGCTGGAAGGGGCAGGTGTTTGAGGCTTGACCTGGAGGGGCATGTGCTGATCCCACTCTTCCTCCCAGTCTCCCTGTTCCACCATGCTGTCAAGATCTCTCACTGGAGCTCTGGCTCTGGCCCTGGCCCCGCTCCAGCCCTGCCATGGGCTTCCACCATTTTCCAGCTTCCCACCTAGGAATGTACTATGACCTTCTGAAACTACTGTAAGCTACAATAAATCTTTCCTCTCTAAGTTGTGGATGTTGGGTATTGAGTCACAGTGATGAGAAAATAACTAAGACAGTTACTATTATTATTTAATATATCTACCTTTAGCAAGTAAGCTTCATTGTAAGGTAGAAGGATCCCTGGACTTAAACTTTAAGGAAAATTGTCATCTTTCATCTAGCTTCACCATTAATTGCTTTGTGGCCCCTGGCAAATTGCTCAAGGTACCAGAGGTTTGATTACCGAATCACTGAACAAAGTTATCATGAGAATCAAATATGAAAATATGCAGGAAAACACGTGCTAAACATCAAAGCACTTCACTGAAATGAAGAATTATTGTGTTATTGTTATTAGAAGAGGGTTGAATTAAATTCTGTTCAAAAGCATGAATTAAAAGTCTAACAGTATTATTTGCTTGTCATTTTGGAGAAACAAGCTATAAAGCCAAGATAGTAATTTGGTAGGTTTTTCCAGTGGACTATTTAAAAATGCTTTATACTTTACAACTCCATTAATCAGATGTAGTAACTAAGCCACATGGAATGGACAGCAACCTTCATAATCTACCAAGAGAATCGAAATTCAAATATGAAGAAAACAGTTTTGCATACTATCTATGTAATGATAGCCACTTTCATAGAGAGAAATATTTAATCTCATGTATTAAACAACAAAGATAACAAGTCCAAAGAAAATCCGAACCACACACCCAAACAAACAAGATAGTTTTTTTTTCTGTTTGTCGCAGGTCTTGACTACAGACATTGAGCTTTGACCTTTTTGTTAAACTAACTTGTCAGAGGAACCTTTATTTCCTAAATCAAATGGCAATGATTTTACCATAATTTGAAAAGGATTTTGTGTTGTTGTTTTGTTATTTTGGAAAGTGGACAAAGGAGGAAGAAATAGAAAGAAATTGCTATTTAAGAAAATAGTTGCAAAATCTCCACTCCACCCACCCAGTTCCTTTCAGTATCTCAGGTAAAAACCAATCGCCAAACCACATCCAAACAAAAACCTTTCCTGAAGCTCTTATGACAAGAACAGTCGTCTATTGAAGGAAAGGACAGCCTGGATTCTATTGAAGCACAAATCAATCCATTATTAATTTGCTAATTCGCGAACCCTAACTCAATCTCAAGAGGTCACTTATTGATTCATTATCTACTTAAGAATGTACCACTTCCTGTCAAAGCCTCAGAGAGTGGGTACATTATGCATTAAAAATATTTAAACACAGTTTAAGTAGTAGTAACACAACACCAAAGTAAAAATAGTAGAACTACTGGTAGAGGTTAGATCTGTCAGTTTTTAAAGCAGAGCCCAATTTATTTGAACACCAAAGAGGTCACATAAGATCTTTAAGATTTGCAATTCAGTGCTCTCTTGGTTTTTGTTCTGATCGAGCTTGAACCATTTGCCAGGCACTGCTACAAGATGCAAACAGCAAACAGCAGTCAAAAGCCCTGTCTTGAATCTTACTAGTAAAAACAGTCAACCAACACATCCAAAACATAAAAATATGGAAAGATTTATGGAAATGAGCACAAATGAGAAAAAAAGGGCAAGGATTGAGAGTAGAAGCACGGGAACAAAAGTGTGCTGAGAATGTCACTTTTGGCTCGATGGCTTCAAAAGCTGGAGTGGGGAGGGTGGACAAGGATGTCAGCAGCCACCTGCCCGGCTGCCCTGTGGGTGAGCTGGCTGCAGGAGGCAGGTGTTCAGCACCCAGCACACGCTTTCCCCAGGGTGAAGGAGTGATGTTGGACGGGTCACAGAGAGCCTGAGCACACACGGGAAGATGCTGAAGGATTTTGAATAGGAGAGTGACAATCTCTTGTAGCTTTCCTTTCTTTTATTTTTGTCTTGCTGAGAATGGAACTCAGACTCTTCACACTGAGCTACACCCCCAACCTGTTTGTAATTTTTGACTTTTGAGAAAGGGTCTTGCCGTGTCACCAGCTTGCTCAGGTTGAGTTCAAAATTGTGATCCTCTTGCCACTGTCTGCCGCTTCGCTGGACCCGGCTAGCTTTTCATTTAAAAAGGATCAGTTGGGCTGTAGTACTAAAAAATAGACAAGAGGGCTAGGACAACAGATGAGAGCTGAGTGATGCTGGTGTCTCAGGCTGCTTCCAGACTCAGCATCGTTACAGGATCAGGAAGAGGGTCGGGATGAGATCAAAAGCTGTTGGATTCTGGGTTTGTTTTTAAATTAAAAACTATGGGCGTTGCTGAGGGGGGAGATGTGGGTGTGAAAACACAGTGGTGACAAGAGGAACAGGAAAGGCCTGAACAATGGGAAGAGGGAATTTGCCACTAACTGAGATAGACAGTGTGGAACTTAACAGCTTTGGGAAGAAGAGCCTGTATCTGGGTTTCTCATAATAAGAACCCATGTGATATTTTACCTTCTGAGTTCTACTCACTTTACTGAGCATGCAGCCTCAAGTTGTGTCCACTTACCCACAAATGCCTCAAATCTCTCTGTCTTTATGGAAGAGCAACGTTCTATAATATACGAATACCACATTCTTTGTGTCTGCTGGTGTGTTGATAGATACTTGGCATCTTCTGTAATTTATCTCTTGTAAGTTGTGCTGCTGTGAGGACGGCTGTCTATAACCTCTGTAATATGTTGCTTCTGGCTCTTTTAGAAAGACACCCATACTGTTGGACTAAGTGGCTATTTATTTTTCAGCTTTCTAAGGAATCCCCATATGGTTTCCATACTTTACAGTCCTGTCAGTGATGTAAAAGTGTTCCTGTTACTTGCAACTCACGAGCATCGACTGCTGTTTGAGTTTTCGGTATATGCCATTCTCACTGGAGTAAGACAATCACTTAGTGATGTGTTGATTTGCATTTCTCTAATTTCTAAAGATGTTTAACTTTTTTCATGTATTTGCTGGCCATTTTACTTCTTTATCAGAGAACTGCCTATTCATTTTGGTTGCCCATTTTCAACCTGGGTCTTTGATTTTGAGGGCTGCATTTTTCTTCAGTCCCTTATATATCTACTTCTGAGCCTTCTGTCCCAGATGTAGGTGGCAGAAATTTTTCCCAGTTCCAGACAGACTATCCTTGAAGGAGATCTTGAACTATGCTATCTACAGGTTGCTTCTATAACACCTCCTAAATAAAATGAATAACCCCATCCTTGATGCATCCCGAGTTAGGATCCTTCACAGCTTTCTCCTTTCTACCTTCTCTGCAGCTTCAGTTCTTACAGGCTTTGCTTAGTGACTCCACTTTCTAAGCAGCCTTAGCCACCTGCATGGCCTTTCTGAGGCAAGCTCTCCCAGCTCTGCACATTCAATAAACTTGCAAGGCTCCAGACCAGGTCTTTAATTACAAATTTAGAAATTGTAGCAAGTGAGAACATAATAACCTCATACTGCTTGGAGCTCTGCAGGTTCCTAAAGACAGAGGCACTTTGTTTCTACTGCAGTAGCTTCATTACTCTGGCTTCTGCCATTATTATAAGCCACAAGGTTATTGTGCTTTTTTTAAATCAGTGGATTATTATTAATAATGTGGATGGTCTCCGTTTACTCTATGGCTACTCTGTCAGGTAACAAAGCAGAAGGCTTTCAAAGGTTATGTGATTTTTGTTCTCGGGATTCTATAAATGAAAGCCTTCCCTTCAAGTTCCCTTGTCAACTTGCACACGTGACATGGTGCATGTCTCTTTGACTGCATCTGGACTATATTTCCCATCACTCACTTTGCCCTTAAAGAGGACAAAGGACCTCTTGCTAAGGAGGTCTTAACTATTTGAAAATTATAAAATAAAAGCAAGCATACTAAGAATTCTTATGTGATAGTTTCACAGTTTGCAAGTATAAAAGAGGACCCCGGTTTCCTATACTGATAATTCATTGCTATATATTTAAATATTTTTTACTCTATCCATGGACTCAGCAGAAAGCCCATAATAGGAGCTCAATAAATAGTTGATGAAAGCAAGGTGAGATCTAAGGGGTTTATTTCCTTTCCTAAATTATGTGAAGGCAACTCAACTGTTATGCATTTAAGTTCTGATGTCATCATGACTTTTCAACATTGTTTTTTCTGGCTATAAATACATTCGTCTTTTCCACTTCCTTCAGTGTCTAAGCTTGATCTTCTCCCATTCCGGTGTGTTACCCTCCCTGTTTAGCAAACTTAACAGGCCAATCAAAAATTCTCAAGAGTAGAACTGTTCTCTGACACTTTGTCTGCATAATTTCAGTTAAAATCATGACTTTGAAAAGACAGTACACATTGTCTTTGTCAAGCTGTCTTTAAGATTTCAATTCTTTTTTTTCCTGCATGAACATAGACTATTGTTAGCAATGCAGAATGCACTTCACCTGTTTTGACAGGGCTAAAGGTTCTGAGCCAGAAACAAAAAGAATGGACGTGTGTAGCTGTCGAGATACCTGGGCCCTCTGTCCTAGAGGTGGTGAAACACTACATCACCTTGAGCACCTGGTTTAAGACAGATGGATAATACAGAATTCCCTAATAATACATAGAAGGCAAAAAGGAAACACATAGCACTTTTCTCCTCTTGTAAGCATTCTTGTCAGACTTCTGATTCAAGATATGTTCAGAAAATTGCATGGCCAACCCCAGGAACAATGTGAATCCTGTGGTCCTGTCTTAGTTCTTAAATAGGAATGGTTGTGTATTTGTGGTCAGCAACCTGTGAGATGTCCTCCAACGATACCCATTTCCCAGTCTTTGTGTACCTGCAAAAACCCCTTTCTTGGGTGTGGGCAAATGGAGTTGTGTAAATCTGAGATTATTTAAGAACACTGTGGCTTCTTGCTTGGGGGCTCTCTAATGACGCCACCTGTCTTACAGAAAGTTGGCTATCATTTCACAAGCCAGCTGTATAAAAGGGCGCACAGTTCAAGGCACTGAGGTTGGCTGGTCACCCCATTGGTGAGTTTGGAAGTAGATATCCTCCTCCAGACTCTAGCAAAAATTCCATAAGGACCAGGCCACAATCTGTTAAGAGACTCTGTGACAAGCTCATTCATACCCAAATTCCCCTTGCTAAGCCGCAATTAATTCCCTGTCTTGGGTGCTTTGCAATAAAATACAAACACAATTTTTGTGGCATTCACCATTTCCTGACCTATATTTCAGACATGTGTCATTTCCCTTGCTTCTCTGTGAACTTCTGGAGAATAGAAATTCACCGCTATTAGCTGACTGAATATCTGATCAGTAAATATGCGAACACTCTTGCCTGTAAGGACTGAGGAACAGCGGGCAACTCAATTTAGACAAGGCTTCTGTTTGATCTGCTAATCACACCCCTTCGTCTTTACACGTCTTAATATATTAATGTCTGGTTTCCAAACATAGTCTCCACTTGAGATTTCCCTTCATTGCAAAAGACACAATTCGAGCTTGAATCAATGACATGCTTCATTATTTCTTTACAATGTAGAGAATTTATAACATGTTGTCATAAGTCATAGCAGCGTCTCTACTAAGAAAAGCTGCAGCTTAGGTGAACGGGTCATCAGGGAAAGTGTTCTGAAGACAGGGTTATTTATGGCAATGAGAATTGCTGTTAATAGGCAGCAAAGCATTATTTTTACTTAAAGTTGGACTCTGATGCTTTCGTTGCAACATCGTTTGTCATCATTATCTTTTACTATGAAACATAATTGACACAGGATGGAGATGAAGGCCAGGCGTTTGGCTTGACTAAGTGAAATCTGTGAGCCTGAGCTGCACTGGCCTTGCTCACAGAGCGGGACACGTCCCTCTGGTTAATTCCAGCACATTGGGTGAAATCAGACCCAGTGTTAAAGGACTTGAGCAGAATAAGGATTTATAAGGATTTTATTTCTACTAAAAGACCTTTAAAGAATGCTCCTTTGCTGCCATCACAGAAGAATGTAATAAGGGAGAGAACATTTAAGTAAAGACTGTCACAGAAAAATGAAGATATGTCACTGTCTAGGGTCATTAGAGCAACTGATTTCTTTGTCTTGATTGCTTCTCATAAAAATGGAGAAAGTCATCAGCTAAATATTGGGATATATATATATATATATATATATATGTATGTATGTATCAGAAAATCATCATGTATGTGCATATGTGTGATTTCATTTTGAGGCTCTGATATGTACTTTAAATAAAAATTTATATATTTAAATATAAACCTACATATTTAAGCTTATATATAAAGCTAGTTCATAAGTTTATATATAAATTTATATATTTAAATGAGTATACATAATTCTGGATGTACTAACTGAAATAGGAATATCAATAAAAGAACCCCAGGTAATCCTGGCTCCATCTGTCTTCTGATCCTTCCCCACAGCATAGATCGTGCTGTCAGTGACGTCGTTATCTGACTCAAACATAAGGGGATTTCTCATGGTGACTTTAATTACTGTCTCATCAAAGCCACCTTGGACAGCTTCAGAAATTTCATCTTTGCCTCCTTGGACAACTTTAAAGGACAAATGATTCTCGTCCCTCCATTGTTCATCAGAAATGACAGGAAATCTTTGGGTGAGGCCACTTCAGTCAGCATGGTGGGGACAGAAATGTAAGGTGGGCCCACCGTCTCTTATATCTTTAACACGATTGTTTGTTTCTCCCTGAGCTGAGATTCCGTGATCTAAACCAGGCTAATTGGGAAGAAGGTATCAAATGCCTCTTTATTTTCATTGTTTCAAATATTCTTAAAATGAATTTTTGGGAGCGTTGACGTGTTTCCATTTCAGGCATACCACTTGACCCCCTGTGAGTAAGGGAAGGGGAAGTATGGATTAGGCCAACAGAAGCTCCCAGTGCACGTGTTGTTGATAGAGAGCATGGGGCTGATTGCCAGGATACTGGTTATTGGTGTTGGCTCTGCCATTGAAACTTTAAGTGTTTTCTCCTTTTTAATAAATAAATAAATAAATAAAAGTAAGAGAGGTCTTATTTCTCCCTTTCTTATGTGGGAATAAAGAACTGGAATCACAGATTATACAATTTCAACTCAATAGCTGAAAAGAACTTTAAGAATCATGTAGTTGCCTCCTTAGACCCCGAATTACTAGAGAGGTGAGTTTCTCATCTTCCAGTATCTTGATGAATTCCTAGTTCCACAGCCAGTGGGCTCGGGGCTCAGTCCACATGCCTCCTGGCACCCGTTTTCCTTTACTCTTCCCTCACTGTCTAATTGAGGGACTCAATGCGCTGCTCTAGGGCATTTGCATCTACCTTGCAGTTCCTTTCTGGTTGCCAGCTGAGGAGCAGAGAAATTTCCTACAGTCTCAAGCCTTTCTCAACTGCCTTAAGGGGATGAAAATGGGAAATAACGCTTCCTGGAATCCTCTCCATACCTGACTTTTGGGGACTAAATGTGAGTCCTAAAATGAGCACCTTCCCGGGAAGCACTTAGGTGTCCATTAGCTGACAGGATGCTTGTCAGTGCCCTTCATGGATGACTGCAGCCTCTGTGCTGTCCAGCAGCTCCGGGCTGAGGGACCAGGGTGCCCACTGTGACTGATGATTACTGCACCTGGGTCATTTCACTACTTCGGTGGTAAGTGGAGACAATCTGTCAAATTCCAGTTTGCTCTGCTTGAAGAAGTTTCTGAATCCCAGGAAAGGGGAGGGGAATGAGACCTACTCCATGAGGTTGGCCCTATTTCCATAGAGCCAAAAAACTGGGGTCTCGGGTTCTAGCTTGCTTTTTCATTTTGTTGTTTAGATGTCAGTGTTAGACAATTAAGTAGTCAACCGGCCATGACCTAAAGATATCCCAACCTTGTGTCACACTTATATCTTTAGCATGTGACCCTGAGTCCCTCAATTTAAGTCTTTTCATAAAAGAATTTTGAAAACTCACTGTTCTGGGCACAATATGGAGGAACGAATACTCATAATAATTTTGGAAAATAAAACCAGTACTTATTAAGCATGTGTTATGTACCAGTCTCTGTGCTAAGCACTTTACCTTCACTGTGACATTCAGTCCCCACAAGAATTTCATGAGGGAGGATAAGGTGTGATCCTTATCTTACCCATCAGGAAAGTGAAGGAAATGCAAGTGAAGCAGGTCCCTTTCCCAAGGATTTACAGTACATCAGTGGCTGCTACGGTTTAGATAGATGTGTCCCCCAAAGGCCAATGTGATGAAGGGTTAGTCCCCAAGTGGTACTACTGTGGTACTACTGGGAGGTGTTGAAATCTTCAGGAAGCAGCACGTGGTAGGAGGAAGTTAGCTCATGTAGGGGGCCTGGAGGGGAGACAGTGGAACTCCCGCCCTTCATGGCGTCTTCCCAGCTGCCACAAAGTAAGAAGGTTCTTTTTTTTCTTTCTCTCACTTGCTATTACCGTGGCTTTTATTCTACCACAGGCCCTAAACAATAGGGACAAGTGATCGTGAATCTTTGAGACTCTGAGCCAAAACAAGCCTTGCCTTTGTGTGAACTGATTATATGAGGTTTTTTTTTTTTTTTCCATAGTAGCGGGAAGCTGACTAATACAGTGGCAATTCAGGTTTTGAGACCTAGAGGTTCTTCTGCATGCCCGACCCCCTTTTCATCAGCCAGGTCTCGAGGAACTTGCAGCCTCCTTGGGGAGGACAATAAAGAAACTTCTGGTTTCACTGGAGATACAAGCAACTGTCATTAGTTCAGGACAAAGTTAAATAATTGTTAAGTAGTACTATAAGAAATCCAAATCAGAAACACAAGGGAAAAAAGATGGCTCTAGTTCATGGTGTGTGACAGGCTGAGGGGCATGCCACGGAGACACCTGGCAAGCTCTGCTTCAGGGAGGCAGCACAAAGCGGACCCACAGTGTAGGGAGTAGAGGCTCAGGGTGGCAGAAGAGACTGAATATAATTCACAGCACACTCATGAATGGGTCTAAGTGCAAGCCAAGTTATGTGGATTTTATTCCGCACAATTCAGGTACAATTTATAAATCTTAGAGGCGTGCCACGAGCTTCTTGTGTTGGGGGAGGACACTTTGACATGGCAGGTAGATTCAGGCAAGAGAGGTCAGAGCAGAGAGACTCCTGAGGCCCCAGGGAAAGCTGAACAGGGCCCGTGAGGATGGGCGAGAGAGATGGGGGTCTGGCTCTCCAAAGCATGGGTACCTCTTACATGTACGGTAGAGGAGCTGTGAGTTCTCACAGAGCTGTAGTTATCAGCCTGGATGACACGGGCTGGTATAACTTCTGTCCATCAAAGGAAGACCCAAGGTAGAGCGAGAAAAGCTGTGGGAGATGCTTCAGGCTGAGGATTATGATGCACTTGTAGACTCAGTCTTGATGCATGGTGAGATTCCTGCGGACCCTTTATGTGGAGCTACCCGGAGCTCGTAGTCAGGGAAGAGACAGGAGCCAGTCGCGTACAGATGCTTAACATAGCAGATCAGCAGATGAGGAAGGCACTGGAGAAGGGAGGAAACGGGGATGACTGCGAGCCCCTTCCCACAGGAGCATCGGGGGAGGAGTGGAGGGTGGCGGCAGCGGCCGGGGTGGTGGAGGTAGGAGGCACCACCCGAAGGGCAGAGAGATGCAGAGAGCGGCAGGGAAGCAGCAGCACGAGGCAAGCGCTTTGAGAAAACTTTTTTTTTTTTTTATTGGTTCCAGTTTCCCTTTAAACAAGGCTTTTTGGAGGCACATGATGTGAACGAATCAACTATGCATGGCAAGATAGAAGAATAAAGCAATTCTCCACAGTCACCCGGCTCCAGTCAGATTGCTGAATACAATTTATTACAAACAGAGGAAGATGTGTTTCAGTGTAGCAGGAAGCAGTCAATTAAAGGAATAAAGGCAGAAAAGCTACTGCAGCGGAAGTGTTTACGTTTTCACTTCTTCTGCAGCTGTGCTTTTTCCGCTTCTCAGCTTCCCTGCTATCAGAATTCCCTACTCTGCTCCTTCTGGCTGACAGCCTGCAACAAAACCTATCTGTTTTTCTCCTACATGCTTGTCTTTTTTTTCCCCTAAGAGATCATAGGGCCATATTTTCACATTTTCCAGTTTTTCTTTTTAATTGATGCTACCGTTTGGGTCTGGAATGTTCTCCGAAGGCTCGTGTTGAAGGCACTGTCTTTGATGCAGCTGTGTTCAGAAGTGGCACTTTTAGAGAGTGATTGGGTCATAAGGAACTAACTTACACTGGTGGATGAAACAATTGGTGGGTTTATAATTTGACAAAATTATTGAGAGATGATAAAAAAGGAGGTAAGGCCTTATCAAAGAGAGTGGGTCCTGCCCAGAAGCCTTTGATGACTACGTCTTGTCCCTGCCCCTGTTCTCTGTTTATCACTCTCTTGCTGCTTCCTGACTTCCATGCAGTGAGTAGCTTTCTCTTCTAGACACTTGCATTGCCTGGTTGTTCTGCCTCCCATTGGTCCGTACTAACGGAAGCTAGCTGACCATGGACTGCAACCCTTGAAGCCATGAGCCCAAGTCAATCTTTCCTTTGTTGATTTTTTCAAATGTTCTGATGAATACAACTAACACATAATACAATTATATATAGATATGCATACATTGTGTAATAATGAAATCAGTATTTTAGCATATCCTTCATTTATCCTTTATGTATTTATCATTTCTTTGTAGTAAGAACACTAAAGTTCTCTCTTCCAGCCTTTTGAAGTATTCAATATAATATTAGCAACCATGGCCACTCTTCATTTATTTATTTATTTGAGATAGGATCTAACTCTGTGGTCCAGGCTGGTCCTGAACTCACAGTGTACTCCAGGATGGCCTCAAAGTCATAGCAATCCTCCTGCCTCAGCCTCCCAGTGCTGACACCTTACCATTTTTCCATAAGCACACAAGTTCTCTGTTTAGTAAACTTTAATATGCTTAAAGAGCTCATTCCCCTAGGGAATTGATATTGGAGTATCACCAATTTAAAGCTAGCCCCCCCAAAATACAATGAAACTACAGAAGAAGAAAGAAAGACAGAAGGAAAAACAAAGAAAGAACAGAAAGAAAGAAAAAGTCATTCTTTTGTCTCTCTATCTTCAATTTACAGGTGTGAAAACTAAAGTTAAAATTTTCTAAAATCAAGCGTTTGAATGAAAACGGGGCCACCTAGAGTCAATAATTCTCAGTGAAATGGACCAAGCACAAAAGACTGACTATAGCTGGGTGTCCCTCTTATGAAATGTACAAAGCTAATAACATAAAAAAGGTCCCAACATGAATGGCATGGTAGAAAGAGAGGCAAAGATCAGATAGGAAAGGGGTGAACATATGAAAAAGGGGTGGGCATAAGCACTCACTGACCCCCCCACACCCTATGGTTCTAATTGTTACAGAATTTAGAATTCATGTATTTCAAAAAAGTTTAAATTTTATGTCATGTGGATTTTTTTTTACCAAAATAAAATTAAAGGGAAAATTCTTCTAACATCAAGTATTGTATGTTAGGTAGCTTCAAAACCTTTTCACTTTGTTCCATGTTCCTTTGTCAGTTCCCTTCTTTTAACTGCTGTTGACATCATCACATTCCACTTCCTGTTATCACTGACTGCAGCTCGCTCTAGTTAAGTGACTTACTCCAAACCATAGTGTTAGAAGTTTCTGGACTTCACCTCTAAAATCCCATAATCCCATACTAGCAGACTCAGCCCCATTCCTTAGGGTAAAACATCTCTCTATCTTTGCCTTACGTCTATTGTCTTTGTTTCTCCGGTCACCAGAACCTACTGTATCCCTGGCCGGCTGCCTCCCCAAGGTCATGGCTGTATCTGTGAGCTCCAGTCTCTACTAAAAGTCCTGCCACTTCCCCAAAGTTTGAGTCTCCAAATGCTTGTTCCTCAGCTGCCAAGAGACCTCAGTGATCCTTCAGGGCCGTTGTGCCCACTCGGTCTAGCAAAAGAGAAGCCCTTAAGCCTATGCCCCGGACTCCCATCCCCTGTCCTGTCTGTTCCTTTGAGGCCTGTGCCACTTCCCATGGAGGGGCTGGTTTGGTTCTGTACCTTCCTCGTATACTTCCTCATCCTGCTCCAGTTCCCTGGACCATGATCTGACATAGAACATAGAATTAGTACATAGCAAGGCCAGGACTCCTAACAAATAGACTATCTCTCTTTGCACCGCATCCTGCTTTCTCTTTCATTTCATATATGACCCTTTCAGTGTAAAAGTGGATGCTGCTTCTCAAGGCAGCATTTTTATTGAAAAGAACATCAAGACGATAAGATTAATTACCAAGGTCATTAGGAGGACTAATGAGGGACGAGTTGACGGCACATACTTAGCCCTCACAAAATATTTTACATCACCCAAAGGTTTTAGTCTCTTACCTCTGATCTTCTTTTACTAGCGACCTGCTTTCTTTGTGTGCTAACTAACGTAAAGGGAGTTTGCTGCGGAGCTAAGAACCACACCTGTGAGTAGGTGTTGGAGTAGCAGCATGGTTGAACTCTGTCTGTTGAAGTAACCACTGACTCACACTTTCATTAAAACCCTCTAATCTGGATAAGTAGCAGGGTACTTCTGGCATAGGGATGACATTCTCAGGTAAGTAAAGATGAACATTGAATAAACTCATCGTGAAATGGAATTAGTGGGCCCTAGGTTCACGATTCCACCAAAACCTTTATTAGTCTGTGTTTTCTCTCTCACGTTGACTCTCTTCTAGGAAGATGGAAAAACAAAAATCCCCACATGGAACAAAATCTAATGAGGCCTCTTAGCTGAAATATTTCACAAGAAGAAAGCAGTTCATGCTCGATCTTTTTAGGAACAGTGAATGTACTGAGCACCTGCTAGTAACTAACACTCCATATAGACTATCTTTGTTTTTGTTTTGCTGTGGTTGTGGTGGTACTGGGGATCAAACACAGGTTCTTATGTATGCTAAGCAATTGTTCTATAATTGAGATAAGTCTCCAGCCCCATTCTGTTATTTTGTCCAAAAAAAAAATAGTCTGGGGTGAGAATTTGAAAACATTTTGCACAAAGGAAAGTGAGTTTCCAAGAGACCCAGACACTTCTCTGGGCAACACAGGAAGTAAATATGTGGCAGAACTGGGTTTGGAATGTAGTGCATTTGACTTAAAGCAACTCCACCCCACTCTGCACAGCTGCCTTCCTGTTCATCAGGGTCATGAAATTGAGACCAGGGACTGGAGGAATGGCACAGTGGTTGCTTTGCAAGTCCGAGGTCCTGAGTTTGATTCCCCAGCACCACATAAAACCAAGCATGCCACATCTATAATTCTAGCACTCCAGAGGCCGTGGCAGGAAGATTGCCATGAGTCCAGGCTAGCCTGGGCTCCACAGTGAGTTCAGGGGAGCCTGGACTATAGACCGAGACTCTGTCTAAAGAGAAAAAAAAATTAAGACAAGGGTATTTTCACTGGGGTGACGGCTTTGGGCAGTGAGTTTTACAAGTGACATCGAAACTCTTCCAAGGCAGTAATTGTCAAGTGGGATACTGAAGATCACATTAATGATCACTGAAGCTCAGTGTTAGCTCTGACATTCCCTTCATACCTTTGCTCTGGAGAGGCCTCTGGCCCTTGATCAGAATGTAAGCATGTTTATCCACCCAATCCCTCTTCATGCGAAGCTGATCCCATGTGCATTTTCTGACTTTGGTCTGCGTGGGTTAGGTCCCATGCAGTGGCTCCTTGGGTCCCTGAGCCCCCGTGGTTGGAGATCTGCAGCTGCGTTGTGACTTCACAGGACTGCTCGAGGAGTGGTGATGAGGTATTTGGTGGCCAGAGAAGCCAAGAGAAAAATAAGTGTTCTTTATTATCATTCTGGCTTCTTGGCTCCAGATTTTAGACAAAATAAAAAAGATATAAATTATTTTTTCCTAAGAACTCACTGAATATGCAAAATACTAATTGAATAATGATTCCGATGTCTTTTCCAATTTCTATATTTACTGAGTCTCTAAAAGAGTAAGAGGAATTAATAATCAGGGCCTCCTTTTCAATCTGTACTTTTATTCATTCCCATAACAGATACTGAATGATTGGTATGTATCAGATAACACATTATTAGACACTTATGCTCCCCACTAACATCTCTAACAATGGGCAGTGTTATTGCTCCTAAAGTATAGGTGAGGAAAATAAGGCTCTGGAGCAGTAAGGCATTTGCTTTAAATCACAGGGCTCACAAAAGGCGGTGCTGGGATCCAGTGCATGTTGGCACATGCTGTCGTCTCTGTGAAGGTTCCTTAGCAGGAAAGCAGGGTAAATAAACCTTGCTTCTGGAATAAGGTAGGCCTGGGTCTCTTTACAAGGTAGATACACTTTGCTACAGTTTGGATCTGGAGTGTCCCTCCAAAAGTCTCATGTATTTGAATGTAGTGAGATAACTGTGTTTACGTAAGGCCTGGCTGGAAGGATCAGATGTTTGGGGCTTGAGCTGGAAGAATTGTGCTAACTTGATAAGATTAGGAGTTTGGCGCAACATTGTCGCAGCTTCTTCCTGAGACAGCTCTGGCCTTGTCTGAGTGCAAGACACCAGTTTGCCTCTTCTTTCAGGTTGCTGGTGTCTGCAATGCCGTGAGCAGCTAGTGAGCAGCTCTCCAGTGTCTGCCATGTGCTTCCACCGTCGTCAGCTGGCCACGAATGGATTGTGTGAGGCCTTCCGAAACTTTGAGCTAAAATAAGCCTTTCCTCACTTAAGGTGTGGATATTGTATTTTTTGTCTCAGCAAGAGACAGTACCTAAGACATACATATTACACATATGAGCTGTAGATTGTGGGCAGAGGCCAGGAGACTTATTCATCCTGAAACCTCATCTCAGCTGTGTGTGAGGTGATAGCCACAGTACCTGGCTCTTCGAGGTGCTGTGAGGATCGTAGGAGGCACTTGCAGCGCAGCCCTTGGGGCAGTGTCTGCACAAATCATGCTCATTTTTTCCGGAAACAATTATTTTTAGTCCTATTTCTGACACTGAGTTGAGATGCTGGGAAAGATGCAATTAGGGAGGTACTTAGGGCTCAACAACTGCAGCTGTGTGGGAAAATCAAAGCTAAACTTTCCCATTCATGTTTGTGATTGTCTTCAGCATTGTACTAGTTCAGTGCATTTCACAAATCTTCTTACTATGAAATCATTTTTATCTAGAGATTATACCTTGTATCCTTTGCCATATACCCAGAGGCTGGGAGCATCTCTTCGCTGAGCCCAGAGTCAGGTGGTCCATTGCAAACTGGCGACAACTATAAAACCCAGATGTGTTCCACTGATAGTTCAGAATTACATGGCCTTGAGGACCTTCTGCTGTGGAGGCCAGCTGCGCATTGGTCTTGCATGTAAATGGAAGCATCCATGTGGCAGGATGGAAGCCGGCTGAAGTTTATGAAGGTCTATGTCCACCATACACATTTTCCTTGGAATGTGATCAAAGGGGCAACAGTGACATCATCAGTACAAATGACTGCATCTTCTTCAACCAAGATTGTCCTCTAAACCAATCGCTTTCCCAGACTCCCTGGGATAACCCTATTTCACAATTACAGGACTTTGGGAACTGAAGAGCCACTAAACTACGTGACCACCAATAAATCCTACACACTCCTCAACTGCTCACCAGGGTCTGTCAGTGCCTCCTCAGAGGTAGAGACAATGAAAGGTTTGAGTTACACTGTTGTTCACCCTTATCACGATGTAACTGGTAGAATCTGGGAAGCAATGGGATGATGTCATCTTAGCATCTCTCAGCTTCCCTCATCATAAAACAGGAGATGGGAGTTTTGATGTTTTCAGGGAGCAATCAGTGAAGCAGGCTAGCTAGGCTGACAGTTGCCATCATCCCCGTAATTTAGGCGTCCTCAGAGAGCAGATCCCAGTGGGGATGCTGGCTGTGCTGTCTTCTGCCAGTAGATTTCCTGGGCCTCTCCCTTGCCCCTGTCTCTTCCTGTCCATTCAGTCTGCAGGGTTTAGTTCTTTCCAAGAGTATCCAGTTAGACCATGAGAATGCTGACAGCTTGAGTTCAAAGGCAGAGAAGAAGGTTCTTCGCTAGCCCGACAGGTGTAAAGATGTTAGGACTGCACAGGAATGCCACTTGGGTAAACTGGTCCTCCTTCTCAGGAAGCTGAGAGATGTCTAAACCACCTGGTCTATTAAGGCATCAAATTCTTGTACAAATTGTACCAGGCATTTTTTTCATTGTGGAGACAGGGATTTTGTGAAGATGTCAAACCACATAAAGCCCCGGCAGCTCACAGCATCAGAGACGTCATCTGTGCTTGTCGCTCTGTGAGGCCGAGGTTGCCATGAATACGCTGGGTGGGGGAAGTGGAAACCGAGGGGAGTGTGCAATGCTGCCGAGGCAACAGGTAAACTCACTGCCAAGGGCTGCTAGGCTCTTCTTCCCCAGGTATCTGTTTTCTCATTCTCACCTACAAAGCAGCCAGAAGACTGGCAAGGAGCAAGAGCTGTCTGCATTCAAAGCTCTGGGGGGACTGTTCTGAAATGGACTGGCCTTGGACTGAGCAGGCTTAGGTATGTGGACCACCAATCTTGTCATGTATTGATCACAGAAATTAAAATAACAACATTTAGATCAGGGGGATAAACGCACACTAAGGTAAATTCTGTAGTTGGTACCAAAGCAGATGCTTGTTTATATGTTCTTTCTCGAGGTGGAAGCTCCTGGGGGTGATGATTATAACACGAAGCACAAATGGACGTCAGCAAACGCAGCATTCAACAAGGTTTGTGCCGAGCTAGACTGCTAAATACAGCATTAGGTGAATTTTCTGGTCCCTAAACAAAGAATTAAAGGATTATATCCTAAGAATTCCTCTTTAAATTTGAAGGATTCTACATGTTATGTGCTAATCAATTTATCCATCCATCCACCTATCCCCTCACCCACCCACCAATCCACCCATCCATCCATCCATCCACTATTGGCTTGCCTTTCCACCTCTGGCATCCATCTGTCTGCCATCTTTTCCTCCACTTATATACCTCATTTGGCCTTTCTACGGTCACCAGATAACCCAAACCCCTAAACCATTAGTATTTTGAAGTAACATAAAGCAGATTTTAAGCTCTGCTCTTCTCTTTCTATGAAGCTGCAGCAGGCTGCTTGGAAGCATAAAGGGGACCCAGAAGAGCAAGTAATTAAGGACCAAAGTTGGAGCCAGGCAGCACCCTGGGCAGTAGGGGAACTTCTGAGATGTGACACTTTCCAGATCTCAGCAGTGAACATTGGAAAGCTTTTCACTGGGGGAAGCAGAGAGTTCTTAAATATTGTTTGGTGAGTGAATGAAGGAAGTGGGAGGAAAGAATAAGGAGAAACGTGGAGGGGGAGGATGGCACAAACTCTGACAGAGGATGTTTTGAACCCTCAGAAGACTGGAAATGTTAAACCACTTTAACAAGCGAGCTTGTTTCCTTGGCCTTGCTACAGAGATGCTGAATGCAGGCTTGCCTGATTAATACATCTCGGAGACAAATGGAACCACAGGCTTTTAATTGCTCAATTGCTGACCATCAAGACATGGCTGACTGCCAAAGGCTAATGCTTGTCTGCAATCAGATGACATTCCTCTAAAGGTAAGTCTATTTATTTTTTATTTGTTTTCCAAGTAACAGTGGCCTAAAAGGCATAATTTGAACAAATTATTTCTAACTTGCTTATATCCCTTAAATTATAGATCTGTCCTACGTACGAAGGCAAAGCATAAAGTGAGGAAACACAGCAAAATTAGGAAAACTATTTAAAAGCTTAAGTAATCAATTGGCAAGAGATTATTTCTGAGTTTAAAGGAAAATTTTGCAAGGTTAATGGAAATTGCAATTCTAAAAACAAATGTACAAGAAAATCTATAGATGCTGAAAGCTATGACACTTTGTTCTTTAAAATCATGAACATTTAAGTTAGCCACTTATAAAGTAAAATAAGTAAGAATACAGTATTACAGAAATGGGGTTAGGCATAATCTATAGGAGCAGAAAGGCATCAAGGGTAGCCCCAGACAATAATCAAAACCAAGATATGGTACCTTTGACCTTGGGTAAACCCAGAAGGCTTTGTCTTCCTGACTGTATTTTGTCCACCTGACAAAGTCCCTGATGCTGGCCTCTTTTTCTTGTTGTTGATTTTTTCCTGCCTGTTTCTCATCTCCATTAATCTGGCTCTCACTTCTGATGTGATGTTGGTCTCTACCTGTCTGCTGCCCTTGCCTGAAAGTTTCACTCAGTGAGCACTATCCTGACTTTGCTGAATTCACCAAACAGTAACAGCAGCGAGTGCCCACTGTCTAGCCCACCACACAGAGAGATCCAAAGTCACACAGCCAAGATCAAACAGTACTTTAAATCCTAGTAAAAGCCTCAAATCATTTTAAATATGACCTGTGGGGGCTGATTTGGGTAGCACACCCCTAATCAAAAACTTGGGAATTGAAAATTATTCACAACTTGAAACTTTGAGAATTAATGTGATGACAGAACTAGAAAATTCCACACCTGAACTTCTGTGAAATGCAGTCAAAATGCAGGCTCACTAAAAATTGTTGTATGCAATAATTTCAGTGTATGGAATATACATGAAACATTTTTTTAGACTTGAGCCCCATCCCTAAGGTATCGCATCATGTATATGAAAATATTCCAAAATCTTAAAAAGTTCAAAACCTAAAACACTTCTGATTCTAAGTATTTTGGGTAAGGAATACTCTACCCATACTCAGAGGATGTACTCATGGCAGGGTCAGGTCTGGTGAGGAGGTCCAGGTGGGGCCTCCATGGATGTGGTGAACTTTGCCTCTAAGAAGTACATCCTTGGGGGCAAGATGTGGGCAACCAGGACTAATCTATGACCTTACATTGGCCAATGAAAAATCTTGCTGTATGTTGTAATTTGGATCTGGGATATCCACCCAAAGCCTTGTGTATTTGGAAGAGGACTGATTTAGGGACTGTCTCAAGTGGATTAATCTATTGTTTTCGCTGCATTAAGAGGTGAACAGTGGTTGGTGGGGCAGATCAGCTGGGGCCTAACCTGGACAGGTATATACTCTTCTCCCCAGTCTTTCCGCTTTCCGGCCACAATGGGATGAGCACTTATTCTCTGCCAACCCCTCCTGCCATGGCCATCTTCCACTGCCAGCCAATTGTGAAGAATTGAGACTTCTATACCTGGACCTAAAATAACCCTTCTTTCTTACATTATGAGTGATAGGTCTTGAAACAAACAAGAAAGTGACAAAGATAGTATCCTTAGGGAAATCCTGAAGCAATGCTGCTAAGCCCTACCTGCTGTGTGGCTTGTGTTCTAAGTGCATAGTCTGCATCAGGGATGGTGGTTCCACAGTAAACACAACCAGAGGACAGCACAGGGTGGTACAAGCTCCCCTCTCCATGCAAGGGAAGATGACGGTTGGATAGCCTTTCTCACAATGTGTTCAGGAGACCTCTGGAGTCTTCCTGTTCTTCTCAAACCCCTTGAAGTACAGAGTTTTCATGAGAGTAGGGAATTTTTAGTCTCTGTGCACAACCTATTCACTCAAAGATTTTTTTTTTTTTTTAGAGGCTATGTGATGTTATTGTAACAGTTGAATACAGAAGTAGATATGAACATCTCCTATTGGGACACACACGAAAAATAGGTGTAAAAAATAAAACCATGACATTTAATTTTTTTTTGTCAAAAGCCAAGTTCTTTTTTCATAAGATATTTCCTTCTGTTAACATGTGATGTTACTGCAAATATTAAATAAAGTAATAAATGCATATTTAAATGATGTCTTAGTTTCAAATAGGACAAATAAATTTATCTGGGCCTGTATATACAGTGTATACACATTATTTATCTATCCACCCATCCATCCAACACAAAGGGCTTTTTTTGGTCCTCACTAATCTTTGAGAGTAAGAAGAGGATTCTTCCTAGGAAAAGCCTGTGAACTGCCACCCTGGTGAGGCAAACACAGGCTACAGAACCGTTCTTGAATGCTAAGCGCTGATGTAGACCCTTGGCACCAATGATTATGGACTCTTCTTGGGAATCTGGAGAATGCCGACGCCCAGGGAGGGTCTGCAGGTTTGATGAGGTATGAGGCTAGGTAGCAAGCTGGGAGTGTGAGAATGGATGAAGCTGCAGCTGGACTTACTGCCTTCCCTCACATCCAGCAACCACCGGCTGGAGAGTGAGTGGTTGTGTTTGGCCTTTAAGCAGGCCTAAGGCAGAGGAGGTTGCTTTTACTGAACTTCAAGGCCCTGACTCCCTTACAAAGGCTTATTCTCCTTTCCTCCGTACCTGTCCTTTCCCGAAGATTCATAATAATCCTCATGCTTCCTGCTCAATCTGTGCTCTGGGATACCAGATGGTGAGAAATGGGCCATTTCACTCACCAAAGGAGCTGTCCCCAGGACAGCCACAATAAATATCAGCACAGCTAGTCTGTTC
Organism: Ctenodactylus gundi; assembly: GCA_004027205.1. Lineage (NCBI taxonomy): Eukaryota > Metazoa > Chordata > Mammalia > Rodentia > Ctenodactylidae > Ctenodactylus > Ctenodactylus gundi. The sequence goes on along the minus strand of PVKB01000739.1, from coordinate 385,079 downwards.
TGTCAGCTCACAGGTGGAGGGAAGCGAGTAATGCACAACGCCTACAATAACAGGTGCAAGTCGGCTCACGAGGGCACGCTCCCCTGCATCTTCATTTGCCGCTGCGCCCCACTGGGTCAAGGCATAGGCTGAGAATTGCTTCTCTAAAGTGTTTGGGACCAGAAGTGTTTGGGATTTCAGATTACTTGGATTTGGGAATAGGTACATATATATAACTAGCTATCCTGGGTATGGAACTCAAAATGAATATAAGATTTATTTGATTCATGTACATATTATACACATAGCCTGAAGGTAATTTTATATAATATTTTTAGTGTGTTTGTGTTTTGACTGTACATGACATGAAGTGAGGCTAGGATTTTCTACTTATGGTATCATGTCAATGTTTAAGAACTTGAATTTCAGAGCATTTTGGATTAGGAACATCCCTGGGGTTAATCTAGCCAGGTCCGGTGCCCTATAAAGGCGCAGGCAGCAGTGTGCCTGTGAGGCCATTCTGGGCATACGTGGCCGAGCCAGTGTGTTGCTCACCTGCTGCTCCCACTGTGTCTGCCACTAAGACTGTCATCCTCAATGTCGCTGGTCGCTATAATAAGGCACTGAGGCCCTCAGCAGTTATCCTGCAGACATTCTGTCAAGATTCTCACAAGACTGTATATCGCAGGGTCAGATGAACATGTAGACACAGGACTGAACAGGAAGCCAAAGCATGATTCCTCTGGAGTTTGAAGGCTGTACACATATGTCACTCTGTGAGCCAGTGGTCGGTCACTCAACTCGTGGTGCCCAATGTTTTCCCACTCTTGGAATTCAGGTTAGACCCATAAGTTCAGATGTGAGGAGAATCTGACTTGGCTGTCATTTCTTACCCTGTCTGCTGCCATGGTTGGCCTCAGCCTGCTCTGACTCCCTGTCACCACATGGGTGTGTTTCCTCCTCTTCTCTTGTCCCCAAGACCTCCAAGAGGAAATGATCTCTTCGGGGATGTGCATGCTGTGCATCTTCTGCATTGCTGAGGCATTTCTCCGAGTGTGGTTTGCTGATCTCAGGCCTTCTTAGGATCCATCTAGACATGTGGCATCAAAGGGACCAGTGTGTGAAAACTGAAGGGGAGGTTGTGTTTATAAGTCCCACAACGGTTCTAATGCAGCTCAAATGTAAGCATCACTGGGTAATGATCGTTATACGTTTTCACATTATGATCTTGATTTAGAGGGTAGTTCAAGAGCATACTTCCCTGGGCCTTCCAGGTGGAATGTGTTTCTATAGAAGATTCCAGAAGAGTTCTGATAAGCAGGACAAAGAAGGAGGGGCCCAGTAAACTGCAGCTCAGTTATGGGTAGTGGAATCTGCATACTGGAGTGTGAAAGTCTTTGGGGGCATTTCTTAGAGACAGTGTTGAAGTCACTTCCTTCTATGGTTGGGAAGTAGATGAGGACAGGGTGCATGTATCATGTGAATTTATAGTGACAGCCAGACATAGACTAGTAAATTGCAGTTTTAATAGAGTTCTTGCTGTTGTTTTCCCTGAGACCTGAAACTTATGGTGTGGGGTGACATATGTGTTGACTACGATCTAGGAAATGATTCTTTTCTTCCTTTAGATTTTTATAGGTATTGTGAGACTTTCAGTCTACCTGATTTGTGCTAAGAAAGATGAAGTTATAGATGAGGACTTAACAGTCCTACGTGTGGGTTTCTGTGAGAAGCTAACATATAGCTGGCCCTCTGTATTTGCAGATTCTCAGCCAACCTTGGATTGGAAATAATCAGAAAAATAGATGCTCACAAATAAAATAGAACCGAAGATGCAGGAATATCTTAGGCGGCTTCAGCCATCTGACTCCCCACAGAGCCTCACCTCAGGACTGGAGACTGAACCCAGGGCCTTCTCACCGAGCTACGTTACTCAGCTCCCTTTATTTTTGAGACAAGAGTCTTGTTAAGTTGCTAAATTGTCCAGGCTGGGCATAAACCTGTGATCCTCTAGCACAAGAAGGCTTCCAGAAGATGGAATCATACTAGTGTGTGTATGCTGCTGCATCCAACAGTCATCTGACTGACAAAGGGGAAAGCACGTAAGCTAGAGAAAAGATAGCCTGTGTAGAAGATGGTGGTGGCAAAGTTGGTTATCTGTGTGTAGAAAAATGAATCTAGACTCATATCTCCCATCTTGTGTCAAAATCAAATCAAAGTTGATCAAAGAGTTAGATGTTAAAACAGGAACACCGCATCTGCTGGAAGATACATTAGGCAAGATTCTTTAATACATAGGCAAGGCAAGGACTTTGTGAACAGAATCTCAATAGCATGAGAAGATAACACCAAGAATTGACAAAAATTCTATCAAATTAAAAACCTTCTGCAGAGCAAAGAACAACAACAAAATGAAGAGACAATCTACAGAAAGGGAAATACATTGTTGCCAGCTACAGTTTGGACAGAGGACTAATATCTAGAATATGTAAAAACTCAAAAAATTAGCACCCCCAAAATAAAAGCACACAAAAATACTGTGCCCAATTAAAAAAATGGGCAATTGAAATGAATAAATCCTTCTCAAAAGCAGTACCAATGGCCAGTAACCCGAAAAAACATTCAGTACCTTTGGCCATTAAAGAAATGCAAATCAAACACCACTGCAATATTATCTAACTCCAGTAAATGTGGCTTTCATCAAGAACCCAAAGAAGAGCAAGTGCTGGTGAGACTGGGGGAGAAGGAGCCCTTCTACATTTGGGTGGGAATACAAACTGGCACAACACTACGGAAATCAGCATACAGATCCCTCTAAAACTAAAATGAGGAAATCCACTGGACCCTGCTATACCTCTTCTGGATCTGTCAAACAGTTAAAGACACTGTGCCGTGATGCCTGCACATCCAAGTTTACACCAGTTCAACTCATCTCCATGCCCCATGGGTTAAAAAGGAAATGCAACACATACATACAATAAAATATCACACCATCATAAAAATGGGCACGCTTGAGTTATTTATAGAAAAGTGGGTGGAGCTTGGGACTGTAATACTGGCTGCAATAAATCAGACACTGGTCAAATATTATTACATGGTTTCTTTTCTATGAGCAACACAAAATATAATAATTTAAGTTTAAAAAGGAAACAGTGAGGTACAGAGGTACATTTTGTGGGTGTTGGAAGGGGATCTAGGGTAGAGAATGTGGGGAGGGTAAAGGAAGGCAAAAGTGATCAAAGTAAGATATGGATGTGTACCAGTCCCCCAGTATAGACACAATTATTACGTACTGCAAAAATATACTAATAAAATCAGAAAACGGTAACCAGAAAAGAAGATCTTGTTTCTACTAAATATGTACACATTGCTTTCCGCATTGAGCGGTCCTCTAAATGATAAAATGCAACTATTTATACTTTCTATGTTATTAGGTATTACAAATAGCTTGGAGACAATTTAAGGTATAAGGGAGGGTATGCGTAGATTGTATGGCAACACGAATCCATTTCACAGATGGAACTCGAGCACCCCAGGGCTCTAAGTGTATTGAGACAGGCCAGTGCTCAGCACAGCAGAGCTGAGAGCACGCAGAAGACGCTGAGGCTTCGTGACATCCCTTCCGGAGCCTGGTCCCTGCCAGCCTCCTATGTCCTCACAGCCTGTCCCTGCGATGGCTTCCAGCACCTGTCTTTGGCGACTCTCCCTTCTCCTGGATTCTTGAATTCACTCCGAGGACCCAGCTCTTCTTCCAGGGAGCAAGTGCAGTCCTGTCCCCTCCGAACTGCCAGCCTCCTGAGCCGCGCCCTCCCCAGCAGCTGCGTGGGCAAGGGACGTCAGAGAATCACAGGAAATTTCCTTCTCAAGGACAAGTGGGATCATGTATTTAGACACCTGTCTGTGTCCATCTTCTAAGATCTCAAGGTCTTTAATCTATGTCTTTCCCGGGCGGGGATGGGAACATGCATTTGAAATGACAGGCAGAATAACAAGAGAGAACTAAGAAAATCAGGTAAAAAAAAATCAAGGTCACAGAAATTACTGCACTCATTGAAGGAACACGTAACTGACAAGCTCAGCACCTGGCCTGCTGCACAAAGAAAGGCTGTAAGTGCCACGTTTACTTTGGGCTAAACATCTTTTCCTTTGGGTCTTCCTATCTCCTTCATTTTTTTGTCCCTGTGAGCAGTCACAGTTGTGGCAGACGCCAGGCTGGAGAGTGTAGGGAGACTCTGGAACATGCTGCTGTTGGGACAAATTGTGTGGAAAACTCACACTCCTTGATAAAACGGCAGCGTCAGATAACACATGGAATATATCTTTCTCCTTGAAGAAAACTTAAAGAAGAACACAGTAACTTAGCAACTTCTAGGAAATCTTTGCTGTTGGGATTCAGAGGAATGGGAAACACAATACTTTTGTGTGTTAAAATTGCCCTAGTGAGCAGTAACATTTTAAATTTGAAATATTGTGTTTCAATGGGCATAGTAAACGTAGAAAATCATAATTTCTACAAAACCTAATACACTGTATATTTTTCAAATATTTGAAGACAACAGATTTTTTTTTGAGACAAGGTCTCCTTTTGTAGTCTAGGCTGATCCTGATTCATTATGTAGCCCAAGTTGACCTCAAACTCCGCAATTCTCCTGCCTCAGTCTCGTGAGTGCCAGGATTACAGTGGCGTGTGCCACCCCGCCTAGGTAAGACACGAAGAATCTTAAAAACCCACCAGGGAAAGGATTATTTTAGCTGCCTTTGGAATGAATTTGTCAATATATGTTATTTGGCTTTAAACTTTGAAATCTTGATATCTTCAGTTCTGCCATTAAGCCTCATTTCCTTTCAAAGATATCTTTTTTATTTCCTCTGGAAGGTAACTTTAAAAATCAAGGTCTATAGTCAGTCTTGTGTGTTTGGTCCATTTCACTGAGCATTACTGACTCAAGGTTGCCCCATTTTCATTCAGATCTTTGTATCTATCCTTGATTGTGGCTGCATAGTATTCCATTTATGTATGGCATAAAAAGGTCCCAACATGAGTGACAAGGTAGAAAGGGGGAAAATGGTCAGGTAGGGAAGGGGTGAACCTTTGAAAAAGAGGTGGGCATAATCGCTCACTGATTCCCCAAGCCCCATGACTCTAATGTGTCATAGAATTTAGAATTCAAAAATAAGAAAAGGAAAAAATTGCGGTCTGGAGAGGTAAATGATTTACCTAAAGCCACACAGCCAGTGAATGCCCAAGCAAAGATTAACACCCCTCTTCAACTGTGTTCTTCTGCTGCACGATGCTCTCTCATTTTTTTATATCTTACAAACCAAGAACAAATCTATTCTGATGCATTACAAAAATTGCATGCTGCTTTGGATCAATGTGGAAATTCATAAAGACAAAAAATAATATGTGCAGAGTGACAGTGCTGGACCAAATATCTGAGCAAGGATTCTTGTCTCCTGCCTAGTTGGCATTTTCTTCCTGATTTGTGTGGGTAGGACATGGACAGGGTGCGCCATGGCTCAAGGAAGGTCTCGTCGCCTCCTCTCCGCAGCTGCCAGCAGGTGAGGTGACTGGGCTGTCGCGCCTGTTGGCCGGTGTGGGTCAGGGTTTTGCCTGGGGAATGCTTTCCAGGACTGGGAAGAATGTTCTTGCTGTTCCATTTTCTCAGAGTGCATAGTATCTGTGAAAGTCATCTGAGGTCTTTTCTGCATATAAAAATTATTTTGTTTATATAAAATTACATAAAATTATTTGCTATGAGGGAGAGAATGGGAAGGCTAAAGGGAGAGGAGAAGGATTGTAATGTTGACGCAAATATAGGTGCATAAAATACCTAAGCTCAGTGTAACTATTGTGTAACACACACACACACACACGTGCATATTAATAAAAACGGGAGAAAGTTACCCGTTATCATACCTTTTGAAAAGCACTAGATAAGTTATCCTTAAAGTTGGGGAGCTGCTGTCAAGCACTGCTGTAGTGCACACAGGAAGGATCCTACAAAGCAGAGTCCCCCACCATGTGGCCTAGTAGGAGCCTAGCAGAGGGCTTCTGCCAGCGGCCCCTGAACCCACAGCATGGACCAATACATGAATCCAGTCTGGGCCTGGACAGGCCTGGGAGGCTCTCAAGGCTTGCAGTGAAGCCAGATGAGCACTGATCAGAAGCTTAGTTGAAATCAGTGGGCTGTGCAAAGGGACTTGGCACACGTGGGTTTAAGAGTGGGGCAAAGGCGTGCCAGTGTGTGCACATGTGTGCACCGTGCATATATGAGTGTATGTGTGGTGGGGTGCAAAGGCACGAGCTCCAGGAGGACATAAAACGGCTCCTTTCATTAAAGGCACAGCTCTGATGGTGGCAAAGGCACACCCTTCTAACTGCAGCGGAGTGACTGTGCTCATTTCTGACCACGCCCTTTGGCTACCTGTTGTTTTCTGGTTAAAGCTTCCACATCTTAGTTTAGCCCACTGCAAACTGATGCTCGCTTGAACCCAGGTTTGCTGTGCGCAGGTGGGCGCTGGCAGCCTTCTGAATGCTGCGCTGGGAAGGGCTGTGGCTTTGCCTGCATAGTTTCCTGGAAACCTTTCTGTTGGGCCCACACAATAGATGTGTGATGCAGGAGAAAGAATGTTTAAACATGACTTGCGTTATTTACACATTCATGTGCTAGTGAAGAAGCGATGTGAACATCCACAGCCCACCTGTTTGCAATTTTTCCCATAAAAGAGCATAACTGAGGGGAAAAGTTAATTTTGTTCTGAGTTGCTAGATTATTGCATTGGTTTTGGCATTATGTGTGGAGACAGATTTAGGTTATTTAATTTTACAGATATAATGGAGAAGAATTTGTTCTATGGAAAAAGACTCTAAGCATTAACATTTCTGAAAATAAAATTAAATAAAATTTCTTTTATCTTGGACTATTTTGTTTTGGTGGCAAAAGTTCAATTATTGCCCAGGAAATGAAAAGATGATGGTGGTTACTGTCATATGTTGGATTAAACCTTAGACTTTACTTAAAAATGGTATGAACTATTCAGCCTATTACTGTAGCTGAAAAACCCAGAGATAAATACATGAAACTTCTTTGAAGCATAGTTTCAGCTGTACAGTACTATTAAGCCTCATTAATTAAAACAAACAAAACTAGCCCGAAACTTGGCTGGAATTTTAATATGAACACATATTTGCATTCAGGATACATTTTTCTCTGAAGACTAACAAAACAATTTCTATTCTGTTTTACCTTCACATTTGTAATTTGAATTTTGAGTATAATACAAAGTCCTGTTTGTTGCAGGTCTGGTCCTCAGGCTGTGACCCCATAGAGGAACAGTGGAGTTGGGGTCTGCCAAGAAGAAGTTAGGCCAGTAATGGCATTCCATGGAAAGGGATTTAGGACCTTCTCTGCTTCCTATCTGTTTCTTTGCTTTCTGGGCACCATGAGGTGAGCATCTTGTTCGACCAAGCCCTCCTGCTATGATGTTTGCCACAGATTCAAAGACAAAGTGCCCAGATGACCATGGACTGAAACTCTAAAACCGTGAGCCAAAATAACCCTTTACTCCTTTGAACTTATTGGCTCAGTTATTTTGTCACAGCAACAGAAAGCTGACTAACATACTGTCTTAAAGTCAACACTCAGGAGTGAGGAATGCAAACAAACAAAAAGGTAAGGTAGAGAGGTTGGGACAATTGTGAAGTAGGTGAAATCTTTCTCTAGACTTATTTTCCTGGCTTGTCCTTGTTTCTCTTATCCTTGCAGAAATCTGGTGGCATTCTTCCCTTTCCTTCAGTCCACTTGTACTCTCAAACGATTGCATTTGACCTGAATATTTTATCACACTGATTTCATCCTTACCCACTGTCTCAGTTACTTTTCTGTTGCTGTGACTCAATACTCAACCTCCACAAATTTAGGGGAGGAAAGGTTTATATTAGCTCACCGTTTCAGAAGGTAACAGTTCATTCATGGTGGCCGGCAATAATGGAAGTGCAGGGCAGGGACAGAGGTGGAGGCAGTTTCTCACGACATCACAAACAGGAAGGCCAGTCGAGACTAGTTGAGACTAGTCCTCCCAGGAAGGCAGGACACAGCTTATATGTCCTTCCAGGTCTCCTCCCAGCAATTAGCCCCTCCTGGATCCGGGTGTGGAAGGTGTGGCAAACCCCCACTACACGCCGTTAATCCTAATTTACACACCATTAATCCAATTTACATGCCTGTAATCTACCCCTCCAGACTAGGCTCCAATCTCCCAACAGCACGTGGTTCCATAGACATCTATAACATTTAAATACACGAGACTTTTGGGGGACATTCCAGATCTAAACCACAATACTAACATACCTTCCCCTTGCCTTCTGTCCTAATAAAATATGTGCTGGGCATCTGCCTAGAACCAAGTGATGCACCAGTATGAAAAGGGTTAGTTACCTTTGCTGCTGTGATCTTCTCCAGATAAACAGCATGTGTATTTCATAAGAGGCCTTGAGTCCCAGAAGGACAGAGTTATATGAAATTTGTGAGCATAATGTCAGGTCAGTAGGAAAATAATTTATGGAAGGGCATGTTACATTGAAATCCTAACCTACAAAGCGAACACGTTGGGAGGTGGAGGCCTCGTTGTGGGTAGAGACAGAGACAGCTTGCTTCCTCTCTCTACTTTCAGCCATGGGAGGACAGAGAGAAGGCACTGCCTGGAAACCTGGGTGTTGGCCCTTGTCAGACATCGAATATAATCCTAGTCTCTAGGGACCTCAGAATGGTGAGAAAGACGTGTTTTTTTTTTTTTTCTTAAACTACATAATCCGTGCTGACTTGTTCTATCAGCCTGAACTAAAATTTAAAGCAGTTTTCACTCTCTCTCTCTCCTTTCTCTCCCCCCCCCCCCCCTTTTGTAAGTCTAGATCTACTACAGGATCAGGCTACATGCTGTTTTTCACATAGGCAAGAGGCTGGATGAGACTCATGTAGGTAAACTCGTCCAACTTTGACTCTGTGATCAACTCTTGCTTCTTCAGCCCACGCGTGCCTCACATTCTGCTGAGTGACCTTCTTGCAGCTGGCTGAGGGCGAGGCCCCTGTCCTCTCAGCAGCCATCATGATTCCCAGCATTCCCTTCCTGTTCCGACTTCTGGACACCCCCTGGCTGGTTCCTTTGCTTTCCTAGCTTCCGCAGCTGTTACTGATCAGGCTACTCGGTCACCTGTTGATTTCTGCTCAGTTTCCATGCCCCACTTTAACCCCAGCAGATGCTTATTTGAATTCCGTTGTGCTGCACACAGGCAGGAGACAGCAGCTCTTTGAATCCAGCAATGAGAAGGGCCCTGGCTTTCTCTGGAATTTCCTGAAAATCCTGCTACTGAGATCTAACAACAGAGAAAAGAATTTCTGTGGCAAGATAAAATTTAAGTATGACTACATTATTTACACATACACAGTGCCTGGTAAAGAAGTGAATGCTCACAAGGCATTCACTTGAAATGAAGATAATCATTGATTACATTCCTAGTCTTCTGTTTGATAACACCCTTGCCCACACCCTGAGCTTCCATAATGCCACACTGCTCCCAGTTTTTCAGACAACTACACTCTTCTCCTTTACGGCCATGCTCTTGCCACAGCCTAGACTAGCTCTCCCTCCATTTTCTGCTTGCAAACTTCAAATCTGTGAACTCTTTCTCCATGCAAATCCAGCGTGAATTTGAGGGTTCCACCCCCAGCCCCTTCCTAAAGCTACTCAGGTGATTTGAGATCTCCCTGAGGTGGAGAGATTGCTCATGATTGCTTTGATTTATATAGTAGGGCTCGTTGTCTGCACATTCATTATTTGCAAGACATAATCATCACTTCATGGTGAGGGAAGATATTACCAATAGATTGACCACATATGTGTCATGTTATGCCTCCCCTACTAACACTAGTGTCTATTTTGGTGGCACACCTCGGTCAGCCTTACGGATTTTTGGATGCAATTTCGTGCAAAGTGATGACAAAATGAAAGTTCAAAAAAAATGGTGCCTTTCATGAAATCTATAACATGAATGCAGGGAAATTCCAAATCACAAGGAAGAAACCAGAATCTAGAGAGCAGAAAATTGAAGAAGGGAAAGCCTAGAGTGGTAATCGACAACCTGATAGGTATTCTTAGAACGAAGGGTGTGGACTGAATAAGAGAAGCTATGGAAATGCTGGTGAAACTTGTGTGTGCCTTTTAAGTAACTGTTTATAATCATGCTGTGAAACTCAAGCTAGAAGTAAAAGGTAATATATCATGCTGTTGTGTCATTTGTTTCCAAAATTATACTCACGCCCTCTCTCAACATATGTAGTTCTTTGTTCTATGAATCAGAACATGGTCTAAGACTAACTTATGACTTATGGGATATAATAAAACAAACCTATTTTGAGATTTTTGGTTTATTTTTCAATATAAAGATTGTCCTTTTTATATTTATGAAAGCTATTTTAACTTGTCTTTTTTTTTTAACCTAACAGTAAGACCCTACTAGAGTAAGGTACTCAAATGCCTACACACCTTTCTAGGCAGTAAAGCACCTTGCCAACAAAAACTGCCTTGTCATTTCACACCCACACAATGCAGTCAGTGTTCAGGGGGATGGCACAAAGAGAACTAATTACAACAATACAAAAATTAGTTTTTCCTCTGCTTTGATGGTCATTAAAATGCAATCCTTTACTTTTGTAATCTTGACTATAAAACCTACAGCTTTTCTTTTGTTCATTTCTTATGTCTATTTCTCACGTTTATTCTGCTTTCCCAAGAAAGCTTTCCATGGTCAATGTCTGCTTTCTTAAATCCTCCCTGAGCTCAGAAAGGCAACGTGCTTGGGTGGGTACCAACTTGGCAGAGAAGCAAGGAGTCAGGGAGACACATGAGCATAATCTCAAGTTTTCAAAAAGAAAAAAATTCTAGCACTCCTTTATTTACCTCAAAAGAAGAAGCACTCATATTTTATGAATAGTGCTTTAAGGTAGTTGGAATGCTCGTTTTTCAGTATTGACTCGATTTCCATGCATAGAGTTTTCAGCTGAAACTAGGAGTTGGTGTGCCTAACAACAACCTTGACGTTCTCGCCGGTGACAGTTTTTCCACAGCTGTATTTTGGTGAGCAGAGCAGATCAAACTGCTATAAGGTTTGTATGTATGAAATATAGAGGAAAACATTTTCTTAATGTTTACCAAGAAAATTTTCAACCAAATCCAAGTGAAAAGGCCACTGTCCTAAGCCTCGGCCGCCACGCAGCCTCGAGCACCTCGTGCTGCTATTGCTTCATCTTTGCCCGTGCAAATGAAACCTCTGTGCTTTCTGGCTTTTAATTTCATTTCTTCCTTAAGTATACTCTACTCAGATGGCATCTCATTCTTACATCCTTCAGAAGAGAAATACCACTAGCTAGTCTTGAGCAATCTCACATTTTAGAATTTCTGCTTTATTAAGCTGATTATATTTTTGTGCTCTTCTGGGGAGGAGAGGGCGATGTGCCCTTCACAGTACATTATTTTAGAAGACACACACGCTTTGTTGTCCCACTTTTCATGATGCTGAGACAGCCCGTTAACTACACTATGAAGTTTTCCATCAATCTTTCATCAGCCGGTTTCCTCCAAGTAATGATCCTTGTTGAATCTATTATTTCCTTCGGAGATTCAAAATGACAACGCACCTAATTCTGTGATTCTTGCCAGATTTATTAGGACAATTTCTTCTTAAATAAGAGCTTCTTACTAACCTGGGAGTTGGTTCCCCCTGAAGCACAGTTTTTACAGGAAAGACAAGATAAATGCTTAGTTTATTTCTGAATTGCCAACTTTCTGACATCCCAGTTACTTTCAAAATGGTCTTCTCCTTTTAGGTTTTTTCTTTTATTTTAAATAGCAATTCACATATATCGATTTTGAACATATTTAATGCATATACATCAATGTCATTTATTGTTTGTTAACCTAGATGGTGTCAACCTAGGACAGTGGAAGCCCCATCACGACGTCTTGGGTTCCTTCTGACAAGACCTAGAGGCGTTGGTAGCTTTGACCTCTGGGACAAAAGCTGCTGGCCCATCTTGTGGGTCTTCCCCCTTTCACTGAGTTCGCCTTCTTTTGAGGATGCCTGTTTTGGTGAGAAGTAATGGCACGCAGGGCTCATGGTGCTGGGCTACCATTTCTTGTGTTCCATTCTAATAAAATATATAGTTTTTTAAAAAATTCATGACTCATATTGATGTGTCCAACCTAAACTGGAAATAAGCTTTTTCTTTTTCATCTCTCCTTTTTATACTTATAACTATTTTTTATACTGACAGCCTTGGTCCCTAAAACATGAACATATTATGTTTATTGCTCCCAGATTGTTTCCAATCTATGGCCCATCACTTTTTTGCCCTTTTTTTTTTTGTTGTTTTTTGAATCAAGAGAACCTGTCTTTGGTCACATATAAAATGAAATACACACACACACACACACAGAGAGAGTTAACATATGTAAGTACTACAACTTCCTTTTAAAAATTTTATTATAATGTTAAGGAAATGACAGGCCACAAACTGGACACATCTTTACCCTTTCTAGGATCATTTCATGATCAATGATAATATTACCTTAAAATTTTGAATATCAAAGTTACTGAGAAATTTTGTTGTTGTCATTTGCTTCTATTTTCTTTTTTTGAAGATCCCATCTCACTAAGTCACTGTAGCCAAAATACTGGCTTAAGACTGTTTGAAGTAACTTTTTTCTTTTTTAGGTTATTTTGTTAACTTTGCCTACAAAGAGATTCACACATATACTTTATTTTTAGGTTTTTATTCATTCATGTTTATGTTTTAAATATGAAAATCATATTTCCAAAGTCAAATCTATACAACAGGCATATTTAGAGACATACTAGCCCATTACCTCCCATTTTCATTAATTTAGTTTGCCCATCTATTCTTTTGTAAAAATAAGGATGTGTGTGTGTGTGCATATGTGTGTGCATATGTGTGTGCATATGTGTGTGCATATTTTTCCTTACAAAAGTGGGCATGTTATACATATTTTTTCTTTTAATTTAAAAATTTTAATAACATATCCTGGAAATTGCTCCATGTAGAATATAATAGATTTCTTCTTTTTTATAGTTACATTCTATCATATAGCTACAAGATGAGATAAAAAACCCATGGTGTATGTTTAAATATTTAAAAAATGAATTACAGTAAGAATGACATGGCACTAACTATTCTCAGAATACCACACATCACTCTGAACACACCTAGATCATCACTCTTGCCACTTTTTGAAGGAGTTCTGGAAGCCTCTTTTATGAATGCTGTTTGTGTGTGTGTGTGTGTGTGTGTGTGTGTGTGTGTGTGTGTGTGTGTGTCTGCCACAATGTTCTGAAAGTTTAGGGCAGTTTTGTTAAATAAAAAAAACAGTTATGTAGCGTCCTTTTCTACCTTCTTTACCAAATCTGGCACAGTGTGACTTCTGACACTTAGCCAAAGTCAAAACAACCACGAAAGGAAAATGTTTAAAATTGAGTCAGAATATTGAAGCACTCAGTGCAGATGAAGACATGAAAAATGACTTTCACAACTCTTGCATGCAGTGCCAAAAAATAGTGGGATAAATGTGACTGAAAAGAAGACTATTTTGAGAGGGTTTAATAATAGTGTGGCTTTAACCATAACATTTTTTAAAAAATTTAAACTTCATTGTGTTTTTTGATCAGAAATTCCAACTTGTATCAAAATTTATTCAACTTGCTTCTTGTCAATGGAAAATTGGGTTGATTTAAATTTTGTTATTAAAAACACTGCATTGAATAAACTTATGCACACATTGCTTTGTGTCCTGGAGGTGTATCTTCAGAAAGGGTTGCTGGGTAGATGGGGAAGGCACTTGTGTCTCAGCTACTTCCAGCTCTGCTCTGGGGGAGGGGAGTTATTTCTGTGGCACTCAGCAGCACACAACTTCCCTCCTGCTGTTGTGGAGACACAACCCAGATGTAAAATGTTTTCAAATATTTGGCATTTTGTCACTGTTACAGGAAAGCAATCATGACACAGTGTAATGTTGACGTGGCTTCTCTTATTATATGGGAGGCAAACTTTTTCCACACTGAGACATTGAAAAAAAAAGTCAAAGTCTGGGATTTTTAAAAAATAATAAAAAACCGTACTTTTAAAAGTACTTTAAAAGCAAAGTGCTTCATTAAACTTACCACATAACCTGCATATTTGCGGCCTAGAATTAATTTTTAAGTTTAACAATATGGCAGAAGGAGAACAAGAGGGTAAGGATGACTTTCAAGTTCCCTTTCTCCTTTACTTGTATTGCTGGGCTTGCTTGGATGACTTTGTTTCTCAGAGTACCCAGCAATGCACAAGGAATAAACTCACTCACAATTCCATCAAGGTGCAAAGGATGCAACCAGTCAGCCCGGCAGTGCCAGGAATGGGCAAAAGTAAAGAGAAGCAGGGAGATGTAATGCAGCATGCTATATGTTGGTATGTGAGAAAGCAGTTGCCTTCATCACTTTTTTTGTTGCTGGGACAGAATACCTGACATCCAAAAATTACGGGAGGGAAGATTCATTTTAGCTCACAGTTCAGAAGGTTTCAGTCTGTTCGTGGGTGGCTGACAATGGTGGAAATACATGACAGAGGAACAGGCAGAGAGCTGTTTACAACATGGCAGACAGAAAGCCAAGTGAAGGAGGAAAGGCCGAGCTAGAGCATATCCTTCAACATCCTCAGTGATCTGCCCCTCTGACCGGGCTCTGCCTCCCAACAGCACCTGGATCTATAGGTAACCCATGACATCCATATACATGAGGCTTTTGGGGACATATTCCAGATCCAAACCATAACATTCCACCCTTGTGCCCCAGAAAACTCATGTTCAATTTCTGTGCAAATTACATTTACTCCTTTCCTAGGAGTTGAAAAGTTTTATCAGTTCCAGAATTGCAAAAAAGTCCAAGTCCAATATCTTTTTGAGACTCAAGGCCAACTCTCACTTGTTAGCCCCTGTAAAAATCAAAGAGCTAAACACTTGCAGCATACAATGGTACAGAATAAATATTTCCATTCCAAACATCCCAAAAGGGAGGGATAGGGGGATAGAAAGCAATCAGATCAAAACAAATTTTAAAGCCAATGGGAAAAGGGTTAAAGCCTATAATTGCATTGAATCCTATAGTTTGGTGTTTAGCATTTGGGGTAAACCATGGTGAGATGTGAGCCCCAGAGGGCTACAGCACTGCCTCAGCTGTCATTCTACAGCTTCTCCTTTGGGCTCCTTTGGCTCTGTTCACAGCTTAGGCCTTCCTCAGCAGACAATCCATGTTTCTGTCACCTCCAAATTTCCAGGGTCTCCACTGCACCGTAGGCTTCTCCTTTGCAACATCACGCACTGCCCTCCCAGGGGCACGCTGCCTGGCCTCCAAGGCCTTCTCTTGAAATCTGGGTGGCAGCCTCCATGAATCCACAACTCTTGCACTCCATGGGTCTGTGAAATCAGCACCACGTGGATGTCACCAAGGTCTGCATGGTTTGAGCAGCAGTCGGGTCCCCTTGGACAATTGCTGCTGAAGCCTCTGAGTTCTAGATGCTGAGCTCCAGCAAACATTTTCCTCTCGGGCCCTATAGAATGCCCTGTTGTACTCTTCTTAGAACAAGTTCTGCCTTTCCTTCATGAACTGGTAAAGGGTGGGATCTACAACTGAGATGTCCTTAAGGTATATATTTTATGATCCTGATTCCAAGTACTTGGCTTCTTTTTATTGATAATCTCTTTAACAACCAACCATTTGTTCTTCTGCCATTTTCTCCTGCTTCTCAGTGTAGATTTGGCTAAAAGCCACAAACAGTACCCATGTGAAGGTGTAAACATTGGGTTGCTTTGAAATTTCCTCTGCCAGATTAAATAGTTCACCACCTTTAATCACAGCTTCAGGCAAAGTCCTAGGACAAAGACAAAATGCCCAAACACTTTTTTTTTTTGTCAGAGCATAACATGCATGGTCTCTAGGCCACTTGCCAATACAGTTCTCCATTTCCTTTGAAAATTCTTGAGCCCAGCCTTTCCAGTCCTCACTTCTATCAGTATTCTGGTCTCCTGAGCTCTGACCAGAATCTCCCATCAAGTTCAGCTCACAGCACTGTAAGACTTTCCTAGCAGGCATCTTCCAACTTTTTCAAACTCCTCCTGCAAATTCATTTCAAAGGCTTCTAAACCACATGACCAGGTAAAGTCACAGCAATAACTCCACTTTTGGTCCCAATTTCTGTCTTAATTACTTATTCGGGATTGGGACAGAACACCTGGTATTCAAGGCTTAAAAAATGAAAGACTTATTTTAGCTCACATTTCAGAAGGTCTGTCTTTTCATGAGTGGCTGGCAACGGTGGAAACACTTGGCAGAGGCACAGTCAGAGAGCTGTTCACAACGTGGCAGATGGGAAGCCAACTGAGGAAGGAGAGGCAGAGCTAGTGTACACTTTTCTAGGTCCTGCCCCAGTGATTCACCCCTTCTGACCAGCCTGCTTCCTGAGAGTAAATGGTTACGTTGATTTCCCACTACATCCAAACATGCAAGGCTTTTGGAGGACATTCCAGATCCGAACTTCAACAGTGATACCAACGCTAATTGTTTATTTGCTTGTTTTTGTGATATTGGGATTAACCCCAGGGCATTTGCATGGAGCTATATCCTCAGCTCTTTTTAATTTTTTGAATTTGAGACAGGGCCTTGTTGAGTTTCAAAGTTGCCCAGTCTGGGCTCAAACTTGCCATCTCCCTACCTTGGCCTCTATGAGTGCTGGGAATGGTAGTGTGTGCCATCAGGCAGAGCTACAAACCCTAATGTGCAGTTGCATGTCCATAGCTGTAGCAAAATGAGATTCTCACCACCATTTCCATAGTCTGAACTTACTGAAAACTGGGTCTTAATGAAGGAAGAAATCCCCAAGAGTCAATTTCACAAGTATTGACACTATCAGAGTCTCTTACATGTTGGAGAGAAAAACATTCATTGATGCAAATTAAAATATATGCTAAAGGAAGAAAAATATAATGCTTACTTTGTAAAATTATTTTTCTCAAGGTCTTCTAATAAAAAATCAAATTGTATTTAAATTATATTTAAGTATTTAATATATATTTAAATATATTAAGATAATATATTTAAATATATTATATTTAAAAGGACTGCATTTAAAAATATTAAATAGTGCTTATCATTAAGCTTTTTATTGCTAGTCATAGATGTTCAACCAAAATTGACAAATTAAGTCGATACTTAATGTCTTCACTTTCAATATGGTTCATATAAGCATCACCAGAAGCGTATCTGAGCCAGAAGCCTCCACAAGTTCACAAATGAGTTGTAGTTTTTTGGCCCATGGATAGCCTTAATGAACACTGAGATAGCGATGGGCCAGTTTGCATTTGTGAAGACATGTCCTTTCTCAGCATTTTTGTCCTGGGATCAGAGTACTTTCAGAGGCCCCTGGACCTTGGAGTAGAGATGGAGAAAGAATTTGGATGTATGGATTTTAGTAGGCACTAGAAACCCTACAACAAGGATGTGTTTCTAAGTAACTGGAAACGGCAGTAACTAAGCAGAGACTAGTGTGTTGCCAGGGACTTAAAAGACACACTTGCACCTTCACATTATTTCTACAGACATTTAATAAGTACTGGGATGCGAAGAGCCTGGCAAACCAGAGACACTCAATAAATACTTGTTAAATGCGTAAATGACCGCTAAACCCTGGAGAAGACTCTACAGGAGATAAAAACCTAGCACTGACTTTATTTTCCTCATATGGATGGTACAGTGGATTTATTCCATCTTCTCTTGAAATTTTATATGAAAATGCCCTTCTTCCAATGCATCTTCTGACAGTCTCCACAAGACAGAATCCATTAGCTACTCTGCAGTCTTCATTTTATACTGTCTTATTTTAAATGGTCAATTTTATGATAACCTGAGGCCTTCTGAACATTGTATGAATTCCAACTATGTAACAGGAATCTTGGAGCTAGGAAGAAATCATTTTTTATCACTACCGAGATTCTATTTGTTTGCTAAGGCTGCTGTAATAAAGCACCCCAGATTAGATGGCTTTGGCAACAGAATTTCCTGTCTCATAGTTCTGAGGAATGGAAATCTGAGATTAAGGTATTGGTAGGACTGTGTGTATTTTGCAGGTGTTAGGGGAAGATGGGTCTACCCTGCCTCCAGAAGTTTCTTAGCTTGTGGCAGAGTCTCTACAGTCTTCACAGTGCATCTCCCCGTGAGGACACGTTTGTGCTCAGGTTCCCCCTCTCTGAAAGAATACTCACTGTATAAGATCAAGATCCACCACAATGATCTCATCTAGACTAATAACATCCGTGGGGACTTTATTTCTGAATAAGATCACATTCTGCAGTACAGGGGTTTAGAATTTCAATGTATGAATTTCTGGGTATTCCAAATGCAACCTCTAAGAGAAAAAAAAATCTGTAAAAATCAGCTTACTACACCTAAATGCATGAGTGCTATCCCTGAAGGTAGATCCGAAAATGGGATTAATAGAATTTACCATGCTCTCACTGTCCTATGAGGTGGGTGTGGCCAAGGAAGTCTCTTGCTGTACATTATATGGATTTTGTCTCAAAATTCCTATGTTGAAATCCTACCCAATAAGGTGATGTATCAGGACATGGGGTCTTTTCAGAGGTGAGTAATCCAGAATGAAATTAGTGCACCCCAAAAGGAATTCCAGGGGGGTTGTTCAACCTTTTCATCATATGAACACACAGCAAGAGAGCTCCACTAGTAGTGAGCCAGAATAGGTCCTCACTAGACATTAAAACTGCTAGCAACTTGCTCTGGAAATTCTCTGTAAAAAATAAATCTCTGTTATTCATAGGCTCTTCAGTCTATGTTATTTTGTTATAGCATCCTACATGGGCTGAGACAGCTGCCAATGTGGAAAATTTAAGCTGTCAATATGGAAAATATTGCTTTTTGTGGACTGGAGACTGGAGCCAAGGGCTTTTGTAAGGATCTCCAACCCCAGCCCGTTTTCATTTCTGGGTTTTGACATCAGATCTCATGGAGTCACTAGGTTATACAGATCGTGCTTGGACTCGCAACTCTCTTCAGACAGCTGAAGTTCTGGGATTGCAGGTCTGTGCCACGAGGCTCAGCACTGCTCTTTTTTAATTCCAGAAAAGGCCTCTTGAGAGTGTGTCATTAAGATAAAAGCTGTATGGTGATTTTAATGAGGAATTATATTATCAGGATGTTGGGAAACATGTACTATCAGATTAATACAAATAATATTAATATTTAAGGTTACTATGATTGCAAGTATTTAAATACATGGTGAAGCCAACCTCCTATATACCACAGGGACTTGGGTGATCTTCTGTCTAGTAAAACCACAATTTAACTGTTGAAAGTTGTAAAACAAACAAACGACAACCCCCAAAATAACCACTCAAGTACCCTGAAAGTTGGGGAGTAACATTTCAAGGACATCCACTAAATCTCTGGGGACAGTGCAGCACGGCAGGACATTGTGGCCTTTCAGCAGGAACCTACTCATACTAATTCTTCAGTGCGACAGAGTTCAGTTGTGTGTGGGTACAGCTAGCAGGATGGGGCCCTTCGCTTGCTGCTACTTGCCTGAAACTCCAGTCACTCTGCTGGCGGATTTAAGTCTTTCAGCTTTGTGCGGCGGAAGCCCTGTTCCAGTTGAGCCCAGCCAGGGGAGAAGACGCTCACTTTCTACTTGCAGCCTCAAGCTGGAACCAACACAGCTGGCTGAGAACAGCAAGTCCTGTGCTCTTTTTTCCAGCTCACCAGTGGGCAGAAACTCCAAATGGGGGTGGCGAGCTGGGAGACCAGAATCTCATCACCCCATCCCCAGCCGGTCACAGAGCAGGGACATCACTCCAGCAGGGGGCTGCGATCCCCGCCTTCAGAACAAGGGCACACGGGCTCTGCAGAGGGGGGAATGCAGGCCTTACAGGAGAGAATGACAGCATCTTTGTCTCAAGAGAAAGCAGAGGTTCCTAAGGGCACTGTCAAAAGCAATAGGGATTTGGGGCAAATAATTAAGAAGGTGGTACATGATGGTTACAACAAGGGTGAAATAAACAATCGGCAAGAAGTTTAACAGTAAGAACCTCAGACAAGTCAGATCTGAAAAGATACCTGCTGGAGTCAGAGAAGCCTCCAAGAAGCCCATCCCTGCCTCGAAGAGGGGCACAAATTTAATCGGATGAGACTGTGAGAGCCAGTAGAAAAATGAGCCAGTAATTACCAGAGGTTGGTAGCCAGGATGTCAGCTCAAAGGCAAACCCCTGGAAGCCTACTGGGGGATGCAGAAAGAGCTGGAGAGAGCCCACTTAGAACCTAACAAAATTACCAACTTAAAACCAAGATTCAAAGTATCTACATCTTCATATGGTATTTTAAGATTGTCAATGACTTCAGAAGCTATAAAGATTTGCTACATATACAGTATGTTATCT
This sequence comes from Ctenodactylus gundi, assembly GCA_004027205.1. Taxonomy (NCBI): domain Eukaryota; kingdom Metazoa; phylum Chordata; class Mammalia; order Rodentia; family Ctenodactylidae; genus Ctenodactylus; species Ctenodactylus gundi. Next base: position 364,553 of record PVKB01000739.1, on the reverse strand, counting down.
TGGGATTTTAAAGAAGTAATGAAATAGGACATAAGTAGTCTTTTATTTATGGTTTTGCTTTCTGCTACTTGGCACCTGTGGTCAACCATGGTCCCAAAATTAAAAGAAGACTTCTAGAAATAAGCAATTATTAGGTTTCATGTTGTGATCTTTTGACATCATGTTTTGTCCCACCAGGATATAAATAATTATTCCTTTGTTCCTTTTCTCCACACTGCAGTTCAGGTAGATAAAAGCAAAGACACACCTTATCAAGGCTGTTTGTAGTTTTAGGCACATACTCAGGGGTCTTGGAATAGCCCAAAGATAAGGATGGGACGACTGTATAGTACACATTATAATGAAGTCTATTTCTAGAAGCAAACTGAACATTTATTTAAAAACACTTCCTTTCCCCTGAATGTGTTAGAAGAGCCAATCCTATCAATTTACAATGAGGGACATTGTTCCCACCCCTTTATAATTCTACCTCCCCTTGTGAAATGCAGGAACCCAGAGTGTTTCCTGTTTACCCAGCTGTATATATATGTATCTCCTCTTTGCTATGACTTCTTATGGGAGATTGAGGTCAACTTTCCATAGAAGTAACATGAGTGGAAATACCTTCTAACTCTCTATTTTGGCAGCAACGTGTGAAACTTTGGCTGTACGGAAACTCAGAAACTTCCTATTAAATGGGCAATTAGTGCAGATTGCAAACGGAGTGAAGCTGCCTTCCTGTTATTGAATGAATGCCTTTCTGCCTCAGCTATCTTCATGCCACTGGATGAGATTTTTATTTTTTAAAAAAGGCATTAATCAGTGTTTTGTGAGGTGTGCTAATTAGTTACTGGAGACAAGCAGTCCAGATGAGCTATCAGGGCCACAACTCCCTCTGCGGGGACTGTTGGGCTTTCCCACATGGCGAGGCAATGCCACGCGTGCAGTGGTGGGCGCCCTGGGGGGAGGAGGTCCCCGGCGACTCCCCTGAGGTGGTGATGCAATACATTCCCCTGTTCCTCAAAGGGTCCCTGAGGATGCGAGTGTTACAGATTTTGACACCATAGCCCTTGCAGCTCATATTTGTGATTATTTTCTCTTCCCTAGTTCTATAAAATGAATAAGCATCTTGATGTCTTGACATTTCACCAGGCCGGTGTACTCCATTTCACAAAGGAGCAGTCTGCTCTCAGACTCATTTTCAGTATGCTTTGGACAAAATGATATTAAGAGAAAATTTTAAACTCTCCATACAGACTATCTAAGCAATTAATGAAAAATGTAAAGGCAGCAGAAAAAATTTGAATGTGTAAAAAAGCCCCTATCATACTCAACACCAATTTTTTGTTTGTTTTGGGTTCTTTTTGTGAGTATAATAGAACGTCGCTCTTCCCTTCCTGGTTCTTGAAGCCTAATGCATACATGAGTGTGGTTTTGCATTTTCTGGATCATAGATTCTAAATAAGGATCAATGTTTTTGAAAAATACACTAAAGGCACATAATAAAACTAGAATGATTGATTTTTCAGAAACAATTTTCAAAGAAAGTTGTTCTATCTACATTTTTGGATGATATTACTTTGTCATTCTCTGAAATTGGCTAATTTTATTTACTTACTCAGAAAACATTTATCAAGGACTTATTACATGCTGGGTATTCTATAAAGCCTAGAGAGATACAAAATTCACAATTCTTAACTTCAAGAAGCACATGGCTTACTGAGGAAAAGTAAGATACAAGCAAAATCTTGATTGTCCACTTGACTGGACTAGAAGACTACTGGAAGTGCCTCTGAGCAAACAGATAGGAGAGACCCACCCGGAATGAGGTGGCACCACCCAATAAGCAAGTAACCCAGATGAGCAAAAAATAATAGCAGGAGAAGCCCCATTTCCCTCTCCCTCTGCTTCCTGGCTACCATGAAGTGACTGGGTGTCACCATGCTCCTCCAGCACAATGTTCTCCATAGAACCAGCTGTCCATGGATGAAACGTCTGAATCTGTGAGGTGAAATGTTTTCTCCTGTAAGCTGGTTTTCCTAGGTATTTCCTGGGTATTTAGTCATGTGAAACTGACTAACCCGGAGGGTCAGAGATAGATTTTAAGATATGGTCATTGTTTTAGTTTGTTTTCTGTTGCTAATAACATAATACCATGGGCTTCATTCATTTTAAAGGAAACATTTTCATTTTAATTTGTTCTGGAGGTATGAGATCAAGGAGACTCATCCGGTAATAATCTTTCACGTAGAGTCCCAGAGAGGTACACAGCATCACATGACAACAGGCAGGGAGACTGGATGCATCTGTTCTGGTCCCCATCCCTCCTCATTCTCTAAGTCACCGAGATTCAGTCCTGGAGGTCTCACCCAGATTATTTTATCTAATTTTAACCATCTCCCAAAGGCCTCACTTTTAAACAACATAGTTAGATTATGGTTCTGCCTTCTGAACACCTCACAGTAAAGATTAAATTCCAACATGAGTTTAAGATAGATAGATAGAAAGACAGAGACAGAGAGCACCATTCCAACCATAGCAAAAGTCATAGCTGAACAAACTCTTAAAGAGAAAGATTTGCTAGAATAAAATAGAAAGTGTTGGGATAAGGCCTAGTGAATGGAGAGTAACACATACTGCCACGTCTTCTAGATTTCAAGTATTTTGTGTTTCCAAATGGGATGAGATGGAAAACCCACAAAGAATCTGTCTAGACAGCAGGTAAGGCTCAGGTAGGAAGGCCTTCAGAGTGGGTCATGAATCAGTCACTGAAACCTGTTCTTTATAATCACAATTCGTAATTGACCTAGAACACAGTGCCAGTCAAGAGGCTCTTTCTGTATCAGACTTAATTCTATGAGTTAAAAACATCTCCAAGAAAAATCACATAGGATCCTAGTGAGCAAAATCATACTGTGACAGTACTAAGGTGTTCAAAAAATGTCACAAGTCATGATGGTAGTTCTTGGAGAGGAGACCTTGGTGTATTCTTAACCATGAGACTATCTCACAGAACTCATTCATGGAATCGGTTTTGGAGGTGACAAAAATTACTTCGAGTTTATGAACTGAAGTATGTGTAAACGAGCCGGATCCGTCACCTTCCATTATACTTTGTGTAGGCCTGTAAATACTTTCAGAGGCGCTATGTGGTCTTTCTCTGCTCCAGGCTCTGGCTGGTTTTCTTGACATCCTACATTTATTGTCACGATGCTTCATTCTCTGTTCACCCAATTGTAGGTAAATGTCTCCTACTTTAGTTTTTGTCACTTCACTATTCTTCTCATCCAGTCCACATTTCCTCTTTGGCTCCTTCTAGTCAATGTTTGGTTAAAAACAAAGCAAAAAGCACAGTTTCCACTCAGAATTGTCATTTCTCATTCTGTCACTGGGCCATTCTTTTCTCCTCTGTTAAAAATATCTTAACAGTTCAAATAGTAAGTTATGAGTCTATAGCTTCTAGGCCTTTTTTCATTCTGACCCTGCAGCCACGATCTGATGAGTTAAACACAGTCAAGAAGATAATATAAAATAAATAACTCAGTGGCTACCTTACCAATTTTTCTCACAATACACTTACCTTCTTTTCAGAAGGTGGAAGAGCATTTTCACAAAGCTGCTCTGCTCCTGTTTTTCTCTGCCTGAAGAAAGAATCAACTCTAGCACATTTATCCAAACAGCCCACACTTCCTATAGAAAATGCAATCATCACCTCCAGGTGCATAAAACAATAGGCTACTCCGGAAATGTGGCGCTGTGCTGGGATGGGCGCTCTTTCTTCTTCTTACAACGGCCTTCCCTCTAATATCACACTCTGTGATCACATTTCACAGGTCTGAAAAATGATACCACAGTAGCATAGACAATTTGCAAGAAACTTACAGACTGGGGGTCTCAGTTCTCACTTAATGTCCTCCCTTTCATTGGCTAGATACTAAAATATAAAGCAGAATGTGAGACAATTTGTGAGACAATTTGGCTTGCCGTGCTGTGGGTGCTGGATTAGGAAACACATTTCCTGAATAAAACTCCAAGTTCTGTTCACTGGTTTTCCTGTAATTTTAGACAAATTATTTGTTTGCAGTTTTAGCTCCTTGTAGGTGACACTGGGGTAATAAAAGGCCTACCCAATTTTCTCATCAGACTCAGAGATATAAAATAAGGATAGCAAGACAATTTAAATGCTGCTGGGAGGATTAAATGAAATGGATATAATAGTAATTAGAACACTGTTCTAATTATGAGGAAGTAGAAGTCGTTTCAGAAATGTTAAATATTTAATATTTATTGTGTTAGCAAATTCCGAACTAGAATTTAAATGACCTTAAATAAAAATCAGACCAAAAATAAAAGCAACTCTCCAGATTTCTGATCTTCCAAATATTCAGAACATCTGGACTGAGAGTGTGCCCATCATTGTTCTTGTACTTGTTAGTTGACACAAGCTCCTTCTCGCTTCTCTTCCAGGCACTTACAGCCTCCCACAACTTTTTGCTGTGTATCTCAAGGATCAAAACCCTGCCAGGACCACAGGCCTGTGAAAAGCCTCTTCAGGTCAGAGCTGTAATCAGGTAGACGAAGGTCTAAGCGACTGCATTTGCTCTTTCAGTCTGATTGAGTTTGAATATTTGTTCATTTATTCATTCAATTTTTTTCCCTGGTCTGGGGTGGACAGGTTTAAACATCTGGCTCTTCCCAGAATGCAGCCTGGGAAGAGTAGTTGGGGGAGTTTATTAGACCATGCAGTTAAAAATTTGAGTGATAACAAAAAGGAATATTATAAAAAAGAATGAAATCCTGCCTTCTGTGGCAACATAAATGGAAGCAGGGGATATTATGTTAAGTGAAATAGTCCAGACACATTTTCCTTATCAATAACATTGATAAAATGTTTCAGTGGAAGCTAAAGACACTGACTTCACAAATTAATGAGTAGAATAGTGTTCGTTAGGGGGTAGGAAGGGGGAAGGAGAGATAGAGGACAGACAATAGGTACCAAACTGCGGTCACGTTGGGAGGGATATGTTCTAATGTTCTGTTGTGTGGTGGAGTGGCTATTCCATGGTAATTTACTATACGTTTTATGAAGACTGAAAAGTATCCAGAGACTGCCAACATGAGGAGATTATAAATATTTAGGAACTTGAATTCAATCTGTATACATTGTACACATATATAGTATTATCACATTGCATCTTATGATTGTATACAATTATTAAATTCATTAAAAAGGTATTTTTTAAAGTGAAACATTAATAAATAGAGCTTCTCTCAGAACATAAACTAATGAGGTATGGTATTAATTGGGTACCCACTCACACTTCTGTAACAAAGTAATATTTCACAAACTAATTTTCCACCGTTGGGATGCTCTGAGTGTCAATGGAATCAATATCTAATTGAAATCTTCCAGAAGCAAAGCTCTGACCTTCTAGATGCCCTCTTTTCTCCTTCCTGTAATGACTCTATTGCAGGGTTCTTGGCAACATTAAGAATCATCTGATTACCTTTATTGCTATAAACGCTAAAACAAACCCCCTCATCCATACCAGGCAAAATATATCACCCTTCAGCAACTCGGCATTATATTTTATTCTGCTTCTCAAAACCTAGTAGCTTGCATTTTTTCTTTGGAATATATTCACATCTGCTTGGACAAAGTGGTTATGTGAAAAGAAGCACTACCACTTTGTGTAATAGTGTCATGTTCAAAATGATCCTGTTCCAGGTCAATGACTTCTGCTGGAATACAGTTAGACACAACTCATAGTTGGAGTTCTACTGAAATACCAAACCCCAGCATCAGACACATAATTACAGCCTTTCATGGCAGCGTGGAATGAGAAAAGTTGACAAAGGCATTTCCAGTAATACTGCTATAAGGACTTACATAATAACTCTTTGGTAGTAGTGTTCAGAATTTATATGCTATTTAATGTCGTTTCTTTTTCTGGAGAGGCTACATAGCATACACTAAAGACAAAACACAGGGTCTCTGCGTGACTCTGACTTAAACTTCCCTCTTGCTTAAGTGACTAACTTGCTGGGTCTCACCTCCCTATTTGGAAAATGGGACGAAGAATGTGTATGCCACGTGCGGGAACACAACGAGGTTCCATGCGGTTTCAAACATTCAAGGAGATGATGTCATATAAATGTTTAGCACTGAAACTCCCACGTCATTTGAAAACCCATTAACCATTCACAAAGAGGCGATATTTAGAAACAGGAAATCTACGGCCATACCACCCTGAGCTTGCCTGACTTCATCTGATTTCCGAGGCTAAGCATGTTCGGGCCTGGTTAGTACTTGGATGGGATCCTGGAAACAGGCGATCTGTTACTGAGTCCAGATGACTTCCCTTTGCACTGGCAATACAAGAATAACAGATTTTTCAGTTATGAGAGAAAGGCAAAGGACTAAAAACTGAAACCAATAAAATGGCAACACATTAAAGCTAAATTTGGAAATGCATAATAGAGTAATTTTAATTTTTCTTCTTGTATTGAAAATGACAGTCTACTTATTATGTCTAGTAAATTTAGAAGTTTAAATACTTACTTGAGTCTTTCTCTATATACACACATACACATATATACGGCTAATTCTCTTACATTAGGTGGTCATATCAACATTCATGGTTAGATGTCTATTGTTTCAAAGGATAATTATTACCAAAATAGATGAACAGAGCATTAGGGAAATGCACTATAGACTGAACTAAACATAGCTATACTTACACTGAATCTTAGTGATGACCTAATCTGACCTTTTTAATCAAATATATAACTCACCTCTTCCATATTTAGTTGAGTTTCTACTACATGAATTAGAAGTAAGTCCTAAGCACAAACCATTGCTCTCAATCCCAAAACTACAACTGTGACATCAACATCCAGTGAGTTATATACCTGGACTCTCCTTTTGGTGTGTCAATGTATGGGGCTCAGTTTGTTTGCACACGGGTTTAAACTCTAAATAGTGTTCTACAGCAAATCACTATTAGCGCTCAGAATAAAATAAAGACATTAAAAATATTTAGGAATGAATGAAATGCAAAAAAATATGGCAGCTGAAAGCTAAGATAAATTGCATGTTTTTGTTGCTAGGTGAAAGTTTGCATAAGTAGGAGGTTACAGAACGCTGACTTAATTTCCTGAAGGGTTTCCTTACTCTCTTAACACTTAGCGTGAACATATCTCTTCTTGATAATTTTTACTATGGTAAGAATGGCTTGCATTCTTTTCCATGCTTTTACAGGCTTTCACAAGCTTTATTAACCCATCCAATGAATCTTTCCTAAAGGGTACTAAGTAGGAAAGAATCAAAATCATGGTCAACGCCCCCTTTCCCAAGATGCCACATCGCACGAGTAGCCAACACTGTTCCCTCTGCTTAACGTGTGCTTGCATGGGTTTCCCCCAAAAATGCTTCTGCAGATACAAGAGGATTCTGTGCGGCCAGATTCGCTCAACTATGTTCTCAGGGAACCAAGTGAACGTTAAGGCAGGAGAAAGAGATAATCTTGGAGGGCAGCTGCTTTCCCATGGAAATCCATCAGTCAATGGATCTCTGAATTGTGAAACCTGAAATATGAATATGTAAAAGAGAAGAATCAAAGAGTGTTGGTAGGAAACAAGGAGAGAGAGGAAGAAGATGAGGGGAGCGGAGGGAGGGTGACAACACAGTAGGGAGGGGAAGGAAATTTAAAATGATCAAGATGCTATTTACATATAATATGCACTGATTCCCCAAGCTGAATGTAATTTTTTAACATCACCAATATATACTAATAAAAATAATAACGTGGAAGGAAAATTAGCATGGTTTGAACCAACTAGAGCTGTGAAATAAATAAATAAATATGTGTGTTAATAGAAAGCCAATACAAAAATTACAGGAAGAATGTTTCTTGCATCAAAACGAAATGCCTCTCGTGCGTTATGGTGTCTGTGCCCTCATAGTGCTCACTGCCTCACGGGAGGTGGTTCCCTGATTGCGGGAATACGTCCAGGCTCTGAAATGTTGAGACACTTGTGTGCTCAGCTTAGCCATCTCCTCTGGCCCAGGTGCCCACAAAAGATGGCCTGGATTGCTGCACTTGAAACAGAAGCAAAATTGCAGGTCTGATCAATGAAAGTGTGTCCAAACCTGCTGACACAGGAACCTACCAGGAGGCCGGTGGGAGACAGCAGCCCAGACTCCTCCCTTCTGATTGCACATCCCCCTTCTCTGCGCTGAAAAATTAAGCAGCCACCAGCCACCCGCACAGAGTTTGCAACACCCCCACCCCTGAGAATATGCTCCATAGGCCTCCGTGAATGACTCAAGGTAGTTCTGGCATTTTGATGAACTAAAGGGGACCATTTCCTTGAAGTATTTCTGATGCTTGGGTGATTAGCTCAGTCCTGCATATTGTAGTTATTATTATTTTATTATTATTATTTTGGTAATTTGGGAAGAAAACATGAAGCACCTGACAGCATTTGGTGCACAGTTGATGAGCATGAAATAATCGGACGCCTCTTGAGGTTGTTATATCACAAGTTTACATTCAGAGAAGGTGACAAGAAAAAGACAAGCGACAGAGGGTTCTTGGAGACAAGACCCCTGATTTGAGGGTAGCAAGCGCTTGCTCTAACTTCACGTCATCTGCCATTGTGCTCCACGGCCCAGCAGGGCTACGTATGAATCAGGGCTCACCCCAGACCACAACTCACACTGCTGGTCAAGGCGAGTTGGATGACCAGATAGGTTTTGTTTTGCATACAGAAAACTATTTTTCCCACATGGCTAATTCAGTAGTTCTGCATTCCATGTGGTACACATGGCGTTCGATAGTTTCCAAGAAAGACAGGAGTACAGGGCCCAGCTTAGCCTTTGTTGTACAGGTGAAAAAAACTGAGTCTCAGCCCAGGTGAGTGACACCTACTCCATCACTTAGCTACTTGGTAGACTCAAGACTAGGATTCACAGGCTGCCGTCCCCATATGCACCAACTTCTCAATTTTCTCTTTCTCTCTCTGTTTCTCTAATTTTCACTCTTGTGCTTTCTCATTCTTTCTCTCTTTTGAGTAAAATCTATTGCAAGTGTAGCAGTGTCTATGAGGAGTTCTAGGAAGAGGAATCAAATGCCCCTTAATTTAAGAAACTGAACATTCCCGATGTTTGTGATGTCCCCTTCTCCCTGCCTCTCACTCCTTTGGGCAAACACTTCCCCGAGTTTCATATTAATCACTCTCTTGTTTTTTTCCATAACAAGTTACTTCTCTTGATTTTCAATATTTCTTTTATGATGAGAGCCAAATGCACAGATGTTCCCTGAAGCACAATGGATATTTTATAGCTTAATATAAGATCAGAATTCTAAAGCCATAAAAACAGCCAATTAGCTTCCAGATCAGTCCTGCTCTTGCTCCCCCTTAGTTACCGGCAAACTTGCTTTGGTTCTGAGATGACACCAAATTGGGCCATTAAGGACCTGCTTTTTGGCATTCCCACATCCTTTGATAGTGTAAATTTACGAGAATAATGAGGTCCTTTGGGGGATTCTCTGTTTCTCTAAACTCATTTCATTCTTTCTGAGCCCACACGTTTTAGCATACTATTGTTTCAAAAACAATAACAACAAAATCCTTCCCAAGCATTACTACTGCTCACGGGACAAACAAAAACATTTGTACTCAGGCATTGTCAGTTTTAATTTCTGTTCCCCAATGGTGACAAAAATGTGATGGGTGCCATGGCAACATGTTGCCTGGAGCACTGAACAGGTATTACTCGCACACAATCTCGCTCACAAATTTTCTTTATAAGTGTTCGGAGAGGTGTGATCTGCTCCTGGAACTCACTAAATGAAAAAAAGGCTGGAGAAAGTCTAATTAGTGTTTCCAGAAGTGCCTTTCTGGGGTCTGACAATATCCGATTATTGGCTCACGTATATATATTTTTTCCTGTGTCCATGTGATGTAGGCACAGTGTGCAGGTGTCCCAAGCAGTGACTTGTCGGAGGACGAGACTTGCGGCACCAGGGTAACTGGAGATGGTCAAGTGTTTGAGGGCTGTCCTCAGCCTTGTCATATTTCACGTAGCTGAAGTTGTTTTCTCTCTCCTTTCCTCCCTCCTTTCCTTCTTTCTTTTCTTTCCTTTTCCTTTCATCCTACTCCCCTTCTTAAGGAAACAGCAGTAATGTGTTCCTCACTCCCTTCCTGAGTTCATGTGGTTGCCTGCCTTCTGGATAGTCTGTACCTTTGCCATCTAAGCGGACCATCAGAACTACATATTCTCCATGTGACAAGCGAAGAGGAAGCCATTACTTTCTGAGTACTTCCCATACACCACGTTTGAGACAGGACATCTTTCCCTCACATGTTGTGGCAGCACAACTTCTGGGATATGCGCCCTGAAAGGTGTTGTTTCCCCTCTGGCTGCTCTGACGAGGAGACTGATGAGCGGGGCGCAGCATGCACACCTGGAAGGTGAGGCCAAAATTCCCAACAAGATCTGACTTGCTCTTCAGCGCACGATAGGAAGAAACAGCCTTCCGTGCCTCTTTGCTTCTCCAGGAGGGGTTGGTGGTGGGGGACAAGTGTCACTGAGGTCAGGCATTCTTGTGTTTTGCTATGGTTTGAGATGTAGTGTGTGCCTGTTATCCCAGGTCTCTCTCTCTCTCTCTCTCTCTCCCCTTCTGTCTCTTTTCCCTAGGGGTGGTGGGGAGGAAGCTGAAAGTAATATAATTCACTTATTCAATTATTACTATGCCCTCAGCTTAAACAGCTTCTAGCATCACAAAGATACGGCCACGAGGACTCTGAAACTGTAGAGATTATTTCAACACATAAGACATAAATGTTAATTAGCTGATGGCAAAGAGATTAGTTTCCATGTCTGCTGGAGTGGATGCAATGTGCTAAGAAACTAAAGAAAATACACAGCTTTTTGTTTTTAAATATATAGTCTTTCAAAAAACATTAAGGCGAAAAATACTTCATGCTAAGAAATATAGGTCAGCGAACATGTGTCATTTGCTACAGGATTTCTGCAGCTTTAGAACCCTGCGGGACAATCTGGGTGAAAAGGGCAAGCTCATAACAAATGTGGTTGTTGGCTCTGGAGGGCACGGGTGACCCAAGACTAGGGAGAGACCTCCCGGGAGGGTGAGTTGAAATTTTACATCAAGATTAGGTAAAAGGAGGTAAACTGGGGTAAAAGCATTTCAATGAGAAACAGAACAGGAGCTAGGAAACCTGTTTCCTGCTACACCTGGAACCGTGCTGAGGGTGCTCTTCCCTTTCTACATTGTGACACCAAGAAATGTGACAATCACAGAGGCAGACGAGCTCCTTCCACGTGTAGAACGACAGTGTAGATTTCAGGGTGGGGAAAGAGGCATCTTTTTCCCATTTAAAAAAAACTGTGCCAAAGTAAATCAACTTCAAGCCATTGTAACCGCAGTGCTCACTATTGTTCGTGCATCTCTATTCTTGTGGATCCATCGTCATCAGAACCTTCTCATCTTGTAAAACCGAAGCACCACCCATTAAACGACAATTGTCCGTCCCCCTTCTTCTCAGGCTCTGGCAGCCACCAATCTACCTTAGCATATATGCCATAGGCACTAAAAACGTATTTATTGAAAAAATGACTGTGATAAATAATAAAGATATCTTGCAGGTCCTAATTAGGACGCTGCCATCTGTCTTTGTGAGACGTGATGCCGGATCTTAAGGACAACGAAGAACTTTCAGGACCTTTGAGCATAAGGATCAGGTTGGATCCCTCCAGGTTTTTGTTGTTGTTGTTGGTGGTGGTGGTGGTGGTGGTGCTATGGAAAAGTGGGGAGACCCGTAGATGGTGTTATGGCAAAACATCCCAGGCCAGTGGGGGTGTGCCTCTAGTGGAGACAGCGGAACCCAACTCCTTCCTTCTCTTGTCTTTCTTTTTCAGTAACTATGAGATAGAAGGTCTACCTTTGCCATGCGTTCCTGCTGTGAGATTCTTCCTCACCGCGGGCCTACAAGCAACAGGCCGAATGAACACATTCTGAAACTCCAATGACCTGAGCCCAAATAAACCTTTCCTCTTTTAAAGTTTATCAGCTCTGGTATTTTGTCACTGTTATGAAAAACTGCCTACCATTCACATTAGAAATGTACATTTTTTTCTCAACCTACAGGGAAAACCTCATTCCCTATGGAATGTCCAAGTGTGTGAACTGATAAGACTGTGGATGTTTAAGAAGTTTCAGAGCTTCGGAGTCTTTTTAGTTTTACAGACTCTCAGACATTTTCTATAGCTGAGTTGTAAGCTGTGGAAATTGAGGGTGGTAATGAAAGTGCTGACAAAACCTTAGGCAGGCAGCCCTCAGCAGGGCCTGTCCTTCGTCCTTCGGCAATCAGAGGCTCATTGTGAGCTTTGAAGAGTGAGTCTGCATGTGATTTTAAACTAACAAACGCTTACAAACGAGTTGAATCAGTGGCTCCCCACCATAGCCACTAGCATCTGGCTTTGGCAGTATACAGCCTGGCTCTCTCTCTCTCTCTCTCTCTCTCTCTCTCTCTGCTTTCTTTAGTTTGAGTAACTCTGAAGAAAAAGCCTTTCTTAAATCATCCATGGAATATAAGCTTGATTCTCTATTCTTCCTTATTCCTGCTGAGTCACCAAGAAAATACTCACTTACATGTCTGAAGAATGCTTTAAAACACTGGGAAATCACAGATAGATACACAGGTATACACACTTTATGATGCTGTTTAAGAGGTTCTGGGGCCATCTCTCACCCAATCAGAACTGGGACTAAAAGTTCTGATCAGATGACTCTCTGTGGCTTCCTGCAACAACAACAACAACAACAACAACAACAACAACAACAACAACAACAACAACAATGACAACCACAACAACAACAAAAGCTCTTTGAGAAAATACCTCAGAAAGAAGCCACTTCTGAAATTTTTTCCTAAGTGGGCCTCACCTGTCTGTCCTTTGTCCCTTTTGGCAAACATTTTGATTACCACTCATGATGGTTATTTTTAGTGCTTAAAAATAATGATTGCAGTATGTTGATGCACAGTTAGAGTAAACATCAGTTCTAAGTTCACACTGGCTAAAGGTCAGGAACATGGAAGATAAATCCAGGCTTCTGGGTCCTTGAAGCTGCAAAGTGCTGTGATGCCACCAGAACGTCAGGAAGTAGAAGGGGCAAAGAGGGCAACGACGAAGAGGTCAAGGGACGTGGATGTCCAGGGCCGCGTTCACGGCCAGCAGCTGCTCACTGCTGCTTCTTTGTCTCAACCAGGAATGACTCCTCCGAGTCAGAATCTTTCTTCCAGGTCCATCCTCCCCATCGCCACTTTACACGTGATTCGCCATACTGTCCGTTCACCACCGCTCACCACATACACGGCCCAGTTCCTTCCTTGCGCTTGAACATTGATACGTGTTCACTCTCACCTCCAGGAAAAAGAGAAGGAGTACTGAGTGGAAAAGCACCAGGATTTTTTTTTTTTTTTTTTTTCTTGAGACAGTGTCTTGCTCTATAGCCCAGGCTGGTCCGGAACTCACTACATAGTCGGAGCTAGCCTTGGACTCACAGCAATCCTCCTGCCTCAATCTTTTGAGTGCTGGGATTACAGGCGTGTACCACCACATGCCCAGCTTATGTGGTGCTGGGAATTGAACCCAGAGCCTCACACTTGGAAGGCAGCACTTTCACCACGGTGCCATTCTTCCAGCTCAAAATACCAGGATTTGAGCTTGATCACTGGAGATAATTAAGTAGAATCTAAAAATAGTCAGGCCTCTTATTTTATATTATGTTCAAAATTAGTCAAATTCCAAGCTATTCACAGCTGTGCCGGGGCTGACACGCCCTACAGAGTTGATTTCAGGCACTTGAATCAATGATAAGCAAATGTTCTCTGCTGTTCTAAGAGTAACTTAGGGTGGTAGCATGACTCAGAGGCAGTGGATGTGAAATAAAGAGATCAATAACGCCATTACCTTCATGACACCCATCATTTATCGTGTCAATACTTAGTGATACTGCCCACATGCCCTGTGAGCTTTGTGATTCCCTCCGTGCAAAGTGGCTGGTGATGAGTCTTTGAAACTGAATTCCATCTATGTATTGATTATGCAGGCAGGTAGTCTACTATTTTTTGGACTTAGTCACTGGTATCTTCAAGTATTCCTCAGTATGGAACACTGCAAAAACACTCGACACTCAAATATAAGAAATGGGTAGGGCAGAAGATGTGGCTTAGCAGTAGAGCATTTCCTTAGCATGCATGAGGCACTAGGTTTCATCTCTGGCACACACACACAGACACACACACACAAATACAGGAAGAGCAGTTGTACTACTTGGAAAGTATTATATGCAAGGATATATCCTGCCATTATAATAAGTCCAATTATATTTTATAAACATCCAATATTTTGTTACTTGGCAGAAGCTGTTATCATCAACCTTGTTCGACAGCCACAGGCCTAGACTGAACCCCGTGCCTCCCTCTGATTCTGCCCACGTTGCTATCTGTTTCTTATAGGATGTATTCCCCTCTCACGGCTCCATGATAAAGCAGATTTGTGAACCAGCTGCAAGTTACTCTTATCACGAAGACTTCCCTGACTCTGTGAACATTCTCTACTGGCTTCTCCATCTGAATACAGGTACATGGCATATCTGCTTCCCTGCGTCATTTTCCATGGAGGATTGCTCTGGGTCACCAAAGGACATAAGGTGACCAGCATCGGGTAATAACACATTGGCTTATAATAATTTCCCAGCACTTTCATTTTATTGAATTCATTGTGAGCAGGAGATGTGGCATCTGTTTTTGTATGGATTTTGTGTGGCATAGGGCTTTGTCACACCTCAAGCACCTGTTCTTCCTTCTAGTCCACAAGTATTTACTGGCTGCCTGCTCCTTCGGTAAGAAATGTATGATGGCCTTTCAGTAAGCCCCATCACTAGCTCTGTCCTTGCTGTGCAGCCTCTGGTGAATTGGCCAGCATCCGGGAGGAGAAGATAAGCTACCCCTCTTTTATCCTCTTAGTATCCAGTGGTAAATGCTACTGAACAAATTAGTCTACTTAGAAAGCTTCCCACTCCAACCACAAGTATCCACAGTAGAGACTCCTGTTTCACAATTTTTATATGGTTTGGCGCTTCATAACTTCTCTGTGATCAGACTTTTGTCAACTATATTGAGGAACTTAAGTTGCTTACTTATCAAAGCTTGGCTTAAGTTGAGTTTCCGCTAAAGTTGTTTCTAATACTTTGCATTATCAGTAATGAATTATTATGACATGATAAGATAGATTTTTAAAAGCTTGTAGAGCAAGAATAGCCAAAGCAATCCTGAGCAAGAAGACCAAGGCAGGAGACATTACAGTTCCAGACATCAGGCGGTACTATAAAGCAATGGTTGTAAAAGCAATTTGGCACTGACACAAAAATAGACAGATAGACCAGTGGAACAGAAATAAAGATGCAGAGACAAACCCAAATACCCTCAATCACTTAATCTTTGACAAAGGGGCCAAATTCATACACTGGAAAAAGGACAGGCTGTTCAACAAATGGTGCTCAGAAAACTGGACATCCACATGCACAAGAATGAATCTAGCTACGCATCTATCACCATGCACCAAAATCAAATCAAAGTGGATCAAAGACCTAGACATTAAAAGTGAAACACTGAACCTTCTAGAAGACAAATTAGGCAAATATCTAAAAGACCTAGGGGTAGGCAAAGACTTCCTTGACAAGACACCAAGAGCAAAAGTAATTATCTCCATTATTAACAAATGGGATCTTGTCAAATTAAAATCTTCTGCACAGCAAAGGAAACTATCAACAATGTAAAAAAAAAAAAGAACCAACAGACTGGGAAAAAATATTCACCACTAACAACTCAGATAGGAAGCTCATAACTAGAATATACAAGGAGCAGAAGAAAAGTAAGCCAACCAAAACAAAGGATCCTACTGAAAAGTGGGCAAATGAAATGAAGAGGCAGTTCACTCACGAAGAAGTACAAGGGGCCAATAGATACATGAAAAGATGTTCAACATCTCTAGCCATAAGAGAGATGCAAATCAAAACTACACTAAGATACCATCTCACTCCAGAGAGAATGGCCTACATCAACAAGTCAAATAGTAATCAGTGCTGGTGAGGCTGTGGGGAGAAAGGAACCTCCTGCACTGCTGGTGGGAATGTAAATTCGTACTACCACTTTGGAAAGCAGTATGGAGCCCTCTCAAAAGACTAGAAATAAATATCCCCTTCGATCCAGCAACACCCCTCCTGGGAATATATCTAAAAGAGGTCAGAACAACACACAACAGAGATATTTGTATACCCATGTTCATAGCAGCACAACTGACAATAGCTAAAATATGGAAGTCACCAAAATACCCATCAACAGACCAATGGATACACAAATTGTGGTATTTATACACAATGAATATTATGCATCTCTAAAGTCCAACAGCGTGGAGGCTTTTACAGACAAATGGAAGAAACTTGAGAACATCATGCTTAGTAAAGTGAGTCAGAAGCAGAAAGCAAAACATCGAATGGTCTCTCTGACATGAGAAATCCAGATCAGAACTATCTCATGGAACTTAAAACGAAAAACAAAGTGAACCAGGGGTGTAGGGTGGGGAGGGTTGGAGGGGTGGGGGTAGGGGGAGGGACAAAAGGAGAGCGGGAAAGTCCTTGTCACCTTGTCAAGATACGTAAGTGCACAAAATGCTCATCTTCATTGTAAACCTTAAATCTTGCGCTTATACATATCAGTAAAATGGGGGGAAAAGGCTTATAGAGGTGGAAACAGTGAAGTAACAAGGGAAGAAATTAGGATACCTCTTGTAATTATGCCTTTGGTATGCAGGTGGGGTACTATTGACAATTCTTTTCTAAGTCTTCCCTAAATCTCAAGACATTTGTCCCATTCTCAGTCTTTATCACATTTATGGCCCCCATTGACTTCTTGTGCACTGAGATTGAAAACTTAAAGTCATTGTTGAATTCTTAGGTAATGTACACTAGAATGATCAACATGACATGATATATCAAATACCTTCAAACACCACTTGAATTTAGCTTCTTATATAGCAATCTTATTTTCAGGCATTTATCTTTAAGAAATAATAAAGGTGCTTTATGAACTGGTGATGAGGTCTACTGAAAGACCATCACACATTTTTTATATAAATTCTAAATGATATATAATTATATATATTGTTCTACACATATGTTTATAATATGTTATCAAAAAGGGAATTTACAAACTAACATCCTTATTTTTATTATATTTTAATATATTATATGTTAAAACACAAAGAGTGTTTATAAAGATAAAAATATAATTCCCAACAATTTATCATGTAGTAGGAGTTTTATTTTTCCCAAGTTGTCCAGAAGGTGATTTATTTTTCTCTGTAATGCATGCCTGCATTTTCTTTTTTGTCTTCAGTAATGTGTAACAGAAAATAAAATCTATTTTTAAAATTTTAAATATGAAGCAGTTTTAAAAATACAATACTTGGGGGAAATTTGCTTTTTTCTTTATATAAAACAACAATGATTTTTCAAAGAAATCTGCCAGTAGTCTTTGCTATTTAGTCCAGTTGGGAAACCAATACAAAAATGAAATAGCCTCTGAACATGTTAAATGTATGTCTTAATGAAATACTCTCCAAGTGACTTCTATGTTCTGGGCCCTTCTCCACACTCTTTTCATGTGGCTTGCTCCTTAGTGGAGGTATCAGAGAATAATGACACATATCAATGAATAAAATTTCAAATTGCTATGGAGAAGCTAATGCAGAGCAAGGAGACAGAGTCTGTCAGTGGGAGAATCTACTGAATGTTAGAAGTGGTGTTTGAGCTCAGTCGTTAAGAGGGAGAGATGAACCACAGAAAGACCTGGGGTAAGAAAAAAGACCAGCAAATGCAAAGTCCTTGGTAAGACAGCAAACATCATGTCTAAGAATCCATGGACAGCCCGTGGGGCTGGATGTGGGCAAGTGTTGGGGAAGCGTGGAGAGACGTGAAGGTGCCAGAGCAGAGAGGGCTGTCACATGTTCATCAGCATATTTTTACTTCTTTTAATTGCAATGAGAAGTCATTAGATAATTTCAAAGAGAGGCATACAGTGATAGGATAGGTATGCAGATCACTTTGCCTGCTGGATGAAAAATATGATTTTATGGATGAAGCAAGGTTCACTGGAGAAGTAAGTGTAGGTAGGCTTGGTTTTGATAGGGGGATATCAGTGGTGCTGTTGAAGAGTGGTCAGAGCTGGATGTATCTTGAAGGTGGAACAGACAAGACTTGCTAACTGGATTTGGAAGTAAGGGAAAGTAGAGCAACTTTTTTTTTAGCTTGGTCATCACCACAGATGCAAATTAAAATCACATTGAGATGCTCGTCATGGATAGAATTAAGAAAACCCAAACATCAAATTTTGGAGAGGATTTAGAGCAATCTCATATGCATATACAACTGCTTCTGGGGAAGAAATTGGTGGCATCACTTTGGAAAACACTTTGGCATTATCACAAGTTCGACATGCAGACATATGCCCTACAATTCATCAGTTTGTTTTGCAAGTATGAACCCAACTGAAATATGTATTCTTCTATATCACAGACATATAAAAAGTCCCCGTAAGAATATAAATCATAATATACTCAAACTTAAAGGAAAACAAATATCACCAACAACCATCAAATGGGTAAATAAATTGAGATTAATATACACGATTAAGTACCATGGAACTGTGAATATGAATGGGTTACAGATACTCAGGTGTATCTCACAAACACATTAGTTAATGAAAGAATCCAGATTGCACATACATACTAACACATATACACAAAATAATGTATAATTCAATTTAATTTTTCAATGCAGAAAAACCTTCAGAATGATTTTTTAGAATGATAACCCATGTGGCCAGAAGGAAGACATAATGACAAGAACAGGTAAGAGGAGAGTTTTTGTGGTACTGCTAATGTTCCTTTAACCTTAGCAGTATTTTCTTAAAATTGCAGCCACATATTTTTCTCTACGTGTGTGTTATACTGTGCACACATGTTGCATATGCATTATAATTCTTAAATTATAAAGCAAAAACAGATATAGAGGATGGGAAGGAAGGAGGGATACAGGAGACAGGCAAACTCTCAGGAGCTTCCTCTAAAAGCAAGAAGGTGACATGATAGTAGGTCATGGGGATCCATTTTCTTCTTTAACAAAGAGAGGAATTAGTATAACAAGTTTATGTATATACCAGTGACAACGACCCTGTCCATCAGGGTTTTGTTTCTCCAGAAAGAAAAATTGATAAGGAAGGAGCAGGAGATAAACTAATTTCACAAATAAGATAGTTAAGCAGGTGAGAGGGGTTGGAATCCTGTGCAGAAGAGAAAAGCTACACCTTGCCCAGAGTACCCACTGTATGTAGCACGTGTGGCTCAGAGGATGGTGGCCTGCTCCCACAGTAGTGCAAAAGCAGTTGCTCTTCTTTTATTACCTGTATTCTCTCACTGAGATAAAGAGTGAAGGTAACTCAGAGATATGGAGTAAATTATTCAAAGGTGAGGACCCGGAAGGGGGAAAAGCACCTTTAGGGCAGGGAAGTGAATTTCAAAAAAAAAATAATAATAATAATAAAGACTTGCTGGATAATGCCAAGTGATCACTTGCAGTCTCTAGTCACACGTGTAAGGAGTGACACTCGTCCAATCCTGTCACTTGAAAGTTTTCACATCATGCAGTCTCCAGGATCATGTTTGTCCCATTCAGTAACCTTTCAGGCTTTAGTCTCAAACTTCTACTCAGAAGCAGCTTTGGCAAGCCCGGTCATCAGGCTTCTCAGCTGGAAGCAGACAAGGCGACAGATGAATGAGGAACGCTTCCAGTTCCCTCCATCCCAGGACGTGAGGGCTGCGGAGGGCTCCGAGGACTCCATTGCGTGGACTCCCTCACCGGCTGCCCATGAGGTTCTACCAAGAGACCCTGCTGGCTGGAGGTTGGAAGATGGAAAGAAGGAAAAGCTTTGTTCTGGCTTCCAGCTCAAATTAGAATCCCATGAGATTTCCAAAGCTCCTACCGCAAGCCTGCTGCTACTTTTGTGGCTCCTTGCAACAGCCTCCCCATCCGTCCTGAGGAAGCAGCTGCAGCTGGGCAGTAGGAATATTCCAGGTGTGTGTGAATTTGGGCCTAAGGATGTCACTGTACACCATGCACTGTAACCTAACCTGATGTGTGAGCAGACTATAACCCACTTTGTGTCAAGCAGCCGACTCTCAGCCAACCACCAGAGCTAACTCTTCAAACCATATCCAAACAAGACAGACACAAGCTAGAACTGACTGGGCTACCTACCTCACTTCTCTTTCTGGTGTATAACTACTGTTTTTTCGTGTGTTTGCTTGTTTATGTTTTTAGCTTTAACTACAACTTGCCCCTGTGGTAGGGCAGAGTATCCTGAGTTATATTGGGTCTAATCTTACCCAATTCTAGGATTATAAATAAAGACAATTAGTACCTGAAAAACTCTATTTGTTGTAATTTTCTCTTTCCGTATGTACCGTACTCAAGCACTTCCTGTCTTGCTTCCCAGCAGTCCTGACAGCTCCTAGGTGGGGACCCTTGTTTCTCTTAGAAGTCACCAGGCCCTGCTACTCCTTGGATTCTGAGCATGTCTTCCTTCATTCCTAGGGCAAGAGTTTCTTCCTCCAGTTGGGGAATTCTTGATTTCCTGAGCCTTCCCCCTTTGCTTTCTCTCAGCCTCCCTACGTGGTCCATCTTCAGCAATATAATGGCGCTGGAAACTTGCTCAGGAATTTGAATTATCTTTTAATAAATGTCAAGAAACAGCTCAAAGGCAAACAGAATGCATAAGAACAATCAAACTGCACATGACCTCTCAGATCACTGCTCAAAGGTTAGAATAAAGAGAGAAGAGGTAAGCCTGTTGCCAGGCTCTGGGTGGGGCAGAGATCATTTGAACAGGGGAGTGCAGGGGACAAGAGGAGAAATGGATAAGTCTGAGATGCTGCTTGAAAAGAGAGCTGGCAGTCCTTAGACCACATCTTGCTAGCCATCTTTAACACCGATAGCTGGGTCTCTGCATGAAAACCATGGGGGTCCCATCGTCTGTGTCATCTTCCCAGGGTCTCCCTCCTCTCTCTGTCCCTCTCCCTTTCTGCCCACCTGCCTTCCCCTCCTTCTCCAGGTGGAGCAGAAGATGGAGAATGGACACCACAGCTGCCTACACACGGAGACTCTACAGTACAAGTGCACTGGCTACTCGTGCTGTTTTAGCCATGCATGCAGCTGGCATCTTCTGATGTGTCTCTCCTGCTGCAAGGACAGCTGGTCCTAGGAAGGTTCCATACCTAGTGAGGAGCAGCTAGTGCTCTCGAACGTATCTCAGGTGACACTTTAGAGAAAGAACTGGATGCGCAGGTCTGAAGCTCAGGCCTGTCCTGGCCCCTGGCTAAGCTATCTTCCTGGGCCACTAGGGATGGAGCCACAGTTACATGTCCGCAGCTCCCCTTCCCCCCCCCCCCCCAGCCTGTTGGGGACAGCAGAGGCAGCTCTGGCTTACAGACTCAGCTGACAGAGGAAAGGTGTGTGACAACCAGCAGTGTGTTGGGGCTGACCAACTTGCACAAGGAGAGTACGAATTTTTAAGTACAAATTTTCAAGGAGAGTACAGATTTTCAAGATGTTGAATTAGCTGCTTGATTCTTCTTCTTGTTTCTATACAGTATCTTTAAGAGAGTGGTAGGCAGTAAAAAATGAGGTTAAAGAGTAATTCTCATTTTTCCCTAAATTAATAACGTCAGACATAGTCGCATATAAAATGACTTACAGAGTAACGATATGAATTCAGAGATACTCGCAAATATCTTTCTGATTTCATGACTATTGATCATTTGCATTCACAGCAGAGCTGTGCCTTTGCATTCAAATCCCAAGAATTTCTTACCTCTACAGATGTATGAAAATGCATGTCAAACTAGGCTCTTTCATCATATTTATTTTTCTTTTCCTGGAGGGGAAAAGCTCTGTTCTTGTAAAACCCACATCAATTTAATTCATAAGCTGTTTCATTTGTAAGTGGGATCATCTGTCAGTGGAGGGTACTTAGAAGTGCACCTGCTGAGGAGAGCTTTTCTCTTTGCAACGAAGAGGGAGCCAGACACCTGGGCCTGAGTTGGTCTTTGCTGGAGGGTTTGTTGGTGCTATTGTTCTCTGTCAGGTATTTTCATTCTTTGTTCATGCAACACAAGCTTTTACCTTTTCCTTTGTTTAAAAATTAGCAACCATAGGATGAACTTAGTGGGCTTCTTTTCCTTCCTGGGAGCTCACTGTCTTGCATGGAGCCTACTGAGCTTTTGATCAGCCTGTCTCCTTTCCACTTAGGGAGTGACACAGCATGCCATTTTCTCACAGAATTCTGAAATTTGACAGCAAAGTTATCCTTGGCCAAGATCTGGGCCCGGCAAACAAGCTTGTAATATGCCTAAGGAAAGTGTTTTGAGCTAGATGTATAGTTTCTCTGGTAAAACGAGGTGTCAGGGAAGAACCACAACTCAGGCACAAATTTTGGATTCCTTGTCTAGGATAGGTAATATGATGAAGACTATAGATTGATTGCCTTCTCCCTTTTCTATTTCCTGTAAAATCTTACCTAAACTTTTTTAACTGACCAAAACAATGTAATTTTCTTAAACTCTCTGACCTTACTTCCTCTACATCCATCATATACTTTTAGGAAGGGAAGGGAACCTCCCTATGAGTTCCTCCAGCTTTTAGAAAACCCATACAGACAATCAACAGGTGACTTCCTACCCTGCACATTTGTTCCTGAGTTTTCCTTGACACTGTCTGACTTTACCTAGGAGTTGCTAACTTATTTTGCAGGTGAGCACAAGACTCTTGGACAGAGGTTCAGTTGCTTTTGTCTTTTAATTTGTGTCTTTGTTTACAGACCATTTCCTTAAGCATTTACTGGGCACTTGCTGATTCAAAGATGGAACAGAGCTGTCAAGAAGTTTAAAGGTCATCTGGTTTAACTTGATGTAGAGGCTCCTAGGGGCCGAGACAGTAAGCAGTCTGTACAAGGCCATCTGGTGAGGCAGTAGAATGACTGAAGGCCCACTGTGTTCCCAGCTCATAGTCCATCACTACTAAATATCACTGAAAAGCCAACCACAACTAGTAGTAATTTCTACAGCCTTCTTTCTTTTTCTTTTTCTGTTTTTGTCTTTTCTGTTTCTGTGCAGACACTCTACTTTCTTTTTCTACCAATTTGTTCTCTAGCATTTGAGAACCAGACCCTAGGGATACACCTGACCCTCTTCTCAAACTTCTGACGCTGAAGCTATTTTATGTGACACCAAGGCTGGGCCTGAAATCTCTAAATAAATCAGTCCCTGACTATTAAGGCACCTTCTATCTTTCTTTTCTGTAGTACATATATCCTAACCCCTTCCTACAGATTACAAGGCTCAGCCAACATGAGCGTGTGTAAGAACTACAAGGACACTGTCTCAGGCAGGAGCATGCATGACCTGTGGGGTAGCACTGTGTGCACACAGGGCTCTGTTGATCTTCAGATGACTTGGGCATGATGTAATACATTAATAGAGTAAAATATCGATTTACCTTGTATCAAAAGGACAGCATTTAACTCTAAAAATCAGAAAACACTTCACCCTCTCCCTAGATATCTATGAACACTACCCAACCCAAAAATAGAAACAAAAGGAGAAAAAAATTCTAGGAGCAAGCTGGAGAAGAAAAGGCAGTTTATTTTTAGACTGGGATGTGCCCCCCGCCCCTCCCCCCTTTCCCTTCCAGAGCAGAACATGAGGGGTCAGGAAGGCAACCAAGAAACCTCAGGCACAAACAGCCTACAAGCTCAGTGGCTATCAACACTTCTCTGTAATGGACTGGAAACCTTCCTTCTGTTTTGTAGCTGTAAATCTGTGGTACCCTCCCCCTCCACCTCATCCCTTAAAAGCTCCTGGTTCATAGTAACAGGTCGAACAGATGAGCAATTTTGGGGGAATTATTCCTACCACCTTTTCCCAATCTAGCTTTGAATAAAAATCTTTTTCCCTTTTGGTCACAATGAGTGGACTCCTTTCATTTGTCGCTGGTGATGCAGGAAAAAAAAAAGGCAGGTTGGGTATAGTGTCATAACCGTACAATCCCAGCTACTACGGAGCTGAGGAAGGAGGATTATGAGTTCAAGGCCAGACAGAGCAGTGCACAAAACCACACCTGAAAAAAAAAAAAAAAAGCCAGTGGCAGGGATTGTTATTACTACGTATAGATGTGGTTATCTGTCCACCTCTCTATCTGACAATGATAGAGAAAGAGCCATTCTTCTCTATAACTTTCAAAATTTATTCTATCATAAAACTCCTGGAGCTTTGACTTGATCTCTATACTGACAAAGTGTAAAACCTTATGGCACTATTTTCTACTAAGAGGGCAGCTGGAGGGCGACCAACCTATCAGTGAGCTGTGACCAATGACAATGAAGAGAACACCACGCATCATTCACAAATCACGTGTGAAACGGAGACACATAACAGGCCATGTTGACAACGGGAGTTAGAACAATTCCTCGGACGGCGACGAAAGCAGCCATCAATGTTTCCCCAAAGTCAGAAGCCAAAGGCAAGCCCTTACCTTGCAGGGCCTGTAAGCTATGAGTCTGTACGATAATGCAGAGCTGCAGGACCAGCTGCGGAGCGCTTTCCAGAAAGGTGGCTAGCAAATGCAGCATACTCACATCGGCATACTCATACACCATTTTCCAGTAAAACCTCCATCTGTCGTTTTCCCCGCTCTGCCGGCTCCGAATGCCTAAGTAGATTGTGTGGAAATACCTAGAAAACAAACAGAGAGTCAGAAAATGAGTGATGATCTGTAATTCAAACTTCAGGCTTGTGTTCCTCTTCAGCAAGCGGCCACAGGCAAGCACTCCATGGCTTAGCATTTACAGCTTCAGTCTAATTGCTTGGCCAGGGCCCTTGTTCTTGCTAGTGATCATTGTGAGACCTTACTGCAATTTGAGTTCACTTTTAAGGCATTTAGCTGAATTACAGGAGGAAGAAAAGGGGGTGACATGTGACGCGCACTCAGGGGTGGAAGAGATTTGTTAATCTAAAAATTTACCTACATCCTTTCTACTAAATCATCCATGTGCACCACAGGGATCATGAGGTGGGTTTCTCCTAGAACCAAAGCAAGTCTTTAGTACCAGCTTGTATGTACTTGTAAACCCTCTCTATGTCATTAAAGAACACCTTTTGTTATTAAAAATTCACATAGATACAAAAGAAGAAACAAATAGGCTAATGAATCCAGGACATAATTCTCTCAGACTAGGTAGCTACCAATTGAGTGCCAGTTTTTTTTTTCAAAAATACTTGCACTCCATTCTTTTTATCAGATTATTTTGAAGCAAACCCAAGACAACTCATTATTTCATCTACAAAGGTCTTATTAAAAATAATTTAAAAAACAATACCATTATCACACTTAACAATAACAGTATTTTAAAAATATTATGTAAAGCTCAGTGTTCATATTTTCCTGATTATCATAATTTTGGAACAGTGTGTTGGAAATGCAATCCAAACAAGGTGTTCAAATGAGGATGGCTCAAAATATATCATGTCTCTTCTATGCCAGGCACTTCTTTCCCACTTAAAAGATGTCCTGCATAGCTTTCATTGTCTTGATTTTGATCATATTTATCAGCATGATGTAGTTAAACCATTTGTCCTTTGTGTTTACTGCAAATAGGTAGTTAGTGTTAGAATATAGATAAGGTACACGTGTGATCATTTAGTCGGGTAGTGATATGTGTTTATTGGGAGACACCAAAATCATTTTTTCTTTTATGATGTTATCATCCATTGATCATATTGCAAACAGAATCATGCAGGGTGGTATTCTGAGTTAACAACTTTTTATCTATTAGCTTTCATAATACCTCTCCTGCTCTTTCATCTGTGTTGCTACAGTCGTCAGTAGTCTAGAGCTTGTTTCAGCAGATCCCCCTGGAAAGGCACCAGAGCGCGGCCCATATTCCCAGTGTTCGTGTGTATATGCAACAGTAAATGGTTATCCACCTTGCCTTTCCTGGGGATAACATGTCTTTCGTTACATAGCTCCTAAAATTTTAATTTTCACAATTTTATTTGGAGATTGGTGCTCACTTCTAGAGACTAGGAAAGAACTAAAGTTGTTTAATGCAGACTCTCAAGATGCCAGGAGCAAGGAAGTGGAAGAGCACAGAGGCCAGAGCAGCAGCTCCCTGGCCAGTGACCCTGGATGGACATAAACCCGTCCAAATTCTATGCAAGACAAACCCTGACATTTATTTGTGGGGATATTTAAATACACTACTTCCTTATTTACTAGCATAAAGTGCCATTATGGAAAAGTCTGGTAGAGATCCGACATTCTTTCTATCATAAGTTCTTTATTTCTTGTATGTCAATAAAAGAATATTTTTAAATGCAAATAATTTCATTCCAATGTAGCTTAATAATGGCTATTCAGCATCAGTTTTCTCAGAAATGTGATCTGATTTTTCATCATGTAGCTTCAAGTTTCAATATATAGGTTCATGTTTTCTTGAATTACAGTGTTTACTATTTATTTTTCTCATCAGTTGCAGAGGCCTTTTTAGAGGACTATTGTTTACATTTTCTTTCTTGATTTACTGCATCAGTTTTCACCAAACCCTTTTAAATTCAAACTGAATTTTGATGTAAAAGTTTTCTTTCCTTCCATCTATTTATTTTCAAACTACAGTGTCTGGATAAAGCACAACCTCTTCCATTTCGATCCTGTTATTTCTTTTTAATTGCAATTCTATGTTGAGTTCTACCAACTTTATCAAAATTTTAATTTTCTTCTTTCTCCTCACTTTTTTTCTGGCATTTTCTAATTCTGATGTATATTTGTACAGCTTATATAATTTTCTTAATTTTTTGACTTATTTTGAAATATACTTATTTTTATGTTTTATACATATGTTTTTCTCTTTCTTTGTTTTTCTTTCCTTACTTACTCCCTCCCTCCCTCCTTCCCTCTCTTTCCCTCCATCTCTCTCTCTTTCTCTTTCTCCCTTTCTTTCTTCCTTTCTTTTTCTTTCTTTCTTTCTTTCTTTCTTTCTTTCTTTCTTTCTTTCTTTCTTCTTCCTTCCTCATATTGGGGATTGAGCCCTGGGCCTTCATACTGAGCTACATCTTCAGTCTATTTTTTTGTTTTGGATTTGAGACAGGATCTTGCCAAAACTTTAAGTTGCCCGGGATGGGCTTGAATTGATGATCCTTTCACCTTGGCCTCCCAGAATGCCAGGATTACAGGCATGTGCCACTGGGCCTGGTTTGCATGTTTTCATGTATGTAGGAATTTATTTTTATTCTTTTCTCGTAATAATGTTGATTTGTTTTTCTAAGTTTTAAAAGTTAATTCAGTTTTCATGCACTCTTAGGAGACACGAATGGGCCAGGGGAGTTTTACCTATTCCATAACTAGAATGCATTCCTCCATTGTTTTCATTGTTTTCATGAAGTACTATATATATATATATATATATATATATATATATATATATATATATATATATCTCCTTTGTTCCTTTCTGAGATCACTTGCCTCTCTCTTCCTTCCCCCTTTCTTTTCTTTGGACTTTCTCATTTATTTCTGATGGCTGAATTTGTCCTGTTCAATCTGGAATCTACTCCCAGATGATTCTTTTCAACGTGGAGCTTCGTTTTGGAAAGTTGTTGAGTTAGCTAATGAGATTAAAGGTCTTAGACTCGTCCTATATCATTAGATTTAATTAAGTTGCAGCCTTCCTGGGCTGAAACCTATTCCTGGTCATTAAGAACAACCTCTTGGCCTCAAAAGATTGACACACAGTGAATACACGGGGGTTGGGTGGTTCTTCTGTACTCAAGCCGCCCCCCCCCCCTTCCCTGCCTGCTGTTATCACATGCATCTCGGAGGCTCTCACTAACTCGTCCTCAGGCAATTATGGGCATATGTTAACACTGAGCTTTACTGGACATATAGCCGAGATTCTTTAGTTTGCTACCCTAGTTGCTCTATAATAATGAGATAATTATGTTAGACCAGAAAAACTACGATGCCACTCTCGTTGTATTTGTGGGACACTCATTTTAAAATACAAAGCAGATTTAAATAATTCCTTTGTATTAGTTTAGATTCTTTTAAAAAGCAGAATTTACAGACACTATAACAAAAAGGATCTATTTGGAAGGTTTACAAATTTGAGGATCGAGATAGTCTAAGATGGCAGCCTGCACGTGGGAGAGGAGTGTCTGATGGCTGCTCAGCTGCGAAGTAGAACTCTGATCTGGGACTGCAGGGCAGCCGGTGAGTGTGCTGCGGATCTCCGTTGTTGGAAGGAGAGTGACGAAGACCACAGCCTGAAGATCGGCAACTGAAGATCAGCCACAGGCAGACAGGTGCAAGTCAAGACTGGAGCCGATCTGTGAAGATCTGTGGCGTGTAGCAAGTCCGTATCCATAGACAAGTGCAAATGGGGAGAGCTTTCCCAGAGAAGGAAGCTGGAACGATCTTTTTTTCTTCCCTCCTTTCATTCAGTTCGAGTTCCAATTTGGACCTCCCGCAACTGGGTGGGTGCTCTTCCCTCATTGGCTGGCCCACAAATCACTCACACTCTAATCCGCGCTGGTTCTCAATTCCCAATCTAAACGTGGTTCCCAAACCCTAACCCAGGTTCCTGATTGCCTCAAACTGACATAATCTCTCCAACTGTCACGCCCTTAGGCCTTCAACTGCACTGTAGCAACTATAGGGCAAAGCCTGTAAAAGTGCAGTTCCCAGAGACTCTGCTACACAACCCATTTGTACTTGCACCACCCCACAGCTGTGGGCTGCAATGAGCTCTATGCAAACTACTTGTGTTACCTTTTTTGTGATTCTAAACCTTTCCTAGGTTCATTATTTTCTTGAGATAGCCTTTCCTGCCTCTTTGGCTGGCTCACAGTCACCTTTGAGCTCTTACTCTCTCGCCCTTTGCCATCCATTACCAGCGCTCTACTTTCATTAGCTTCCTGAGCTGTTTATCAAGCGCGGCTAAAACAATCGAAATGTACTGTCTCTAATTTTGCAGGGTTGAAACCTGAGATTAAGGTGTTATCAGGAATGGTACCTTGGAAGGATGCAAAGAGGCTGTTCCACAAGCCCTCACAACTTCTGATGATTTGCCGGCCATCTCCGCCATACCTTAGCTTAGAGATGGATGCACCTGCCCAATCTCCATCTGCACCCCGCAGACTTTCTCCCTGTGTGTGTATCTCCTATTGTGTCTCAGTTTCTCCTTTTTAATTTTCACACATATTGGATTAAGACCAACCCCAATTATTTCAACATAGGTATCTGCAGTGGCTTTATTCTATTTCCCAGTACAATTATATTCATAGGTACAGAAAGTCAGGGCTTCAGAGCCTTGTGACGAGAACACCTCCTAACTCTCACATTCCTCTTCCCATGTTTAATCTTGTTCACCCTGTAACTTCTCCTCTCCTGTTTGGACCCACCCACGTCTGTGTGTTGCTCTACAACCTACATTTGAGATCCAATTTCGTGTGTCTATACACCCCATGTCTAATTCAGTAGGCACTCAGTTTATTCATCTTTTATTGATTCAACAAGTATCACTGACCACCTGCAATATTTGCTGCTCTGTATTTTTTTTCCCAAAGGAAATGGGAACTCAGTGGACAACTTTGAAGAGTAAGGAAGGAAGAAGAGTAAGGGATTTGGGTTTCCTTTTGCCAGCACTTGTTACTGTATAGAAAACAGGAGGTAGTAAATAAGGCAAGATCAGCAGTGGGAGCATTAGCACAAAGACTCCTGCAAGAATTTAGGCGAAAGTAGATGCCAGTGACGCTACTGAAGAGGAGGGGCTAGACTTGAGATAGATCATTAAGATATTTGCATCCTTACTGAACAAATTGAAGAATAAATGCTCCACTTCTTTGCGATTGACTACAAAAGTTTTAAATCCAGAGCATCCCTGGCATTAGCCAAGAGAACAGAACTCCCAGAAGGGTTTCCTTGAGCTGTTTTTTTTTTTTTTTTAAATTCCGAATTCTCACCTAGGGAGGAGGTCATGTATGCACTCTACACTCCACTGCCACAGGTAAAGGGCTACGTGCAGTGTTGCCAGGTCTGTGGTCCACGGGGATGTGAACTCTTCTGACCTGATGACACATTTGTTTTTATAGTAATTTGAACTCATACTGGTGGCAAGTTTTTTTTCCCTGTGGAAGAGAGCAAGTATTTGGCTTCATGGAATTTCACACAATATAATAAGATACAGACTCAAGCCTTCCGAAAAGCTATTTTTAGGCCTTCAATGAGTAGTATTCTTGTTTTACAAAATATACACAATGTAACACTTATCGTCTTAATTACTTTCAGTGTAGACC
Organism: Ctenodactylus gundi; assembly: GCA_004027205.1. Lineage (NCBI taxonomy): Eukaryota > Metazoa > Chordata > Mammalia > Rodentia > Ctenodactylidae > Ctenodactylus > Ctenodactylus gundi. Next base: position 334,021 of record PVKB01000739.1, on the reverse strand, counting down.
TCAGTGACACCAAGTACAGTTGCATCGCTGTGCAGCCAACAGACCACCGTCTACCTCCAGAAGTCCCTTCATCGTTGGAAACAATTTCTCTCTACCCATTATGGAACTACTCCTCATTCCTTCTTCTTCTCAGCCCCAGGCAACCGCCATTCTGCTTTCTGTCTCTATGAATTTAAACTCTGTAGGATTTATGGTTTGGATATGGAAAATGCTCCAAAAGCCTTATGTATTTGGATGATGCAGATTATTATTGGTTTTACCCATTGTTAGAAGTACAGGCTAGTCATAAGAGGCAGATTACAGAGGATGTGACCTGGAAGGATACATCCTCACCCCAGCTGCTCCCCCAAACCTGCTCCTTCCTTTGGCAGTGCTGTGAGCAACTTTTCTCTTCTAGACTCCTCTGCACCACTGCCATCGCCAGCCTACCAGTAATGGGCTGAGATCTTTGAGATGTGAGCCAAAAAAAAAAAAAAAAAAGAATCTTTCCTCCTTTAAGTTTTGGTTGTCGGGTATTGTGTCCATCCACAAGAAAGTGACTATGACACTAGGTACCTGGTACAGGTGGACTCACACGGTATTTTGTCATTTTGTGGGTGGCTTATTTCACATATCATGATATAATCAAGGCTCATCCATGTGGCACTAGGTGTCAAAATTTCATTCAAGTGGGAATTTTAAAGAGTTTGAATCACTGCTTAGGAGAAAAGACTTCTACACAATATAGCAACTTCTTGATAGTTCTAAGCAGCAAAGAATCAGACAAGACAGCATTCAACAATGAGAGGGCATCTATTAACATGAGGGCATTGCCATCATGAGGCAGGAGTTAAAGGTGGTCATGGGAAGTGGCCAGCTGGGGAGCCACCAAAACTTCTGATCTTTGAAAACTAACAAAAGGCAAGAGCAAGCACAGATATTTCATTAAAATTGGCTGTAAGAATGTACAGTGCAGTATTATTTATAGAACAAAAACCAGTTAAATCTCACATGCCCAACAATAGGGTTTTAATTTAATTATTGTATATTTGTTTATTGTATAGTTGTTCCTTAGTATATTCAAGAGAATAGTTCCTGTACCTCCTTCAAACACCAAAGTCTATGAACATTCCAGCCCCTTGTATAAAATGCACAGTATTTATATATTACCTATACACATCCTCCCCTATACTTTAAATAATATCTTGATTACTTATAGTACCCAATAAAATTTAAATGCTATGTAATGTGGTTACATTATACTTTACAAGAAATAGCAAGAAGACATGTCTGTATGTGTTCAATACATACACAACTTTTTATGATATATTTAATTCACAGCCAGTTGAACCTGTGGATGTGGCATCTGTGGAGATAGTCAATGGTACATTGTAAATGCAAAATATAAGTTAAAATATAAGTTAAAAAGAATGCACTCAAAAAATTTTAACTGATGTGTGCGTGTGTGTGTGTGTGTGTGCGCGCGCGCACATGTGCCTGTGTTTGTGCATACAGAATAACATTTAGAAAATGTAACACTAAAATATTAAAGTGGAGATTTTCAAATGCTGGGGATGTGAGTTACTATTGTGTTTCAAATTCATAAGCAATGCTGTCACATACATTAATGTAGCTAAAGTCTAAGGGTGGAATTGCTTTCCTATTTTATCTTATGGCTCTTTTTTTTTGTGGTACTGAGGATTGAACCCAGGGTTTTGTGCACGTCCAACAAGTATTAAAACTGAACTACAACCGCAAGCCCAAAGTTCTTATACTTCAAATTGTTTTTATGTATTTTGTAATATGTTTCCTAGAAAGACTGTATCAACTGGCAGTGCATAAGTGCACTTATTTTCTTATAACCTGATCTAATATTAAAAGACAATTCTTCCAGTTTCATGAGTAAAAAATAACATGTTTTAGAGACATAAAGAAGTTCCTACTAAGGTTTAGCATATGCAGATGGCTACTAGCCACTTGTATTGATCATTTTGTGATTTCTCATAGATCATTTTCAATGTTAAGAATCTAATTCTAAAATTTGGCTATTTATATGGGTCATGGTAACCAAATTGTTGACTATTTCTACCTCATACCTTATACTATAACGTTATGGCCTAGAGATATGGGATACAGAAGCTGGGAGGAAGTAGGGACCAGTTGCCCAGGTTATATGACTGAGAAGAGGCCATCTAACCAAGAGCTCAGGTATTTTGATACCAAGACTTACAATCTTTTATTATTTCTATCTGGCTGTAATTACTCTGAAATTCAACTTTTATCAAAGAAATAAAAAAGAAAAAATTCAGACAGAATTCACTGCATTTCTTTTGCCTTCTCTCTCTCTCCCTCTTTCTCTCTCTCCCTCTCTCTCTCTTTTGCCCGAAAGATAATAGATATCCAATTTAGAAGCTTAAGTTTTGGACAGAACTTTGGTCTCAGTGCTGTCAGTTCCAGGACTCTGGGAAATTATTTATATTTTTCAAGCCTTTAGTTTCCATTCTGTTATTTGAAAAAAGCCAATGAAACAATTTTAAAATAGTGGAATATGTGTGAATTATCTAGTAAGCAGTCAGTAAGTGTTGGGTGGCATTACAAATAGGTTTCTTTTAGAAGTTAAATGGGGAGTAGCAATAATTACCTTTGGATTTTCTCTCAATTGTCTGGGACCCAAATCATCCACCTGATCTCATTAAATGTAGTGTCCAGAACAGTCATGTTCTCTTTAATCTGTCCACAACTGTGTAATTATCCATCATCTATCTATCTATCCATCCATTTATCATCTATCTCCATCTCTCATCTATCTCTATTCTCTACCCACTGTATTAATCTATCATCACTTTCTAGCCTTTCCATTTACCTACTACCTATCTACCCATCTATCATTTACCTATCCACCTGGTCCACCTGGCCTATCCAGATGCTTCATATAGCCTATGACCACAGGTCCATGGTAGGAGAGGAGGGAGGGTGATTGATGGTAAGCCTCTGGAAAACAAACCCTTGCACGCTGAGAGGTAAAAGTCAAACCTTCTGGTATCTTCGGCATCGGTGTTAATATTATCTCAGTGGAAAAGTCATTCTTCCCCAAGACTCACCTCAGACTTGGAGTTCTCTTTTGTGAAGACGGGTTATCAGTATCTTCTCCAAGGATGTCTTGTGGGGGAGATGACAAGGTGTGTCACCCCTGTGCCTACTCACGATGGGAACATTGCCAACTGCCATGGTAATTGAAGCTCTGGGTTTATCTATAATATAATGTTTATCTTTTTTTTGCCCAAGTAACTGTAGGCAATTTTATGTCTCTGGTTCTCCTTAGGCATTTTATTAAGGGTAGCATCAATGTCATTTTGAACTGTATTAGTGAATCTGACAGGATATGGCTTTTGGCTGACCCTCCACAGCAGGGGACCATGAGAGTTATAATATACTGAGCAGCCAAGATTTCTAGCCTTCCTAAATACCAGGAAATTTGAGATTGGTATCTGGGTAGGATGGAGGAAAGGCTTTTGGGATTTTTTTGTAGAATTTTGGTTTTCTGTGTTGTCAAAAGAAAGTATCTCCACAGAGGGCATTGGTTGCCTAGGAAGTTCATAGCAATGCAAAACTTTAGTTCAGTCTTTTTTTTTTCTTTTAGATAATCACTTAATAAGAAAAAGAGTTTTAAAAATTTGCCATCAGGGATTAAATATGCCTATACATGGGAGGTTGTAGACTAAACACAAAGCTCTCATCAGTGCTAACGAGAGATGCTCTGGGCAAATCCCTGCCTGCTTCCTTGGTGGGAGACACATGTCTGGGGTATTTGTCTGCCTTTCCACAGGACTGATACATTTTCTGCTAGGGTCACTCATATTATTTATTGCTTTGGGAAACACTTTGGTAGAAGGTGGAATTTTCCTTACTTCATTAAAGCCACCAGGGAAATCTGTACCAACTTTATCTACATCATCCCACCCCAACAGCAATCTGATTTTGTAATTTTCTCAGCACCATTGACAATTTTCACACCAACACACCAACACAACCCCCATGGTTCTACATATGCAAACTTACAGCCCAACGTATCAAGTCTAGTGATCATCAGAAAATGTAAATCCCATTTACATTTTCAGCTCCTTTTCACAAATATTTTTCAAGAGTGAAGGCAACATGCCCTGAAGTCACAGCCTCCTATATCACTGACTTAAGACAGAAACATAATATGGTGATAAACTGTGTGTGAGTGAAGGTGGGGAGATCCCAAACACTTAATATATGAAATATCACATACCGAGAATGAGTAGAACCTAAAGTTTAACATCATCGAGACCATCTTATGTTATTCAAACTTATGAGGAAATAGAATTAACTCATGTTTCAGATAGTCCATATGTGTGACCTCAGTCCTCAATTTTATTTGATCAAATGTGACATTAGTAGCTGATCTTTGGTTCAATGAGAAATCATTAATGCCATGACAATAGTAAACATATTGTCTAATATTAAATTTTATTTCACCTTGTAGTGCACTAAACGATTTAGCTTCTTCACTATGTGAGAAGTACAAAGTAAAATCTTGGCGAAAAGATTATATATGTATATAGTAAAACTTTATTGTATTCATCATTACCTTATGAAGTTCTCTACAGGAACAGTTAAATAGCAAGCATCAGCCCAGTACCACCCTGCTTAGTACCGTGCATCAGACTTCTACCATCTTCAGTCTATGCTGAATATAGTAGAAATGACTACTTTTGGCTTGCATTCCTGTGGTAGAAAAAAATTTAGTGACTATGGTTTTATAATACTTGTATTACTCATTAAATATACAAAAGTATATGTATTAGAGGGAAGAAATAAATGGTCTGACCTTCCCATTTGATATCAGCATGGGGAGGTCATGGCCAAAGGATGATAATTGGGGTTGCCCCGCCCACCCCCAAAAGGACATAAATGAGGGGATACCCACACTCCAGAGTTGTCATTGTCATATTATCTGGCAGTGCTACCTCTCCATGAAGCAAGAATGTTCTCCCAAAACAATTAGTGCATTTGCAAGGTCCCTCTTATGTGCATGTAATGAATATTCATGATAAGAAGAGAGACTGAAGGCAATATATTTAGGCTCTTCCCAAAATTCTTGAACCTGACCACATATTCCTCTTGTAATAAACTCCCCTCGCTCCCACGCCCAGGGCAGTACTGCTTCTCAAACTAACGAGGCTTTGGTGTTCTTGCACACACTTGACCAGTGTGCTGCGTTTCGATCACCTCTATCTCCTGCTAGATAGAATATAATTAGAATTAACTTGGGATGAAAAGAAGAACATTCCTTTAGTAGCTACAGACCACAGTGTACAGCACGTTATAAACACGCGCAAAGTAGTTACACTTATGGAACATCCACTTGATAAAAGCCTATTTTATTCATTTTATTTGTATTCCTCTGTGCAAACAAAATTTATGAGATGATTATTTTTGTTTTAATTTTCATATATAACTCATAAAGATGTTAATTATATATGCAGTTATTCTTCAGGCATTTCCACAAACCCTGAAGAAAAATTAGAGGGTTTTTTTTGCTCTATTTAATAATTTCTCCAGTTGTGGGCAATGTGGCCAGACTCTGCCAGGCAATTTTGTAAATCTGGGTGATACAGGAGATAAAGTTCCTCAGCCCAGAGGGAAGATTTTTTTAAATTCACTTTTAATATCTCACCATGACAATATGTAGGCCCTAGGGACAAAAAAACAAGCAAACAAATAAAAACAACAACAACAAACCCTAAGTGAAGCACTTTTTCTAAAATCATTCTCTTTTGCTTTTTTGCGGCACTTGTAAATATTTACATTTTAATAGTAATGTGTATTAAAATGGAGAAGCAAGTCCTGATGTCTTGAAACAGTGGTACCTATTAACTGACATAGTGCTGTAATTCAAATTCTCAGGTGATTGGCAGAAACCATTCACCACATGAAAAATCAAGATAACAGAATACTCTTACTTTTATTATTCAGGAAATAGAGATTGTGATAGGATCAAAACTCTTATCTTAAGCTCCATTCAATTGACTTTATGACAAACAAGGAAACTGCCAAGGGTGTGTGGTTGCACACGTACACGTAAGTCGTATTTCATCCTTTTTATAAGTCAAAATGTCACCTTGTAGCTTTTTAGTCCTTGACTTTGGCTGAACTGCCGGCATTCATAATTTTAAAAGGAAACTGAAAAATTCATAGGTGTGGGGCACTGGACCCATCATGTCCACTGGGTGACCAGATGGGAGGGGGAGAAAGAAGAGGGGTGACAACCTGTGCACTGTATTCCTGCTGCCTCTGGGGTCTTGCCTGACGAATCTACAGTCAGATGAGCATTAGAGAATTCATCTTGCTAGCAAAGTGCTAGCTTCCACGTATTTGGAGTGCTTAGAGCATGGCCATCTACACCAACCTGAGTGTACTAGATCTTACCTGAATGGCTCAAGCTGTTTAGTGACAAAAATAATAGTTTCTGGCTGTTTTTATGACATGTTATTACAGTTCCTATTATTGTGTCATTGTAACTTTACTCATTCGTTCATTCATTCTAACAAAAGAAGAAACTTGAGCTGCGTCTTTCCAAAATGGCTGAATTTGACAACATAAAGTCCAATGCTGTATAAAAATGGGGAGAAAAAAGAACAACATCTAAAATATTTTCATGCTTGTGACCAGAGGGCTGTCTTGTGAGCTCATCCCTGGCATACTGTAAGGTCCTCAGGGTTTCCTTTCCACAGAGGCCGTCAGCCAGTAGTGCCCTTGGCGGCCAGAGTCTGAGAGAAAAGCAGCAAATGCCTATCCACTCCAAGCTCCCTTGGTCAGTTTAGTATAGAATTTATCCCCTATTGTCCACCCTGAGCAGACAATTTCTGAGAAAGAGGCCAAAGCCAGTCTGTCCAACTGTGCTGTCACTCTGACAGGCAGGGAGCACGTGAGCTTCCCCTGCCAAGACCTGGTGCCATTCCAAGTCTGACACATTCCTGGTTGTGGCTCACGTATTATGCAGCACAGATGAGTACCGGAAGGGGGAATGTTAGCGTTCCACTTTGCAATGTCCTCCAAAAGCCTTTTGTACTTGGATACTGTGGACTACCTATAGGGTCCACATGCTGTTAGAAGGTAGGGCCTGGTCAGGAGGGGAGAGCACTGAGAGCATGCTGGATCACTGAGGGGGTGGCTTGGAAGGGTGTTCTCTTGTCCGGATTTCTTTCCAGGCTCTGTTCCTTCCTTTTGCCTTGGTGTGAGCAGCTACTCTTTACCATATCCTTTCAATACGCCACCATTGCCAGCTGACCAAAAACACATGGACTGATACCTAGGCTAAAATGAACCTTTCTACCTTAAATTTTGGATACCAGGTACAGTGTCCCAACAATGAGAAAGAATAAGGTTAGAGACCATCTTCCGTAATTTTCTTCTTATTCTTTCAGCATTCTGCATTCTCAACTGTTTGAGATACAGAGGGAAAATGGTCATACAGTAGTTGGATGTGAGAATCTAATGATTGGACTGTGAAAAACTTGTGCCAAAAGGACAAACTTTCAGGTCATCCTCCAGCCAATCTAACGCCAATCTTTTTACTATAAAGATCTTTCCTGAGGACCTGAGCCTATGCATAAAAGTGCATTGTTTCAATTCTTCATTCATTTACTCACTCACTCAATCAATTCTTCCTCATGTATTGAGCAGCTATTTGGAAACGGCACTTGACTCTGGAGGTGCAGAGGGCAGTAAATGAAATGTGAACTTATACGATAGAGAAGGAAGATAAACCGTGAACAAGATAAGGTGCAAGATTATCTGAACTCATCCTCAGTTCCTAGGATGAAATAAGCAACGACAAAGGCGTTTGCCCTTTCCCTGTTGTCAGGGAAGTTCAATGGACAGAGAAATTTGGGTCAAAATGCAGGAGAGGAAGCAAACCCTTTTCACTTAAAATCTGTTTTAGATACTTATCTCTTGCTGGAACAGAATGTCCCCAATTCAAAACTTAAGAGAGGAAAGACTTATTTTTGCTCACTGTTTCAGAAGGTCTCACACTGTCCTATCATGGGCGTGAAGTAACGGTGAAAGCACACGGAGTGATTTATTTGGAGAAAAGCTCTTCACAGCATGGCAGACAGAAGCCAACGGAAGGAGGAAGGAGTCAATGTGTGCTCTTCTCTCATTTCTTGGTCCACAAATCAGTAACATTCACCTGAAATCTCTGCCCTGGGCACTCCCCAAATTCCACCAGTTGACACAATCCCTCAAGATCAACTCCCAAGTAGCTCCGTTTTCCAACAGAACACAGTTCCATAGAAATCTCATTTTATTAAAATATATGAGGCTTTTCGGGGGACTCTCCAGATCCAAACCATTAACAAAACATACGAGGTAGAGAGTGCAGAAAGTACAAGGCCCTGAGGTGGGATATGCCTGGTCCCTTCCAGGTGCACTGGGGAGCTGGAGTGGATGACACAGAATGAGTATAGGGAGCAGTAGGAAAGACTTGGCTCTGACTACTAGAAAAATCGATTTGATATTAACTGAGATGAGCAGATTAGCAAACAATGAGCTTTGGACATTTTAAGTTTGAAATATTTCTTAGGTATTCAAACATAAATCCTGAGTAAGCAATGGAATGTATGAACTTGGAATTCAGACCCAGTCCCAGGGATGGGTTGGAAGGCATTACAGGAATTAACACTGTAAGACACGATGAGAACACCACCCTTACACAGCCAAACCTAAGAAGCTTAGTAGTCATCTTTACTAGGAGTTGGGCTGATGCCCACTGAGAAAGCACATGCCCACAAATATTGAGCGGCCCATGGGCAGGGGATCCAGCTTCTCTGAGGCAAGCGTGGCTGCTCAGACACCCTTCCTGCCCAAAGGGAAAGGATGGCCTGTTGTTCAGATACAGTAGCAAGGTCTATTTCAAACTCTTAGGAGAATGTTGAACGGTATGGGTTTGAAATTAATTTTATGGTAAGGTTTCTGCAGTATCTGAGCCTACATGCCATCATGATCATCTTTCTCAGTGCTGGTAAAACATGACACAACTCTCTTCAGAAAGTTCTTGCTTGTAGAGTATCCAGGAATGGCTGATGTGCCCCTGAACAGACAAGGGAAGAAAAGAAATGTAGTGAACACAGGGCACCATCTTTGCAAGTGTGTGCTGAGTTGTTGGTGCCCTACCCATGGCTCCTTGGCAAACGTGTTCTGGTAAGCTGAGGGCTTTGTCTCGCCCATGGTGCAACCCCTTGCCAAGGACAAATAGCAATGGGAGGAAACAAATTCCAGCTGCCCATAGCCTGTCGGGACATAACTCTGAAGTGTGTTATCTTTGCCTCACAGAGTCTACACAGGGCTAGAATTCCAGCTGTTCACATCATGACCACATTAACGCACACTTTCTTGTCTTTCTCACTTTCCTTTCCTCCTTCCCCCTCCCTCCCAGTGCTTTGAAATACATTTCTTACCAAAAAAAATCTTTATTTTAGTTATATCATGGGTTCTAGAAGTGCCTTTTGAATACAAGCCCTCCAAAACTACCATGGGTGCTATGTCAGTGCCATACTCGAAAACCCCAAAGTGGTACCCAATTTTGCCATTATGTCTTGATTCTCCCGCTGAGCTTCCCAGATGGTCTTGTAACAGTTTTGGCCTCTGAGGTCATCTTGCTACACAATAAGACTGGTGTGACCCATGCAGCCCTCTCTCCCCTGGTCTGCAAATTCATAGCTCTTCTGTGTTGGTGACCGCTCCCTCCACAAAATACCTAAACACAATTCCTCCATGCTGAATTCCAGCTTTTCCCAACTGCTGATCTCCCACAGTTGTCTTTCTTCTGAGATCTTATTGCACTCACTTGGCACCAAGTCTTGATACCCACTGATCTTGAAATTCATAAATCAAAAAAGAGGCTTGCTGTGCATGTCAAATATGATCCACTGGAGGTCACTGCACTGAGAAGGGCTCTGAGCTGGTCTCAAGTTCCCTAGCATCTGTAACACCTGACATTGATGAGCAGTCAGCGTGACAGGCTTTTGCTCAAATTATTCCATGTGTTTAACTCTGTCCTCAGATTATAAATTTCATAAGGTAGTGATTCTGTGAACATGCGTTCTCTCTCTTTTGTGCCTATTCAAATCATCATCCTAAAGTTAGATTCATTAACCTAAACTCATGGGTGAAATGTGAGGTTTAAATATTCTGTCTCTCTCACACATATATAGCCTCCAGGAATTGACACACACACACACACACACACACACACACACACACAGAGGCAGACTCATACCTACACATACAAACACAGAGAGTCAAGAACCACTGCCACCACCACATATCACGTAGGCCAAGTGGAAACCTCATCTGTGCCAGCTGTCACCTCACAGTTAGTTATGTGCACAATCAAACATGTGTGTCTTCAGGCCTTCTGTTCCGGTCTTTGAACATTCTGCGCCACAGACCTTCTCTTTGTGCCACAGAATGCTTTATTACCAGCTAGTGCCTCCTGGATGATTTTCTTCCAGATTACAGAATCAATCAAGGAAGAACAGGCCTATACAAGAATTTCTTTGGCATGCAATTTGAACAGTTCTGGTCATTTATGAAGCTCAGTTTTACATTGTGACTTAGACTCAACTCAGTAATATCAGTGGCCGATGAGATTTGATTTTGTTTTTGAGATCAGAGAGGACAATCCAACCAATTTCATGCTTTATTTAGAGGCTGGCTACTTTCTAAGGAAAGAAACGAAACATTAGAAATACTCCAGCATATGCTTATATCCTTTTCCTGAACTTCTATTGCACATTACTGAAATGTGATTCACGATGATGCTTTAAATATTTAAAACCAATGTAAGATTAATTGAAATTTATAGGGCAGCTTTTCTTAATTTTCCGTCTAGCACACAATATTTAACATGCCACATAAATAACAAAAGACTGCCTACATCCTTCTGTTGTTTTACCACAGCTCAGTATTTAAAATTAAACTTGTAGAAAATTTAAAAAAGAAGACACCATGCCACCTAGACTCAGACTCCCACTCGGCTTTGAATGGCAGCTGAGGGGCAGTTCAAGGTACTAATCTGAGAAGGGGGTACACCAGCAGTTTTAAGGTTTGTTCTGCCATCCAGCTTTCTGAAACAAACTTTCCGTGTGTGGTCATGCATAGGATATTCATGGCAACTTTCTGCCTATTATATGCGGGCACTGAGGAAAATGCTTTCTATACTGTCTTAGCCCTCAAAACTTTATGAAAGCAGTGCTATTTACTCCCTCTGAATCAGGTGGAGACATCATGGGAGGGTTAGATCATGTGCAACGGTTACAGAGCGATTGGTTGAGTACCATTTCTATTAATCTCAAATATCCATACTATTGTGACACAGCCAGACCCTTCTACACAGCCTCTTAAGTTATATAACCTTGGGCTCCCAGGCCAGGAAAATGCGTCAGTTACCCACATCTAAATTGTCACTTCGCCTTCTATTAAATTTTTATTTGTATCAGAACTATCTAGTCTCCACAGCATGGAGTTGATGTTGATGTGCTGTGTGGTTTAAGAGCAGCTTTTGAAGTGCTGCTGTGTAGAACGCCAGGCTGGGAGTCTTGTTATATTCCTAACACCAAGTCTCCAGGTGGTCAACACCTGCATCACACAGCTCAATTGATCTATTTCTTCATTTTATCTGAGACCATTTTAAGAACTATATGAATAATCTTAATGCTGGAAGTTGATGAAAATCAAAGATGGTATTTCTTGAAACTTTTTTGTTGCTTATGTCAATCCCAAACAGCTCAAATCAAATTCTAAATCAGGTGTGACCTGTGGCCTGACATTTCTATGCCTTTGTTTTTGTTTTTTCTTTTTTTGTTTGTTTGTTTTTGAGTGGAGAAGAACTGACTTGGAATGGGCTACATGTAAGATCTATAATATAGTTAATGTACAATTCCAGAAGCTTCCCTTTTAAAATTTCTCACCATAGCATTAAAAAAATCTTAATATACCTGGACCCACCTATCCAGGGTTTAGCCTAATTGAGGAGTCCCCAACTTCCAACGCTCTGAATATGTCTCCTTAACTTTTTTCACTGCTACGACTTGCTTTTCATCTTCTCCCCCTACCCGAGTCTATCTTTATTCCAGTAGTCACCGAGCATCAAGTTCACAGGTACAATCAGAGAGGATTTTACCAAGCTCAGTCTTTTCTCCTGCTTTTTGACTCAGGACTAATCAAAAAATCACACGGAGGTGAAAGGAGCTAACCAAGCCTAGCTCTGAGCACAGAGAATGGGACCAGCCATCAGCTGGGCGATCTCTTCTTTTCTCTGCCTTGTCCAGCACCCCGGTGATGACCACTTGCCAATGCACCAGAAGCTCATACTCCCTCCCTGTTGACCTCCCACTTTCTCTCCCAGAGACCACCATCCCCATAAACCACACACACTCTAGTTTTTCCTCAGGTGCTGCTTTTGGGGAAGAAACTAAGAGGTTTACCAGCTACAGCTTTGTTTTTCTTATCAGGAATTGTATGGGAGGTAGGAAAACAAGAGTTGCCCAAATTAAAGATGCAAATTTTAAAACGAAAGTTGGGAAAGCAATTGGGATTTTAAAAAACAAATTCTTTTTAAAGAGTAGATCTTCCTCATAACCATGTGACTTCCCCTTTTTACCATGCCTGACAACATTGTTACACTTTTAACTTATTGTTCAATTAACTTTGTTGTCCAGGGCAGGCCAAATCAGCCTATTTCTGTAATTACTTTTTGTTTGCAGGCAGCATAGTCACAGACTGTGTGGGAGACGTGCTGTTCACAGCAAAGGGAAGACGCTTCAGATTGCATATGGCAGCAGGTAACCCAACACCACTTCTTTGGCTTCCTTCTAACATGCTGAGGAAAACAGTCTGTCTTTCCCCTCAAAGATAAGAAAACTCTAATACTTTTCCCAATCTTTAAAGAAGCACAGGTTTCCGAGCTCAGGAAATCTAGCAAGAGGTGTTTGTTTAGAGAACTTTCATCCGAAGTATTTCAATGGTGTTTTCATCATGTGGACTTTTCACAGACTGGGAGGAAGGGTGGAACCAGCTCACACCCCTTCAGGTCAAGCCCATACCTCTGCCCCTTCTGACCATGTCCCACCTCCCAACCCTACAGAGTGTCCATAGGAATATGAGGCTTTTGGGGGACACTCCAAATCCAAACCACCACAAAGTATTTTAGGTAAGGGATACTCAGCTTATATTATAAGACTCCAATGAATTTTTTCTATTTATGTCAACAAGAGTTTGTTAAGCAGCTACTGTCAACTAAAAAAAAATATGGACAGAAACTTCAGTGACACAAAGCAATTTCTACCCTAGTGCCTCTCCTCTGTTCTCTAGCAATTTATTCAGACCTCTACCAGACACCAAGAAATGTGTCACCAGTCCATGTTCCCAAACCACGGAATAGACAAAGAGATATTTTGCTTCTGACTTACATTATTCTTTTGTCAATTAAGAATCTCTGATTTATGAGATTTATGTTGCCTATCTGGAAACCTGCTATGTGTGGACCAAGATGCTGGACTCTTAGGCTGCAAAGGTAGGCACAGAGTAGTCACTGTCTTTAGATAGTTTACAACCTATAAGGGAGGCACACAGCCACACACACACACACACACAAACACACACACACACACACACACACACACACACACACACACACACACACACAGAGAGAGAGAGAGAGAGAGAGAGAGAGAGAGAGAGAGAGAGAGAGAGAGAATATTTTCCTAGAAACAAACAAGTCTTCTCTCACTGGATACCTGATATCCTCTCCAGTGTCTCATGCAAGCCAGTGCTGAAGGACAAGAGTTGGTACAAGTTTCATATTAACAGATGTGACAAATTAGCAAGCAAGACAATGTAAATCTACAGCAAGAAAGAGCATTTGAGCCAAAAAAGGTCTCAATATTAAAATTCCATTTCATAAGATAGGAATGCTAGAGTGCAGTACATTTCACATGTTTCTGTTGTCCCAGGTGTAACTGGCAATAAGGACTAAGAACATACAGCATGCATGGTTTACTTCTGAAAAGCCTTCTTCACATGGTCAAGGACTGCAGTTAGTAGTTAAGAACAACAGCTTTGATTCATAAAGCATCATAAAATATGTGGAATCACATGCATGCCCTCTTACAGTAAAAGGGAAATGAGAAAAATACACAGACAGGTGAGCCAAAACACATTTTGATTAATAAAACGCTCAAATTCCCAAGTCCTACTTTGCCTCCAGAAACCCCATGTTGACATTTTCTAGAGTGTCTTTTGTGATAAGGAAATTTTGACGGTGAGAGACATGAATGCCTTTCTCAGTGAGGAGACCCAGCTGGATCCCAGGTGTGTTTTCCTACTGAGTTCCTGCATCTCTGGATGGGGTCATGTCCGCAGCTGAGCAAAAGATGGCCACATGGACATGTAGTACAAGAAATACTTCATACCTAAATCAAGGTTTAATGCTTAAAGCAAGCGTTCATTCAATGTCAAGATTTCCACTAAAAACAATTAAAAATTTAAGATTGCCTGCCTTGTAGAGTTCACTATGAAACAAGAGTATGTTCATGGTGCATTTGTTTGATAATAGGACAAATGTGCATTTGGACCCTAATGTATACACACCACTGTGCTAATCACTGATTTATTTAGAGATGACTGATCAATAATTCTGGACCTCATGGCAGTTAGAGAATTTAGTGTGTCGCCAAATATAAATCAAATTTTTACACTACGGAATATCGTTCTCCTTCTCCCTTCCCTCTCAACAAGCAATCGTAACAATGCATTTAATGTCTTAATGCATTATTCTGGTTGGTTTTGAATCCTTTTCCTTTAGAAATAACTTCAGACCCACCTAGTACATAGTATTTCCATGTGCCTCAGCTTTCCCCAATATTAACTTGTATAGGAATCAAAAACAATGTATTGACATTGATTTTGAGTACAAGAAGAAAGCCCCGGCAAAAGGAAAACCGAGAAAGTCACAAGCGTGGGAAAATTAAACCACCAATTCCCGAAAGAAGAACTCATATGGAAGATCAGAAAGTATCTTCAGACTGAGAATAAAAACACAATGCACCAGGACCAGCGTGATGGGGGAGTTACTGCACAGGCACAGAGTTGAGCAGATGAAAACACTTGAAGGTAGAAGATCTGAAGTACTTGATGCCACCGAACTATACACTTAGAAATGGTTAAAATAGTGATTTTTTTGTTATGTACATTATGTCACATCAAATAAAGATTGCGCAGTCAGCGAATGGTCCTGTGGTCCACTGCTGGTCCAAATGGTCCTTGACATAGCTTCTCCACAGAACGTATGTCACTGTAGCTGGTAATGAGTGCTGCAGCCCTTTTTTTACTCTGCTGTCCACCTGGTCAGTGAGATAGGAGAGTGGCCGAAGAAGACGTGCTAGTGATGACACACTTCCTGCCCTTGGGGACAAAGATCACGAGCTCCAGCCACGAAGGGGAGAAACTTGTTGGACCTGGATAACTTGGGGAAATGGATGGAAAGATTTTGGGAAGTTTAGGATTTCAGCAGAAAGCTCTGGGTGAGAGGAACTTCTTGACTGCTGAACTCAGTTACTTTGGGCAGAAAAGACAACTCTTCTGATGCTTTACGTGACAGGATTTAAATTGCAACAAAGTGACTCTGGATCATAAGACAAATTATTTATAAAACAGCATGTCTTTCTCATTTTTCATTCTAAGTCATTACCAACACAAGTGTTAACTGGCTAGCTAATCACACAGCAAATAGGATATGTTAAGCCCCTTTGGGTTTTTCTCACGTAATCCTCACTTCTTGCCTCGGAGGTTGAGGCAATGATTTTCTTCATTTTTCAGATGAGGACACTGAATCTTGATGAGGTTGGTTAACTAGTCCCATAACTAGTTAGACTGCTGTTTAACAACAATGCTTATGCTCTTAACTGTTTATCTATACTGCCTAGGGTAAAAGAAATAGTATATGCCAATAAAAATATCAGCAGTCATTTCTGATCTCGCTCAGAGATGATGGCAGTTGTGATGATGATCATGATAACAATCGGTATCTTTTCTTACATTTAGAACTACACCAACTTCCAAATCCCTTTCAGATAATCACTTCATCCTAGAATCAACTCTTTAGTTAGTCATTAGACCCATCTTCCAGATGGAGCCTGAAGTTTGGAGAGATTAAGTGAAAGCCTGAGGTGGTAGAACACAAACCTCTTTGCATTTCATCCTATTGCCTCATGGACTGGGTGGTTGTGCTTTGCTGAGTCAAAAAACTGAAATATCAAGTGATACTCTTGAATAATTCTTGGGGATGAAACAACAGGATTTACTCTTGTGAGTGGAGTAAAGAAAGCCTTATCATGTATGGAAGTTTAGGAAACTTCAACAGATCCTGTAGGAGCAGGAGAAGGAGATTCTATAGACACTCTAGAAGTGTGGCCTAGGAAATTGCTTCAAATCCTTAATTAGCAAGTTAATACGTGTCAATTGCGTTTATGGCTTTTCATTTAGTATACTATTTTTACTGCTTAAATTTAGTCTGTCTCGGATACTTACATAGACTTTACTGCTATGTTGGGACTCCAGTCCCCTTCCAACTCTTTGCTCTGCTTCTCCACATTGGCTCAAAATACACCTACCGTGAGGTCTCCAATGCTAGCTCAGAGGCAGAAGCTAGAAAACACTCAGGGTCCCAACTCACATGGCTGAACAGAAAACGTAGTCCTGTAGAATGAGGGTCACCATAAATATTTCACAGGTCTCCCTGACAGGCAGTCTTGTTCCAGGCACTACTCTGGGCATTGGTAACTAAGCAGTGAAAGAGGATTGGGGACCTTTGTCTCCGGGAGCAGAGAGGAAGCTGTGAATATATGAACAGGATAGTTTCAGAATAATGATATCTATAAAGAAAGCTCTGTGTGTGTGTGTGTGTGTGTGTGTGTGTGTGTGTGTGTGTGTGTGTACTGATGGTGGTGGTGGTAGTGGAATAAGTCAGCTCAGTAGTTAGGGAATAATTCTCTCCAGGAAGGACACTGGAACTGACAGTGAATGAAACTGCATTGTTAGCTTGTTAACCCCAAGAAGATTCAGGCATAAGAGCTGCAGATGAGGGAATGCCATCTAAGGCAAGGATGGGCCTGGCATGCTCAAAGAGCAGAAAGAAGGCTGTGTGGTGGCAGTGCTGAGCGACAGGAGATGAGAACAGGAGATGGGAGCTGGAACCAGGGCCAGTCAGGCAGAACACAGCAGCCACTCTAAGTGGCTGGCTTTTACTTTCTCAGTGCCCAGCATGGAGCCCCCAAGTGCTACTGTGTGGAGAATGGAACACAAGGAACTCAGATGAAGGGTCTTGTGCTCTTCAGGTCAGAGAGGACGAAAGTGAGGCTGAAAGAACATGAGTAGGCTGGAGGCCTCGGGTGTCTGAAGTGATGGCACCCTTCAAAGGAATGGATGCTGGAGCCAGGCGGGCCATCCCAAGGCAATTTAGAAAATACAGACATTATGTAAAGTTATTTGATTATTGGTGACATTATTTGAGACACAGATATTATGTTTTAAAGAAGGCAGTCTACATAAAAACAGAGACTTCCCATCTCTTATTCACCATGTCCTGCTTTGGGAGTTCTAGGAGCATTTCACATGAAGCCTCTTTGACAAATTAAATCAATAGACATTGGAATGTGAACTTTTCCAAGGTGTGGTTGACACCATCACCATGATACATTTGCATTTTGATTTCAAATCTGGAGCTCATTTTCTGCTTCTGAGGTTTACCATGTGAATTTGGTGGTTGGCATCTTATTTATACTGTCTGAAAGGTCAGGAAGACTTATTTTATCTATTTAAAAATGTTACAAAAGTCAATGTTATTATAGGAAATATTAGTTTTTACCTAGATATTTTGCTATAATCCTATGTCAAACATGTCTCATTATGACTCAAGAATATTAATATTAGATTAAGACAAAATGTATTCTATTTATATTTATTAAAGGACATAAATAATATTTGATTTCAAGGTATTATTCAAAAGGGACTTTGGTAAAGTACAACCTTCAGACAATTTAAACCTACAATGACCATAAATACGATGTGTTGGAGAGGTGTATTTTAACGCTCATTTGATTTTTGTGCCATCTTCAGCAATAGATATGTGATACTCCTTGTTAGAAATCGGAACCACCCTCCACATGATACTTGCAACAGTTTGTGCACTTTATACGCACCTGGTTTTCTTCATTCTCTTGGTCTTTAGACAGTATAAAGGGACCTTCTATGCAAAAAAAAAAAAACAAAAACAAAAAAAAAAACAATTTTTTTGTTTTCTTCAAAATAAGAAAAGACTTTGTGCATATATTATATACATTATAAACATTTCATTTTTCCTAAAGTAGGGGTATCTAGCAACTTGGCTATCTGGAGCCAAGTAGTGAAGTGGATCAAGATTTCAGCGATTCTTGTGTTCCTCTTATTTAGGTGCTGCTATAGCGTCTGTGTATTTGTGTTTTGTCCATAACAGAATACTCAAAACTGGGTCATTTATAAGTGATAGACGTTCACTTGGGCCCATGGTTCTAGAGGCTGAGAATTCCAAGATCAAGTGGCTACATCTGGTGAGGAGCTCAGTCTGGTACAATTCATGGCGGTAAACAACAACAACAACAACAACAAAAGTCGGTTTGCAGAAGAAACCAAACACAAGGAACTCAGATGAACTTTTTGTAACAGCTTACTCTCATGGTATGTAGTACAGCTTTGTAAGACCAAGAGGTCCCTCCTGTGAGGAAAGCAATGATACCTCTCAATGACTCAATTATCTTTCAGAGGCTCTAGCTCACAACTCCAATGCATCAAGAAGTTAAAGTTCCAACATATGTTCCTTAAACACATTCAAGCCATAGCAAGTGCCTACTGACTTCATGTTTTGATTTCTGGCCAAGCAAGGGAAACGTTTTGGGCTGAAAATGATCGGCCATGTTTCCTATATGCTTTGCAGTGATCTTAAGTGATTGTGTTTCTCTTCCCGGGGCTAAGGGCCTCCCACATTTTGCCTCTTGAAAACTGGTTTCAAGCACAAAGAAGTAAACGAGACGGCTCCTCGGAGTGCTGCATTCGACTTACGGCTGTCGTCGCATTCTGGCCTTCTTCGGTCTTCTTGTCGTTAAAAATTCACATTGATTAGATTCAAAGACTTACGTGGAATCTTGCAGTCTGAGGTCATAAACCATACTCATAACTTTTTCAATTCTCAACAGATGAAAAGAATATTACGTGGAATGTCTTCATATCCACAGAGACTTGATTGATAAAATCATTAAACTAATCACATAGCTAGGTAACTATTTTTTATCTATAAAATAAGGACCAAAATGCAGATTTAGTTTGGTCATTGTGAGAATTGAAATTTTTCCCGTGACATTCCCATGACAGGGGCTGTCGTAGCAGGTATAAAAAAATGGTGGTAATGCCTATCTCCAATATTCCCGTCCAGGAGTGAATGGCTTCTTGCTTGGACAATTACAGTTCGCACCTAACAGGCCCTCCTGCCTCAGGCTTCCCTTCCTCCTTGTACCACTCATATCAGATTGTTACGCAGTTTGGAAGTTCCCGGTTGTTTCTGTTATCTACCAGATTAAGTAGAAAATATTTGCTTTGTCGTTCAAATTTACAGACAACATAATTTGACTTAAATATTCTTCATCCTCATTCATACTCTGTAAATCCTGGTACATTTATGCTACTGATAAAAATTTCTCCATAGAACCTATTTTTTGTGTGTCTCTAACATAGAAAATTGTCCCTGACAGTGACATGATTATAGGCCAGAAACGCAGGCAATTATATACAAAAATGACAGGCAGAAGTGAACCAGATTTTAGTGAGCAACGCTTTTGTGTCTTACTATCGACAACTCATCTAGAATTCTTTCATAATTAATTAGAAAGAAAAATATTGAAAATTGATGTAAGAGTCACTTCCATAAAGGTGGTTTTATAAAGCTCTTTAAGTTTAAACACATTTTATTTACATTCAAATTAAAAGGAGAATTATAAAAGGTTTTTTTCTCTCTTTTATGTTCTAAATGAAATGCATGACTTCAAAGTATTTTTTTTTCTTGGCCTTCAGAAGAAACTAACGGAAGATTTGGATTTTACATCCAAATCTTTCTAGCTCATTGCTTAGAAACTCAAACCGGAGATTAATAGAAGGAATTTCTGAGGTGAGGAAGCCCTAGAGTTAATCTAAAGGTTAGCTCAGTATGCATGGCTACACTTGATCCACTAAGCTTCAAAGGCCTATATAGGCAAATGTTTAGAAAGGTTAATAAGGACATTTACTGCGCTGTTTCTCTGGTCGGTTGGTTGTTCTCTGAGTACAGACAACAATGCAGACATCTTCCAGATGGACTATTCTTTGTGCGAAAATTATAACTCATGTTATCCCCTTTGACTAGGTCCTTTTTATTCCAAACCTTTTGAATATGCATTTATTTATCATCTATTATGTCGTGCATAAATTTTGTGGCATATAAAACATGTGGTACATATTTTGAGATGCATAAAAAATAGAAGGCTCAAGTTTAACTCTCAAGAACCTTTGATTTGCATTGAAGGGATAATTCGTATGTCAAGTAGTTAGTGTTCCTATAACAGTATGTGATGATGAGGGTGGTAAACATCTGTGTAGGAGGACAAGTTAAAACCATCTAAAATTTCATGTGGTCAGAAAGGTTCCCTGAGACAATGAAAAGCAGTCATAAAGGAAGGGATTTCTCTATTAGACCTTGTCCAGTTTGAATTCTGGTGACGTCTCAACGCACAAAAATAAAGTGCAAGCACAATTTTTGAAAATAGCATGTACTGTGGCAGACAAGTACAAATTAGGACCTCAAAAATGCCAATAAACCCACAACTCATTAGAAAACTTAAAAAAGAACATGATCAGATCATATTTGCTAATATTATAATGGAAAGGGAGCTCTTACTCTTTAATGGAAGGAGTATAAATTGATGAAGTCCCTTGGAAAATAATTTAATAATACCAGGCATATTTAGAAATGCTCATACTTGTGGTCCTGAAATCTCAAGAAAATTATACCACAGAGAAAGTTTTGCACATTGGTAAAAGATGACATTAAAAAAATTCTTGTTGCTTCGGTTTTTACCAGTACATAACTTAAGACAAAATACTTTCATTAATCATAGAATAAATAAGGACCTTACCTACAAACACACAGAGTATTATAATATATACAGGTAAGAAAAAGGAGTTACATCTGTAAGCAAGAACAGGGATGAAATTTAGAAATGTGTCACTGAGTAAAAAAGTACTGGCAGTGGGAAATCATTTATACACAACTCAAAAATAAAAACATGCTAAGTTGAAACAATCAACTGCTTACAGATAAAAAAGTATGTGATAAAATGACAAAAGTAATATAAGAATGAAAACACAAACTTCAGAAGCAAAGTTATCACAGTAGAGAGAGGCAAGATAGAATTAAGAAAAGTGAAGAGGAAATCCCAAAGATCATGAAAAAGTATTTTTAGTAGGTGATGAGTTCATGCATATGTGCTGAATCACTGTTTTATGCATGTTACTGTTTTTGTCTAAAATATATTCCAAAACATTCATGTGTTTGGAAGGTGACTGGGTCATATGGGTGCGGTGTTCATCAGTGCAGCAAGCCACTGACGATCTCATGTGTTGTTAGGAGGTGGGCCTGACTGGAGAGATGGGTCTCTGGAAGTGTCGTCTGGAAGCATATATTCTTGCTCGCAGCTCCTTCTCCATTCCTCTGCTTCCTGAGACCACGTCCTGAACAACTTTCTGCAATGCCCTTCATTATTTCTGGTCATTCATGAATAGACTGAGACCTCTGAGATGTGAGTCAAATTAAATCTTTAAGTTATGAGTGCTGGGTGTCATGTCCCATCAGTGAGGTAAGTGACTAAGACAAAGAAATGAGATTGATCATTGCTCTGCCTCTACCTGCCATGTGTTTTAGAAGCCTTAGAAACTAGGAATGCTTTAGAAAAATTTGGAGATGCCAGCTGGAGAAGTCCAAAAATACTGTAATCTGAGAACAATAGGAGGTTCTGGTCAAAGCTCCTAAGTCCAGAGTGTTGACAGAAAGGCAAATCCTCAAGGCCAGGCTCAAGAAGTTTCAGATTGGAAAGAGAATTTTATTGGCAATTATACTAGAAGTCATGGCAAAAAAAAAAAATGTGTCTGTGTTTTGACAGTCCTGCGGCTTTGCCTCAGACTGAAATTAAAGGAAGCAGACTAATCAGTCTGGTGAAGGATATTTCAAGGCAGCCCAATGTTCAGGTTGTAGCATGGATGCTACTTATTGCTTTAAGTTATACTAAGAATTAGGAAAAACAAGGCATAGCTAAACAATTTAAAAGTTTGCAATTTCATCAGGAAAAAGGTGCTTGCAGACCTGGGGCAAGAGAGACGGTAGTTGCTGAAAATATTGGGACTGAAAAGACATTAAATGCTTTGCACCAGAACAATGGGAAAGATGGCTTTGCAGGCATCTATGGTATTGGTCAGGGCCTTCCGTTTGCAGGATCAAGGCTATAAAAGACTTTGCTTTGAGAAGAGACCACTCTGCAGCGCCGTCTGGAAAGTGTTTCCCAGTTCAGCCATCTAGGCACTTGGAGGCAACTGCAACTAAGTTCCAAAGGGCAAGACCATTACGAAGGCTCGTAGCAGACACTGACATTTGTTTTATTTAATCTATCACTGTGACAAAAATACTCAACATCCACAACTTAAGGGAGAAAAGATTTATCTGAGCTCACCATTTCAGACGGCCTCACACATGAGTGGCAAGCAATGGTGGAAGCACATGGCAGAGGTCTAGTCTACAGGGAGGGGATCATCCAAGTGCTTTATAATCTGACGTCTTGTCACATCTTGCCCTGCGCATCAGACATGAAGCCACAAAATTTCATGTTTGCTCTGCTGGGATTTGGTCTACCTTTTGTCTGATTCACCTATTCATCACTTTTTGAATGTGAATGGCTACACTGCAACATTTCACATTGGAAGTATTTCTTTTCTTTTTTCTTTTTATTTTGGTAGAAGTTCATAATGAAGAGTTTCCTTTGAGTCACAACAGGATTTGAACTTAGATTTTTCAGCAACTCTTGGCAATTCTTACAGATAAATTAAATGCATGTTTCACCGTGAGATGAACTTGAGTCATTGGAGACTAGGGGTGGAATGTTGTTACATTTATGCTTAAAATGTCCCTCAAAAATCTCATGTGTTGGGACAGCAATTGGATCATGGGGTTCTATACTCATCAGCAACTTCATCAATTGATAATTTCATGTGCTGTAGAAGGTGGTTGAAGGGATAGGTCACTGAAGGCTTGGCTTAGACGGGTACATTCTTGCCTCCTCCCCTCCCCGGTCCTCTCTGCTTCTGTCACCGTGCAATGAACAGCTTCCTTCAATGATACCCTTTGATATTGACAGCCAACCACGAATGCACTGATATCTCCGAAATGTGAGCCAAAATAAAACTCTTCTTGTTTAAGGTGTGGTTGCGGGCACTGGTGTTTCAGCAACATGAAACTTGACTAAGACAATATCATTCACCTGATTTACATATTTTCAGATCTCTTCTTCAACATTTAAGATGAAAATATCTAACGGCTAAGAAGGAAGAAAGAGCTAAGAAGAGAGTCAATAGCAAGTCTCATACAACTTGGATGCTGTAATAGGTGGGACAAATCAAGTAGATCAAGATTAGAAAACCAAACCAATAGGTTCAGACAACACTTTTGAGAAATTATGCTCTGAAAAAAACCAGAGAACTATGAGGAGCTAGAGGTTAAATATCGTCCTCAGGAAGATTTTATTTTGATTATTTTAGAGAAAGAAATGAAGTGGCTTGAAATGAACAAGGATGAATCTAACGAAAGAGAGAACTTGAACCTTAAATGGTAGTAGGATAATTCCTGACTTGCTCCTTTTAGAAGGAGGTGGGAGAAGGAGGCATTGATCAAAAATAAAGTCAGGAGGGAGGAATTGGACCTAGCTAGATGAAAGGTCATCACATCCTTTCCTAACAGGAGACAAAGGAAGCAAGCAAAGGCAAAAATGGAGCTGTGAAAGGGAGAAGCTTAAGTATTTCAATCTGATTAATCTCTTCTTTGTAAAGAAAGATATCTGGGGACAGTCAAGGGGTGGGTCTTCTGGGTTTGAAGAATATATAGAAGGTTTTACATTTGTAGATACCTAGAGTGACCTGATCAAAGGAATAGAATAGGGTACGTAATATTGGAGGCAGCAGGAGAGGGTGACCATAAATTTATAATGGCATCTGTTCTGTGTTCAGATGCTCTGGCTTAGGTGATGAACTGAATTCATCCAGGTTTCAGATATTTGCCAGGCACATGACAGGAAAAAAGAGGAGCTTGGAAATGTCGAATCCTTGGAAATATACTTTGAAGTGAAGAAAGGGGAAGCATGATGGATGGTCCTTCATCCATAGAGGTGTAGTTATCTTCAGTTCAGAGGAAGAGACCCAGGTAAATTAAAAAAAAAGCAACTATGACAGAAACCTGATGTGAACGGCACAAAGAGGGAGGCACCTCACACCCATGAGGGAACTGAGGCTCGCTTTATGGACAGAGTGGCCACTGAGTTGACTTTTGATGCAGGAGAGTAGAATCAAAGTGATGAAATCAGGCAGCATTCAGTAGAGATGGAAAAAAAAAACCTTCCCCAAAACAACATTAGCAATTTAAGCAGACCCAATGTAATGTTTCTAATTTAAAACTGGGATAAAATATTTCCACTTTTGTGAAAACTACTATGAGTTTTTATAGTACTTGTGAAAAGTTTTTCATAGCACATGAAGTCTGTTAAAAGTGTAATTTAGGTCTGGTGACACAGATCAGTGATAGAACACTTGCCTAGCTTGCTAAGGCCTTGGGTTTGATCCATCCAACCACAAAATAAGTGAAAAGTACATAAAATTTAAATTGTAATTGTATTGTATAATTTTAATAAATAAATGTGTTCCCTATTTTATACTATATATATACACTTTAAAAGATAACATGTATTATGGGTATAGTACATGTAGATTCTTATATTATAGTTACAGTATTCATTATCTTTCTAAAGTACTTTCACAATACCTCTACTCTTTTTTAACTAACTAACTAACTACTACTACTCAGTGCTGCTAACCCCATGTTGTATGGTGGTTTGGTACAAGTTGGGTATTTTTCTGATATGACAGTGAGTGAGCTACTTTACATTGGACTCAAATTATTTTCATCACTCTAGATGAAAAGTTAAGGGCAAAAGAATTACATTAATTCCTGCATATCACCAGGGCAATTTCTGAGCCCAAGAGGTGAGGTCTTGAGTTCAGATAAAAGTCAAGCAAATGGCTTTTTTTTTTTAAATCACCAAAATTATTCCTTGTGTGAATGGGCTCTTAGATCTGTTGTTTTGCCCTGGTAAAGCACTGCCTTTCAAACACTGCTTTTTTTAGATCAATACATAATAAGGCTTTCTAGACTGCCTAGCCTAATAGAACCTATTCAACACATTGGCAGCTTGGTTATTAAGCCCTGATGTTCTGCAGAAGACAGCACAGAGACATTAAGCGCTGAGAGGAGAAAGGACAGAGGAGAAGTCAATTTCATCTTTCTAGGAAGAAATTTGGGGGACAATCATAATAACTGCTGTTAAGGCTCACCTGTATTCTACTTTGTCAATTCATGCTACCTCCTCTAGACCATATGCTTGGCTGAGAGGGACAGACTGTGGCGCTCATAATCATAGAGACTTGAATTTCATTTCTACTACTGCCTAACTGGAAAAATGAGGGGAAATTATCTCATCTTGCTAAGTGACTTGTCTTTATTTCCAAAAGCAAATTAACTTTATATTTCCTAGGACTATAAAGATTAAAGGAGATAAAAATATATTTTGCCTAATTATAGGTAGTTAATAATTTGTTATATATTATGTGCCTTTATTATGCGTACACAGTTGGTGTCTAACAGTGCATTCACCAAGAGCGTGGCATATTTCACACATGAAACACACTTAGATGCTTGCCTTTTGTGATGTGTTATATTAATGGTCAAAGAACAGCATTTTTGCTTTTCTGTAGTAACATGATTTAAAATTCATCAAAGAATCACAGAATGCAAAATGTACCTTATCAGTGTGAAGTCAAAACCTGTAGTCTAGGTTTTACTTTTTAAAAGTTTTTTCTCATCAAAGCATCACAGAAACAATAGGTTATGTAAGAGCTCCTTGGACCTGACATGGCTCTGAATTTTCCCCAATGTGTTTTTTTCTCTTTCCTTCCTCATTCGGTAGCATACAATGTCACAATGACCTTAACAGTTTTCCATAGAAAAAAATTATTTGCACAGAGATCAAGCTGCCACAAAGAGGAAAAATGAGCAGAAGCAGACAACTTCCAATTTCCTGCGAGGCCCTGCTCGTCTGCTTTGACAAAATGTACTGCACTCTTGCATTCCTATCCTATGAAATGGAATTTTAATACTGAGACCTTTTTTCTTTTTACCCCAAATGCTCTTTCTTGCTGTGGATTTACATTGTCTTGCTTGCTAATTTGACACATTTGTTAATATGAAACTTGTACCAGCTCTTGCCCTTCAGCACTGCCTTGCATGAGACACTGGAGAGGATATGAGACATCCAGTGAGAGAAGACTTGTTTGTTTCTAGGGAAATATTCTCTCTCTCTCTCTCTCTCTCTCTCTCTCTCTCTCTGTGTGTGTGTGTGTGTGTGTGTGTGTGTGTGTGTGTGTGGTTGATTATCTTCCTTCTGGGTTGTACACTATGTCAAGACAGTGACTATTCTGTGCCTCTTTGTCTATTCCGTGGTTTGGGAACATGGACTGGTGACACATTTCTTGGTGTCTGGTAGAGGTCTGAATAAATTGCTAGAGAACAGAGGAGAGGCACTAGGGTAGAAATTGCTTTGTGTCACTGAAGTTTCTGTCCATTTTTTTTTTTTTTTAGTTGACAGTAGCTGCTTAACAAACTCTTGTTGACATAAATAGAAAAAATTCATTGGAGTCTTATAATATAAGCTGAGTATCCCTTACTTAAAATACTTCGTGGTGCTTTGGATTTGGAGTGTCCCCCAAAAGCCTTATGTTCCTATGGACACTCTATATGGTTTGGAGGTGGGACATGGTCAGAAGGGGCAGAGGTATGGGCTTGATCTGAAGTGGTATGACCTGGTTCCACCTTTCCTCCCAGTCTCTCTCTGTGCTACCATGCTGTAAGGATCTCTGTACCAGGAACTCCAGTTCTAGCTCTAGCTGCAGCTTCCCCATGTGATTTAATCATTTTCTATCCACCCACCTGTGGTTGGACTAAGACCTTCTAAATTTGTGAACTAAAATAAATCTTTCCTCCCTAAGCTGTGGATGTTCGGTATTTAGTCACAGATGAGAAAGTAACTAAGACAGAAATTGGTACAAGGAGTGGGGTTGTTGCTGTACTTTACCTGACTATGTGATTTGAAAGCCTTTCAAACTGGTTTACAGGAGGAATTTGGAAAGATTTGAGGATGCTGGCTGGAGAAGCCATGGAGTGCAGAGCCAAGCTTGTTGGGAAACTTTGGTCAGCACTCAGGAGACCAGATGCTGATAGAAATATAGAAGGCCAGGCTCAAGAACTTTCAGATGGGAAGAATTGTATTAGTAAGTGGCCTAAAAACCATGTGTGTTACTCTCTGGCAAAAAGTTTGTCAGCATTCTGCCGTTGTCCAGAGACTTTGCCTGAACCTGAGATTAATGGGGGTGGGCTGCTTACTCTGGTGTAGGAAATCTCAACACAGACTGATGTTCCAACTGTTACCATTGCAGACTTACTTTTTAAACCATAGAAAGCAAATGTTTATTAAAATCTTAGTCAGCCACTCCTTTCAATTAGCAGTTCCTTTACAATTCGGTGGCCTTGTATTATTCCCTCAAGAACTACTTTGGATGCTGCTTGCACTTAATATTGAATTTGCACTGGGAAAATTCATTAGATATGAATAATATAAAAATCCCTTTATGCTTCCATTATTTAATTCTGTTCAAACTCTTAGGCCTCTTATATCAAATACGCTTGGGGAATGGCATAGAGAAAGACTGGAATGGAATGATATCACAGTAAGGGATCAGAGGAAGGTAGGACTGGGTGCCCTGAAGGATTAGCTGCCATCCAAGGAGAGGCAGGGATTCAGAGAAAGGGTCAAAGTAAACGGGGAAGAAATTAGGAATTCAGGAGGGCTAGCAGAAACACGGGGCCTCAGAATCCCCCAATTCTATAAGCCATCTCTCAAACTAAAATCAATGTAATTTTCTTGTACTATCACATGGAAATGATAAGTCTTCTTTATAGAGATACTGCTTTGAACATGTTTGTTTTCAGTATATTAACTTGCAGAAAAGGAATTTACCTAGACAAGTTGTGGCTTGAATCTTGAATTAAAGATATCTGCTTTGCCTGGGGCTCTATCCACTACCTGGAGGAATGGTGCCTGGGGAGGTAGAAGAGACAGGCAAGGCCAAGGTGGTTCTGTCTGCACAGCTAAGTAAGGCAGAAATATGGTTCTGAAACTTAAGAAGACTGTGGATGGAGGAATAGCTCAGCAGTCAAAGTGCTTGCCTAGCCAGCTCACGGCCCTGAGTTTGATTCTCCAGCACCACATAGGCCAGGCATGGTGGTGCACACCTGTAATCCCAGCACTTGGGATTCTGAGGCAGGAGGATTGGAATTGTTGTGAGTTCGAGGCCAGCATGGACCAGCCTGGACTACAGTGAGTAAGGTCAGGACTATGTTGGTCTATAGAGCAAAACCCTGTCTCAAATAAGAAAGAAAGAAAGAAAGAAAGAAAGAAACAAAGAAAGAAAGAAAGAAAGAAAAGAAAGATAGAAAGAAGAAAACTTATGTAGGTTGTAATCCATCGGTGTCTTTCTCTTTCTTCTCTCTCAGTTGCAATTACCCAGGTTTTATGGTTTAGACCTAAATGCACCCGCCCCGACCCCCAAGGCCCATGTACTCGGGGGTCAGGCTTCATATCAGGAGGATTCTAACTCCACCAATGGATCAACCCATGGATGCAGTCATAATGCGATGTTATTACTGAGAGGTGATGAAAACAGAGGTGGGATCTCATTGAAGGAAGTGGATTATGGCCATGTGATCTTGAAGACTGCATCTCCTCCCCAGCTCCCGCATCTGGGCTTCTTGGCTTCTTTCTCTCTAGGCTTCCTTGCTGCCGTGAGGTGACCAGCTCACCTTGACTCTACCCTCTGCCTTGATGACAGTGCCTCATCAAAGACCTAAAGCAATGAAGTCACCTCATGGTGGGTCAAAGTCTCCGAGCCTGTGAGCCAACTCAACCTTTCCTTCTTTGTTCTCTCCACATACTTTGTTTCAACAATAGAAAACACTAAGCCGCTGTGCACCAGCTATCGCAGCTTCTTGCTGTTATCTTAGAGACATCAAGGATTAAGTGACAACAAAGCCCTCAGACGTTCCAGCATATACATTTCCTTGTTTATTTTTTGGTATAATCATGAGGGAAATTATGAGAAATTGACTTAAATAATTTTAATATAGAAAAAAATGAAAGCTTAAATTTGTTTGTTTTTAACTATGCCTTAATGTCTTAGCTCTAGACTCGCTGTCATATTTCTTTAATGTATTGATATGGAAAAATTGACTTTAAGTAAAATTTTAACCTGAACACAGCATCTAAATTATAATAACAATTACTAGTGGTGTTTTAAAGACAGAATGGTTTATGACAAAAATTAAATGCTGTGGTAAAATAATTCTACTTAAATATTCCCACATTTCAAATCTTATTAGAACATCAGTTAATGCTTTAGTAATTTTTTTTTTGAGCAAACAGAGCAAAGACCCTCATAGGTGTTTGCCTGAGCATGGCACTTTCCCAGGGACTGACTGTCAAAACAAGTGATATCTTTTCTACCTACTCTTTGAGATCAGTGCTTTAGAGACCAGGGTTTGAGAAGGGATGGGCATCCCACAATCCCTTCAGCCAGGAGAAGACTTATTAAAATTATGGCTATCACTTCCTAGAGTTGGAACCTGCACGCCTGGGACAAAATGTAATTGAATTATCTCTAGTACAAGGAACAACATCCCTGACCTAAATTCAGGGTACCTCCCTGCCAACATTTGGCAAAAGCCTGGCTCATAATTTGACTCACATTTAAAAATCTTAATTGCTCTAACAATT
Source organism: Ctenodactylus gundi (assembly GCA_004027205.1). Lineage (NCBI taxonomy): Eukaryota > Metazoa > Chordata > Mammalia > Rodentia > Ctenodactylidae > Ctenodactylus > Ctenodactylus gundi. The sequence continues at coordinate 303,695 of PVKB01000739.1, read as the reverse complement.
GGGTCTGCCAATTTCACCAGTCAGCCAAGGCCCTAGAAGAATTTTAACCGAAGGATGGAATTTCCATCTGGTGTTGGCTGAATCCTGAAATTGTGGCTGCTCCTGCTGCCATTACTTGGACACATTTATTTTAGGACTGACTGCATGTAGAGCTTGCTGATCAATGACAGACTATTGTCATTATTGGAGGCCAAGACTGACAAGGATAAGTCTGTTCCCTGGAAAGGTGGAAGGCTGCATGTGTGCAGGGTTGAAAGGATCATGTCAGAACCACTCACAACTTCGCAGAAAAAATCTACAAGAAGCCTCATCTCCATTGTAATTAGTCATTCTTTATTCATTGGCTTCCCAGAAGAACACCATTGTCAAACAGGAACTCCAGAGAGCCTCGTGTGAGATCTAATGAGGATTCTTCCTGGTCAAACCGTTGACGGCAGCTCGTAGCGGAGGTGCCCTTGAAGTTGTTCTTGACATCCAGCGCATTCCCATTCCCACCCAGGAGTATGGCGCTTGCCCTCGTGGATCCTTTATTTCTTTTAAGCCCACTAGGTTATGGGGTGTTTAACCAGACTAAACAAGTAGATACCTCCATCTAGTGGTTTCAGGGGCACGCTGCTTTCTCTCAGCGACCTGAGTCTCTACAACCCAGGTACCGCGTTGCCGCTTTACACCTTGTGTGCTTATTTCTACTGGAGCAAGGCAGCGTACAGAGCAACTGTTCCAAGAGTGCTGCCTGCAGAGCCCTAATGCCATCTTGATCTTTTCTCCACGTAAATTTCAGCAAATGAGCACTCCCTCATTCCACCCAGTACTCTAATAGCATTCCCAGAACGGGTCAGACACAAAGCTTGTACAAATCAATATTAAAGCTCCTTGCCAATTACTGTTTATCCTACCCTAAAATATTCCTTCTATTCATGATAGTGATGTTGTAAAAAGAACACAATGTATATAGCAATTTTATTTTGAAGAGTGATTTAGGAAATCTATCAAAGTGCTTACAGACTGGGAAATGCATAATAATAACGCTTTTTACATCTATGGGTTCCATCCACCAGGGAAATTCTAGATGCTTTATATCAAACACGGGATTAAAACAGCAATTAAAAAGCTATAAACCCAGAGAAGGGAAGCTGAAGAATGTAACCAAACAACTGTGTAATGTGAAATTCATTAACAGAAACTAACCAAATGCTCTGTCTGATTTAAGGAATCTGAAGGAAGAGCCATCCCAGCCGAGCACACAAGGCCCTGCAGCACTCTGGGTCTCGTCTCCTTCCTGTTGCACTGACCCTACCTCTAAGCAGAAAATGAGAAGAAGGCACGCAGGCGATCCCTTGCTTTTACACTTCAGTGATTAGAGCTGTATCAGAATGATTTAAATTAAACTCCGAGAGGGAATTTTTTTTTTTTTTTACAATGCTAAAATTTGAATTTCTTTTCCACTAGACCTCGTCTTGAGGCTTGTCGTACTGTTGAGCATGTCAGGGATTTTCAGAAGTGCCTGGGTTCCCATGAGGCCTAGTATCATGATGAAGCTCTTCGCTCAATGTTGAGTTCTCACTCCCGAGGGACTGAGGAACTACTTCACGGGTGGGCTGTCCACCAGGTGGGTCTGACGTCTCAGCTCCCGCTTGTGTCCTCTCTGGCACTCAGGCTCATCTGTCTGCACTCACCGCCCTCCTGCTTTTCCACCGTGAGTTCCTCACCAGAAGCTGATTGGTACTCATGCCCTGTGCTTAGATTTCAGAACAGTGAGCTAAAACAACCTTATTTCTTTCTCAATTATCCAGACTCAGGTATTTTGTTATCATAAGAGAAAGTGAATTAAGATGCATCTTCATTATAAAAATACAAAATTTCTGAAAAGAGAATAGTTCTAAGATGATGATGAGCATTAATTACAACAATAAACAATTATTTTACTAATATTCTAACATAAAGATTATTAGTATCCATACTAAATTCTAACAGTTATATTCCAAGTGCCTAGAGTTTTGATAATTTGTAGATATACTGTTCAAATCCTACCCAAAGTGCTAAATGGTGATCCTCAGAGAGGAGATCTATGAAGGGGCAAAAATAACCCCTTTGGGGGTGTCAGCCTGCTAAACATGCAAAGCGCTTGTAATGATGTTATAACTGATCATATTAACAAATGAAACAAACATCAAATTTATTACTTAGTAATGTATTTTGGAAAAGGCAAAGGTTAGATTAGCAATTATTGGTTACTTTTAGTCAAGTTGAGTAAACAGTGTAGAAACATAAATCAACAGAAATGTCCTGAGTCTCTTGTTTCCAGATTGAAATTGCTGATTTTTCCAATTTAAAAAAAAAAAAAAAACATCAGAGAGCACAGGCAGAAACTTTCTTGTGTCCACACACAAACACCCCAGAACAGGTTTGGAAGTGGCTACATTAAAAAAAAAAAAAAAAATCAAGAGGCTCATGGCTGAAAGCTTTTTGGAATAATTATCCTCATTTGAGCATGAAATTAAATTGTCCTAGAACAGGCTGTTCCAGAACAAATCTAAAGTGGAATCTACAGATTTAACTCAGTAGATGTGAGACCACTCTGATAGCAAAATGAGGAAAATCCATAGTATTATTAATACAATCAACCATGGGCACTGTTCTCATTTTTCTTTTCTCCCAATTTTTAAAGCTACATTACAAAAACAGGTTTACTTACTTTCCCTTCATACATTTTCTGTTACCTTCCTCATACAAGGAAAATAAAAACAATTGCAAGCTTTTCTAACTTCAATTCTTTAAAAACGACTCTAAGGGCTAGGACTAGAGCTCGGTGATTGCAGCACTTGCCTAGCACATGTGAGGCCCTGGGTCTGATTCCCCAACACCACATAAAAATCAGCCAGGTGTAGTAATGAAGACCTGTAATCTCAGCACTTAGGAGGCTGAGGGAGGAGCAGTGCTATGAATTCAGAACAACCCTAGACTACAGAGCAAGACCCTGTCTCAAAAAAAAAAAAAAAAACCAAAAAAACAACAACAACAAAAAATACTTTATTTCCCCAGAGACTCTTTTTCCTCCAACCTAGAAATGTTAACAGGACACCAGGTGCCCTCATTGTATGTTAAGAAATCTGGAGTCTCTTCTTGGCCATGATTTTTATCTGCATCCCATTGTGTTAGATCCTATGACTAAAAATTAACTTCCGTGATTCCCTTTCTCTCCTGGTTTCCACTAGCCTGCCAGTCACACCTCTGCCTTTCCTGCTTCCTTTGATCCGAGCACACAGGGCTGATTTCAATTCCCTGAGCATCACATTCTTACTCTGTAGTTGGCTGCACTACTCTCACCTCCCCCTGCCTCTTTCTTTTGCTTGGCTGATTCCTTCTCTTTATCTCCTCCCTTGATAGGTCCCTGCCTGCCACCCCAGGGTGACGTAAGACCAGACTCTCTCCTGTGTGGTCTTCAGCAACCTTGTATGTCAGTCCCTGCTTAGATGGGTGGCTAAGAGCCTGGTGTCTGTTTCTTTTCTACATTGCCAGTGCCCTTTGGGCCGGGCAAGCTCTGCCTTGCAGACGCTGCCTGTGTCCTGTTGGGTCTCGTCCAGGATTTGGCCTTCGTGCATTCACTCTCTAAAAGCCGACACTTGCCTCTCCTGACCAGAGGGCTGCTTTCTGGTGGCCAGAATTTCTCAGGCTCCTCAGCCAACTCACCCAGATGACGTGTCCTTAAAAATGGCCAACTGTTATGGGGGTGCAAGTGCCCCAGTTTCCAGCAGAGGTGATGCTGGAAGGAGTTCACATACACGGCTGGCTCCAGAGGTCTCTCCAGAAGAGTCCTCACGGCCACCTTCCGGGGGTCTTTGCTTCATGGTTCCCTTTCCCTGTGTCACCCCTTCCTTCCCCAAGTGCTGCCTTGGTACTCCTGGATAAACTGTTTCCCATGAATCCCCACCCAGGGTCTGCTTCTGAGGAAAGCAGCCCAACAGCCATGGAATGGATTTCTGGAAATGACTGTTGAGTGAATTCACTTGTTTTTCTACTAGTGCATACAAAGAGTCATTCAAAAGCACAAACTTTCCACCTTCTAACATGGAAGATGGAGAACCCAAGAGTCTGTGACTGGCCACACTTACCCACCGAGTCTATGATAGATCAAGTCTATGGACACTGATGACCCATGTGCTAAACCATGTGCTTTTATCCTGTTAATAATCGGGCTGGCAGGGGGACGAAACTCAGTGGTAGAACACTTGCTTAACATGGTTCAGGCCCTGGGTTCCATCCCAGCACCATAAGAAGAAAGAAAGAGAGAAAGAGAGAGACAGACCGACAGACAAGTTCAGGTTCCGGCTTGCACGAGCCTACAAACACCTGTCACGTTGGCCTTTCTAATAACCCTTATTTCACTCCTACCTTCCCCCGTCCACTTCCATTCCAACTTCTTACATCCATGAAACCTATTTTCTATTTCTAAAATGTTGTCATATCAAGAATGTTATCTGAATTGAATAAAATAGTGTATAATCTTTCAAGACTAGCTTTCTTCATTCAGCATAATTCTCTAGAAATTTGCTATCATTGTAACGAATATATCCTTCTATTGTGAATTAACATTTCACGTGCATTACCTTTCTCCATCACTGCTGTAATAAATTTCCACATATTTTCAGCAAGCAAGAATTAATATTTTTATGTGTCCCTTTGCAGAGGCTATCAGGAAGAAGACTTGTTTAGTTTTATAAGGAGTTACCAAGCTATCTTGTAAGGTGGCTCTAGGATTTTGTATTCCTACCAACAAAGGATAATGGATAAGTGATCCAGTTTCTCCACATCTTTGCCAGCAATTGATGTTACCACTTTTTAAAAAAATTTAAGCTACTTGATATGTGTGTGGCAACATCCTATTGTGCTTTTAGATTTTACCCTTAGCCACTAATAGTATTGAACTCTTTCACCTGCTTACTGCCATCTGTATATCTTCTTTAGTAAAACACCTTTACATGTCTTTGGCCTATTAGAAATTGGGTTGCTAGTTTTCCAACTGTTAAGTACTAGACCTTTGTTGATGAGGTGGTTTCATGCACTTTCTTCCCATTCAAAGCTGTATTTCCCTTCTTTTAATAGGGTTTTCTATAGAGCGAAGATTTTTAATTTTTATATAATCCAAGCTATTAATTTACCTTTTATGAATCAGGTTTTTGGTGCCAAACGTTAAGAACTGTGGCCTCCTCGTAGGTACCAAAGATTTTCTCTGATGTGTGTTTTTTTTCTTCTCAAAGTTCTACATTTAGTTTTACATTTAGTTCTATGACCCACATTGAATTCACTTGTGTATACTGTGTGAGGTTTATATTGAGGTTTGTCTTCAGTTTGTTTGATTTTTGCACAAGGATGACCAATCACTCCAGAATCTTGACTAACAGTAATTTAAGGAAATTTGGAATTTTCACACAGAAGTCCAATTTTCTCAGCACCGGCTGCTCCAACCAGAAGCTATCTTTCTTCTGTTGAATTCCTGTGCATCTCTCAAAGTCAGTTCAGCACTGAATGTGTCTCTATAACCTTAAGCCATGCCTTGATTTCCTACATGCCCTTTTTGAACTAGGTTAGAAGCTGATTTTCTTCATCTGAATCATAGTTCCTCACTTCTGTGTCTCTATATGGAAAGCAGAATTGCTTCCCTCAGGAAGGAGATACCAAGAAGCCAAGTATACTCATGTCTCAATAAACATTTCCTTAAACAAAATCAGCCTACCATTCTTTTCAATGTTTGTAAACCATGTAACAAATATCTGCCCACTCGTAGAGTTTTCTGACAATGTGCACACAGCTCTTACTCCTCTTTGCTCAGGGGTAGTTAAATGCATCCTAATGTAAACACAAGCACGGCCTGTAAATTGGGCTTTCTCCACGCATCATCCAGATCTTTTTTCTCTTGTCTCTTTTTGCCCAGTATCTCCACCCACTTCTGATAGTCCTTCATAGCCACAGAGGAGAACCGCAATAAACTACATATCTCTAAGCCTTGATTGAGTAATTTGACACTTGATTAGGTAGAAATATTGTATCTACCACTAATTCATATGGTAACATTTTGATGTTTAATTGGGATAAAATTTTTAATTTTCCCAGTGCATAAGAGTGGTAAAATTTGCCATGAATTAATTTTTTAAAAATCAGTATATAAAGTATCAGGTTTGGGGGTTGACAAAGGAGCACCAAGTTCCTTGCCCTGATGTCACCAGGGCCATTCCTAACAGTTTTGTGTTAATAAGTAATTTTATAAAAGTTAAAATCTAATCCTATGGCCACTCTGAGGTATTGCTGTGGCCCACTTAAACAGGTAAAGTGTGAAAACTAGAAGCAGTAAGTGAAATGATCAATGAGGTCATGTCTCTGCCACTGAGGCCAGCACAGATATGCATCACTTAATGACAGGGACACCATCCGAGAAAAGCAGTTAGGCAACTTCTCAGTTGTATAAACACCATAAAGCACACTTATAAGAACCAAGATGGTGACAGTATCGCTAGGTGACATAATTTTATGAAACCATCACTGACCAAATCATCACTGTGAGGTGCATGATTATATTTGCTTCAAAGACTTCACTCTAACAAACAAGAAGATTGGGCCTTTTAAGTTAATTCAGAAGAGAGAGGAAACTGTGTAGCCTTCTTGCCTCTAGATTCTTTAGAACAATGAGGTAACTCCTCACCCAGGGAACACTAGGCCCACTCTTCCCAACTCAGGACTTCCCTTCTGAGGGACTAGAATGTTCTGCATGCTAGAAACACCCTGAATCTGTTCTGCACAATATGGCAGCCACGGCTACGTGTGGCTATTGACTACAGGAAATGTAACTCTGCAAAGCACTTGAATTTAATGGTAATTAATTAAAATTTAAAACAATATAGTTATATACAAACAACAGGCTCTACCTCTTTTCCCCGTTTGCCTGTGGTTACTGACTGAGCACAATTTGTCTGCCTCTCCCATTGCCGCCACGTCCAACCGTCACTTATTCCCTAGCTTCATATAAAATACAGATATTTTAAAACCTAATTATTTACGTGTTTAATAATTTCACTTTTATTATATCTCTCTTCTGACATTACGGAGTTTACTATTTCTGCATCTTTTAATAAATCATTAACAAGAAAAGTGAAAAATACTCTTTTGGACCTTGTTTCATCACTTTTTTTTGGAGGCGGGGTCTCACTCGACAGTCCCAGATGGTCCTGAACTCACTATGCAGCCCATGTTGGCCTTGAACTCATAGAAATCATCCTGCCTCAGCCTTCTCACTATTATTTTTAAACTCAAGCATAGCCCTGATTTATTCTTAGCCTCTAGTGCTCAAGAAGCTGTGCCAGGAATCCAGCCGGTCACCACTTTGCTGGGGCCACCTTCCTGACTCCTGTCTTGCAGTCCCTCAGATGGAAGCATCTCACTACCCTACACTGAGGGACATCCCCTGGTGAACAGGCTAGCATCTCTCCACTCCTGACAACGTTCCCACGCAGCCACTCCTCCTGCTTCCCGGGAATGCCACTCTATATCTTCACATTTCCCTTTGGGATGTTGTTCATAGACTTTTTATTTCTGGACCCATCACCACCTGGATGTTTTTGTTTCCCATGAGAATAGTAGGAGACCTGATGGCCCCACCTCCTTATTTAGTTTGTTTTCTATTTCTGTAATGGGATACCTAGGACTGGATGATTTCTAAAGAATAGAAGCTTAACCTAGTTATAGTAATATATGCCTGTAATCTAAACACTGTGGGAGGCAGAGGCAGGAAGATCCCAAGCCCAGCCTGGGCAACTTAGTGAGTGAGACACTGTGTAAAAAATTTTAAAAATAATTCAATAGAGGTTTATCTGACTACAGGTTCTGCATGCTGGGAGCCCAAGATTGGGTAACTGCATCTGGTGAGGTCTTTATACCATCCTATGACATGGCAGAGAAGCAGAAGTGAAACTGGGCACCTGTGGGGAAGACAAAGTACATGGACAGCCCTGCTGTAAACCAACCTGCTCTTGTGATAGCTAATCACAAGAACTCACTCACTCCCACGAGAATTACCCAATCCGAATCCTTAGCGGTGGCTGAGGGATGGGGGCTTTAATAACTCAAACACCACGTAAGGTATTCTATCGTCACTCAGCACCATTGTACTGGAAGGCAAAGCTCAGCGTGCGTATTGGAGGAAACAAATGGCCTCTGAACCGCAGCACTGCTGGCTCTCGTGAACCTTGAGTATTTCCATTTCACTCCACCACAGCCAGCATCCACCAGCTATCGTCAGACCAGTTGTCATTCCAAAGTCCATTCAAGAAATTCTCATGCTACAAGCATTCCAGTCTCTGATCCCACAACTTGTATGAAAGCCCTCTCTTTACATTTAAATGCAGCAACTGCCTGTCTTGTGTGACCCCTGAAGACCCCGAGCCTGCACATCCATCTTCCGAGCTCCATCCTCTTTACCTCCTGCACAGCTTAGCGTCTGTCACCTGTCATCTTCATGTCGCACTTGCCAATACTTCAAATCCTTTCCTTTGTTGCTTTCTGTCACTCACCTGTCACTACACCAGCCCTAATGCAAGCCGGCTAGCACATACCAAAGCTACCTTGTGCTGGGAAAGTTACCCGGGCAATGGATGGTGACAAATTCGTGGTTCTCCCACTGTGACAGGGGCATCAATACAGCTGGAGAGTTCTGTAGCCCTGCCTTTATTTCCCTGACCTCTTTTCTGGACAGGATGTCCTCTTCTGGAAGTTCTGCAGTTTGGAGTTTCAGTGACTGCCTGAGACCACCCTAACCTATCCCAGCAGCACCAGTCTCTGCTAAGTCCACACCAGTAGAGGACAGCTACCTTGCATGTCCCGCAGACATCTTGAGTATTGTCTAAAATGGTTTCCAGCTTTCTCCTCCAAGTGTGCCTCCCTTAGGTCCCCAGCCTTAGTCCTAACATTCAGCACCCACAACAGATTTCCAGCTGCCTCACTGGCCCCTCAATTCCTTCCTGCATACAAAGTGCTGAGTCCTTTCAGTTTTCCACCATATTTTTTCTGCATGTCCCATCTTACCAGCACAACTTTTCCCACAGCCCAGCCCACAGTAATTTGGAACAGAAATCTCACTCCATCTGCTGTGCCCTCCGTCACATCCAGACACTAAATTGCCTTTAAGACATCACCTTTCTCAGGAACAAAAAACTATTACACCCCAGACATTCTTCAAAGATCCCCGATGCCTTCAGGGACCGTGTTGTAACCTGTCCTCATGTGACTCTGGCTTAGTTCTCTGGTCTCATTTCTCCCTTCTCCCTTTAACTGCACACTTGATAAAAAGCAGGTTACACCGAGCATGCACGGTGCACAATCTCTTTGTCTTGTGCACTTCATACAGCTAGGAATCAGCCTATTCCACACGGAAGAAAACTAACGACACACGAGGACGAAGTGCAACCTGTGGTTCTGGCCTGGATCCCCGACCAAGGAAGAAAGATGTTATCAAACCAGACAACTGAGGGTAGGAGAATACAGGCTGCAGATTAGATAAACGTTTTGTACAATTGTTAATTTCCTGAATTTTGTAACAGAACTCACATAACATTAAAGAATGACCTTGTTCCTCACAAATACATGCTGAGGTAGCCACAGGTAAAGAGGCACAATAAATCCAGCTGCTATGGTTTGCATCTGGAGGGTTCCCCAAAATCCTCATGTTTGGATATGGTGGGATAACTGTGGAACTGTGTGTTACTAGGAGGTAGGGTCTGCTGGAAGGAGTGGATGCTTGGGGCTTGATCTGAAAAGATCATGTCAACTTGTTGAGACTGGTGTGGGAGCTTTCATGTATGTTACTGACTTGTGGGTCAGGAAGTGAGCAGAGGCACCCACCTTGGGTTTGGGGGGCCCAACTGGCCTTTTGAACTAAGTAAGGGAAGAAAGAAGAAACATTGTTACAGCTTCTTCTTGGGAAAGCTCTAGTCCTGGCTGAGTAGGCAGACTCACTTGGCTCCTGCTTCGCTTGGCTTCTGTCTGAAATGGGGGTGAGGAGCTCTCCGGCCTCTGCCATGTGCTTCCACCACGTCCAGCTGCCCCATGAATGGACTGTGTAAGACTTCCTGAAAGTATGAGCTAAAGAAAACTTTCCTCCCTTAAATTGTAGATTTCAGTTATTTGGTTCTAGCAATGAAAAAGTAACTAAGACATCAACCAACTAAGACAAGTAGTAGAAATATAAAATTTTATACATACATGCTATTAACTATACATTATACTACACATAAATGTATATACATGCACACACATACATATGTGTGTGTGTACACATACACAGAAAGAAAGGAGAAAATGATGTGTGGCCATGTATTTTGCTTGTTAAATTTTGGGTAAAGTGTATAGGAAATCTTGTGTATTCTTATGACATTTCTATATATTAAAACTGTCTTACTAAAAATGTTCAAAAGGAAGTTCTAGGATATTTTTTTATTTCCAGCTTTGCCACTATTGTTGAGAAAATATGATTCTGTTCTCATCATTATTTTTGGTACACAGAGCTAAAATTAAAAGGTGTCATAGAAATTCTTAAAGTGTAAAATACTTAGTTTAAAAAACTGCTGGGCAAAAGCCAGAAGAGTAGACAGTAAATATAATTCATCATATACAATGTCTAGAAAAGAGCTAGGGATGAGCAAAGTAATGTGAACACTAGGTGGTTGAATTGCTGATGGAGTTTTACATGGTTCCACTTTCTTTAATATTTATTCTTTCTTAGCACTGAGGATCAAGCCCAGTGTTTTAGCACTACACTACATCCCAGCTTATTTTTAATTTGAGACAGGTCTTGCTAAGTTGCTGTATTACCTAGGCTGGGCTGGAATTTGCATTCCTTCTGTGTTAGCCTCCCCAGGTGCAAGGATTATGGGCTTGTGCAATGAACCTGGCTACGGTCTTCATTCATATAGTTGTTTTCTTCCAATTTTCTATGGTTAATATATGTAAATTGGTCAATAAGAGAAAATAAACATTAGGTGCTGTAGCAATGGACATATAAAGAAAAGAAAGCCAATAGATCCTTCTTCCTGTATCTTTGCCTGACAGGAATTGGGACTAACGTACATAAATACGGGTCTTTTTTTTTTTTTTAATTTACTAGGGTTAACCTCAGGGACACTCTGTCTACCACTAAGATAGATTCCCAGGCTTTTTTTAATTTTTTAGTTGTTATTTTGAGACAGAGTATCAAGTCACCTAGTCTGGCCTGGAACTTGTCATCATCTTGCTCAGCCCTCTGTAGAAGTATCATGGATCCCTTGACTGTGTATAAACCTAAGGAGTCTGTGTGTTTTCCAGAGAAAGAAGTATTCACAAAAATCTTATGAGTTGAAAATTATGATAATCCTTCTACCCTGTTTTTCTTATTTTTGTTACTTTCCCATTAAAAAAAAAAAAAGGCAACTGTGGCCTTTGTGCTTAAAGGCGTATTTTTAGCTCATGACAAAATTATACAGCACTCTGCCAAACCTCAAAAATCCCAAACTCCGGATTCCGTATGCCAGTACTGAACATTGTAAGTTGGTTTGTTGTTTTGCTCTGCTGCTTCTCTGGTGAATGAATCCAGAGCCTACGTGTTGAGCTATATCGTTAGGCCTTTGTTTTTATCTCCTATTCTGAAATAAAGTCTTACTAGGTCACTTAGCTATCCAGGCTGGACTCAAGTTTGCAGTCATCCTACCTCAGCCTCCAAAAGTGTGGGGATTATAGGTATGTACTCAGCTTACTGAAGGGAAGAGCCTTGCCTGTTTCATGTTGACTACTTAATACACATTAATTTTTAACAACCATTTCAAGTAGAAATAGCACTGTCCCCACCCATCTTGCATTAATTGAACATTTTATGCAATTTATATTTTAACTGCCAAATTGAATGCTGCATTGGTCCTTGGTTTTAGTTAACGGAATTGTAATCCAGTGTTGCTGCCTCATCAAATGGATTCCATATGCCAGTACTGAACATTTCAGTGTGAATTCACAGCCCCTTCTAAGTATATTCCTTAAGTCCCTGGTACTTCTTCCAGTTACAGATATATTCCCTGGTCTGTTCCCATTCCAAGCCCAACCCTAAGAGACCTGGATCTAGACATGACTAGAATATAGTTCAACCAAAATAGGCATCTGAAAGATATTGTCTGGTGTTGAAAACAATGTTCTTCTTTTATAAGCGAGAACATAGGGACACTGGGCAGATAGGTACCTCATTTCAGGTCTTACAACTAAATGTCTAAGGATGGAAATAAGAACCAAGATATCTTCATTGCTAACTATAGTTCCTTCTTTTATAACTTTTTTTTTCTTTGAAACATCTGCCTACTTTATAAGTAAAGAAATGTTTGGTCCAAAACTGAAGCTATAGTGTGACAACTGTCGGTATTACAGTGCCAGGTCCTTCCTGATTCTATACAGTCTTAGGGAGTCTTCATTTTAAAATTATTACTCAACAGATCAAGTATGGTATTTTAATTATGTATGATCCATTCATTATTATTCATTAATTCTCTATGTTTTTCTGAGAAATTGGATGGCAACCATGGATTTCAGTAATATTTTTGTTTTCTCCACTGGAGAAAGGAAAACATACAAAAAGGTCTTCATCAGTGAAATGGCTCTTTTGTAATCTTAATTGGCAACTATGACAGAAACCATTAGCTTCTGGTCAATATCCAATTCACACTTTGCTCCTAATAATAGGATGCTTGCTATCTTTTAACTGGTCCAATGGATGTTCAATCAGATTCTCTATTTGCGTTCCCTTAGCTTCAGTAGCTACACGTGTGGCAACCTGACTAAGTTCTAAACAGGGAAATAAAAACTGAACTGACGCGTGCAGTACCATTTCCTTAAGGAGAAAGACCCTGTCCCTACCTTTGCCTTCCCCCTCATGCTGGCTGGAATCTTGGCTTGTCCTGGCAGCTGCAGATGGCAGCTGTGAGATGAGATGCCAGGCCAGAGGACATAGGAGCCTGGGTCCCAGGTGATACAGGGGAGGTGCACTCTCTACCAGCTCTGTAAGAGTTATTCTAAATTTTGCATGAAGGAGTAATAAACTTTTATTTATCTCTGCCACCATAATTTTGAATTTCTCTGTTACAGCAAGCAAACTGATAGTCTATGAAAAACAATTTTCATTTAATGCTATTTAACCAAAGTCTTAACAGATTTGCGGAGCACAAAATAATAAAAATGGAATAAAACATTAACTAAAACACTTCAGCATAAAGTGAATACGTATGATCAATAAATCTATCCCATTTGTAAGCTAGTCAGGAGTAGACAGATAATTAGTATTTATGCTCCATTAAGCAATTTTATTATCCTTTTTAGGCAATATACTTAGAAGACAAAATTCTAACCAAAAAGAAGCTCGTTGCTCAGTGAATGCCAACAAAACATATCCTGGAAAGGGCCAATGGAAAGTGGCCAAGCCTTATCTGAGCTATCTGGCTGAACATACCCAACTTTGACCTCTCACTCCCACCCTGCTTTCTGCCATTCCACAGCTGTGGCTATACAAGAAAGATCTCATTTCTTCACTGTGGAATACATGTTATCCATCTCCAAATGTCTTAGTTTTATTTATCCTAAAACATAAGGCTCAAAATCCATCTCATCCAAGACGTGGTCTCTGATTTACCTTAGCTGGAAAGGATTTTTTTTTTTTCACCAGGAATCATGCCCAGGACTTTCACATTGAGCTACACCCAATGCCCATTTTATTTTTATTTTAATTTTGAGACAGCATCACACTAATAAACTTCCCATGCTCAACTCAAACTTGAGATCCGCCTCTCAGAGGGCTGGGATTACAGGCCTGTACCATGGTTCCCTATTTCCTCCTTCTCCTCTTTGTTTCTCTCACGTTGTTGATCACTCCTTTCAGCCACAGAAATATCTACCTCTTCTTCCCTTCTATGTGGTGTGTGGGAGCCAGGGCGGGCAGAACTCATGTCAGAATCATCTCTCACACTCAGCATTAGGGGCAATAACATACGTCTTAATACACATTCTGAAATAAATAGATTTCTATCACAAATTATCACCAATGATTCTGTTGATTTGGCAGGTAAAGAGAACAATTAAAAGAGTGATACAATAACTCAATTCTTTTGCATAGCCTTCTTCAGGAACAAAGGAACCCTGGATTAAATTAAGTTTATTGTGAACATTTGGGTTGAATAATACAATTTCATAATTGCCTGTATTTGTGTAAATTTTCCTGTTGGTATCCTAAGGACGTCACCTTCCCCCACAGCAATAAGAGAGACTTGAATCTCTGACTACAAAACCAGAAACAAGGGTTTCTTATACTCCACTATTAACTAAAACAGATGTTCAAGAGATAGGAACCTCCAGAGAAACACTAGAAGAAGCTATTTTCAAAATCTGGAGCTGCTGAGCACAAGACGGAGCAGACCTGGAGAGGAGAGAGCAGAAGGAAGGCAGACAGCACATCCGGGTGTCACGGAGGTGAAACGTCTGCAGGAAACTCTCCGGGTGCCAGCTGTTAGGATCACCCATCAGCAGATCTTGCCCATCAGTTTTCACAGAAGCCTCTGTGTTTTCCCAGTCACTCACCGGGCATCATCGAGCTAGTCCACAGAAGACAGTATCACTCAGTAGGCAAGATGGAGACAGATGAGTGTGTGTGATGGGAAGGTGGTGGGATACGGGGATCCTGAGAAATGATGGAGCCGGAAAGAGGAGCAGTGCCCTTAATTAAGACAGAAGGAGGCAATCCGAAAATACTATTCAAGCGAGTGGCAGTCAGCAGAATACTCGGGCCTGACTGAGAAGTTCCTGGAAAAGATGAGTTTGAAATAAATCTCTACAAGGGTGGTACAGAAAGCCTGGGGGGAGGGGCGGGGGCGGGGAACGGCAAACTAAAGAGCAGCGATGGGGAAACCATGAAGCAGGAAATCATTGCTTAGTACTGTAAAATAGAGATGACGGGGCAGAAAACAAAGCTAAAGATAGGGCAAGATACACCGGCAGAAGGCTTAGAAGGACTTCCAGTTGATCAAGTGCTCAGATACCTGTTCCCCAGCGTCCTGGGTTGGGAGTGCAGTTTTAAAGAATGAATAGATCATTATAAATGGAATTTACGTCACAATGCAAAGTTGCTTTAGTATTTCAAAACCAATATAAATGCCTTTAAAATTCACTTCAGCAGGCTTAGGGCAGAGTCAGATGAGCATGTCAAAAGATGGACACGAAGCATTGGATGAAAAAAAATTAAAGGCTCAGAAAAATAAGATAGAAGCTTTCTCAAATTCATAAGGAATATCTATTCTGTCTCTATTTTCAGATTTAATAGCAAATAAAGTATAGATTGATATAAGCTTCATAAATTACAAACCAAAACCAAAATCAAAATCTTTCTAGATCTAAGCTGTCAGCTGAGCAGGGCTACATGACAGCCTACAAACTCAATTGAATCTCTGTATGCTAATAGTAACTAAGAGCATCACCTTTAAAATCACTCAAACAACTAAATGCATAGGTATAAATCTATCATAATATACAATACAAAAGTAGTAACATCTTTTCTCAAAAAAATAATCTCAGAAGAATAGTTTAACAAATGTACAGACCTGTATGGGGAAAAGTAGAAGATGCCGGGGGTGAAATTGAAAGACATAAATAAACTGAAAAATACACTATGTTCTTGGGTTGGAACCATATTAAAGATGTCAGTTCTTTCCAAATTGATATACTGTTTCTAACAAAATTTCTATTTAAAAAACCTAGCAAGATTGTGGCTACAGAAAAGATCATTCTGAAACTGACATGAAAGACAATGATATAATATATAGTTTTGATACAGAATAAGATGAAAGGAATGAGGCTACCCAATTCAACACATCAGTGACAGCAGTCAAGATTGAGAAGCAAAGGAGAGAGGAAGCACTGGATCTGTGGCACGTGACAGGGATCCTCCCAACATCCCCAAATGATATTTTTGACAAATACACCAAAGTACCAAATATACTGGAGGGAAGACAGATTATTCAACAAATTGTGCTGGATAATTGGACATACATAGGCAAAAAACCCAACAACAACAACAACAAAAAACCAACAAGAATCACTGATGGACCTGGTGGTAGAGGCCTGTATCCCAGCACTCTGTGAGGCTGAGGCAGAAGGATACTAAGTTTGAGTCCAGCCTGTGTAATTTAGCAACTTAGTAAAACCCTATCTCAAAAGGGTGGTGGTAAGGTAAAGGGGATGTTGCTTACTGTGAGGGTCCTGAGTTCAATTCCCAGAAGAAAAAAAAATCTCAAATTATACATTCAGATTTACACATAAGTGAACCCAAAATGGGTCATCTTAAAATATTAGATGATGAAAAATTTTAGGGAAAATTATACAAAAAATTGAATCAAAACTAAAGAAAGGACTTGTAGACTTGACACCAAAAGTAGAATTCATTAAGGAAGAAGAATAAATCAGATTGTATCAAAATTAAGGATTTTTGCTCTGCAAAGAATTCTGTGAAGGGGATAAATACAAGCTATTATCTTGGAAAAAGTATTCATAAACCGCTATGTAATAAGGCCTAGTAACTAGAATATACAAAGAACTTTCCATGTCCAATAGTAAAATAGCAAAATAAATAAATAGTCTAGTTAGAAACCGGGCAAAGTTGAGATTTTTTTTACCTCGAAGGACATGCAAATGAAAAATAAAGACATGGAAAGACACTCAATATTATAAAGCATTAAGGGAATGCAAATTAAACACATGCAACATCACTAAACATGTATCAGAAAAGCTAAAAAAAGTGCAAAGATAATCAACTTCTGGTGAGTACACACAGAGACATTCAATCATTCATGTAATACATTACATGTAATTACATGTAATACAGTGGACATGTAAAATAGAAAGACCATTTTAAAACTTAATTTGGTAATTTCTTATAAAATGAAACCGGCAACTTACATTAAGGCTCAGCAACTGCACTATTAAGGATTTATCCCAGGAGAAGTGATTTACGGCCATACAAATAATACATAATGGTGCTAGCAGCAGATTTATAACAGTAAGGTGCCCGGCTGTTTTTCAACAGCTGAATGATGAACAAACCACTAGGTGCTGCCCCATTCTGACATACTACTGGAATCACAAGAAAGGAATTATCAATACATGCAAGGATTTGGCTGGCTCTCCAGGTAAGCATACTCAGTGCAAACAGAGTTCATCCTGCAACATTACACACTGTGTGATTTCATTGATAGAACATTCTTGCAAAGACAAAAGATTAGATATTGCCAAGGTTCAAAAATGGAGCAAAAGTATCCAGAATTGAGCAGGTGATCGTGATCAAAGGGAATATGAGGAATTTCTGTGTTGGGATGTTATATTCCACGTTAGCAAGACCTTTCCATGGGAGAACACTGGGCGACAGGTACAGATTTCTGTATTATTTCTTGAAACTGCATCACATCACTTTATAATTTTCTCCAAATAAAAGAAAAACTTGAATTTAAAAACACAATAGAAAAATGACAGCTGGAGGAACCACAGAATATTTTCTTTAAAAATAATTTTTGTTCTGTACCAAGCTTAAATATGCTCCAAGTATAAAATTCATTATTATTTGGCACAAAAAGAGGATGAGCCTGAAATTACTTTTATAAGTGAATTAAAATATCTGGTTTCATTCCAGAAAGTATCTTCAGGATCCATTATAGAAGCTACTATTTTGAAATTTTTCAGTATGAAGTTCTTAAGTGAATTAAATGAATTTTATATCCCATGGTTTTCTTGGCAACACATTTAGCTATTATTTTTTAATTAAGTGCAAAACAGCAAAGCCTAAAATTATGTCACCAGGCATTGTATTCATCACAAGTAGAGTTCTTCCCTGAGTCCTTGAAAGCTGAATTTCAGTCCTTGCGTGTGACTGAATACTGGCTGTGCCTTTGGAAGGGTCACATTGCCTCTCTCCCCATAATCTTCTTCAACACGGAGAAGAAAGGAGGGAAGCAGAAATGTGTATTGTGCAAAGCAAATTTGATCCTGTTTAACAGGTAAGCCAGTGCTTATTTATTTTCTGCTAACTAACCTGGGCTAACAGTTCTCAGAAAAGCCTCTTTTCAAATTTTTGCTTAGTAGGTTTTCAGGAAGCAACTTAGCTCTCTTCAGCACCTCATCTGCTTCTCATAAGCAAAGTCCCAAAGGATGACATCCTGTGAAAACCCTTAGGGAGGAGAGGCTCGAGGAACAGGCAGGTAGAACACCAGCTACCTGCAAGCCTGCATAGCAGCCTAGGCAGGAGACAGCGTTGCCTGCATACAGACGGAGGCGTCTGGAGAACGTACAGCTGAGCTTCCACTTCCAAGACCCCCCAGTCTCAGTTCAGAATTTCCTTTGTACTGGGTTCTCTGGCTGGCATCTTCTTTGGAGAAGACGACGCATCTTGTGCATTGGAATTCCTGGTGCCTGTGTTTATCAGCACATCGGGGTTCACGGATGCCCCCAAACCTCTACTAACCAGTCTTCTCAGATCAAAAGTGTTTTTCTAAAAACGGCTTTGCACCTACCAGCCCCACAGTTTGCCCTTTTGAATGTCTTCAGTGACCAGCACCTGATGACTAAATGCACGAATGGACTGCCAACTTCTGGCATGTCTAATCAGTTGTTTATATTATGATGAATTAGTGGTGGACAGCATGAGGGATTTGTTCGTGTGGGTTTTTTTTTTCTTTTTCTAATTTAAAATGCTCCCCAGATTATGAACGGGTAACTCCTTCAAGAAGTATTTGAAGTAACTTGTTTTGACACTTATTTTTTCCTCCATTCTCATAACTCTTCTGTAGAAAACCACCGGGAGTGAAAAGTGCTGTCACCAACTGGACTCTGTTTGCCTGATTTTTACATTTTACAGGTATGGGATGACTAGATTCACTTAACCTGAAATGATCTAAAAACAGAAACACTGTGATGAAAAACAATATCAATCAAGAAATGTCACAAAATCATATTGTTCATTAGAAAGTGACTATCTAGGTTAAATACCCCCTTATCACAGACACAGGGTGTTTCACATATCATCATAGATAGAAACATATCACAAACATAATAACATATGCCTGAGGGCTGGAGGAAAGGCTCAGTGGTTAAAGTGCTTGCCTAGCAAGCCCTATGTCAACTGCCAAGTACCTGAATTCAATTCCCAGGCACCACATAAACTGGGCATGGTGGCGCACACCTGTAATCCCAGCACTCTGAAGACTGAGACAGGAGGATTGCCCTTTGTCCAAGGTCAGCCTGGGCTCCATAGTGAATTCAGAACAAGCCTGGCTACAGAGCGATACCTTGTCTCAAAAAACCAAAAACAAACAAAAAAAAGTGTGTGTGTGTGTGTGTGTGTGTGTGTGTGTGTGTCTGAACAGGTTTGATTTGTCATACTATTTGGAGAAAAAGTAATGCTATGAGAGAAATTATGCAAGCCCTAAATTCAATATATAAGATATACCACAAGTCACTATGTGTAACTTTTGGAACATGAATAGGTTAAGGGCAACTTTTCTGGGAGACATCAGTTTCAGTCCTGAGTGAAAAATCCACATCAAGCAAAGTTCATGTATCTTTCTCTACAACATAGTAAAATCTGGCTCTAAATATTCTCATATCTTGTTCACTTGGGAAAGAATTCCTCATTGGTGAGAGATGAATACCAACACATCGAAGGACATTCTAAATAATGAGATACTTTAATGGAAACAAATTTGAAGGTTGTGAAATCCCATGAAAAGAGGGCGGGGCACATCCCCCCAGCCAGAAAGGCATGCACACCTGTATCCTGACAACACTGTGTATGGCCTGTGGCCAGCCACCCTTGCCAGCCCTACAGATGGAGGGTCCTGCCTCTCCACGGATTTTCACTCCCACCTTACTATGAGTTCACCCCTCAATACAAATTTCTAACCAGACGCCACCTTCCTGGGAAGCCAGAACATGCGCCCTTCGAACTACTGCTCCTAGACCACAAGGCCACGGGAGAGGGCTGCTCCCAGCACCCACGACGGGAAGGGAAATGGGCGCAGCCCTGCCGGCTAAGCTCGTTCTCCAGGTTGCCTGGCTTCCCTGCTCATCCCCTCATGCTCCACATCTCCCTTCACCACTCACCTCCATCCTCATCACCTCCGACTCTCTCAGATGATGCTGTGCCCAGCCCCGTGCTTCAGGCTCTATGCATCCTCCTCAGAAGACGAGTGCATGTGCTCATTGGCTCCGTGGTGTCTGCAGAATCCCTGTGAAGCTCTGCTTTCCTTGCTATTAATAAACAGACCCCAACTTCTTCTCAGTGTCCAAAATGAGGCGACGTAACTGCCAGACTGCCTTGCAGAGGCAATGGAGCTGCCATAGGCTTAGATCAAAGACACTGTTCCCAGGCCGGGAATGATTAAAAGGTTCCTAAACCACTGCCCATAAACTTTGTCTGCAAAGACAGAGCCACTTGCAGACATGTGTGAAATCAGACGAAGCTTTGAGGGGTGGAGCACCCTGGCAGCAGGTGCCAACTATGCACACAAGAGGAAACTGCAGGAGGAAAGGACAGAAAATCTCTCCTGAGCTGTGGGCTTCTCTTCCTGTTTTGTCTCCATGAGGAGAATTCAGCAAGCCCAGCCCTAGATACACCATCTGTCTGGGGAGCTGCTTCCATCTTTCCTCCTTCCCTGCCTCTGTCTCTGTTGTGTCTGTCTCACTCACATATCTCCCAAGAGATTAACTCAGTTTTCATTCATTCTCTCAAAAATACGTGTTGCTAATGTTTTCATCTGAAATAAACGTATTTTTTCTTCTTCAAATTTTAACGTTAAGGGTTTCTCATATCTCATCTTGGTTCGAGTCCTTCCTCTCTGCTCTTGCCACACACATACACGCTCTTAAGGGGAGCAACCAAGTCCTTGATGCGCATGTTTCCGAGCAAAGTTTTGCACAGTAAGGCATTCCACTTTATGTCATTGTCATTGGTGTGTGTATGTGTATGTGTCTATTGGTCCCTGACTTACGATGGTTTGACTTAATGATTTCTTTGACCTTGTGGAAAGCAGAAACTCTAACTTCAAGCTTCGATTTTTTATTTTTCCATCCAGGCTAATGATATGGAGTTTGATTCTCTCTTTGGAATACTCGGAGGTGGCAGCCAGCCACAACTCCCAGTCAGTCATGAGATCCTGAAGGCAAACAGCCAGCATTCTACTGTGGATCATGCTGGTAAACTGTGATGTTTGGTTCAGGTTTATTGCATGCATTTCTCACTTGGGTATTTTCAACCTATGATGGATTTATCAGGATATAACCACATTGTAAATCAAGGAGCTACACAGCTGAGATTAGAGGACCAGAAGCAGAGAAAAGTGCAAGACACATTCAAAAGTAGAACCAGGCAATATGGGTCTCAGAAAGCATCATAGAAACTTGAGCTTCTGTTAGAGCAAAGGCTTGTGAGCAACAGCGTGACATGATTTGACTTGCACTTTAACTGGGTACATTTAATTGCTCTTGAAAATAGCCTCCAGAGTAGAAGGGGTTTGAATTAGTGGCAGATGATCAAATCCTGGATTTGTTTTGAAGGTATAACGAATAGGCCTTCCTGATGGACTGGCTGTGGATTGACAGGCAGGCCGACGCAACAGTTTACGCACATGCCTACACATTCATTGATGATACTCCTTCAAAAGGGAAGATTAATTTCTTTCTTGCTTAGCATGAGCTGTATTTAGAGACTTGTTCCTAATGAATAAAATGAGTTTGACTCACTTCGCTAAGCATGATAGTCTCAAATTGCATCCATGTACCTACAAAACCCCCAAATCTATCTGTCTTTATGGAAGAGTAGTATTCCAATGTGTACATATACCATGATATTTATATCCATTAATGTGTTGATAAAACCAAATGGTTGTGATACTAGGAGTCAGGGTGGATGAGGGAGTGTGCCGGAGGACTAAAAAGGGGAGGGGAAGGGATCGAAAGGCTGATGTGATATACATATATGCACAAAATACTCAAGCTCCATATAACCTCTGTGTATCACACACACACACACACACACACACACACACACACACACACACACACAATACATACTAATAAAAATGGGAGGAAAAGACTAAAATAAGATGGAAATGATTGTGTGTGTCCCATGGTAGGACACATCATTAACATCCTCCAACTAGGATATAAAAGGCACCACGGTGTTTCTCGATCTCTCTTTCTCGTAGTCATCTGCTCTGGGGGGAAGCCAGCTGCCATGCCATAAGCACACTCAAGCAGCTGTCTAAAGAGGCCCACGCAGTGAAGAGCTGTGGCTACGTCCACAGCCACCAGAGTGGAGCCATCTCAGCAACAGGTCCTCCAGCCCCTGACAGCTTTCAGATGCTCTAGCCTTGGATGACATTAGACACTGTCTCAGCAACTTATGAGACATTTTTAGCCAAAACCAGCTAAGCCATCCAGAATTTCTAACCCATGAAAATGGTGAGAAGATAAATATATGTTGTTTGAAAATAAATTAATAAATGGTCACAATTTAGTAAAATATCACCTATAAGTATGAGGGCTCATACAATTTCTATATTTCATTCTACGAGAAATGAAAAAATACAACTTACAAAGAAACCCAATTCCTTGGCTAACATCTCATCATAATTCAAGCTTCTGGATCTCTTTGTATTATTAGAAAAGTGTATGTGATAAATAGGTGAATCCTCATGAGTATGAAGTACAGTAGAGCAGCAGAGTAGGGTAGAGGTTTAGCTCCACACAGCTACCATTGACTTTTCTTGGAACAGTCACCAGCGGACAAACGCGCTGCTTAGTCCTTTCTCTTTCTTGGGAATATCCCAACAGCATCAGCTGGGAAGTGGGCTGGCCTCACAGCTGACCCCAGGCAAACAGGCGGGAGGTAGGCACACGCTTCAAGGAGAGCATCTGGTGCAACTACGACTTCCTTTATAATGAAGAGACAAATATATGGGTGGATGTGTAAAAATAAATGCTGCATTACTTATAATTTTATTATGGCTTAATTATTAAAAAGAAAGTTCTAGAATATATTTTTCAGCCTGAGAAAAAGATCACCAGCATTCTCCTCTACAAAAACAGCTCTGACTTTTGAGATTGTAGTTTCACTTTTAGTGCTCATGTGCTAGATAATTTTAACCAATACCATAGCAAACATTTGAATAACATGTTAGAGTTAACTAAGCCCCTTCACATAAACATGGGGATTTTTCTTGTACTTGATAGCCTGGCTGGGGGAGGTTGTCTTCTTGTCTCTGGGACACAATACTCACAGCTTAAAGGAGAAAAGTATTATTTTTGTTCATAGTTTCATAAAGTCTCAGTTCATTCACCAGTGGGCAATGGTCGAAGGCCTGGTGGAAGCTTAGCCAGAGGTGGAGGGAAAAAACCCACAACAACCAACAACTGTTCACAGCACAGAGAAAGGGCAGCGGCACCACACATCTTCCCAAGTCATGCTCAGTGATCCGCCCCTTCCAGGCCAAGCCCTCTTCTTGCAACCAAACCCACCACTTTACTATATAGGAAATCAAAGGATTAACCCCGCATCTGAATCACCTTCCAAAGATAACACCTTTGGAGGATGTTCTCAATCCAAAGTGTATCAGAAGCATTGATGAATAAAGTTTGCAGAGAAATCTCAGAGATGTTTGGACCTGTCTTGAGCCATAACGCAGTGAGAGGCGGGGTGATTTCTAAGTGGGCCTTCTAACTATGTCCGCCATTTTATGGCTGCTTCTCTAAATCATGTAGATTTCATTAAAAACAAAGCATTTGGCACCATGGTGATTGCCTTAGTTATTTTTTCATTGCTGTGACTCAATATTCAACATCCACTAATTTAGGAGAGGAAAGGTTTATTTTAGCTCACAGTTTCAGAAGGACACAGACCACTCAGAGGCAGCCAGCAGCAATAAAAGTACATGGCAGAGGCAGAGGTAAAGGCAGCTCCTCACAACATCACAAACAGAAAGCCAAGTCCCATCAAGTTCAGTCTCCCCCCAGAGGAAAAAGCTGCAACAATCTTTCTTCTTCCTTCATTTTATATAGTATGAGTTGCCAGTTGGGCCTCCCCCATCCTGGTGGGTGTTCTTCCCTCATGTGTAGACCCACAAATCACGCACACTTTAATCCAGGTTGGTTCCTAAGTGCCTAATCCAGCCTGGTTCCTAAGTGCCTAACCTAGGCGTGGTTCCTAAACCCTAATCCAGGGGTGGTTTCTAATTGCCTCAAGTTGACATAATCTCTCCAATGGTCACACTGGGCATATAATTATAACATGAGAAATTCAGATCACTAAAAGAGACAAAAATGATACCCTGGTCTATGGAAATACCTGCAGCTAGATTCTTCTACTAGAGTGAGTTTTGGATCCAGGTTTCTCAGACTCCCTTCCACTAGCTCATCTCTTGGGTGGCCAATCACTTCGCACAGGTGACGCCAGAGCACCTATTGCCACAGACCATGGGAAAGAAGTGCACAGGTGTTGAGTGAGTACTACCATTACTTTGCCAGTATGCACGTTCAAACAAAAATAGGACTTCAGACCTACCTGTCTATATGCAGCTGTGCTTGTCTGGTCATACAAAATTGTAAGACAGTCTTTCCTTGTACTGGAAGAAAAAAACCATACTAAGATCTTTGGAGATTTTGTGACAAATTTGGCAATTACTAAAAGAGAAAGGACTCAAAGCGTTGTCTTTTAAAAAAAGAAAAAAAAAAAAAAACAGAAGAAGAGTCCTGATCATCATCTGTACCTCCCCAACTTGTGAAGATGTTGTTCTCTTCTGCTATCCATCTGTTTTGCAGGTTAGGGAAAAACCATTGACACTGGCTAAGATTTAGTGTTCAATGGAAGTGGCATGTGTTTCTGTATTTTTCAACGTCTATCCCATTCATGTTTTTACTTTAGGAATTTCCCACTTCCTGCCTGCAATCTCTAGTCCTTTCCCTGTCCTCTCTCTGTGCATAAACACACTCCTTTAGATCAGCAATAATCATGTGGCTGAGCAGTTAAGACCGTTGAAAAATAATGTAATAATTTTCTGTTATTGGGCATGACCTTTGAATGATTTGTATTTTCACATCTAAATAAAATGTATGTTTTACAATCCACATGCCCTACTGTCCACTGTGATTATAACTCCTTGAGAAGGATCATAAATGGTTGCATACAGAGTTCATTTGCTTATACTCACTCACATTTAAAATTCTGGATATAATAAAGCAAATTTTCAAACTAACTTATGCTGTTTATTCTATGATCTCACTGTCACGGAAAAATGAGAGGAAGAAGAGATAAGAGAGATAAGACCATCCAGAAGAGAGCCACAGAAGAACATTTTCTAATTCTGTAATAATGTGATTATTGGTAAGGTGATTCATGGCAAGGTCTTTGCAGTCACATGTTTGTAGTTAACAGGACAGTTTGGGTTAACAGAAGCTAACCCGGGTTTCCTTATTTGCATATTTACTTAGTCCTGACAACAGTCTTAGTGACACATAACAGACAGACTCCATTTGGGACAGATGAAAAGAGAAATAAAATGATTCTGAGAAATACAAAATGTTTGGCTAGTTCTTACTCGGGATCGCAATGACATATTTAATTAGAGTTACTGCTTTATTATATCTCTTTCTGCATGGAATTTCAAAAAGTGCCTTTCATTTATTTAAAAAATTGGCAATTCTTAAACGTGGAGTAAGTCGATCTAAAGGAAATGCAAACACTTTACAAGGGCAAACAGAAGCTGTTTGGTTATTACTGTTTTGTTAACATTTACAGGTTTCGTGTATTTCCCCAAGAATATCTCAGGAGCATGTCATGGCCTGAGGGCCTCACTGTCCTGGAAAAAGAAAAAGTCAGACATCATGTATTACTACTAGAGGGCCACCGGAAGGAGATCGCTACTCTTGTTACAAAAACATGGTTACTGTTTCCCACCTTCTGCCTCACATTTGAGAGGGAGCAAACACTTGGCTTGATTCTACAGAAAAGCACAACTGCTCACATCTGCTCCACTCACACACATCATTTCTCCGTCCACCTCCAAATGATAAGACTTTCTAGAAATAATTCTCCAAACCACTGACACGATTCTGGAGGCAAGGAGCAGGACTTCACTGTGAAGACTCGCCCACCTGTGTTGAGGGCTGGGTCAAATGGAGCCTTGTCCCCAGACACTAGCTGTCCACTGGCCCAGTCAGAAAATAAGGCTCTTCTCATTTGAGGAGGTGGCTTTTAAATCATCAAAACTAACTGTTGATCTGAAGGTCTATTGGAGCTACATGTTAGGGCAAAAATCTGAAATCTGAAATTCTCCAAATAAGAAACTTTCTGAGGGCTGAATTGACACAACACATGGAAAATTCCACATATGACCTCATTTGGTAGGCTGCAGTCAAAACATAGGTGTACTAAAAAATATTTTATAGTATTATGCTCAGGCTATGTGGATAAGGTGTACATGCAACATAAATTGATTTTATGTGAAGACAGGTTTTTTTATTCCCAGATTATCTTATTATGCTTATGGCAATATTTTAAAATCTGAAAAAACCCTAAAGTTGAAATGTTCTGATCTCAAGAATTTCAGATAAGGCACACTCATCCTGTGGTAAACTATATATAATTTGCATCTAAAGGAGAGGAAAATATGCGTTTTCTCAACTCTCCTAAGTTTGCTGTAGAAACACTGTGCTGAACAAATGATTTAGAAGAGGGAAACTAAGCAAGATTATTAGTGTGTGTCTTGCTTGTCATATGGGAGAGAATAACTCTACTGAGTGGCTGAACTATATGGATCCAGCTATTATTTTCAAAGGAGGTAAGAACTGTGCTTTGTGACAATAAATATAATACATTTGAAATATTTTGTAAGATCTTATAAATTCATGAGTTTATCATATAATCTATGTTAACTTATATTTTATTGTATATTGTAATATTTAAATATAAATATGAATTCTGACACTAACTATAGTTATAAAAATTTCATTCACAATCCTACTTTGTACCTCCTTAGGAAAGTTTATTCAAATTGAAATTAATGCGAAACAATCTAAAAAGTTACCATGACCCAAGATATAGGCTCAATTGACCTCGTGGACAAAAATGGACAAAAATGTTGTGAAGATATTGATTATAGCAACATATCTAGTTATTTTGTTGAAATAAAAAATGTTAATATTTGGGAAAATACATAATCATTTGTGAATTCCATATGTTTTATTTTCTTAGTAAGAGTTGCTGATCCATAGTCCAATGATTGAACTTATGCACTAATAATTAATATACATTAATTGATATACATTTTGCTGGTTTTCAGTTTTATACACTGTGCATGTACGCGTGTGTGCGTGTATGTGTGTGCATGCACAATAAAATAATCTTTATTTTTAAATTTTTTTGACTTACTGACTTTGGGCATTTAGAAAGCTTTGAGGAAAAACATAGTAAGGTATTTCATTTAACAATTTTTTAAGTTTGAGATAGGACCTGGTACTTAATCCTCCAGTCGGTACTCTTGTCCTACGGCCTACAAATGTTTGCAGAAATAGGTGCATGCAAGTATGGATATACACTTACAGAACAGCTTTGCTTATTATCAAAAGGTGTACCAGTGGATATCCTGTTGTATTGTATGAAATATTTATCCACCACCTTTGTTAGTAACACCTTAGCAGCACAGACTTATAAATGATGCATAGAGAAGAGATTATGACACCTTAGGGATGCACATAATTGAACAATAACCATTTGGAGGATCACATGTGCATCATAGATACTGACCTCAATGGGATCTTGCAGTGGGATCTGCTACATAAATCCTGAGACGCTGATTCTGTCAAGCACTGATCAATGATCCCAACTGGCTTTTAATTGGCTTTTGCTAAGTGCTGTCAGCTAGGCTATAGACTAAAGCAGCTGATGAAGATTGTGTTTCTCGTTTTAAATCTTCTGTAAATAGTCATAAAAAATGATTCATGACAATACTGTAGCTAGCATGGCTTGGCCAAAATGCAATTTATTTTTTCTATTGTCTGACCACTTTATTTGTTCTTTCTCTTTTCAGTTCAGACAGTGGATGTTGATGCCTGTCTGGAATCTGCAAGAAAATAAAATTGTTCCTTGTTCTTGAATCATTGCAAACTAGAATAATAGCCAATGATTTGTTTCTGCCTTGATATTTCAAAAACAGCAATAATGCGTGCAATATTTACCAAAATACTGTAAATCAAATTTATCTTTCAGTGCTTATTTGGAGAACAGTAAGAAAAATGGTTGGCTGTTCCATGGCAGGGCTCTCAGATACTGTGGGGTTGCAAAGAATGAAGCGGAAGTACAAATTACTTCGGATTTTATCTTTGCATCTCCACAAATCAAGTAAACAACTGACCTACAATTTCCCAGTGTTCAAACTATCTTCTGCAAGAGGTGGACAATGGGGAGCAATCATTGATTTCTGCATGAAGTTCTCATTTCTTCCACAGTCATTACTTTGCTATATTTAAGGTCTTTGACAACTCATTGAGCAGAGGGGATTGGAAAGGCACAACCGTCTTGTAAATTTTTCAGACTACTGGAATAATTTTGTCTTGAATCTGCTGTTTTGGAGCAAATGAAATGTATTGCTGAAAAGCTTGGTCTTCTCAGGTGAAGGCGTCTTTGACTGTTTACTACTCTTCACCAAAGCAATGTCGTCAAAGAAGCTGACCATTGGTGAGGTTCTGGCGAACACAAATGAAGAGATGCAGGAAAATAATGGCATTTTAAACGATGCACAAAACGGAGTTCTATAACTTGGGATGCACTGTGTAAAACAATTTTGTCTATTTTAAAAGAGGAATTTTAAAAAATCCTAACTTGCAAAGGGCCTTAAATATCCCCGTATTTTTTGAGACAGGGTATTGCTCAAAAATCCCCCGAGCAGAAGAAGCAAGTTTAAGAGATGGTTGGTAGAATTAATATCTAAAAAATGCAACAGAACATTAGCACAAATTTTCTTCAGTGCTGGGGAAGGATGACAGAAGTAACCTAGTTGAAGATTCTGGCCAGTGGTCCTGCAGGGAGAACAAGGTGTTCCGTGGGAGATTTGACAAAGGAATACATTCCACAGCTTTTCTGTGAAATCCACTGTGTACACTATGTGATTTGGACTGGTCCTCATAGACCAAGTAAATTTGAATTTAAATAAATATGAACTTAATAAAATGGTGGACACTTAAATTTTTTCTTGGCTAAAGAAATTGCTGAAGGAAAAATTCATGGGTAGAGGAAGTATCCTTTTGAAATGTCAAACAGAATTTTTTTGACCAAGTGTTGGTGCTAAAGATCCTTATTGTCTGATGGGGGATAGATTTCTCCTCAGGTTAAGCCAGTCATGAAGAAATATCATCTGGCCTAACACTACTAATTTTCTGACATTCTGTAGTTCAATTACACCTAAACTAATAGAGCGCTTTATGTTGTTCAGCCCCAAGTAAATATATTTATGATACACTATCTTGGAGGAGCCAAAGATATTCACATGATTTAAACTCTTTCCCTTTGAAACTAAAACTCAAATTTCATTATTTTCCTTTCAGGCATTTAACCTAAATTAATTTTATGTTTATTACTATAAAATCTACTCATACGTCTCTTCCATAGTAATAGCATGTATGATAGCCCTATGACATTACATTTTTAAAAATTTTCATGCTTCCATAACTATTACTACTGTATTGCTATTTAGTTTCTTGTAAAATAGACATTAAAAATGAGTATTTTTACTTCAAAACAGAAATGATTTTCAGTTTTTCATCAAAATGCTGTATCTGGTTTCTAAGTATTCTGTATGGATATCTCATTTTAGAGTAAGTATTCTCTGTGAAATCTGTAACCTTCTTATTAAATTTAGAAAACTACTTTAAAAGCCCATTTTCTAATATTTCCTTAAAAACAAACTGATATCCTTATAAGAAGATGGAATTTGGACACAGAGAGTAACACAACAGCACATGCATGTAAAGAGAAATGATCGTGTGTAAACGTCAAGAGAAGGGAGCCATCTGAAAACCAAGGGGAGGTCGCGGTCGCAGCATGAACCAACCTTGCTGACATCTGGACCTCAAAATTCCAGCCTCCAAAAACAGTGACAGATGAAATTTCCATTGTCAAGTTACTCAGAGTATCATGTTTGTTAAGGCAGCCCTAGTACACAACACAACACCGGACATAGGACTGTGACAATGACACTGATTTCATTTTGATTTTCACAGTTTTAGATTCAAGATTTTATTAATTGTCTGGAACAAGCCTAAGGTCCTGAACTTACTCAGTGCCTTCATTTCAGTTTGCTGAAAATCCTGTGCATGGACACAGTGACTACAGGCAGGCAAGCCTTCGTCCTGCGGTTTTCATCTTAAGGACAATCGTTGGAGGGTCAGCAGGTTTCATACCTACCTTCACCTAGCTCCAGTAAAAGGTGCTGACTCATGACAAAACTAACAATGGCATTTTGGTCAGGGAAGGCACGGCAGCTCTTCCACACAAACACACATCCGACCTTTTTGCAACAGTGTCTTCTTACCTGCATTCTACGCTACTCATACTAGCCTTGGGGGGCGGTGGGTGGGAAGTGAGGCTGACAGATAGCTGCTGCTTTCTCCCAATGAATGGAATTATACCACTACATCACATCCGTAAGAGAGAGGCTGGAGGAACTCTAGGCATATTTGTTTGAAATTCAATTAACTGCTCTAAAGTGGGCAGTCGTGTTTATCAGAGGAGTTTATGTCCAATAGTTTAAATATCCCTCGACATGATTAATTAATAGAGGAAAGTAAGTCATACTGCAGCTAATTAAAATTTACTCAGGAACATAATTCCTGGAATTCTTCTTTAAAGGACAGAAATGGATTAATTAACCATTTTCCATAATGGTAGCTAAACAGACACCACTGGGAGCAAATTTAAGGCAATGAGACTGCTTATGGAGAGAATGGCACCTGCTGGGGGTGCTGGTGTAGGACACGGTGGGGTGAGAAGAGACAGAACCTGAAGAAGAGTCACGCTGGCACTGGGTCAGGGAAGCACGAGGGACAGACTGAGTCAGAGGCAGATTCAGCCCAAGCCAGAGCTGGGGGCTGGCACAAAGACAAACAAATTTGGATGACGTGCTAAGGCCCTGTCAAAGAGGTCCCAAAGCTGCAACCTTGGAAGCAGGCGTGGGCCTAAAACCAGCGGTTGTCATTGTCTCCATGACAAATGAAGGGTGTGTAAATTCTGAACACCTCCTTTGCTGCAGCTGGTTTGATGCGTTATTACATTACCCAGTGGTTTTAGCTAGCAAGCTCTTTAAGGCACTACTGCCACAATTCTCAGCTTTCCCTGCCATCTAATTGCTTGTTTGTCTTGTGGTACCACCTTGGTCTGAGTCTCTTCCTTCTATCTTTTGTTATGATTAAAAGCTTTCAGTCTCATACTCGCTCTGATAGTGCTGGCGCTTGATCTATTCTTGGAATGCCATGACAGTAAGTCCCCCCCAGACCTTATGCCACTGCATGACCAAGAGTAGACTGAGATCTTCCAAAACTGAGATGAAAAATAAGCCTCTTCTCTCTTAAGTTGTGGGTGTCAGTTACTGTGCATCAAAAAAGTCATTTAGAGTGTCTAGCTTTGTCCCTACACCGATGCAGCCAACTCTCTTCCATTTATTCCCCATACTTTCCTCACACCCAAACCAACAACCTCTCTGTTCACATCTCCATCTTCAGGGACTGACTGACAAACAGAAAATGGCCTAACTATAGTAAATAACAAATTCTGACTCACAACCTGCATCCACCTGTCCAGGAAACCAGGCCCTTCATGTGAAATACACAAGCCAGGAAGGCAGGCTGCTGTCAGTCAGTCTCAGCAAGTGAGAATGCCACCCCTAACGACAAGCCTAAGCAATGTCTTCTGCAATAACCAGCCCCACAGGCCAGATCTTGATTAGCAGCTGACATTGTTCCTAATGTTTCCCACTTCTAACTAGGGCAAACCAGCTAAAGACAAATTTGCATCCTTAACCATCAGGCAGAATTTCCTGCTCCCGGGTACCCACCTCTCACTCCTGTCACTAGACTGCAGTCGGCTCACCTGAGACGCTCCCAGTTCTCATCAACAGCTTTCCCACCGCTGAACCTGCAGGTAAGGCTGCTAGATGCAAGAGAGGGGGCTTCCTCTGCTGCAGCCATGTCTGAATCAGTAGCCTTAGCTTTTGTCATTTGACCAACCTTCCCTTATTTCTAGTTTTATCCTTCTCTACTTTCTCTCGTCACTGTTACTTTTTCAAGTTCTCAAAATAAAATTAGCAGCAAAAGATACACATTCTTAGCTTTGCCTTTCGCATTTTATTACCTCTTAATATCTATACTAAGGAGTAGTTTGTATTGTAACTGTTTTTCAATTCTCCTATTCTCTTAGCTTTATATACTTAGTGACTGATTTTAAGATACTGTGGTTTTTTTAAACTAGGAAATAAGCAATAGAGAAAAAAATAAAAGGAGATTTCACAGATCAACAACTTCCAAAACCAATTTAGAGATTTGATGTAGTCCTTTCAAGATACCAGTGACATTCTTTGAGAAGGTAGAGAAACAATCTTAAAATTCATACAGAAGCACAGAGACTTTGAAGAAACAATGCATTCTTTAACAAAAATCAAAGGGGTTATCCTAACACCTGATATTAAGACATACTATAGAGCCTTAATAACCAAAACAACATGCTACTAGCATGAAAGTAAATACACAACCCAATAGAACAGAATACAGAACTCAGAAATAAACAAAAGCATATGCAGCCAACTGCTTCTTAACGAAGATACCAAAAACATATATCGGAGAAAGGACAGACTCAGCCACAGAAGACTGAATATCCACATGCAGAAGACAGAACCTGGTTCTTTATATCTCACCTTGTACAACTCAAGACACATCAAATGTGAGACCAGAGACTCTGAAAATAGAGGAAAATATAAGACAATACTTCAAAGGAATAGGCAATGAATTTTCAAAGCACAGGAAATAAAAGCAAAAATAGACAAATGGGGTTATATCAAGTTAAAAGCCTTCATCACAGCTCTGGAAACAACAGACTGAAGAGACAATCTACACAATATATTAGACAACTATTTACTGACAGGTGATAAATATTCAGAATATGTAAGGAATGCAAAAAATTGACAATAGAAAATGAACAATTCAAATTAGAAATTAGCACGTGTGCACACACACACACGGAATATTATTCAGTCCAAAAAAAAAAAAGAATGGAAGAACTGTATTTGCAGTACAATGAATGAAACAGGGAGATAATACAGGAAGTGAAATAAGTCAGACACAAACAAGTACTGCATGTTCTGTCTCCTACGTCAAAGCTATAATAAATAATGTAGCCCTGCCCGCATGTTCAACAGTAATTATCAGCCGTTGAGAAAGGTGGTGATGAATAAAAGGTGGGAAAAGGGAGCTGGGTTTCCTTTTACATGCCTGATACATGTGTGGAAACACTGCACATGATTCCATTAATACACATAACTAATAAATTTTAATCAAAATTAAATATGATTAAAAAGGATTTACTGATTTTCTTAATGAAATATAAAGAGTTAAAAGTCAAACATGGTTGCATAATTTGAAGCCAAATAATGGGGAGTGTGTGTGTGTGTGTGTGTGTGTGTGTGTGTGCGCACGTGTAGAAAGGAGGAATCAGAAAGAAAGGCCTTGGAACAGAGAAGGCCGGCTGCACAGCGAAGGCCAGATGCTCCCCTTCCTCTGGGACACACGCTGAACCCATGCCGAGCCTCCTTTGTTTGTGAGCATGGTCAGAGGCCGAGCTCTGGGCAAAGGGGTTGAGTCTAAGCACTGGGCGATCAGGGCCGTTATGGCCAAATTCTACACTATTGTCCCTCTTCTCTAGCCAAGATGGTGGTGTATAAAATGATATGAAAGCCATGTGTTGAAGATGAATGACTTTTTTAAAAAATTAGCAAAATCAGGCAGCTGTTCTACTGTTACCTGCAAGAATATAGGCTCACACTTACTCTTCAAAAGTGAATCATTTCTTTTGCTAAATCAGTTAATATTATTTAATGTGGACAAATTGAATCAACACAGTCATCTCAGTGCCTGCAGAGGATATAAAGTGGCACCGAATAATTTTTTTGAATATTTTCATCCATAGGGGGTTGAATCAGGGGACGCAGAACCTGTGGCTAAGTAGGGTTGACTATATTCTTGGAGGAATATAGTCAAACAACATTACCAGAGTGCCTGTAACTTTCCAGGCAGTATTTGAGACTCCTGGTTATAAACTAAATGGTGCCTCTCATGACAGATTCACAGGGGATGTTGTGGTATAGAGATCTAGAATGTTCCCCCAGAATCTCAGATGTTCAAAGGTGAAGCTTTTGGAAGGTGGGTTGATCCTGGGTGCTATTATACTCATCAGCTGACTGGCTTACTGTTGAGTGCATAGCTAAGTGTGCTGTTAGGAGGTAAGTCTTAGTTGGAAGAGACATGTCAGAGTCACCGGGGGCATATATTTGAAGGGGATATCCTTCTCCTTGGCTCCTCCCCTCTCTCTGCTTCCTGGCTACCATGGGTTGAGTAGCTTTCTTCTACCATGCCCTTTTAGCATGCCAATTCTGGCTTGGAGCTAGATGACCAGGGACTGAATCCCCAAAACCCCAAGACAAATTAAACCACTCCTTATTTAAACTATGTCAGGTACTTTGTCCCAGCAATGGTAAAACTGACCAACAGAGTGTGAAACAACAGCTAGGCAACAGTAAGAGTTGGCAATCAGGTGAGCAGATCTGGGCCTGAGGCACTGAGGCAGGTCATAGAGGAAAGGCCGAATCGAATTCCTGCTGGCAGAGTGGAGAGTGAGCTCTGATGAGGAAGGCTCCATGAGGTGTACCTGAAGGACGTTTAGAAGGTTTCCAGTTTACCAGGACCTTAGCACAGACACGAATGGAGGGGAGAGCTGAGCGCGGTCGCACACAGTTGCGGTTCTATCTACCCAGGTGGCTAAGAAAGGAAGATGGCTTGAGTCTTAAGAACAAACCAGGCAACATAGTGAGGATCTATATGAAAAACAGAAGGCAAGAACGAAGGTAAATAGAATGAGAGTGAAGCCATAGGATTGCAAGACACAGAACAGGGATCTGTGTGGAGGCCGAGGGGACTTTAGAGGCGACTTCATGCCATGTTTATCTCACTAAGAAGCCTCCCAGGCACACAGCATCCATTCCTCTCAAAGAATAACCACAGCGCAGGGAATTCAATGCTGCAAAGGAGACTCCATTTATATTTAGGAATATTTCTGTTTATACTGAGTTAAAATAATGGGCTCATGACATAGTGAGAATGATTAATTCACACTTGGCCCATTGTTATAAATAACCAGGAAAGGTATCGACAATGCCAATGTTTCCAAAATAATACTTCCCCAAACACAGCACAATTGCATCAAGTTACCACAGTTAACCTCTTTAGTGCCCTATTTACTCAGAACCTATTTAGTGACATGTCTATTGTTGGGGTCTCCAGGTGTACTCATTAACAACTGTTACAGGGCCCCTGATCACCACTGTCAGGAAGGACAGGTGCAGGAATTGACAAGGGACAGAAATCAGCAAGAGTATCCTGGCTCCAAGTTCAGAATTCCTCTGGGGTTCTGTCGGCTGGGTCTGCACATTTTTGCAGTTCTGAAGGAGTGCAGGTGGACCTGCTTCCTGAAGGCGCGTGATAGGGGGCTCTCCTCAAGTCCTGTCATCAAGAGGAAGGTTACTTCTCTGCACTTGGCCTGAATCAACTGGGTTTTAAAAAAAGTGTTACTATGAGAGTTTAAGTTATTTAAAAAATTGACTTGTGACATTTGTACTTACTTATACTATTTGATACATATTTTAAAGGTGTAACAATCCAATCAGGGTGATTAGCAATTCCATCTCCTCAAATACTATCATATTTCTGGACTAAAAATCTTCAAACTCTTCTGGTTGTTTTGACATGTGTAACTAGGTTGTAGGCTCTGGTTGTCCTGTCGCACTATATGACATTAGAACTTCCCCTCCCCGGTTGTCTCTGTGAGCTGAAAAAGTTGACCCCATAGAAGTAGCAAGCAAATTAGAAATAACAAGAGTCTGGGAAGAAATCAAAGGGAACTACGGAAAAGTGGGTGATGAGGACCAAAAGGGCTCTTATCCTGTTTCCTTTCTCCTAATTGTTTCTCTCTCTACTGACAGAGAGTCGGGCATGCAGAGAAGGAGGTGCTGGTCCCTGAGGGAGCTCATAAGTGATGTTGACAGGAGAGAACACCTCTCCCTGGACCTGACAGTCTGTGCAAGCACGTTCTGAGATGCTCAAAAAACCACAAAATCACCTGTGGACACTTTTCCAGACACAGTTCTATTATTAAGCAGAGCATGACTACAAGGGCTCTTCTGGGAAAGGCCACACCTTCACAATTCAGGACATTGTGGGTGCATACTTTTTTCAGAGAAGTCAAAACTGAAGGCTTTTGGAACCACATTAATAATTTCAGTTTAAGCAATTTAAAAACTACACAAAAGTTAGTGATTCTAAACAAATTAGAGAAAATAAGAACTGTTTATGGTTTCTTCTTGCAACTTAGGCCAGGGCAATACCACTTTTATGACACAATCAATTTAACACCTCAAAACACAGTTCAGAACATAAAGGAAAAACGGGGGGGGGGGGGGGGGGGGAGAAAATGGGAGAAACTAAGAATCAAGCAAACAGGGCTAGGGCACAGCTCAGTGGATAAAGTGCTTGCCTAGCATGTACGAGGCCCTGGGTTTGATTCCCCGGAACCACATAAAAATTAGCCAGGCATGGTGGTATGTGCCTTTAGTCCCAGCTCTCAGGAGATGGTGGCAGGAGGATTTCTGTGTGTTTGAGGCCAGCCTGGGCTACCTAACTACAGACAGAGTGGGTCCCTATCTCAAAGGGGGCGTGAGGGTGGCGCTGGAGGAACAGCACAGTGGTTACAGTGCACAAGGATCTGAGTTCAATTCATCAGCACCACATAAGCCCGGTGTGGTGGTGCACACTTGTAATCCTAATCCTCGGGAAGCTGAGGTAGGACTGCATTGAACTTGAGGCTATCCTGAGCTCCATAATGAGTTCAGGGTCAGCCTAAAGTATAGAGTGATACACTATCTTAAAAGAAAGAAAAAAGTAAGAAAACAAATTACAAAACGCCCCAGTGAAGTCAAAATACATTTTTATTTATTTAAAATACTTCACTCAGAGCAAATCCATTTGTGTTTCTTTGGAGAAAATTTACTCTTATTTTCCATATAATTCAAACGATTTTGGTTCCTGTCAGTTTGACAGTGTGCAGAGCATGGGCTGCAGCCCCAGAGCTCCCAACTCAAGGGAAGGGACCATCCAGAGAGGGAGTGAGGCTCTCGGGCAGCCAGGAGAGATGGCCACGCTCCTGTTTAGCCCCAGGCCCGACACCACAGCGCCAGCTCACCTACAGCGATAAAAATGTGTAGAAAGACATTTGCCACGCACAAATACAGACACTCAGATGCTCCTTCAGTTGTGTGGAAACTGAGAACAACTTCTTTGACAGAGCTGGAAAAACATCAATACTTGGCGCCTCCATTTTCTATCTAATAAAAAGGGAGTGAAATCTGGCCCACTCAAAGGGCTCTGTGGGGATTAGGAGACTTCGCGCCAGGATAAACAATCCGCACCAGAGTGGGGCCCACGCTAAGTACGCGACGAGTGCTGGCAAGGTTGGCAACGTTTCTTGTCGCTTGCCTCCCCGGACATCGTTTTCTCCTTCCTGGCACTGAGGACTAGCCCAGGGCATAACACATGCCTGGCACAACCGCTAACGCCGAGCGATACTCCAGGCCCTATCTCTTCTGTGAAGGTGAGAACTGTATCTAAAATTCGTTCCATTTCCTAAACTACTTATGGTATGTGCCAAATGCCTGCTGAATAAAGAAACTGAGTATATAGTATAATATAGCAACTTTTCCCAGGTATAAAAGTATCTATGCTATATAATTATGAATATCAACATCACCTCCAAAATGTCTTTCCTTTATGGAAATATTTTTTAATATTTTACCTCGAGACTAATATTGCTCTCTTTACTGTTAAGAAAGAAATAAATTCCTTTTTAAATTATTACCTTGTAAAGTTCTCATCTGTTAGAACTCAATTAAAATGCTAACAATATGGTATACTTTTTTCTCAAAATGAAAAGGAATGACCCTCCTTTTTTAGAGAATCTGATATTTCCTCCATTCATTTTAATCTCATAAAGGTAACAAAATAATGTGTCACGACGGCAAAATCAATATACTTGCACGCTATTTCGACAATGTCTTTTCATAATTAGCCATTGTCCATTAGTTGGGACATCCAAATAAGGCAGAGACAAATGGTTCTGTTTTATTTTTCCAAGTAATCTTTCAATCTTTTATTTCCACTTATTCCTTACCTCCTCATTCATTTCTTACTGAGAATTCTTCTAAGTTGACACTATTTAAGAGATAAACCGAGGCTGTCTCAGGCTAGCCATCACTATCCAGTGGGCTGACAATGGCTCTGCAGAAGTCTTGCCTTCCTGCGTATCTCTCCTATGCAGAGGAGGAAGGTATAACAACACAGTGTGACTCGCAGGACCCTCGATTGGTCTAGCCTCTCAAGCTCAGAGAGATGAAATCTTTCATCAGATCAGGAAGCTTTTGAAAAGTAAGGAATTATTATAATCACTATCAAAATAATACAATTATATGCAAAAATGGGAAAGGTAACGGAATAAAATTTCATAAGCTCAGCTAGCCATGAAAATCACAACCTTTGTTAATTACAACTTGCTGATTTTTAAAATTTATTTATTGCATTTTGTCACTTGGCTATGAAGATCATTATTTTCAATAGTTCACATTCATTAATCCAACAAATATCAGTTCTGTGCCCCTAAACAGCTATTTAAGTAATTTTTTCCTGGACTTCATGTCTTCGATTGTAAAGTGAAAAATAATAGAAATATCAACTTGATTCCAGAGCTGTTGGGAGGAATAAAGTTCACATTGTACTTAACATTTCTTACAAACTGTGCAGCAGTCTCTAAAAATCAGCTGCCAGCATTAGTCCTTCCATGCGATGGGATTTTATTTGTAATACCTGACAAACTCCAGTTGCCCATTACTAACCCTCACGTTATTTTGTTCTCTTGTTTGAGTCATTTTAATTATCCTTTATTTTTCCTCATGTTGTAAAATTAGCCCGACGACCTTCACCTGACCTCCACATCGCTAATCCCCATTTGATGTTCTTCCCATTCTCATGCTCGGCTTATATTAAATTCTGGAAAATCAGTCTTGCTCCACCCCATCAGAGATCTCCATATTTCTTTGTTCCAGCAGTTATTAAAATATCACCTGATCTTTGGTACTTTCCCTGCACAATGAGAAAACAGGCAGCACATTCATTACTGTCATTGCACGCAAGTCCAGGGATGCTCTCACCCACTATCACACATAACATGCAATTTATCCTACTGGCATGTGATGCTGATGTTAGTTATACATGGTACGATGTACTTTTCCCTTGTGCCTTCTATTATACTTGGCTTGAATTAGAAAAAAAAGAAGAGGAAGAAGTCATATCTCTTTAAGAGCATCAAGTGTACCCAGGGCATGGGGTGAGCAGTGGTGGTCACTCTGATCACTTTCCTTGGAGGCTTTAATACCAACCTCCAGCCACAGCATCCAGAAAGGCACAAAACCTTTCACTTCTAATCTTGTGTTTGAGCAAATTGCTTTTCCTTCTTCCTTCACGCATCTCTTATATTTGGTACTAGCTGAAACTGATCTGTCTTCAACTTTCTCAAAGATGTATTCAATTTCTAGCTGTTCTTGAAATGGACAAAAGCTCCTCCTTTCTCAATGCTTTACCATTAGCAAAGGCTGCGGGCATTCTTACTGCTCTATTATGCTATTCATGGAGGAAATCTGTGTCCACCCTGACTGCAGACCTTCAAGTCAAGCCAGCCTGGGGCCACGTGGTGTACTGAGGCAGAGAGGCAGCAGGAGAATGTAGGGGTCCCTCTGTGCCTCTCTCCTGTCCTGCCCTGATGCACTCACTCAGCTCTCCCTCAACTGCCTCATCAGACAAGACCATCAGACTTGTACTTTTCCATTACTTGCACTTAGCTTTAATTATTTTCCTTCCCTAAGTAACTCATCCAACCTTTCAAATTTAGCTCTGGCCTTCAGGACCTCACTGCCAAGGGACTAGCTACAGGGATGGGTGCACACTGAGGCCAGCTTGGAGCCACCTGTGGAATCTGAGCCTTTTGGCATAGCTCAAAGCTGCCTTCAGCTAGCATACTTCAAGCTCCACCCTGAGAGAGAAATGCGTATAATGTGTGTCTCTTCTCAAGTTGGAAAACTTTCCGCAGGAAAGGTAATCTATAAAGGGCCGAAATGACTGTTAATCTTCACCATAAGAACCTTGTTCTATATGGGTCACAGGACTGAGAGTAAAACCGCCCATGAAGTTCTGGAATCTGCTCCATTTGCCCGTACTGATATCCTCTGTGCTATCACTCTAATACTCTTTGCTTACTGAAACAGAGTGCAAACTGGCTGACAGTAGACTATACAAACAGATGTCGTATAGTAATTGTAAACATTATGGTCAAGAGAAATGCTTCAAATTCATAATCGAAGATAATGCAGGCAGCCTGTGGAATTCTGGGAAATAGCTTCAGCAGGTGAAAGCATCTGGTAGCTAGCTAGCAGTTAGAAAAGACTTTTTTGTTTGTTTTTCTTTCTTCTTTTTTGTAAAGTCTTTGGAATTCTTTGCATATACTACCAGGTCTTAAATTTATGTCTTGAGAAACAAATACAAATCATGCGTGCGTGATATATGCCTATGGAAATATTCTCTTATGGGTCACACAGACAGCAAAGAGATGGAATATTATCACATTCAGGCCTTGCAAATCCCAGTTCAAGTTTGTCCTCTATCTGTATGACATTTAATTGCTTAGGTAAGAATTTTTGCCTGAATGATACATGGAACCCACAAAAACATCTCCCTCTTCCGTAATGATTTAATTAAAATTACAAACCTTAAAGAAATTCATTACAATTGTATATATGAAAGTACTAATTGGCTGAAACATTGATTTTAACACTTCGTCTTAAGATTAGGAAGCTGATCACAGCTGTAAATAAGTACACTGATTGTTCTCATTACCCCCAGATCTTAGCAAAGGTTGATTGGTTCATGTATGTGTTTAAATCATCAAATATTTTTTAAAGGAACTTCATGATTCAGGCACTGATCTAGGCACTAATGAGTATCATAATACAAAAAATACACAAAAATACTAGCTCTTATCAAGGTTGTACAAAGCAATACACCAATACACCAATAATTATAAAATGTGCTACACATAGACAAAGGCCAAGGAGGACTATAGCGCAGGGTAATGGGAAGCCAGGACCGTCAGAGACCCTACTTTAATGCACAGAAAATGAAGGAGTGATGTAGGATGACAAGTGGACAGGCATCTCCAGTCCTGGGTACTGAGCAGGCCTGGCATGTTCCAGTGACAAAGTTGGCCACAGTAGCAGGAACTGGAGGAACCCTGAGGAGATATCTAAGCAATGAGCCAGGAAGGAATGCAGTCAAGCCCCATAGTGCCACAGGACCTTGTCACAGTTTTAGGTCCTGCCCTGGATGGCAAAACATGTACCTTTAAAACAACCTATGCATGAAGGCT
This sequence comes from Ctenodactylus gundi, assembly GCA_004027205.1. Lineage (NCBI taxonomy): Eukaryota > Metazoa > Chordata > Mammalia > Rodentia > Ctenodactylidae > Ctenodactylus > Ctenodactylus gundi. The sequence continues at coordinate 261,781 of PVKB01000739.1, read as the reverse complement.
CCTCTGGCTTTCAACACACTTGCAATGATTATTTTCCTAATATCAATCAAGAAAATGAGAGAGAAGTGGCCTTAATGTGATTCTGCAGTCTTGAGTGTGGCTTGAGGACTGCAGGTGACTGATTTTCTCAGCGCTGCACTCCACTCTGCATCAGGAAAGGAAGGTACAGACTCTGCATGAGGCTCCTGTGTGGAGTCACTCAGCAAATTACCCTGGGATGGTCCAGAAGGCAAGAGCGAGAAAAACCATGCCTGGTCCAGAATGGCGTGTATAGTGAGACTCACTGAAGAATGCTGAGGATTAGAGAGGATTTATAAGCTGCTCTGCCATTTTTGGGTGTATCACTGTAATGTTATTCTATAAACAGCATTACAGTGATTACATTAAATATACATTATCTGTATTTGCATACAGTTTCAGCTCCAACATCTTAATGACCTATTTTTGTACTCGTTTCTGCTTTTATCCCTAGAAAAGCATACCTGTTTAGCATATCTGCTGACCACGTCTGGCTGACCTTCATGAGGACAACAGGAGAAGGGATGGGTGGAGTGGCATTGGATCACATAGGAATGTGATCAGATATAGCTGGTACCTTACGTCCTGGGGCCAGGAGCAGGCAGGGCTCAGCCTTCAGCACCACCAGTGACACCATCAAGTGCCGCCACCCAAGAACTATCAGTCCACGTGTTCTCCTTAGAGTGAGGCACAGACGCTCCTCACACTGGCTGCTGACTCACCTATGTCTCCTTTCCTTACACCCCTTAAGGACTTGAGACAGGGAAGTAACAAAGTCACTGTAAGGAAATGCCTCCTGGGTTGGGGAAGACTGACAGAAAAATCAGTTTGGAGAGCGAGGGCAGACCTGAGGCAGGAAGAGCCCAAACGGCCAAAGGGGGACATGACGGAGACGCAGCAGGGCGCGGTGGCTGACTCGGCACGGGCCTCTGGCTATGAAGAATATAGGGCACAGAGGCCCTTCCCTCTATGGAAATCTGCTTTTAGGACAAGCTCGGTCATTCCACCATGCTTTTGCGTCTTGGACCCCAATTATCGGAGGTTCTTGGGTACATCCGACTACCCCACGAGACTCTTCCAGCTGAGCTTCCTGAATCCTAATGTCCTTATCAGTGTGGACAGAGTGGAGCTCCAACGCCAGCACTGCCGCTGTCTTATTCAGGTTGGGCTGCTATTATAAAGTTCCACTGGCAGCACAGATTCATAAATAAGACATTGTTCTTCTATAATTCTGGAAGACAGGAAGTCCAAGATCAAAGTGCTGGCAGACTCAGCTGGGGTAAAAGCCTTGTGCAAGTGGTGTCCTAATATGGCCTGATCTCAATGTGTGAAAGGAGAAGCTCTCATCTCTCTTTATCTTCTTCTAATGAGGACACCAGTGTCATCATGTGGGTCCCACCAACATAGACTCATCTAATTATATTTCCCAAAGACCACACCTTCTAATGCTACTACAGCAAAGGATAGGGCTCTGACATATGAGTTTTTGTAAGGACACATTGTGTCTATTAACAACCATGATCATTTAAGCATATTATTAAACTTTCTGCGCCTCTTTTCTCATAAGTTTAATGGGAAAATAATATGCTTACCACATGTTTATTGCCTAGAATAATTTCGGCAATTTGTAGAAAAGGTGCTTAATTAATGTCGGTGCCATTCTACTTAACATGTTTTGTTAATAGATTAATTTGTCAATATTTTGCCTATTTTTAATTTCCAAACAATATTTGCATGGGGTTTCTATATTAATATCAGCCAGAGTTAAAATCATTTTCAGATTTCAGATGATATGTGGGAAATGTTAGTCTTGACCTTGTTCATCAACGTTTCCCAAGTTAATGCTCTCATGACCTCTCATTTTATTAAAACTAATACTTTCTTTCCTTGAGGACATGAATAAAAATACTGACTACAATTTAAAAGAAGATTTATTTGAATATACTTCTTGAAAAAGCCTATCTCTTTTCTTCAGTAGAGAGAACTTTGTATTACCAGAAATATTTGGTATTCCAGAAAGTGACCCTTTGTCCTATTAACCAAAGTCTATTTTCATTTTCTCTAATTTGTGTGTGTGCGTGTGTGTGTGTGTGTGTGTGTGTGTGTGTGTGTGTGTGTGTGTGCACGCTACTAGGAACTGAGCTCAAGATCTTGACAATGAGTTACATCCTGAATCTATTTTTTTTCCTTTTGAACTGGAGACAGGGTCTGATTGAGTTACTAAGTTGCCCAGGATGGGCTCAAACTTGCAATCCTTTCACCTTGCCTCCCACGGTGCTAGGATTATAGGCCTCTGCTACTGGGCTTGGCTCCAAAGCCTATTTTTAAGTTCCTTGCACTTCCCATGCTCCATGGAACATGCATGTGATATTTACAGACAGAAACTGCTCAGATGCCTGTTTTCCAATCCTCATTAGTTTCAAATCAACTTTATTTTCAAAGGAAGCTCAAAGCTTTATTTTGAATGTTTGCATGAGCAAGTTTAAAAGGTTGCCTGACAATAGCCATATTCCATCCATTTGTAAAGTCCTGACAATTTTATTTCTAATACTCTTCAAAAAATGAAGGGTTAGATTAAGTATAAAAGAACAAAGTAAAAGATCTTTCAGATACATGGTTTTGGATCAATGCTTATATCTATGAAAGTAAAACAGTTTTGGTGAGTATTATAGAGAGAAGTGGATAAAAAGTCTTTCTAGGGCTGTGGGTAATTCTCAGTGATTTGAGCCCTTACCTAGAAAGCTCAAGGCCCTTGGTTTGATCACTCAGCAACACGTACTAGGTGGAAGATAAGGTGGCTCATGCCTGTAATTCCAGCACTTGGGAGGCTGAGGAAGTACGATGCCCTGAATTCCAGGCCATACCGATTTCAGGACTGGTCTGGACCCTGTCTCAAAAAATAATGTTTCCAATGTTAGGAAATATGTTAAGTCATAGAACATTAGAGCTGATGAGAATGGGAAGACCCAGATCATCCAGAGAGTGTGGAGGGCATCCGGTCCCACCCAACTCCTTTTCTGGGGGAGGAAACCTGGACCAGGAAGAACTCCTTGCTCTCCCAGTGTCACAGGATTAGTAATGGCCAGCATCAGAATCTAGGTCCTATTCTTTGTCATTATCCCAGTCTACTGTTCTTTCCTCTATATCTTCACATCTTTCTTTTTTCTTCCTGTAATATTTTATGGCTTCCCTAGTCTCTCACCTCTCCGGGTAGAATGTTTCAAATACTAAACAGCTTCATCCCATTGAATAAATTCAGTATCTCTAAGACAAATCAAATCTGTGTTATCTAATTACTAGTTTAGATGTGGTCACAGTGGTCATGGGGAAAAAATGAAACAGCATTAAAAAAAAACAGGAGGAAATGGTAAAAGAGGGAAGATTAGCTCAGTTACTGAAAAGTTTTATACTGTGAGAAAGTTGGGCTGAAGAATTGATAGGTGCAGAGGAATGGGTGCCTCAGTCCTGCCTTCCACCTGCTAGTGTCCCCTGAGCGCAAAATCCACTGCTTTGGGTGCGGACGGTACAGGCGGGGGCGAGGAGGGGGGGCAAAATGCAAACCCTCATGGGGTGTGCACTGGGGCAGGAGAAGAGAGAGCAAATAAGATAAATAAGCACATGTATGTATGAATCTCAGACACTCATAAATAACAAAGAGGACACACAAAGAAAGTTTTGTGCACCAATTGTCTGTGTGTGCATGCACACGTATGGTGTGAAAATTTAGGTAGGAAGGCTGGGGTAGGACTTAGGCATTCTTTGGATAAAGGACAGAAGGGAATTGGGTTCAATTAAGTTTCGTAAGAATTTGTTATTTCTAAGTGTAATATAGCCTCTTAGAGATCAGAACTATTAATCAGCATAAGCTCTCACATTCTACAGAAAAAAACTACTGTAAAAATGACCCAACAGGCACCTCAGTAGGGCTAAGACTTTACATCACGACAGTACAAGAGCCTGGGAAGAATAAACCACCTCCTCCAACTCTCCGAATGAGCTTTAATGTATGTCAGCCATGCCAGCATCCCCTATGTGTAAGATGGTGCTTCCTCAGAGTCCAGGAGTGTCAGCTGTGGAGCCAGGTCCACGCGAGAATGAGTTCCAACCTCACCACCTATATCTTAGCTCCGTAACTTCGGCAGTCTTCACTCACACACTGTGCCTCAGCAGTTTAGCCACAATAGGTAGCAGGACTAAATCAACTCATATAATATTAATAGCTATCATTTATATTTTGAAACTACAGACAACATTAGGTGCTTTGCATATGTGATCTCATGTAATCCTCACAATTAAGCAAGGCATTTACACCACGATTTCACAAACATAAAGGCCCAGGGTTAGAAAAATTAAATAACTTTCTCAGGAAGGACCTGAAACCAGAGTTATGGATCTGAAGCCCTGAGGCACATCCCTAGACTGTGTACCCACTCAGGGGCACTGTCTGAGAAAATGGGTATCACTGAGGGCTTGGAAACTCACATTTGGTGGCACTCACACATTCTCTCCCCACATGCACACTGCAGAGTAGACTGTGGTGGCTTAAAGATTCTCAGCCATTTCTCAAGTGTGGCTTTCCAGTCAGCTGATGGTCAGTGGCTTGCTAAACTAAGTCTTTCTCAAAGTATGCTGAGCTCTTGTAGCTAAAAAAAAAAAAAAAAAAATGAATATCTGACACTCTGACCTGAGGGGAGAAGTTTCCACTGGCAAGTATGTAGATCACATCAATAACAGAATGTCTGGGCTTGCTCTGATGGCTGGTATTATATTTGTCTAATTTTCACTAAAGTCCAGAAAAATAGAGTCAGTAAAAGACTAAAAGTTCTACAGTGACCCCAAATTCACCTGCTAAACTCAAAGTTTAAAAGGTCACATGAGTTGTCGGTTTTCTTGGAATGCCTCTAAAATTCAGCTAAAAGCTGAATTCATGAAAGAAATTGAACAGGAGTCAACAAATGGGAAGATACTACATATTCATGAATTAGAAGAAAAATATTAGGCTGTTCATACTACCCAAAGCGATCTACGGATTCAACACAATCCCTATCAAAACACAAATGCCATTTGTCACAGTAACAGAAAAAAAATATTAAAATTTATTTGAAACCACAAAAAATTTTGAATACTTAAAAATGTTAAGCAAAAAGAATAAATTTGTAGAAACCACACTATTGAACTTCAAGATTTACATCAAAGTTATACTTGTCAAAATAGCAGGGCCATGGTATAAAAATGGACACATAGATCTGTGGAACAGATTAGAGAGCACAGAAATAAAATTAATACATCTATAGCCAATTAATTTTTGACAAAGAACACACATAGGAAGTCTCTTTAATGAATGATGCTGGGAGTATTACTTAACTATGTGCTGTAATCTGAATGTCTGCATCTCCTGACAAATTCACCATGGTGAAACCTGATGCCCAGTGTCAGGGTATTAGGAGACGGCACTTTCGGGAATTAAGTCATGAGGTCTGTAGCCTCATGAATGAAAACAGCACCATGACAAAAGAAGCTCAAAGGAGCTACCTTGCCTCTTCCGTCACGTGAGGGCATAGCAAAATTTGCCATGTCTGAGGAACAGAGCCCGACTTGTCTCATCTTCCTAATTCTAAGATCCTGTTCCCATTTTAGAATTCTCTCTCTGTCTCAGTAGATAAAATCACTGCATACATAATCAAGCAACTTAATTATAAAAACCATGAGTTGCTTCGTACTTCTTCAACTCAACTTTAAGAGTCCATGAGTCAGCAATTTCTGCTGACATTCTTTCCTAAATGTTTCTTAAATTACTACCTCCTGCCCTTCCAACCCCTTCTTACCCCTTGCTGTCTAGGTCTCAGGACTAATTACACAATTGAACATGGATTGGTGACCTAGAACCTAGTCCTATCTTTCTCAAATCCATTTTCCTTGAAGCTACCAAAGGAAGTCGTATGAAATACACTGGCCGTGGCACTCTTTGACCTTAGATTTTTCAAGACACTATCTACAGAATAAAATTCAGGTTCTTTGATATGAGCCATAAAATCCACACATTCAGTCTCACTTTTTCTCTCTCAGCCTCATATTCTACCCTCAGTGTAAGCCTTATGGAGTCTCCAAATAATTTTGCTGAATGGCCATTTTCTGGAATACTGTATTGCTGCCCTGCCCACTCCCAAGTCACCCTCCAACCTCTCTGAAAACTTATCACTTTACACTCTGCTTAAACACATCCCCTCTCCTAAAGACAATGTCTCCTCCCACCCGCTTGCTCTAATGACCCCTGGCAAGATGAACACACCCAGATCACTTCATGGGACTCTTCTTATTAGAATCACAGGACTATGTGTTTGTCATATCACTCTCTGTAAGTTCATGAGAGAGAGAATTTTCTGTCTCTTGTATTTAGGGCTTAACCTGGAAAGTAAAGTTACTTGTCTAGCTGCAAATAAAAGTAATTTATTTCTCACAGCTTGGTCATTCATGACTTCACAAATTGAAAAACAAAGTCACTTCTTAATCTCTGAAGGTTATACATCTCTCACTCCCAGAGTCTTTGTCTAGAGGTTTAGAGTATGTTTAATTATATATATTGTGTGTGCGATCATACTCAGGACTTAACGTTACTCTTTAAATCGGCATTGATTCACTTATTCATTCAGTAAGCATATAGTATTTGAACATGAAAGTCCCAGTTTCTGCCCTTGAGGAGTTTACAGTAAAATATTTATTATATTAATTTGGCAATTGCATGAAAGTAAAAAAATAAAGTCCTTGGGGGCTATGTTCTTGGAATTGTGGGGAGTCTAATAATGTAGTTAATAAATGATAGGTTGTTAATCTTAAAATGCTTCCATTGAGTTGATTACATGCCAAGCAGATTTGCAGGCATCATATATATTTTGTCTTCAGCTCTTATCATGAGCTCTGAGGAGAGAAATAACTAGCCAAAGGTTACACAGCTAATAAAACTCAAACTTGATCTTCTGGATTTGAAAACCCAGGCTCTTCATCATCCAGGGTCAGGAAACAGGACATCGAGCACAGTGGTCTTTCTAAAAAGCCCACCAGGGCAGCAGTGGAGACATGCTGGCACCCAAGGGAAGTTTTGTATTTATGACCAAGAAACTTCTGAAGAACAACTTAAAACCTACCATTTCTACCTGGTTTTAGCTCAAATTCTGCTAACAGTGTGACAAGACTGGTTTTTTCATGGCATACAAAATTTCAACTCGCCTGTTAGGTATGACATTGACTAATTAAGTGTATCACTACTTCAGAAACACAATTTGTTGGTAGATCAAATCTTTCAGTGTTAGGGAGCTCATAGAAAGAAGTGGTAAGGAAAGGCTTTGGTATTCGGGGAGTTCGGAACCAGCAAATAAGGCCATTGAGATGTGTGGGCAGTGAGTGTGTGCGTGGGCTCCATTCCCTGGGGCAGGGGCACAGCATATCTGCAGAGAGAGCGAATGGCTGAGTCTAAGGAGCCGATGCCTCTGGAGGTTCCTGGGGCAGTGAGCGCAACCCCCGCAGCCTGTAGGCACAGCCTAACCCTATGCCCAGTGCTATTGCAGCATGAAACATCTACAGGCAATTCTGAAGTCAATGAGAATGTTGCTTTATCAAAGCATGAGGATCACTTTCTATTTTTTGAAAGAATTTCTAGCTCCATGAGGTTACATGGCAAGGCATTAAGAGAAAAAGCTATAGAGTTATAGATTTTGCCTGGAGGAGGAGAAGCACTCCAAGTTTGTGCTTTACCCTGTAATCTGAGCTGTGACACAGCCCGTACATGCTACCTGTGGCCCGCGGAAGGGGCTGACTGGCCATGACAAGATTACTGACACTGATGATTTCCCTGGAATGAGCTCTTCCAGTTTCCGGGGCGCTTTCAATTTGCTTACATTCATTCTCACAGGCACTACTACGGGATGATCGGTTTTCATATTTGGAATGAATGACAAGAGCTGTGAGACCAGACCCTCTCCCTTTCTCCTTCCCCCTCTTTCCCTTCCTCTCCTGCACCCCCGCTTCCTTTTTCTCCTCTCTGTTTTCCAACCCAGCAAGGAAAATGGGCTTGACATATTTACTTATTTATTTCCAGTACTAGGGACTGAAACCAGGACCTTCGTTCTGAGCTACATCCTCAGCCACCCTCCACTTGTTTTCTGAGACTGGGTTTCCTGAGTTTTTAAGTTCCCCTGTCTGGGCTCCTGCGTCAGCCACCCAGAGTACTGGTGTTCCATGTCAATTTCCTAACTTTTATACCCCCGGAAGTGCTCTGACTTGTTACAAAGAAGGAGCAAAAACAATAGAGGACAGAGAACACACACAAGAAAACACAAGCTAGCCTTTGTGAGACCCTCCTCAATCCAGCGGTGTGTGACAGAGACACAATTCTACTCCCCTCCTTGGACTTGATCTCTTCCGAATATGAAATGCCTTGTTGTTTGTATTAAAGATCATCATAAATCTGTGAAGTAAGAATCTTGGAACAAGGAGTCACCTATAGAGCACTGGAAAATAAGCATTTTAGATTGTGCTGGACTTTCATTTTCATAACAGTCTGAAAAATTAGGTGGTTGAATATTATTTTAGTGGAATTTTAATTGTCGCTATAAAAATAACCCAGTAAAAACTGTGAATGGAAATTACTCCGAGGTGTGATTTTCCTGCCATCACTCCAATAAATATAAGTTAAATCTTGGTCTCCACAATGAGTTCAGGACCAGGCTGGACTACACAGTAAGACCCTGCCTCCAAAAACATAAATAAATAAATATCTACAATATTTATTTGTAAAGAATATCTCAGACCAAGGTGTGATGGTGAATGTCTATAGTCTGAGCTACTCAGGAAGTCTAAACAGAATTGCAAGTTTGAGTTCAGCAATATAACAAGACCCTGTCTGTTAAGCCTCATGTATTCAGATGTTGTGGAACAGGGATGGAACTATGTGGTGCCTTGCAAGCAGGGGTGGAACACGGGGGCTTGACTCAGAAGGGGCAGGTCACTGGAGCTGGACCCAGAAGGGATGGATTACTGCGATAGGACCTGGAAGCGCACGGGTTAGCTCTACCCTTCCTCACTCACTTGGCTTTCTGTCCTTGGTGATGTGCTTCCACCACTGCCGGCTGCCCCTGAATGGACTGAGACCTTTTGAAATTGTGATCTAAAATAAATCTCTTCTCCCTGAAATGGTAGATATTGGGTATTCTGTCATAGCAAGAAAGTAACTAAGACATTGTCTCAAATTAAGACAAAAGAGGGTTAGAGATGTAGCTCAGTGGTAGAGCATTTGCCTGGCCTGTGTAAGACACTGGGTTCCAACCTCAGCACCAGATACAAAAGCATCTTAGGAAAAAAAACATGGTGGCATGTTGTCATTGATTTGCATTTGTCTTCCACGGTGGAGAAAATTTTCAGTGCTAATTTTTAATTACCATAGAGCTGAGTAAGGAAGAGAATATTTACATAGGAAGGAAACTGCTAAAATGAGGTCACCCCAACATTTCATTTTCTGTAAATAGAAAACTGCACACAAAACTTCTATCAAACAAATCTGTCTGACTGTGTTATTGTGTTTTGTGTGTTTTCAACTCCCCTTTACCTTCTTCTGATTTTAGGAAACTTAGAGGTCAGGATGACACTTACTGTCTTCCACACTCTGCCTAAATTTAGTCTAAGGCAGGGCACGTTGGAGGCTATGCATTCCAAAGATAGCCCGGGACCCCCTCTGTTCACAGCTCTTGCTGATTTTGATCCACATCACCCTTCAACACTCCAGGGGACACACAAGTGAGCCGAGTGCACTCACTATTCCCTCAGGGGCTTGGAGAGGGTCTCTTCTGTCAAATCAGTACTCACGTCAAGATGAGTGGTCAGTAGTCACAAACAACATACCTACTCACCGATAGGAGGCTCCAAAACTAGCTCATTCTGGAAATGGTCCAGTCTTGTCAGGGCAAAACTTGGGCAGGTTGCACAGGATTTTGTCAAATCCTACAGAATTCACATCATAACTTGCAGCAACTCTGGAGGTCTGCCTGGGGCAAATTGGACTCTGTTATCTCTCCTGAGCCGTCCTCTCAGCCAACTGCTCACACAGCAGCTTTTAAGTGTTTCCTCTGCACTAGCATGGCGGGACATGCCTATTTCTCAGCACTCTGGGAGGCTGAGGCAGAAGGATTGCAAGTCTTGCTTGGGTAATTTAACGACTTAATAAGGTCCTATCATAAAAAAAAAAAAGACCAGGGATGTTGCACAGTGCAAAGCCAATAAGTTCAGCCACTTAGCACTGTGCCCTCTCCTAAAATCTGTTCTCTTCCAAACTCAGGTACTCAAAATATACAGCGATAAAACAAAAATAGTCCCTGCCTCTACATGTTTGGAATTCTTGACTTTGGAGAAATACAACAAAATAAAAAGCAAATGTCTAATATAATTTCACATTTGCATGTTTTATTTTGAATAAGAAGATTCAACAGACATCTTCAACATGCTATCAAAACTGACACCAAGATGTTGTGAAAAAAAATGCTTTACTTATAGGTAATATGCAGTTGCCTAACCCAACTGGAACATACCTATCTGTTGGAGAAGTTTTCTACAAATGCACAAAATTTAAATCTATCAAGAGAAGAATGACATTCCTACAGAGTTTTATCCACTCTAATCCAAAAGGAGACACCTGTGGATTTTCCATCCAGGAGGAAAGTGGTACTTACATAGAAATTCAAAGCCTCTGGTCCTCATGAGATTGGCAGTCAGTGCAACATGCTGTAAAAAAGTGATGTCCCAAGCAATAATGCCGAGCAGAGCAAGCACCCGATACAAAACTTCACCAGCTCTCACAGCGAGGCAGGCTGGACAGTGAGATGGCTAATACATTCATTTAAGATTGATAAGCTGTGCTGGCATCTTATTTCATTCATGGTTTAAGCCAAACATCTGTGCATTTCCTCAAGCAGAATAAATGTTCCGTAATAAACCCACATTACTGTATTTGAAAAGCAGTATAAGGGGCAAAAGAGTCAAAACTAGGGCAACTTCACACTCATTCTGATCCTCCAAGCCTACTGTATTAAAATCAAATCATGGATAATAAACTCTCTTCATAGTTTCAAGATCTACAGTCTTGGCACTTTAAATATAATCGTGATCTTTTACTCACCACATTTACAAATCATTTACATGAAACAGCTATTTACTCTCTCCCCAAGCTATATGAGTTTTTAGGATCTGTCCTCTCCCAGCCCCGTAGATAATTACCTTGCCCTACTCCATGATGTTTGTGCTTAAGACAGTCAATAGGCAGACAGTGGCAGTAGACACGAATTTTCATCTAAGCTCTGCAGGAGAGCCAGCTGCAGCTTATGTTCAATATTCAAAATCCCATCTAGGATTCAGGAGCTAAAAAGTGTCTCTGATTCCCTTCATCTTGACTTTAAATAAATGGGGTTATTCTCAGAGGTCTGGACTATTCTAAAAAAAGTAATAACCCTGTTGGAACAGGTAAGAGGCAAGGGCCACTGCATTACCTACACCCACACTCACATCTATTTCTTTATCTACACTTGGTCCCCACTGGATCCCCAGTCTGTCCCAGTGCAACATTTTGTGAAATTTATGAATACATGGTTCTCTCAGAAATAAGGATGACTTATGATGGTCACTAAAATTGTCATAAACAGGGCTGAAGGAATGGCTCTGCAGTTAAAGCGCTTGCCTAGCAAGTACCTGAGTTCAATACCCCAGGACCACATAAACGCTGAATGTGGTGCTGCATGCCTGTAATTCCAGAACTAAGGAGGGTGAGGCAGGAGGATTGCCGTGAGTCCAAGGCTAGCCTAAGTGAGTTCAAGACCAGCCTGGGCTACAGAGAGAGACTGTGTCTCAACAACAACAACAACAACAACAACAACAACAACAACAAAACAATTGTGATAAACCAATTTGCTCTTAGCATACCTAATAACAAAGTCACATGATGTTAAGATAAAGAAGCATTTATTGAAATTGTAAAAATATATGTGTGGCTTGCTTAATATATATTAAATGCCATCCCTATTCCTGTTTTAACAGCACATTCTAAAATCAGTATTAATGGTTGATGTTATTTTTCATTTTTAAATAAGATAATAGCCAGACAAAGAATGATGCAGACATTATGAGGTACACACGGCATACTATACCTCTTAAAAAGTCTTTTGAATTTAGGTGCACTCAAAGCCAGGAAACCAGGCAGTAGGTACATAATAAATTGAACTGAAAAGAATATGTTGGGCCATTTAAGGCGATTTGAGATGTCTTCATAGGAGTCAGAAGAAAAGTGCCCTTGACAGCTTTAAATTAGACCCCAAAACATACAGTCAAGGAGCTTAGAGGTAGCATGTGAAAAATAAGTAACTAAATGAAAGGACAGTTGTATGATCAGTTGCAGCTACTTCTCAGGATCTGTGGATTTCCTTATAATGAATGTGTGCCATTCTGTTATGCTATTGTGGACTTTTTTTTGAATATTGAGTCACTGCATCCTTTGGAGTCACACGCACCTGTTCTTTAGCTGTGCCTAAAGTTCACATTTGTTATATACCTGTAATTACTTTCTAGTCAAACAACCAGAAATCTAAGATATTTTTCTAAAAGAATTTTAAATTTAAAAAATGATCTTGAAAAATGCTTATTAGCATAAGTTATATTCCGAGTTTAGCAGATGAGAAAAAGTTCATGCAATTTGCTAATATTAGAAAAAAGACTTATACTTAATTTTGCAGAAACTATCCCTAGTTCAGAGTGTAAGTACCTCCTTGTTTGCTATGTTTTTGGATTTCTACTCACAAACTACTCTAATCAAATGATGCTATTTAATAATGTGTAATTAGATATACAAATTAAAATAGTCGACATGGATGTAAGAATCATAGAGCTTTTACGTTTTAAGTTCTATGAGATCGTTGTGATCTGGGACTCTCATATCAGAGAGACCATTTGATGTTTCACCTTCTGCTTCTACTCACTTCACTAAGCATGATGGTCTCAAGTTTCTTCCATTTGCCTGCAAAAGCCTCCATGCTGTTAGACTTTATAGATGCATAGTATTCCACTGTGTATAAATACCACAGTTTGTGTATTCATTGGTCTGTCGATGGGTATTTTGGTGACTTCCATATTTTAGCTATTGTTAGTTGTGGTGCTATGAACCAAGGGGTTACGGGGAGGGAGGGATGGTTGGGTAGGAGGAGGGACAAAAGAAGAGTGGGAAAGCCCTTGTCACCTTGACAAGATACATATGTGCACAAAATGCTCAACTTCATTGTAAACCTTAAATTTTGCGCTAATACATATCAATAAAATGGGGGGAAAAAGAATCATAGAGCTAACACATTAATGCAACAGACTAACATGCAATCCTAAAGAGGACACTGAATTTGATCATGGTTGCTTCATTGGCTGACTGAAAACAAAGTCTTCACGTTTGATCTTTACATTGTCCTTCTGGACACTTTTGGTGCATCTTCAAACACACTTAGTAGGATAAAACTGCTAGATAGTTGGAAAGATTAGGGGTTATTGTTATAGAAGTCCCCAAAGTTCAAAATTGCATGGCAATTTCAAATTGTCAGTTTGTAAGCTACATGAACAGCTCTATACGCGTGGACCAGGAATGGACTCCCAAAGGAAGAAGACTCATTCTTTGACGACTGTCAAGGTTTGGATCTGGAGTGTTCCCCAAAAGCCTCATGTTCCTATATCAAATGTGTACTGAGGGGGGTGGGGCCTGATTGAAGGAGCGGGTGCTTGGGGCTGGACTTGGAGGGGCCCGTGCTGGTTCTGCCCTTCCTCCCTGACTTGGTTGTGTCCTGCCATGCTGCTGTGAGGATCTCTGTCTCCAGAGCACCAGCTTTGGCTGTGGGTCTACCTGTGCCTCCACCATGGGATTCCACCATATTCCAGCTACCCACCTGTGAGAACGGACTGAGACCTTTTGAAACTGTGAGCTAACATAAGTCTTTCCTTGCTAACTTGTGCACGTCTGGTATTCTTTCCCAGCAATGAAAAAGTAACTAAGGCGGATGCACAGGATGCACAACGAAATCAGGCACTCAGAGATTCAACAAAGATGTGCCAGGAAGTGAAGAGTAGTCAACCATTCTGACAATGTGTAACTTGAGTAATAAATACATTCTATGGAGAGGAGTACGGCGTCACCAGAAATCACCCAAAAAAGAAGATGCAAAAGCCCATTTGTTTGCCTTTGATTTTTTTCATGTTACAAAAAATTTAAAAGGAAGTTTTATTACAGCAACTATACTATAGATATGTAATTCATTTTATATAGGGTTCTAGATAGGCCCTCTTCATACAAGAAAAACAAGGGCAAAAGAAAAATATGGCGGGCTGCAGGGTAGACACACCTGCAAGGAAAAGAGGCAGGGAAAGACAGAGTCACTGTTTTATTTCCCGTGACTTTTCAACTTCAAGCCTCAGTTCCTCACGAACGTTGTTTATATTCGTGTCTCCGCACTGCATGAGATACTGCCCCTTTTTAATGATGTTTTTTTCACTCAAATTTTTTGAGTAGGTTTTGGTTTATTATAACCTAATAATTCCTGGCCAGATTTTGAGCTTTGGTAAAGAAGAGATATGGCTTGCTTTAACAGGACGAAAGAACCATATTTAGCAATCAATAGGTTGTTGAATAAACTGATCACAGAAAAAGAAAGGCAAACTCTACCCAAGGAATGTGGGAATGATAGATGGTGAGGGTTGCACCTTGCTTTGAGAGGTTTAGGTTCCAGGAGGCCTGCCTTTACATCTCCATGGAGATAGAAGAGTTAAACGGTACAGAAAAAGACATTCACAAGTCAGTGTGAGATCACACTGCCCCGTGCTTCTCTCAGTCCCTGAAATGCCTATCTAGCCATTGTAGCATTTTCTATGCATCTCAGACCATTTGCGTTGCTATAAGAAAATATCTGAGGCTGAGAACTTTATAAGAAGTTTATTTGGCTCGTGATTTGTGTGACTGCAGAGTCCAAATAGCACTAATGTCCTGGGAAAAGCCCCCCAGGCTGCATCATAACATGTCAGAAGAGCAGAAAGAAGACCAACCATGTACAGAAGGAACTAAGCACAGGGACGGGGTGGCCTTTATATGAACTTACTCTCTAGAAAACTAATTCAGTACCTCAAGACCCAAACCCCTCCTGAAAGTCAGCACAAATCTTATGGAGAAGGGAATCCCACGACATAACCACCTTCCCACCAGAGCCCACCTCCTGGGACCAAAGTTGCAGCGTGTGAGCCTTTGGGAGGCAAAGCACACCCAAACCACAGAAATATTCTTGAAATTGATAGGGACAAGAGCCAGGAGAGAGTCTGAAGAACAGGAAAAAGGAAATAAAATAGTTTAGCTTGCATGGAAGATTAATAAGCTTGAAAATATGCTAAAACAGGTACCTGCTTGAAACTATTCACATTCAGATATCCCTACGAAACATGTAAAAACAGTCTGAATATATGAGCACTCTGTGGAATACAAAGATCCTCTGTAAACACAAGGCATTCCTATTGTTATGTATTATTTTGATATATGGTAAAACACTCATCTCTGAATGAGGAACACCAAGGGAAAAGCTATGTGTACAGCAATTTGGTGTTCAAACTTGGCCGACACCCCTACTAATTCTGAGCTATATGATATATCCTTCCGGAAGCAGTCATACACGTGCATGAACATCAAATGGCAGAAATTACATTACAGAACAGTGGGTGAGTGCTCATCGGTGGGGATGAATCAGCTGTTTCAGAGCATATTATATGCCCATGAAAAGGAAAATGTAACAAAAAAGCGAGATTCATAGGAAGAGGGATAAATGTTTCAGGAAGATACTTACAGGCTTGTCTACTGCATCTTGGTAGGATGAGCAATAAGGAAAGTAACATAAGCAGTTTCCTTCTCATTTCTCAAAATGTATAACAGTAGAACCCTGCAGCCCTTAAGAGGAAAGGTAAGGTACTATTTTTGTCATTGTGAGCTCAAAAGTAACAAGCCCTTCAGACTGTCAAGAAATGCAAAAAAGATTATATAAAGGTGACTGGGGAGTCTTGCTCCTTCTCTTTGAGGGTTTGCTAACATTTTTGGGTCAAAAAATACGGGATTCATAGTTGGAAGACCCAAGTGGTCATTGGCTGTATCATCTGTTAATCATCTAGGATATAGGAAGCTGTTCAATCACTCTGTGACTCAATTTTTGCACCAATGAGGTGATGATAGTGGCTTTTGCCCCAAGTAAGGAGTTGTCAAGACCCAAAAAGCTAAAGCCAATAAAAACTCTTTAAAATACTTCTTAAATTGATATCGTATGAAATTCATGATTAGAAATACCCTGTTAAGAGTAATTTGAGGGAAGCTGGGGTCAGGTAGTCTGGAAAGTAATTTCAGCGGCAGGAAAATGGTCACCCTTCCATATGATTCTAGAATAACTTCTAGCTGAGAGCCCACCCACCATCCCTTCCATATGTATGTCTTCAATGTCAGGCTTCATTTGCCAGTTGGAGGTAGCTTCCCTATCAGATTCTCTCTGCTAGCCTACTAACCCAATTTCCCCTCTCTGGATTAAAAATATCAGAGTGTGGAAGAAAAATGAAAAGAGATTCTTTTCCTTGACCCTGGTTTCCTGAGAGAAAGCCCTTGCCATTCCCTAAGCCTCTGGCCCAGGTTGGACATGATGCTAAAAATATCTTGCTTGACTCTCCTTTTGTAGCTCCTATTGAGCCTAGCCCCACCCTATCAACCCGGGGATTTTCCTCCCACACACCCAGAGCCTGGTGAATGAAGCAGAACCTTCATGATGTTCTGGGAACTGAATTGTGGCAATACTTACTGTTCTCATGTTGTGAATGAGGAATATTTGCAGATGAAACGTCGAGTGAATGATTTAAAGAACCATTCTGAGTCACTAGTAAAGCTGAAAATGTAATCAATACCCTCTCTCTGGATTCAAAGAAAGACTGATAAAATCTTGAGGTCCAAAGACCTTAGAGAAATCATTACCCTCGATTTTTGGATGAGTCCATTTTGTGCATTCCAGGTAAAGAACAAAGGAAAATTGACATGCTTAGTAACAGTCATGTCATTCATAGGTAAAAGAAATCCTTTCAAGGAGTCAGGGCAAGGATACTTTTCTATTCCATAAGCTGCTGAAGTCAACAAAACTGATAGTCCCTTCAATTTACCAGGTTCAATTTACCAGGAATAGATCAGACTCAATCTTTCATTCCTTTCTCCAATTACGTTCTGACTGGCACCATAGTGGTGGAACCACATCATCTTCTTCATGTTAAACACTTCTCCTACCTCTTCGTGCCGTCTGTACTGTCCCACTGACCTACCTAATATGGTGTGACCTGCTGCTGAGACAAGAAGCAGCTGAACCTTCCATCCACTCCAGCCATACTCTGAGTTTCGAGGTCTCCTTTAGACATCTGCTGATGGCTTCAATTCAGAAGTGCATCTCAGATATGGCATTAAGTGTTAAGGATCAGCAATGAACAAAGTGGACATGATACCTAAACACAAATAAAAAAGGTAAAGGCTAGGGGCGGGGGCGTTGGGGGTAGGTTTATATGTGTGTGTGCACAATCATGCTGGGGGCTCTGTTATACAGAGGGTCACCAGTAGAGCTGAGATCTTAGGAGAGACGCACAAAGTGAAAGAGAAAGCCATGTGGATATCTAGAGGAAAAGTGTTCTAGGCAGAGCCTGCAGCAAGTATGAAACTGCTGGACCACAGACAGAGGCAGTGGGACTGAAGAAGGACCAGGGAAGTCTGCATGGAGAGCTAGGCAGACCAGGCAAGTCCTTAGAAGCTCTGGTAAAGACTCTGCATTAAATTCAGGACATTAACATTTTGGACAGGGTGACAGGATGCCACTGGGAGACAGGCAGTGCTGTCCTTCACAGGAAGATCATGAGCCAAGGTCCGATGTTTGAGGAGGAACACGTGTGGTCCCCTATTTAGGGATGACAAGAGACTAACTGGACAGGAAGTCCTACTGCAAATAATCTGGATGAAAGAAGATGGGAACCCAGACTATTATAAATATAATAAAAGTGGATATTGTGGAAAGTAAATATGAATCACCTAAAACTCAGAATACTAAATATTGAGTTTATAATGTTTACTTTCTCCTAAATGAACATGGACCCACATGTACCTTATTGAATGTCATGTGTGCAGGAGGCACTGTGCACACAACTGCACGCTTGATTTCATTTAATTTTTACCACTTTCACACAAGGAGATGCCACCGTCACCATCCACTTCCAGCTGCTCCTGTGACAGAACTATGACTGGAACTCGGATTTTCCGATTCTGGAGCCTGGAAGTGGCCTACTCCACTCTACAGCTCTGTAGAAGTGCAGTTCAAATGCTCATATTGAAGACAGGACTCTCACTCATTGCTAGTGGGAAGGACTTATGGCCCAGCCACTTTGGAAGATAGTTTGGCAGTGTCTTGCATTGCTAAACATACCAACAACTCAGAAATCAAGCTCTTTGGTATTTATCCAAGTGAGCTATCAACCTACAACCACACAAAAACCTGAAGATGTTTATAGTAGTCCTGTAATGGCCAAAACTTAAGTAACAGATGAAAATAGCACATTAACAAAGCCTTAAAGGTATATTACTAGTTGAATGAAACTGATTTGAGAAGGCTATTTGTTGTATAATTTCCACAATATGGAGGGCCGTGAAATGTAAAACTATGAAGACTGTAAGAGACCAGTGATTGTCAACAGCCTGTGGGGACAGACAGATAAACACATGAATGGTGGATTTTTAGAGCACTAAAAAGACGATGATGCCATAATGGTGGACAGACATTATTATACATTTTTTCTAAACCATACGACTCATAACGCTAAGAGTGAATCCTAATATAAATGCTGCTATGGTCTCTGGGTGGTAATGACTGCTGATGCAGGTTCATCATTCATAACGAATGCATC
This sequence comes from Ctenodactylus gundi, assembly GCA_004027205.1. Lineage (NCBI taxonomy): Eukaryota > Metazoa > Chordata > Mammalia > Rodentia > Ctenodactylidae > Ctenodactylus > Ctenodactylus gundi. The sequence goes on along the minus strand of PVKB01000739.1, from coordinate 242,758 downwards.
ACTGGGGGGGGGGGGTAGGTGACACAGGAGGCCATCCAGGGTGTACATGAGGAGGAATCTCTGTACTTTCTGCTCAACTTTAATGTGAACCTAAAATTGACATAAAAATTAAATCTAGTGGAAAAAATAGCCACCGAAAGGGCATATGGTTTTAAAAATTGCTTATCTCCCTGCATTAAAAAGCTTTGTTGTGTTCTTTGTGGTGTTGGGGGTTGAACACAGAGCCTTGCACAAGCTAGGTCAGCACTCTACCACTGAGCTATATCCCCAGTCCTTCTGTTTTATGAAAAATGATTTTGGTGATTTCATAATTTATATGACCTAGATGTGCCATGATTTATTTAAACTACTTATTTTTGGACTTTTAAAATGTTTCCATTATAATTTTTCTTATGTGCTGGATATCTTAATATAGAAATCATTGGACGTATTCCTGACAATGTCTATAGTATAAATGCCTAGACCTAAATCTGCACTCAGTTTTCTCACTTACTCACTGACGACTGTCATAAGAATCAAAGGACTCACCTAGAGTCCAGCAAGAGTAGGGTACATGCCTCTTCTCGCAGCCACTCACCAACATTTTATATTATTATTATTAATTATTACCATTTGAAAGTGATAATCATGACATCTCTCCATTATTCCTTTTTGCAAATCCAATTTATTCCTGAGTGGAGGGACCCAGAATCTTGTCTATACTTCTTCCTCCAACTGAGTTGTTACACCCCGTCAACCTGTCTCTCCGAGGGACACCTCTCCCAAGGCCCACTCTGGCTCTCTCACAGACCTGGGAAGACTACTGATTCTGATTCAACAGGGACAGAGGTAACTATAGAAGCTAATATAGAGTCCTTCTCACAGACCCTTTGTAGTCAGAGCCTTAAGTTCCACTGTCACAAGGGAAGTGCGCCACGAAAGTGAGTGCTGACTTCCACATGCCAATCAGGGAGAGCAAAGCTTTGGAACCCTACTGGGAACTAAACGGATTCAAACTGGATGAAGTTAAAAGCGAGCAAAGAACAAAGCAAGTCTTTACTAACTGAACAGACGAATGAACATAAATTACATTCATAGCTTAAATATTCTGGCACTCACTAGATCATGTAGCATATGAATATTTCAGTTGTTTATTTTTTTACAGAAAAAATAACCAAAAGCTTAAAATTTACATGTATGTGCAGATATTTACAGCTCCTATTGCTGTCTGTACCATTGTTACACATACTTATGGTCAGATAGTTCAAACTACATAATATTACTGATTATTAATATTAAATTGAATAAATATCATTCACTAAATATTTACTACAGGTGTATCCAACTTGTGGTCCCCAGGCTGCATACAGACCTGAACTGCTAGTAATGAGGTCTCATAAGATCTCAAGATTTTAGCACTACTGTGCAATTTTTATGGATTTTTAATGGCTTTATGGTGTGGTGGTTAAGAGCAGACCAGGCAGGCAACAGCACAGAACATAGGGGAGGGTGCAGGGCTAACTCTGCCTTCTACTCTTTCTGCACTCAGAGTCAAGTCACACCCTGCACATGTTCAACATCATAGGCACTTATAACATGGCTAGTAAAACACAGGGATTATCAGTGGTAATATCCAATCTACTTATTATGTCCATGTGCCTGTAAAAATAGGAGTTGGCTGTTATCACACAGGCATTCAATTTTTTTATTTATTACTCTTGGGTTTGTTGTGTTATTTCATAATACAACTTAATAAGGTAAGATAAGTACTTATTTTTTAACCAGCTGTGGTATAGAAAGTGCAAAATGTGTGCGACAGCTTTGTGTGTGTGATCTTACCATAACATGTTCAATGTCATTAGTAACAGAAAAATAAATGCATGTTTCATATTTATTAATTCATTAATGTTGGGGATATACAGAGTTACAATCACAACTTCTGAGAAAAAAACTGATTATGTCTCTATTAGACTTTTAAAGATCTGTTCTAAAAGAAAAACACCCCTTACTTCACAATCATACCTCATTCATGTCTTTACAACTGCTGTGCACAACTATTTTCACATATGACGCACACAAAAAGAGCAAAATTAGGTAAAAATTTCGGATGAAACCTTGAGAGCTCATTAAGAATTGCTACCTCTTTCATCAAACCAGACACTAGTGCATCATTTCTACAAAACAAGGTCAAATATTTCACTAGTTTCATGCTTCTGTTAGCCTCTTTTTGAATGTTATAATAAAGATATATTTCTTAAAGAAGATTCTGATATATATGTGGCCTAACACAATCCCTCTTCGCTCAATGCAGACTAGGCAGTCAAAGGATTGAACTCCCATGGGCCACTCCCTGTTATACGTTAACCACTTAGTAACTGTTCCATCTGATTAGCATACTGCTTAGGCACTCTGGCAAATCATGAGAGGAAGGAAGGATGGGTATTTGGTATTTCCATCAAGTCCCTTAAGTCATACAGGAGAAATAATGAAGGAGACCTCAGATGAATGATCAGAGCCTGGAATTCTGTTACTCGGATTTTGGAAAGAAGGGAGATTAAGGCAACGCTGGCTTGTGAGAAGGCCAGAAATTCCATTTGGGCATAGAGCAGAACAGATATGTGCACAGCAATACTGATGACTCGTTATCAGACGTAAAAGTTGAATCACCTACTACCATCCAAGAAGAAACCACTAGACCAGTTCACTAGGGTACTGGGGTATCATATTCCTGGGCTGAGGTATTGAAGTGAAACCAGAGAAAGCTAGATTTTAGGGCTCTGAAGAAAAGAAAATTAAAGACAATTATTCACGATTAAAGTGCAAGAGAAACGAGAACAGCAGCAACACAGGGTTACCCCAGGTTACTGCAGGGCAGAGAACGCAGCTACTGGGAATGTGTCACAGTCGTTCATGGACTGCTGAGGAAGATGGCCTAAGGCCTACGGCCCTCCTGTAACCTGAGTGTAACTCTGGGAACAAGGACATTATCTTAAATTAAAATTGCTACCACCATTATGTGCAATCATTTAAAAAATTTTGAGCCACTTGAGTCTTGAAGAATATTCAGTGGGCATCCAGAGACCCACAGCTGCTCTCTGCCTGTGGCTGATATTGCCTCTAATCTTCCTCATAGGTTTGCTTTCCTCATGTGAAAATGAGTATGCAGCCCTTTCTTGGGTGACAAGGTGCAAATAATTCATGGACACCCGAAGCTTTAACCTTCCTTTGCATTTAATCACACTGTCTCGTGCCGTTGGGTCTTTCTTATCTCTCTGCTCTGCCACACTTGGACCTTGCTTTACACGCTGTCAAACTGCCCCCAAATTCATCAATAGAAGTGACAAAACCCTTCTACAATATGTCTATAAACACATTTTTATAAAAACTCTAGAATATGGACCTGAAAGTGTATAGATTTTTTTGGTGCTTGGATATTAGCTTTGGTATCTAATATGAAAATACTTTGCTTATTACACATTTAAGTAATGATTTCATATTTACTTCTAAAGTCTTCATGATCCTTAATACCATTGAGGGTGCTTAATAATGTGGTCTCGTCGGCATTTTGTGTGAAAAGTCACTGGAAAAAAAAAAGATCTGTTTAATTCAGTTCACAGTTACTTGTGCATCTTCTATACTCCAGAAACTGACCCAGAGGCTGGAAACAGGAAGACTCTGCCATGAGGATGTTATGACTAGAGAGGAAACAGTAACATTCACATGCTGAGTGAGAACTCTGGGTTCACTGACGGAAGTGTGGTCATGACTTGTGCTCTCACAAAAATAGTGTACTGGCGGTGTCAGTAGGAGCTGAGGTCAGGGCAAAGAATATTAGGTCAACTGTCAACGGGAATAACTTTCGGAAAGGGGTTTGCTGGAATTTTCCTTCTCCAGAGCTGTTTCTAAGTGGCACCGTTCGTGCAACACAGGTCAGGAGGCCACTTTGAAGAGCTGCAAAGAGCATTATGAACTTGAGTGGGAAAACTCGAATGTGGCTATCAGCAAACGATCATAATATGCTAGGTGGAGTCATGGGTAGGTATAGAAATTTGGGAAATTTTCCAAATTATTGGAAAAAATAGGAGTGAATGGGAAGACCCATTGTGAGAAGGGCGATTAGAAACTTTAAAAGAATTTCCATCCAGAACGCCAAGGAGAGAGGAAAGAGGAGCACAGTCAACTCGCTGGACACCAGAGGGGCAGGAGGAGAGGGGCACAGAAACCAAGGAGAGTGTAATGAGTTAATGCGATGAGGGCGTTCTGCAACTCTCCAGAGCTATGAGTCAGTGTGAGGATGCTGCCTGGATTTCAACGAGCAAGAGGCATTTCTAAATTGCTCTGGGCTGCAGGCAGATTGTCCTTTGCATATAAAAAAGCATCCTATGGAAGAGTACAGGGTTTATTGATATTGATCTGTTGCCTTCCTTTCCTATCTGAACACAATTTGAGCTATCACCCATGACCAAATAACAAGATACTTCATGTATAAAGTGACACAAATTCATGACATCTCTACCTAACACAGAGCAGTGAAGCTAATAGTGTGTTTCAGGCTCCAGTATCCTAAGAATTTATGGGTATTTCTAACAACAGCTTTTATCATTGCAAAAAAAAGAACATCCAAAGAGAGCCCAAATTATTCCTTTTTTCAGTATGAATTAATACGGAAAACTTCTAGTAGTTAACCACAAAACCTAAAATGCTCTTCAAATGTATCACTCAGATATATCAATGACTAGTGAAATACAGGGGAAATGGATAGGTTTTGAAGTCAGATTTAGAATTCTAACCCCACTGTTGACTTCTTTACTACTTGCATGAAATTGATAAAATGTTCAAGTTTCTGAAGCCCATGTGCTCATCCCTAAAATGGAGTCAGATGGCTTTGCCAATATAAATGGGTAATGTGAGAGGTTTTGAATTTATGTGGTCTTTCTTTCTTCACATACATGGCAGACTGCTGACTAAACCCATGATTACTCCCCTCCTTTGTCCTAATAGAACTACTGTTCATCTGTATTTTAGCTTGCCTCATGGCTGCCAGCTGCTGTACCTCCATTCCAGCTTCTCTTGCAGGTGGGTGTGGCCATACTTAGATCAGGTCCCTGGAAAGTGAGCAGAAGAGGGTAGGCAATTCTAAGTTGTCACCTTGGCTTAAATGTTTGGTTTTGTTTTGTGACACTGAGGATTACACACAGGGCCTTCACTCTACCCTCTTACCATTTATGTGAGACAGGGTCTTGCTAAGTGCCCAGGCTAAGCATGAACTTGCAAATCTTATGCCTGAGCTTCCCACTGAGCTCTGAATTTTGATTCTTTCTCCCCACTGGCTGTAGGATAGTGTACATGGACCAGCGAACCTGGACCCAGAGACTGAAGCCACATGCTGGGCATGGTGCCATTTGACCTCCTGGAGCACAGCTGCGTGTCAACTATGTATGAGGCCAAATATGCATGCAGTTGAGTACGCATGAGGTTCAGGGTACGAGATAACAAAACTTTTTTTTTTTTTTTTTTACTAGAATAACACATCTTTAAAAAATGCAGCAAGAGAGTTAGGAGCGAGGTTCTGAGGTTCCTCTCCCTCTTCAGCCAAGATTAACAAAAATTAATTTAAAAAATTAATAAAAATGTTTGTCCTGGGTGTGGAGAAGGAGGAAGAGAGTGCCAGCAGCCGTGACCCTGGCATTGGGCCCTGGCTCTCCCGGAGTCCTCTGACAGGAAACAAGACCCTGAGGACTGGAGGCAGGCAGAACCTTAATCACTACAAAAAGATTCCTGGTGTTCAGAGTGTGAACACGAGAATGTGCCAGGCCAGCGGGGATACTCCCAACAGTGGAAGTGTCAGGGACACTGTGTGGCCCACTCACCAAGGGCCAGAGTCTCCTCCCTCCTAATCCCAGTGCTCTGGTGCCACCTAAGGTATAAGACCAGATACTATCCTGGGGACGAAGCAGGGGAAAATGTAAAGTTATATGACCCGTTAACTTTCCACCTGCCAAGCAGCATGGAGGTGTCAGAGCCATAATTCAGGCTGGGTTAGAGGAAATAAAGAGATTTTGTCTTTACTAGTTGAGTACTGGGACAAAGATTTTGACATTCTCCATCAAGATGCGGAGTAAAGTAGTGTGAGTATTAGAGCTCTCCACAGTGTTCATTTTCTTTGATCCTTTTCTATTGATCTAGACTCAGCTCATGAACCAAGATGAGCAGTGATTGAGATGTGTTCTGTTCCTCCTTACCACCCCACACCCTGCAAACAAAGCTCAGTGAGAAGAGGTGAACTGGATGCAGCATTAGGCATAATATAGTGTAGGACACTGAAAAGGGAAAAAATATTGACATATTGGCTGGAGAAAGTTGAAGAAAATTACAAATCATGGAAGACTTGAGCAAGACATTGAAGTGGACGAGTAACTAGAATGGGCACAAGAATTGAGCTCATTCCTGACACTGAGTATGCTCTTTTCAACAACGGATGAGAGGTTGCTGTGAAGTTCTGAAGACCATCATCATGAAAGGAATAGAAAAAAGTGCTTGAAAATGTCACTGTGAAGAGAAACTGTGCCCAGTGCAGGTACAAGCAGCTTGTGTCCCACCAGCCTTTTCCCCAGCTGGCTCAGCCTCCATAGCTTCTGCTTAAAAGAGGAACAGCAATCTTCCAGATGCAATGTGGGGTTACACCTGAAAAGCTGAAGATAAGGAGATGCTGAGGAACTGGGGCAAGGAGAAAAATGGGGTGGTAGGGGAAGACCTGGGCATGGATGGGGGGCGGGCAGGTGCAATATGCAAGTTCATCAAATGCTGGTCACCCATGCCATGAGGACAGGGTATGTGTTCACCAGGCAGCACTTGATGCCAGGGAGTCTACACAGGGACAGGTCCATGTGCCAGCCACTTGAATGTCTTTTAGACTATTCTTCACATCTGCATTTGGAAAGGTCATCAGCCCCACCTAGACTGTAGAGGAGTCTAATTGAGTCAATCATCTCTGAGAATAGAAGTGCTCACTCATGTGGACCCCGAGATAGGAGGCCAATAAGTGGGTGGAATCCACGGCTGCAGTGGCTGTCTGTATCTCTGTAGAGCTCTACGTTACCATCTCCCATGCAAGGGTAAGGGGAGGAAGGGAGAAAGACAGGCAGATACTGCGTTTAACTCCTGGTGTTTGGCTAATACTTGTTTCCAACCTAGATCTTGTTAGTTCTACACTGGCGTTTATATCTCTCCACGTACCCTGATTTGCCGTGTCACCCTGATCCCACAGGGGTTCAGGGAACAGGCTGCCCTTTGTGATCGGTGTAAACCAGATCTGATGACCGCACCAGCCAAGTGGGTCTGGAATGAGACGAGTTTGGGGTTTGAAATATAGTCTGATGAACACACCTCGAATGATTTAATGTGAAGAGGCCTGAGCTGGCTCACCACAGAGCCAAACTCAATATGAAAAGTCATAGCCCAGAGCTCAATCTGAGGCAATTTAATTAAAGAGAGTTGGTCAATCTAGATGCAACAAGGCTTGCCAATTTGCAACTTGGCAACCTGCAGCCACGGGCTTTTCTGATGAATTCTTTGTCCCCTGCCACCCAGGACCAGGATGCGTACTTTTTCGGCTTACTTTCCCCTTTCTATTGCTGCAGCGTAATTTAAGGCCAACTTTTGCCTTCAGATTCTCTTTTTTAAAAACATGCGCAGTTTGTAAGTAAAGAAGAGGGAGAGGAGGGGTGGCTGGTATTATGGGGGAGAATGATACTCTAATAAAAGTACCTGCAGCTGATTCCACGTGGGGACCAATGTAGAGACTGACGTGAGGTTATCTATAAGCCAAGGAATGTCAAGGTTGTTAGCAACCCTCATAAAGGAGTAGAGGCATAGGCCAAATTATTTCCCAGAGTTACCAGAAGAAACCAAACCTGCCAACCCGTAATTTCAGACTTTCTGCCTCCTGTATTATGAATAACTTTTTATTGTCTTAAAGCACCAGTTTGTATAATTTGTCACGGTGGCCACAGAAATTAATACAGCAAGAGGTCCTTGCTCAAAGACCCACAGGTGTCAAGGAGAATACCAAAGAGTCTGGATCCTGGGTCTGTTTTCATAGTCACTCTGCTGGACCAGCTTCCATGGCCAAAGGACAGCTGTGTCCAGAGAAGCTTCCCTGGTACCCTCATCCCGGTGTTCACTGCGTCTTCAGAGCATCTGAATACTATATCTGCGGAGATAAGCCATCTGACGTTCTCATTTGCTCTAATATTCCCACATTTGCTTCACTGGCTGCAGGATTACAATGCCTGTTAAAGTAAATATGCTCCAATTACTTTAAAATCACCAGTGCTCCTACCAAGGAAAACTACTGGAGTGATACAAATTTTAACAAGGATTTGAATTTGGAGGTAATAAGGTTTTGTGAGCGGTGTCATGAAGAGTGATATCAGTCTGAGACATCAGAGAGTGTCCGACTCAGACAGAAAACACTCAAATTCAAAGATGGAATCCATGTTCTGTCCCTAAAGTCATACTCAATTTGAGGTGACCTAAAAAGATAATCTTCCATTATTACTATTTTAATTAAAAATTTAAGTTCATTTTTAATAAATATTCTCAAAGTAGCTATAAACAGACAAGGATACAAAATATAAAACTATTTTCTTCAAAAACCCGACTGCTTTTTATAAACAAAATTTTCTATCCGTCTATATTAGTTATGCAGAATAGTGGGTCTCAGTTTGGCATTCTTGCACCTGTCGTTTGTACGCACGGCGTGTCATTTCCATAGCTGCATTACCTCTACTTGCCCTCACTTCCCATGATGCCTTTCTTCTTCTGTAGCCTCTTCTCTACTTTCATACTGTCTCTTTGTGGCCCTCTTTTTCAACTACAATAGGGACAATTTCTTTTTAGAGAAGAATACCCAAATCTATAGGTTGGACATAAAGTTGATGGCATTTTCAGGTCTGGGCAGGTCCAGGCTGCTAAAATCACACCAACATGAAACTGAAAACTGGAACTATGTTGGTCATAAAGGCTTCTTTCCTCCAATTCATGGGAATTACATTTTGCTAATATCCACCTTGACCGCAGCTTCCTAAATCCTATGCACCGCCAATTCAGACATCAGGGGACTGATGAATCTACTGACCCTGTACTCACCTCTGTGGTCCTTCTGGCTCTGATAACACATTTTCTAGGTTTCCCTCATAGGACAGTTTTTTGATGTCAGGTTTTTCTCCTTCATTTCTGAGTCCACAAATCAAATTACCATAACCTCCAAAATATTACACTTCTACAGTTTTATTGCACTTCTGCGTGGTTTATTTAGTGAGTTTACAATGGGTACATGCCCACTGTATTTTCCACACACAATATGCAAGGACAGTGTTTCCATGGGGCCATGGAGCCAAAACCAGTGTGGATGAAAATCAGCATCAGCCATCACACATTTGTCACCCTTCACGTGACAGTTCAGGTTTTGCCCACTCTGGAAGCATTCTCTCATTCCTCCATTGTCCTTCACGACTGCAGAATGAGGTCCACAGCAGTGTGGCAGGAGTCACAGCTCTTGGACATGTACAGAGACACGCTGTGCATGTGAGGTGACCCCATGCCATCTCAGGGACTCTGTCACCTGGAGAGCTTGCGCCGTGTGCGCAGGCTTGGAGGCCGCCCTTGCCACTCTACACTTAGTTGAGCCATTTCCCAGCCCCGGACCTGAAGGGGGACATCTGTACCCGGCCTGCACTGGCTTGGGCTGGATTATATTCTTCCACGGCGAATATGGAACGGGATAAGACACTGAGGCCGTAGCAACAGGGAAATCAGGAGGCAGGAGGAAGTGAGATGAATTTCACTCGTGATAGAAAATTAGAATGAAACTATGAACTGGTGCTGCAGAAATCAACAGATGTGCTCCATTTCCTGCCCCTTCTCAGGCCCAGTGATGCAGCTTCCCTGCCCTCCTGTAAAGCCTCTCTGTATCCTTATAATGAGTTCTCCTTTTCATTTGAGTGACTTTAATTTACAACCAATTGCCAGGATCAAAGCACTGAAAGTTATGTGACCATTAACTGGTCTGCCCAGCCCTCCACACACACTTTCTTCTTCGCCGCAAGTGCTCCTCGCTCCTGCCCATGCCCACTCACAGCAGGAGGCAAAGACAGATGGCACAGCCCGAAAAGGATGCAGGCCAAGCAGGCCCTGAGAGACCAAAGGTCACAAAGCGCCAGAAAAAGATACAGCAAGCAAGACCAAACTGCACAGAGCACACAGAATCAAACCTCTACCAGTGGGTGGGGCTACTGAGAGGCCTATACACACAGGGCTGGTCCAATCTCCTCGCTGGACATGCTGGGCAAGGGTGACCACAGGCACAGAGGACAATACTTTCCCTCTCAAAAGCAGGAAAAACTGTTTTCCCTAAGACTCTGCAGGGATAGGAAGAGGATCCAAGGATGGGAAAGATGGGAAGGCAGGAAACAGAAGGGAAAGTAAAATTGATTCACATGTGACACGTATATTCACCAGTTTCTCAAGGTGAGTGCAACTCTTGTGCATAGCAAAACATATTAATAAAAATTATAAGTATGGAAAAATATAATAAAATCAATGACAACTTGAAAGATGTTGGGGCTGGAGGAATAGCATAGCAGTTAGAGTGCTTGCCTAGTAAGCACAAGGCCTGAGTTCGATTCCCTAGCCCCACATAAGCTGGTCATGCCCACAGTTCTAGCTGAAGCAGGGGAATTACACTAAGTTCAAGGGAAGCTTGGGCTACATAGTGAGTCAGGACCAGCTTGGACTACTGATCAAGACCCTTTTTAACAATGTTTTTTTTTAAGATTTTGACATGTTATTACTTTATTTAGCTTACGAGTAATTTTGGAAATACAAGTTTTACACTTAACAAAATGTTATTATGAGTAAAATTCAGGCAAATCCCAACTTGACTGTACATGGTTCTCATACTGATTTTTAGAATTTGTATGATTTCATAAGGAGCTAAGAAAGGTGATGTTTCTTTATTAGGTTTCCTTCTTAGCTCCATGTGTACCAAATGTCTGAGAGGACTAACTATGATTTTAATTTTTTAAAATATCTTTTCAATATGTTGCAGATAAAATACCAAAGGACTATGATCCAACTGCATGCCTTTCCCGCTACATGCAGGACACTGTGAGAAAGGGTTTGTAGGCTGCCCGTGGACGGGGTGCTTCCTACCCCAAACCCCTGCCTGGCAGCAGAGTGCTAACGCGCTGTTCCCAGCAGCGCACCACTAATGGCCTCTTCCTGGCGCTCAGTCAAGCATCACTAATGGCCAGCAAGTTGGCTGCCCACCACCAACATGAGAATTCCACTTTCATTTTTGTACAGAGCTATCCAGAGTCCCCTCCTCTTCACCACAAAAGTTTGGAGACTTGGATCCTCAGGACAACGACAAAATACTTATGAGAGTCAAGATGCGATCTGCGGTCAGATGGCAAGATTGAGGCAGGATTCAATTGTGAGTCAACAAATGCCTTGTCAGAGAGACGTAAAACAGGCAAGGACAAAGTGTCTTTCTTTGAGGAGCCCGTCTATCAGTTTGTTAGTGATGTCAATATCAAAGATATATTTGGGAAACTCGCAATTACAGTGAAATGGATCTGAAGTGAGATTTAGCCCCAGGTAGGAAAGTGAGTGTGAGTACATTGCAGTCAGATACCTCAAGCTCTCTGAGTGCTCTGCTCACTGGTGCAGACTGCAAGGACCCTCTCAGACCTGACGAACTGGGTTGGGATTTACAAGAATGGGAAGTGTTTAAACTCTGCAGGTGGGATGGCCCCCAGTATACACTGAATCTATATTTCTCTGCACTCATTCTTTATTTGGCTTTTCCCAGATGTCAATGGAAGTCTATAAAACAGATTCCCAAGATTGCATCTGTCTGCCAAGATGCAGAATCCCAAGCCTGGGAAATTCCTTTGTTAATTTTTTTAAAATTAAAATGAAAAAGTCAATATAACTGTTTAATCATCCCTTCACCTCTTTTTATTTTTTTGTTCTAAGTAACTCAATTTGAACTATTCCTTAGTTGAGTCAAGAAGGATAGGAGCAAGGTGCAGCAAATAAGTAAGAATCAAAAAAAATCAAAATCAACTGTGTTAAGTTCAATCAATGATTCCTTCACAGCTAAATAAACATAAGGGCAGGTAGTCTTTTGTGTTGTATCACACACATATTAAGAGGATGTGTTTTCACTATCCTGTTCCACATTACTCATGAGGTTTCCTGCAGATGTCACTCTAGCCAGCTGTAAATAAAGATTTTAACCACACATTTTGATGTATACTTCACACTTGGATGGTAACATCCTTGCCTAGATCCTCAATATTTCTATTAAATGGAAAGGCAGATTTAAGCTACATATTACCAATGTTGATTGAGTCAATCAATAATCAATCACATAGACAGCACTAGAAGAAACTACATCATCATCAATTTCAAGCTCTTCATTTTAGAGAGGAGAAAGCAAACGCTTAAAGAGGCCAGGCAATGCGTTACATACTCTTGAACAAAATCTCCAGCACTCGGACCCGCAATCGGGCTTGAGAGGTAGGCAAGCTCTCATGGAAGGGCTGATTGCCTATTCAGGCTTTTTCCTCCTCTGGGCCCAAGGGTTTAGCAGGGATATTAGTGAGACCACGGGGACCCTGATGCCAGTTCAATGAAACAAAGATGGCCAAGCTTTTCACCAAGATGTGGTTTCCAATCGTTATCTTCTTAGTATGGGTCGTTCTCTATTCTGACACTGCCAATCCTACTTTTAGAGATCACAGTGTCTTTTCACAACTGTAACAATGGCTACCACAGATAGCCATTTTTGAGTTTTGTTTCTTCTTTTAACTAGGAGAAACAAAAGGAGGTATTTTCCCTAATTTTTTTCAAGTTTTGATTTTTTTCTAAAGGCTTCATTTACTGCTGTCATACTTAACATTCTTGGAAAACATTGCCTTAAGCCATAACAAGTCATTGGAGATTTTAAATCAGGAATAACATGAACAGAGAATTAATTTGGAAAAAATAATAGTTCTTTAATGGATAGAATCAATGTTAGTAGAAAGAAAATAGAGTCAGGAAGCCTGAAGATGCTGCAACACAACCCACATGGAGTGGGAGGGCTGAGCTAGCTTGGGCATGGCAGAGCCCAAAACAAAGGGCAGGAGGCCAACGTGACTTTAAGGTCTCAACCCACAAGGTCATGATTTACACGAGGACCAGAGTGATCTGCAGAAAGCAGAAAAGACAACTGCTTATCTTTGCTGTAGATACAGTTAGCCTGAGGACACGGCAGATGCACAAGCAGAGTGTTGGACTGGAATCTGGCAGTGCAGGACTAGCTGCAGAGAAGTCAGTGTGATTGTGTGGAACACCCACAAAAAAGCCCCAGACACAAGAGGCACAGGAGGACTGACCAAGGGTTGGAGACGGTAGTAAGTCTTTGACAGAAGGGAATGGGGCAAAGAAGATGTTACGACTGGGAAATGGCATCGACAAAGCCTCGTGACGTTGGATGCTGCGAATCATCTCTGGATTCTGAGCGCTGCCAGGCGGTGAGGCCTGGTAGGCTGTAACAGGCTGCAGGGTGTACGGAGAACTATTGGACGTGTGAGGAATTACTGGATGTGAGACCTGAAAGAGTACATTCTTGCTCCCTCATTTCCTTACCCGATTCCTTCTGTGCACCTGTGAGCAGCTCTTCTCTGCCAGACTCTTCCCACCACTGGCAGCTCATCAATGGACTGAAACCTCCTTAGACTGTACGCTAAAATAAGCCTTTTCTCCCTTAAGTTGCAGATGCTGGGTACTATGTACCAGCAATAAAAAAAGTAAGGCAAAGGGTGAAGGAGACAAAACTCGGCAAGAAAGAGGAGAAACTCAAGCAAAAAGTGTTTTAATATAAGAAAGTCTTTTTGTTATGTTCTTTCCTTTCCTCACTCCATTTATTCCTTCCTCCCCGCACTCCCATCTACCTCCCTTCGCTTTTTCTCCTTTCCATTCATCCACGTATCTATCCATGCTTCATACATTCATCCACGTACCCATCATCATTTACACATCCAGCTGGTTTTCAAGCACTTCTGAGGTCCAGGCCCTAAGCGCGGCTCTGTAAGTCAAGGGCTGCCGTCCCAATGTTGAGGAGGCCGAAGCAACTAAAGAAAACAACCAGGTTTCAAGGCAGGGGAAATGAGAGGTGTGAAATGTGCCTACCCATCGTCAGCTTGGTGTCTCCCCTGTTCTCTTCCTTCATTGTCCTATTTTGCTCAATGACCTCTGAACCCAGCAAGGAACGTTGATCAGAGTGCTGAGCTGAAATCCCCAAAATGTGGGCGATGGATAGCAGCTGTCAACCTGCTTCTCTCAGAGAGCAGGGCAGGCTTCCACCATGGCCTTGTGACAGGAAGAACGGATTTAAGAAAGGAATATTAGGATCCATATAGAGAAGTAGGTTTGGTTTAGAAACCTCGCCATGGCCATTTGATGGCTTACATCTAGTCAAGGATGTCATATTAATATCATTATATCAATGTCATTGTATTAATATGCAAATAAAAACAGGAGGAGCCTTCACGAGACAGCATCTGCTACCTGCCGCTCTGCAAAGGCACTTCCCAGCTCTTTACAGGGAAAAGTGTTTTAATGGCACAGACAGAAATTTCTGGCTGGGGTGAAGTAATTCCTTTCAAAACCTACATTAGTTGAATGGAAAGGATTCCTGTGATCAGGGCTGTTTTTGTTGTTGTTGTTGTTGTTGTTGTTGTTGTTGTTGTTGTTGCAGGGGAGGGGGATGTCTTTTAATTAGTTTTACAACTCAGAATCAAAATTTAGAGACAAAAATAGAATATACACATACATATGTATAAAGACATACACGCATATATTGCATTTTTTAAAATGAGGTACTTGGGATCCAACTCAGGGCTTTTGCTTTAAGTGACTTCGCCAAGTCAGTTTTATTTTTCATTTTGGCACAGGGTCTTGCTACCTTGCTGAGTTGCCCAGGCTCAAATTTAAGATCCTCTTGCCTCAGCTTCCCAGAGTGTTGGGATGCCATCAGCCCCAGTTTATATTAGTAATAAACTATTCAAAATAAAAACAAATAATTACAATTGTGGTAAGCTATGAAGAATATCATCATTGTACTAACATGCAAATAAGAGCAGGAGGAGGCCTCGCTAGCTTCGCTCTCACTTTACAGACCACGGGGAGGCCTGTGTTGCATTCTGTATGCTATTCCATGTTTAAGTGATTTCTTCAGTTAAGTTGCAAACAATAGCATGACATGACATTAGAGATATTAATTATTAGATTTAATTAGTCCATTTATATTTCTCATATGCCTAAGGCTTTTGAGAAACGAGAACTTGTAATGAATCAAAAAAATAATACAGAGCAAGTGAAAGGCTTTCTCAGATGATTCTGGGTTGAAATCTGGCTTTCTTTGCAAGGTACCATTTTCCATAGGCTCATTCTTTTTCTAGAAAGAGTAGTTATGGATTTCCTTTTTAAAAGGGTTCCTTTTAATATTGAGTATTTACTGTAAATTGTACTTCTTTCCTTGTCATAAAACCTGCCACATGCCCAGCTATGTGAACCTTCTGCCTGCACCCATGGGTTTCAGTTTCCACATGGCAGCTCTGCGGAAACCGGTAGTGGCAGAATATAGTGTATACAAAACCACCAAATCATGCACCTACAGGACAGTTCCAACTGTGCATCCTGGTCAGGCCTGTGCCCAGGGAGAGCAGCCTGCACTGGGTAACACCACCTCTGAGAGGAGTTGTGGCAGATGTCTCCTCTTCTGCCACCTGTCTCCACAAGGCCTCAGGCTGTTCCTGCAGAAGCACCACCAAACTCGGTCCTGCAGCTCAGCCAGGGCCCTTCCACAGCTTATGGGTCAGGAACTCACTTGCAGCCATACGTAGGGCAGAGACATCAATGACCGGAAGTGGAACAAGTGTGAGTTTGGGTTCACACAACTGCCCGAGACACTGACTCTGACCTCATGCTCGATGGGGTCATGGTCCTTCTTCTTCACCTGGGAAGGAAATGAGAACTGTCGCCATGCGAAGACAGTGGGAGACGAGGGGGCAGTTGTAGGTGTTGCCCTCAGTCCTGGGCCTGCGTTGGTTTCCCAGTGTTCATTTGCTGAATGAAACAATGATATGGAAATCTTATCTCCCGAGTTAGTGAAAATCTTCAAGTCTTCACACAGTGAGCAGTAATGGATTATCATTCATGTATAATAATAAGAACATAATAAATGTTGAGAAACATCACATGGCAGGATGGCTCTTGGGCTAGGAAAGAACACATACGAAACAAAACATATGGCCTCTGTAGCATGTGACAAACGTTACAGGAATGTGGCATGTAGGGCAAGGTGACAGGAGGTGGGAGGCTTGTGCCGTGTACTGGAACGGCAGGTGGTGCTGGGGGCTCCACTAGGCTCTTTAAATGAGATGATGCCCAAGAGCACACAACCATTGTGAGAGTGGCCAGGAAGGGGCCAGATGGGGAGGGAGGGCAAAGTACTAGCCTCATGTCCTGCTCAGGCTCTTGATTTTCATCTTAAAAGGGATGGCCGATCAGTAAAGGGTCCTAAGCTTCAGAATGTGATCAGATTTTTGGTTTAGAACGATTATTCTGTCTGCCCGAAGTACTCAGAGGAAACTGGGAAAGCGGGGTCTGTGTGAAGTGATTTCTGTGGTCCAGTCCATGATGAAGAGGCCTAGAGCTAATATCACGACAGTGGGGATGGAGAGTTGAGAGACAGTAGAGCAGGTCAGACTAGAGGATGTGCTGAACATCTGGAGTTCTGAGAGAGAAGAGCGAGTCTAGGAAGAATCATTAAAAACTAGTCAGGCATTTTTTTTTCACCTGATAGGATATACCCCTCATAACCCTGATTCTGGCACTACCATCATTCTTCCTATTCAATGTACAAGAGCTGCAATCGTGTTCCAGCTGCAGAGTTTGTGGAAGCTCTTCTTTTACTTTTTAAAAAGATTTTACATCTAGAAAAATTTCCCCTTGAGCCTAACTCATACATTCAGCCACCTCTATTGCGTGTGCAACTTCTCTCTCCCATGAATTAATGCGCAAAAGTCCCGCTGATCTGACAAAACTTACACTTTTGCCTTAATTTTGAAGTACATTTCCAACTTTTTAGAGTCCTGTCAGGAGTCTTGAATACATTCTATTTTGCTCATCTTTGTATATAAAAAGATAGTATTGGCATATTGCAGTCAATATGAAGTGTCTAATTTCACTTCTGTCACTTGTTGCTAATGTTCTCTAGAAATTAACAATTGTCAGCACCATACAGTACAATGTTGTTTATTCAAAATAGCAAGTCACTGTGCTCAAAGAATCTTGCTGTGCATTTGAAAATGTGAGCATTTGCTAACAATGGGACGGTATCCCTTGCAGTTTGGTGAAGACATAGAACTAGGAGCTAGCATGGTGGGTCGTTGCTAAACCCACATCTGTCTCCACAGAAAGAGGACTGGTTCACAAACTTTTCAAGTCCAGAATCCCGTTGTGTGTTCAGTTGTTGCAGAAAATCGTGCTGTGGGTCAATGATAAGCAACAATCCTATCACGTATACCACTGAGGCTATATGCAATACACAGTGGTTAATTTGCCAAGACACTATATAGCTTATTGTATAGCCTGTCCCTTCTAATGTGTAATTTCTAAATTTCACAAGTGTGCTATATAACACATATACTTATCTGTAATAACTTTTTAATTTCTAGATTTAGGTATTATCTTTAAAAATGTACACTGAAAATTGAAACATTATACCTTACCAAAATTGAAAATAGCCAAATGAGGAAAGTAAAATAAAAAAGTCATTTGAGTTTATGAAATTCGCAGTATGTGTAGCCACGGAACATGACTTCATGTTGCATAAATATTAAATGAGACTTCTGCTACCACTGGGACAGGCTTAAGGAAGGCTCAGGGAATGTTTAACAATGAAAGGGGAAAACAGGGTAAGTTTTAAAGCTTTTAAAAATATTTAGAATTTGCTAATGAGCTTTAAAATTGTTCAATTCCCTAGTGCAATGCCAAATATCAAAAGCAAGGTACGCTTGATCTTAATTCTGCAAATAGTAGCTAATCATTATCAGAAAATATTTAATTCTTTTAAAAAGTGCATTCATAGGCCCTTTGCTTCTTCTGAAATCATTATGTAATGTTGCTTTGAAACTAATGCTTCTGTAGAATAACAACTAATAGAACCAAATGAGTATTTTCCAAAATATTCGCCATGCAATTATAGAGTTTTAAGATACTCTGTTAAAAAAGAATCTGCAGATAAATGTAAATAAATTTAAGAAATTTTATGTGCTACCTCATATCTCAGAAATTGCCAATGTGTTTGAGAAACAAAATTTGCCAAATTTTTGAACTTACATATTTCCTCAGTTGTTTTTTCAAACTTCTAATACAGAAATGTGTTTGTCTGCTTGCTTGTTTATTTATTTATTTTGAGATAAGGTCTTGCTCTGTAGCCCAGGCTGATCCTAAAATCACCATGGAGCCCATGCTATCCTTGGACTCATGGCAATCCTCCTTTCTCAGCCTCCCAAGTGCTCAGGTTATGGGTGTGCAGCACCACTTCCAGCTTAGGTGCTGTTGGGAAATAGAACCCAGGGCCTTAAGTTTGCTAGGCAAGTGATTTAACTGCTGTGCCATTCCTCCAGCCCTAATACTGAAAAGTAAGTGCTCATAAAACTAAAATGCCATGCAGCATACTTTGAGAAATGTGTATTAAAAGATTTTACAGTCAAATCCATTTTGAAGAGACACGATTTACTAAAAGCATATGACAAAGTCAAGGATGAACCAAGTCTTATAATCAAATTAAGTCTCTCCTATAGATTACACATGAGTAAAATGGTATTTAATTTTCTATCTCAATATTTCAACTTGCAAATTTTCAAACTGATATTATGGAAAGTCAAGTTCCTTGTATGACATAACAATAGTTTTCTATATTCTTTACTTGATAATTATCTATATTTTAAATTCTAATATTTGCTAAGTTGGATTCAGTTTGTGGTAGCTAGTTGTAAGTGGTAGGACTCAAACATCTCTGGGCAAATAAAGACTATGGTGAGATGAAAAGAAATAAGCTATTCAGCACCTGACAAGAGAAGAAACTTTTTAAAGGAAGGAGATAAAAATTAAAGGGGACAGTGACAAGAGAGAAAATAAATCTAGAAAGAGCATACGTATGAATTTATGTAAATTTAATGTGATTTTTTTCTATTCCAATAAGTGTAATGTAAATGAGTATAAGTAATTATTTTCCTGCAAACTCGATAGTTCTTTTAGAGTTTTCTTCTTTCTGATTCATTTCCTTTTCTAGTGTCAAACATGTATTTTTGCACAAAAAGTGAAAAAGCCGCTTAGAGAAGGATCAAGCAGCTTAACCTATGTCCAAAACCCAACTATCGTGCCAGGACCCAGAAATCTGTTGCTCTCCAGTGAAAGGTGATAAGATCTGCCAAGTGCCCAAGACAAAAATGTAGCCTTCACTGTTAACCTCTTATTTGTGCCTTAAATCAACTAACAATTCAATCAGTGGTTTAAGGAAGTTTTAAGTGAAGGTCAATAACCAATATATTCTTTTATCCAAACTATTCCAAAGAATTTAGAAGGATATCAGCTGCTTTCTGGAAATACAACTGAAGAATATTAGCTTCTTTCTAGGAATGAAGAATGAATGAATTGTGATCATTAATATCATAAATTCTAATACAATCTTATCATTTTCTTAATGTAACATGTGTATTGAATCTCATTTGGACCATAAGCTGGAAGGAAGTAAAATGTCTCATTTTTATTTTATAAATTTCTACAGTGCTCCAAATATCACTGAACATAAAATGGCATGTTAATGCTTTCTGAGTATGTGGATTGATAATAATACTAATATATAGCGAGAGATATAAGAGAAGTCTTCCATGGGTGACTACTTAGGCATATGCAGATTTGGAGAGGTGAAGTGAAGGGTTTAGAAGATAAGAAATATCACTTCAAGTATTTTACCAGTATCACATACCAGCTGTCACTGCTAACTCTTGCAAGTGCGACAGGCATAAACACACAAAGAAGCCTGCATACGGTGGACTTCGTTGGTGCCACCTGACCATGTCTGTACTTGTGGTCACATTATCACAGATTTTCCTTGAGGAACTAGCTAGTCTTGTCCTTTGTGTGCAGTCTTACCCTTAGTCCAGTGCGTTGTCCTCATCTGGACAAGAGAGGGTCATTGGACACAAGGTTAGTCTATCAGATGCTCTTTTCTGAGAATTTGAACAGTGAGTGAAGACAACTCAATCTTATGATTCGGCTAATGACATAGACTTCCCTATTTCCAAGACAGAGAACACTAAGGTTACTTGGTTCTTTTCTAGGTCATAACTGAATTCAGAAACCACTCTTCCTAAAATATCATTTACTTTTAAAAGTTAGCTAGAACTACTTGAATGAAGTTGACAGGATCAAAATGCCCGTGGAGAACCAAACTTCTACGAGTATATATAGATAATGAAGGTTTCCTTCACCCATTCAGCAATTCAACCAAGATGTGTCAGGGACTCTGCGTAATTAAGTGTCAACGGTCTGCTTTGGTGAACCTTTTATTTTGAAGGCCTGATGTGTAGGTTGCTATTAATGTCTAATGAAATTCTAAAGCAGTAATAATTAATCTGCTTTATATTTAACGGCAATAGACTACTGTGAAGTTGCAGAAAAGTGTATTCACTGAAGAAACTGTATTATGGCATAACATGGGATAATGTTAACGGCTTATAAGAATAAGATCATTATAAAAGTATTTTTTCAAACTATGGAATATGATTTATTCGTGGGTTAAAAATAAACTTACCTGGTGGTAGGCATCCTCTCTAAAAGAATAAATGGAATAATGTAGAATTGAGTGGAACAGAAAATATCATCTGCATACCGTAAAGATATTTAATTACACCTTTGTTTCTATGGGCTATAGCTTAAAGGATTTTGATTCTCCATGCTACAATAAACACTGGCAGGACAAAAACTCTTAAGCAAAGATGGGCAGGTGGAAAAGTGGGAGCACACAGGTGTCAGGGGTCTGAAAGTGGCTGAGAAACACTCTCTGGAATAAGAAGCTGCCAAGTCCAATTTCTGGAAGAGGTCCAGTACTGTGAGAATAATCTGCTCACAGCACACCAACAGGAAGAGAATCTCTTCTACATCAGAATCCGTGTATGCTGACAGAGGAAGCTTCTACATCCTAGGTCATCATGGAGGTAACCACCAGGGTGTGACGAGCTGGCTAGTTTGTCACCCCAAACCTAGTCTAAGAGAAAAAAAAAATGTCTCCATGAAAGGTTCTGGAGAAAGGGCTGCAGATGGTTGAGTGGGTTCTTAGAAAAGCTGGAGAACTTTGGGAGCGGCTGTGCCCTGCCCACGCGTCACTGGAGAGGCTGTCTTAGTTACCTTTTCATTACAATACCTGACACCCATTACTCAAGGAAGGACGGGTTTACTTTAGAGTACACTTCAGAGGTCTCAGACTGTTTCACGGTTGGCTGGCAATAGCTGAAGTATCTGGAGGAGAACAGCTGCTCACGGCATCACCAGACGAAGGAATCAGGCAGGGGAGAAGCCAGGGCAAAAATACATATTTCTGGGCCACATGCCCACTAATCTGTCACGTGCCCAGTTATTCATCACACATCTGGCAATCTGTCACACCCTGTCAGGCCCCTCCTACCAGCACTCATAATCCATAGATAATCTACAACATCTAAACATATGAGGCTTTGGGGGGACATTCCAGATCCAAACTGTAAGAGAAGCAATCATACCTAGGGAGAGGCGGCGCTCAACCAAAATATGGACGTGATGATGACAAGAGGGAAACAAGAAGTCTAAGCATCCCAAAGATAGACAATTTGTCTAAAGAAACATCAGTACTGATGTGACATCTACCTTGGCCGGGCCATGGGGAGCATCAGAGCAGCAAACCAAACCATTGCTCTGCACAGACTCCAACAGACACGGCCTGTCGGCTGCCACACAGAGAGCAGGAGACCAGATGGCACTTTGAAAGATAAAAGGAGAGCATCTCATTGACTCTCTTACAGCTGAAGATCACTGATTTTTTTTGCCCTTTCCTTTTGCATTTCACCACATTTGTAGAGTTTAAGTTGACATAATTCACTTGTGACAGAGGCTGATAAAACACACTGGATGCTCATTGCTATAACTTTTGTGTTATTTTGTCCATGAGTTGACAGGCAGGAAAGTACTAAGGAACATGAAATGAGGAACCCTCCGGCCTACAGAGTTGGCCCCCACACAAGCTAGGTAGATGGCTAATCCTACTATTCAAAAGCCAGGTCTCTAAATCTAATAACAACTGGCAACAATACCCCCCAAAATCACAGTCAATTAAGGGCTGAGAGAAATAATAGATAACGTGTGGCAGAGGTGAGAAGTGGCCATGCGTTGTAGGTAAGGACAGATCTGCCCACATAACACCTTGAATAAGTACAGTATCCACCACTGATGTACAGCTTACCCTACACGAGGAACTTTTTAAAGTATTTGACATCTAATCCTTAAAATAATCTTATAAATCAGTATCCTCAGATAGTGCCCCAGAAGTTACTGAGAGCCTATGCGAAGTGGCTGGGTACAAAATGCAAGGAGGTCAGCGGAAAGGTCCTAACGTTCTGTCCCCAGGGTCCATGGAGCCCTTCCCGTGATAGTGGGACATTGACTACTTCCCCTGCAGCTGGGCTTGATGATACAGGCTCTGGCACGGTCATTTTTTGAACATGAAGTTAGTTAGTATTGAAGTAACAAGACATTGATCGCTATATCCTTCAAATCACTTTTAAAATGTGTTTTTCATGTTCAGGAAAATAAATGTTCATTCTCACTTCCATTGGTATTGCAATAATTGTATAGAATGCTTAATATTCAATAATATAGAATTGTTCCCTTCCCTTGTATAACATAACAGCACTTTCCCAGTATTTACTTTTGGGTACTTAGTCACTTGTTTATTCAATTAATTTCATTGTATAAGCCAAGATTAGAGATTTGTAGTTTTTTAGTAATATATATTTTTAAAAAATATTTAATTGGCCTTAATAGACAAATAATGATGAGTATATTTATGGGGTGTCCTAACATATTTCTACAATCCAATTACCATATTTACCATCTCACCAACTAATCATTTTTTTGTGGTAAGAACATTAGACAGCTATTTTTGGGCACTTCTGAAATATATAATACATTCTGATTAATTGCAGTCTTCAGGCAATGCGATAGATCACTAAAACTTATTCCCTTGTTTAAAAAAAGTGCCGATAGCAAATCCACTGCAAAGAAAGTCTTAGAAAAGCTTCAGAGTATTAGCAGGTTATATAAATGCATATGAGAAACAAAAAAAAAGAATTTCTAATCCCTTTTTTCTTTAAACTCCTATAGAACGTATACATACGTACAATTAAATATTTATGTACAAAAAGTTTACTTTTTTGTCCTTACTTTCCTCACCAAAGGATGGAGTGAAGATTGTAACACAGCAAACGGCTGCAGATTAGCGTCCATATCTATGAGCTGCAGATATGACTTTTAAAAATGCATTTATTCTGTAAGGAGTCAATACTCTGTTGACTCTAAAAGAGGCTGAGAAGAAGATACTGGTTTAAGAGAAGAGAGGTCCATGTATTTTCCTGATTTATCAGAAACTGACTGAAGAAAGGGCATCATTCATTATGCATACATACATACATACATACATCTTTAAAGAGTCCTGATGAAATAATGGAGATACTTTAATTTCCAGTGTCCCTTTTCAGGCAGACCCAGTTTCAAAAAGCTTGGACAAACTGACAGCCAACAGGACCCACTTTGTCCACACCACTGCAGCCTACTATGCCCTGTGAGGGGTCAGTTACACAGAAGCTGTGTCACCCAATCCCTTGGGAGCCTTTGCCAAGAACGAATTTCTCCTCACAGAATGAACTGCAAATGTTCTGAGTGAAATGGGAAGAGCTGGTTCTGAATGGGGAAGGAGCCACGACCCAGGCAGTGCCGTGAACGAATCAGCTCGTAGTTAGTGCATAAGGGCCGGGCAAATACCAAGGCTTTGACATGTATCTTAACATGCTACTGCCATTTCCTGTACTTACTTAGAAGAGATGAGAACTAGGCAACTGATTGCTAGGGCAACTGCTCACAGAAACCCAATTTCTAACAAGAGATTCACAGTTCTTCCCTGCAGAGTCCACGCCAGAATAAAATCCTATCTATCCAAAAAAAAAAAAAAAAATCCACCTTCTAGAATTTGAAATAAGGACCTAAAACTTTACTAGGTGGATCTCACTATCTTTATGAATACTGCGTGTCTCTCTGACATTGGAGAGTGTTGAGAAGACCTGAGCTCCGGTGTCCCAGATGTAGGAACAACTTCTGCAGATCATTAACAGCTCCTCAACAAGCCAAATCAGAATTCAGAGCAGAGAAGACTCTTTGTTGAAATGTAATGATATTTCAAAAGTTGTAGAGTCATTATCTACTGTTTGCTGAAATTTATGCCTACTTCAAAAGAATATGATAATTTGGTACAGAGGTATCTTGTGGTTGAACGCAGAAATGTTCTGTAGAAAATTTGTATCACAAAGAGAAATCGGGTATATGATACCATCGCCACTGGAATTGCTTGGAAATCAGTGTTAAAAACAGACAGGAAATCTACATGTTTCTTCTAACTTAAAAGGAACTGATTTCACTGATCTGGATACCAAGTGCTACCCTTTACATTTTAAATCTAGTGGTGATTTTTATTTATTTTTTTATCACTCAAATTCTGTGCACAAGAAATATGTGTTAGGCAAGGTCTCAGTCTCTTTCGGTATGTGGATGATTCTCATCAGGGCATATTTTACTATGTTTTACAAAGAACAAAAGAAAAATGGAACAAAATAATGGAATGTGTTCTCTTCTTAGAAAAAAAAAATCTTGATTTTAAAGGATACTAGCCACATGTCATGCGACACAGTCACATCACTTTTTAGAAAAATGTGTTTTCATAAGACAAAAGTGAAACAAACCTTAGCTCCGTGATTTCAAAGCTGTGAGACACTGCGTGGATAATTCCACTTTCCTGGCTTTGATTTCCGTGTCTTTGAAGTACAGTCACCTGGAGCTTACCAGTTTTTATGACAAGTAAAAGGGATAACACTGTTGGGTGCAGACCTGCAGTCTTCTTTCTCCATCTCTCATTATTTTTGAGAGAAAACCCTTCGAGAACAGCCAAAGGGAAAAGAAGGGAGAGAGACAGGAGAGAGTAGAAAAAGATCATCTATCATGATGTTTGTTTTTGCCACTTAAACACTGGACGGACAAAGTCTTCTTGGGTGACAATGACTGATCATTGTTCCCATTACACCCACCACCCAGAGGAAACTACTCTCCTAGGGTCTGTGACTATAATTTCCCAGTCTTTGCAAAACATAGGACTGTGAGTTCCTACGTCTGTGGTTAGAAACCATCAATGTGTCACCTATCCATCTGTCTCCCTATCCACATGCCTGTCTACTAGCTATCTACCTATCTATCACCTGTCTGCCTGCCAGCCTGCTTGCTGCACTTTGCACCTGGAGTAAAACATTCCAATCATGTGATAAAGCCTTTTGGTCCTCAGAAATGGCACTGCTGGGCAGTAGCAGACCCTCTAAAAGGTCGAGGCGTTTTACTGTCAATACATTAAGGCCCCGTCCTTGAAGAGGATAATGGGACTGAAGACCCATTTTCTTTTCCCTCTTTTTTTGCTTTTTTATCTTGAGGGAGCAGTTTTGTTCTGTCACGTGGTCCCTTAATGTGCTGCCTTCTCTCCATAGCCTTAAAGGTAACAGAGCCAAACAACCAGGCAACGGGACCTCCAAGCCTGTGAACACAAATGATAAAATTTTTAATGAGAGGGATTCTGTTACAGAAATGGAAGCTGACTAATGATCTCTCTCTCTCTCTCTCTCTCTCTCTCTCTCTCTCTCTTTCTTCCTCTTTTGTTCCCTCTCTCTCTTTCCCTATGCACGTATGATCACTGTGAAAACAGGTATCATACTGATATATATTTCTTCCTTCTATCTACAACTGATTTGTTTCTACTGGTCAATGAATCATTTTTAATTCTGAGTAATATTCTATGGTTTGAATACATACCACACAAGTGTAAGAGCATCTCTGGGCTATGTTTTCAGGAATGGCATAGAATGCCTAGGTCAGGAAAGCATTCACATATTCAATTTTATGAAATAATGCCACATTACATTCTAATATAGTGATATGATTTCTCAGACCCTCCTAGTAGTGTTTACGTTACTTTCTCATTGCTGGGACAGAATACCTGACATTCACAACTTAAGAGAGAAAAGATTTATTCTGGCTCACAGTTTTAGAAGGTCTCAGTCCATTTAAGGGTGGCTGGCCGTGGTGGGAAGACATGGCAGAGCTGGAGCTGGAGGAAAGCTTCTCCCAACATCCCAGAGAGATGAAAGCCAAGCTCAGGAGGAAGGAGTTAGCTCACACCCCTCCAGGTCAAGCCCCAAGCATCTTCCCCTTCCAGTCAGGCCCCGCCTCCCAACAGTACACACTATCTATAGGCACATGAGGCCTCTGGGAGACACTGCAGATCTGAACTATAACAAGTAGTATGTAGTAGATCTGCAGACTTCAAATATTTTCCAGTCAGTACTCGATACTATCGGACTTATCTTTTTGCAATCAACTTTCCATGTCCTTTGTGTACATTTCACTTGAATTTTTCCTCCAAAGATAATTATTTGCAATCCTTATGCTTTTTATGAATATGTATGATTCCAGGTTGGATTCGTTTTTTCTACTATCTTATGATATCTTTAGAATATAATTTCTTACTTTTAATGCCGCTGCATTCATAAAACTTTTATGGTTAACTTTTTTTATTTCCTTAAAATCTTTCCTGATCATGCATTCAAAAAGATATACTAAATTTCCAAAACTCTGACTTATAACATTTAAGCCATATTCTGTGAAGAATTTATTTTTGCATATGGCATGAGGTAAGATCCAATTTTAATTTTTCCAAATTGCTAAACAACTGGCTCAGCAACATTTATGCAATCAATCATACTCTCCATTTTCCAGCAAAGTCACTTGTATCACAAGCAAGTGAACACAAGTATCTAGAGTGGTTCTGGGCTCTCAATTCCATTCCAATACTCTTACCCCTCTCTGTACCAATACTACTGGTATTACAATTATACTTTTTAGGCTACGAGATCTTGATAATAAAGCAAAGCATGTGCTGCTTGATTTACCTCTTCAGGAGAGTTTGGCTCTGCCATTTTGTCTTTCTAGACATTAATACATTTTAGGATCATTTTAAGTGTCTGTGAAAGTACTCTAGAAGGCCTCATTTTATTTTCCTTAATCAGAATGTGGAAAGTTGATAATACATTATTTTAATTCTTCCAATTCATGAATATATATATATATATCACTATATATCTTCATTAAATTAATTTTCTTTTAAAAACTTTAATCACATCTTAAAGTTTAAGTGGTAATCTTGTCTTGTAATATGTAATTCTTTAGTGGCGTATTAATTTTGACTCCACTGTATTCAGTCATTTATACACTTAGACTTCTTGAGCAGTTTAGGTATTTAGATTCTAATTGTCAGGGGAGTACAATTTCCTACTTCAATAATATCACTTATAAAAAGGAGCCTCAGTCTTCTTTTCAGTCTGCATAATCACCTGTCTTGTGTTATATTGCATTAATCAGTTCCTTAAAAGTAATCCTGAAGAAAAACAATGTTATTGTATATTTTTCTCTTGCTACTGATTTTAAAGAAAATACATCTGATTCTATCCTCTTTAAGAATATTTACTTTAGGCTATTAATAAATAGTATTTCCCAGTTTAAAGAACAATGTTCTTATAATAGTTGATGAGAATTTTTACTATTTATTTATTTATTGCAATACCGATGACTGAACTTTTTCATTTTTATTTTGTGACAGAATCATCCTAAGTTGGCTCAGCCTCTCAAGCACCTGGGATTACAAGCAGACAGCAACACACCTCACTGAGAATTTGTGAAAAAAAAAAAAAAAATATATATATATATATATATATATATATATATATATATATATCATGATCTGTAGTGGAATTTAATCAAATTCTTCTTCACACCCCCTTTGAATTAAGCAGAGGTTTTATCCAAAGAAAAAAAAATCTACAAATCAGGACTTGAAATTATTATGATGAATAATATTTATAGATTTTTGTAATGCTAAATTATTCTTACATTCTTAATGTGAGGCCAATTTCTCTTTTTGAGTACTTCATACAGTAATTTAATACTTAAATTCAAGAATGTCTATAAATTACCTTTTTCATGCTGGTCTTGTCTATCAATATTTTCAACATAAAATAATGAACTAGACAGAGTTACATTTAATCCTTTGGGTAAAGGTGTAAAATTGAAACAATTCTTAACTGCTTATTGCAGAACCAAAGCCCTGTTATGCTGTACACATCTGAAGAACCTTATTGGCAGATCCATTGTATGGCCTACATGTGTTAGGTCACTGTGATCTCCACAGTAAGTCCTTCCAGGTCCTCACTAAGGTGGAGGATGACACTGAGGAGTTCTGATGTGTCCACATGACACTCCTCTCCATCTGGCTGAAGAAGAAGAACAAAACAAAACAAAAAAGTTGGCTTGTGCTTCAGGAATTGTATTTTTATAGCCTACTCTATTTCAAACCTGAGTCAGTTCAAGAGGCATGCAACAAAGATGTCAGAATTCATAATATAGGAAATGTTAACTGGAAGCAGAATCACAATTTACTACCCTACGCTGTGGAAGAAACATGGCCCAGAGGAACAAGGCCTGGCATATTTTTGTCTTTCATGTACAGCTCTAAATTTTGTGCCTTTCATAACTCTAAATTCTTTCAGACATCAAAGAAGTAACTTATCAATAAACGATGCTCCTTTTGGTTGTTGTTTGGCTGCTGGTCTTAGCTACAAGTGTGACCCTCCTTTAAAAAGTGAGATGGAAAGTAGTTCTTCCCTTGACTCTTCTCAACTTCTTGCAGATAAACAAGTTCCAGGATCCTTAATTCTGCACAGATTAATCTTTCCACTCACTTATTCATTTTTCATCAACATATGTAAAATATTACAGTTAGGACACTAAGTGAAGTATAATGCAGAAGATAGAAATAAAATATTGCATTAAGTGAACATTTATTAACTACCTATAAGCACAGACACTGTAAGAATAGGCACTGTGAGAAGAATTGCAAAGTTATATACGGCAGAGTCATTGCTATTAATGACCTTTGGGAAAGTGTTGCTCTCAATATCTAAAATCCAGCCTTTTTCTTTAAGTTTTACTGAAAAGAGAGCTATTTGGGTTCATGGTCCAAGTTTTTGGGGCTGTCTCAAGTTACTACCTTGTTGCTGTGGCAGAATTCCCAACATCCACAACTTATGGGAGGAAAGATTTATTTAGCTCCTGGTTTCAGAAGGTCTCACACAGTATACTCATGAGGCAGCCGGCAATGGTGAAGGCTCACGACAGAGAAAGAGGCTAGAGATCTGCTCACCCAGATCCAGACAGAAGCCAACTGAGTCTGGAGGGTTAGACAAGGCTAAAGCTTTCCCTGCAAGAAGCTGTAGCCACATTTCCTTTTTTTGTTTACTTAGTTCAAGCAGCCACCTGGGCAACCCACACCCAGTGAAGGTATCCACCCCTCACTTTCTGGCTCTCAGATCAATAACAAACACCTGGCCTACTTCCCAATTACACACAGTTCTACAGTTATCCCACTACATACAGATTCATGAGGCTTTTGCCGGACATGCTAAATCCAAACTATAGAAGGGGCATCACGTGACAACGGCCTCTTTGCCGACAGAGTGCCGAGCTTGTACAGGTCACCCCACTGCAAGAGAGAAGGAATCTGCTATTTTTATTTATAGCTTACCTGCAGAACTGTTTCTAATTTACTGAATTATGTTTGAGTTACCTATATTTTTATTTTATTATGTCCGATCTAACCAAGTAAATAACAAGCACCAGTAAGTTTGTACTGACTCGACTCTGTTTACCAACTCAGCAAGTCAACGTGTAACGGCCACCTAGGAAAATGTTTATACGGAGTCTGCTCAGGGCCTGATTTGACTGTTGAGTGAAAAAGGTGGGTCAGCATGGATCTCAGTGAGAAGGCAACTTCACTGGAAGTTGCTTAAAACACTCTTGCTGTCACATAATGTTGAACACCTACAGCAGCACAGAGACACGGAGTAGATCAAAGGATACAGAAGACGGACAGGTACACAAAGAACACTTGGATTGATGAAATCTGGAAGGCCAAGCGAGCACAGGACAAGCACTTCAGGGGATGGGCCAAGTGGGCAAACAGTGACGCGGAACATGGGAAAGGAGCAATTACAGGAATCAACTCGACAGCGCTTAACTGAAGCAAAGATAAAGAATAATATCCTAATAGTGGCAAAGGCTCTGAAATTAAAAACATAATTTCCAGCACAGGCTATGGAAATAAGAACTGGGTAAGACAGAAAGAATTGCTAAAACTGACTTTACCGATTTCTACTGCAAATTTTATTTTTGCTAAGAAAGAGCAACACATTTACTGCCCAGACCCTAGTGGATACTCGTTATTGTTCTAAGCATACACTTACCTAATGAAAAAAAAGTATTCATATCCCACAATACGCAATCATTTTCAGCAAATTATATTTCAGGATTCCAACATTAGAACATCACTCTTCTTTCATAATTTAATATTTTTTTTTTATTTTTCAGCTATTGGTAAAAGCTGATGCAAACACTGTGTGAACAACATTAAACAACTTGGCCAAGAAATGGGAGTTCAGATGGAGAGAAACCAAGCATTTACCACCCCATTTAGAATGTTACATTTATATGACTCGCTTCTGTCCAAATTAAATAAGTAGAGTTGATGGTAACCACTGGATCTTAAGGCCCAAATAACAAGGCAATGAGAATTCTTATGAAAAGCTACCTTTTCTTGTATGGAGCTAAAATCAACAGTTTACTATTGAATGAGCAAGGCACACTTCGAATATAACTATAAATGGCTTTATTTGACCTCAATGAAAAAGGGAGTACAAACTCTTAAAAATTGCAATTAATAGAATGACAGGCTGCCCTATTAAAGGACCAGTCCTCTATTTCTAATGTTGGGCATTCTGGGTAAGCACCTGTTGAAGGGAGTGTACATCGAATCCTGAAATGCAGAATCATCATTTTGAAATAAAGTATTCAGGGTAATGAAACTAATTAACTAATGCCCAACCTCGAGTCCAATTTGATGGTTCAATCAAATTTTCCTTTTCTATAGAAGACATAAATAACTAAATGGTAATACTGAAAGCTTCAGACTAAATACGTGTGGAGAATACCATGAATAATTGTAGGACCCTTACTTAGGACCTTAAAAATAAGTCACTGACACCTCTAACAAATCAATAGTTCAACAATCTAATTAGAATCCTCCCCATGTTTTTCTTCTTTTTATAATTACTTAACAAACATGTCATATTACCCATAAAAGAGAAAAAAGATGTAAAAGCATTATCACTGGTCATTAATACTATAAATTTGCTACATTAGAAAATCATCAAGCTTGGTAATATTTAAATTGAAATTTTTTATAATAAAAGACACGTTGCCATTAATTTCCCTTAAATACTCTCCCCTGCTGTGAACATACTTAGCCCATTATTTTGCTACTGTCTGAAGTGGTTCTGGAAGTCTTCTTTCATGAGGGTCTTTAGTTGTGCTGTTGTGGAAGGTTTGATGGCCTGAATCAATTCCAAATGTCTACCTTTCATGCTCATTTTGACCTTGAATAAAGTAGAAGTGGCATGATGTCAGATCTAGGGGATAAGGTGATGAGGATATATTGTAATGTTCTTGTTTCACAGAATTACCATAAACATTTGGTCAACATGTTGGGGTTGAAAAATACAGTGAAGGTTTAAATTTTTAAAATGTACACTGCCATTAATCCCCCTCAAAATATTCAAAATAATTCCCTTTACTTCAAACACGCTTATCCCATTGCTCTTGGCAATCTGTCTTTTACTATCATAAGTTGTTTTTTTTTTTTGTAACTTAAGTGTTCACCCTATTTACTGACAGCCACTTGCAATTATTTCTTTTTGTCAAAGACGACAAATGCAAACTCTATGACCCAAACCAAATATCAAAGAGGTGAAGACAGGAACTACAGAATGCTTGAAAGCTGTTTCTTGGCTGGGGAAGGAAGGAAGGAAGGTGTGGAAAAGAAGAGTATGTAAAAAATGACTTACATGCAATATTTGTGTGCACCAATTCCCCAAGATGAATGCAACTATTATGTATAACAAATCTTCAATAATAAAAAATAACAGAAACGGAGAAAAAGGCTTCCAGTCGAGGTGGCGGCTGAGTAACAGCGCTGCTGCACAATGTCTCATCAACCCACTTAAAAAGTCGAGAATTTAGTTAGAAAAGGTGTGTTCAGTGTAGATAGGAAAGAGAAGAGCATCTCCAATAACTGAAAGGAGGCCAAGGGAAGGCCAGAAATTCCAAAGAAACATCGAAAGCAGTGAAAAAAAAAAAATCCCAGCAACCTAGGAAGCCGCCACAGGCTGGCTGGAAATGGATGGAGCTGCAGGCAGCTGCAGGCAGAGGAAAGCTCTCGAGGACCTGAACATCTGATGGAGCTGGGAGAGGACGGAGCACCCCAACAACTGACAGGAGGCCGCAGGAGGGTCAGAAATCCTGACATCATATTGGAAGAGGAGGAAAGAGGCAGCCGACGCGGCACAGCCCTGAGCTACTGGTGTCCATAGACCATAGATGGAAGAAAGTCCAGAGCCAGAACCTCAGCCCGAGGTCAGTGTGGATGTGGAGAAGTAGGAATTGTTGGCAGCTGGTGGCTCCAGCCTCAGAAAAACCAACCCGTGGGTAGTGTGTACTACAAACACAACACGCGCTCACCCCAGAAAAGGTGCCGGGATCCCAAATCAGAAACAAGACTCAGCAGTCATAAAAGGCAATGATGCGAACAGGAGCCATCTTAAAAAAAAAAAAAGAGGTGTGTGTGGGGGGGATGCCCAAGACTGAACACTTTAGGAAAAAAAAAAAAAGCTCAGAAGAGCACACCAGGGCTTTGGGGGCCACCCTTAAACAGTGCCTCGGAAGAAACTGGCACAAGCAGCGGAGAAGAGAAAAGAGGGGAAAAGGCTGTTGATCCCCTGAACGGCTCAGGGTAGTGGAAACACCTCCAAGGGTGGGGTGCCATCCTGGGGGAAGGAAGCCAGGACAGGCAGCAGAGCTTTGCTGAGGGGCCAAGGTGAACAAGACACCTCAAAAGGCACACCAACACCCTGTCCAACCAGCATGTGCCAGAGGCTTCCGGGTCACTGCTGCCCTCCACACTAGGACTGGGAATTCCATCGCTGTCTGTTCCTTGGGCCAGAGGCTTCCAGAGACATCTAGGGCTGGGCCTTTGCCAAACCCTTCTTTCCTGCACATCAGAGACAGCCAGAGACAGCCAGAGACATGAGGAAATGTGGTAATAAATTTCCTACAAAAAGTCCTCACACCCCAGAAGATGATACCAGGGATAATGAAATTGCAGAATCCAAAAATGAAAATGGCAAAATGATGGTAACTTCTGGGCCCAGAAATACATTGAATTAAAGCAGGAAATAAAGTGGGAAACAAAAGTGATAGAGCAAGAGTTAGGCCAAGACACAGCTAAGCTAAAAGCAAGCCTTGAAAAATAATGAGAGGAGATCAAAGAAGAGATGAACCAGAAGATAATGAAGACAATACAAGAAATGAGAGACGAACACAACAGAAACATTAAAAAAAGATAAATGCAGGTATCCAGGAAGTGAAAATCACACAGGAAATAATAAACAACCATTCCAAACATTCTCAGAATAGAATATCAGATCTTCAAGACAAAATGATGGAGTGGGAACAGAAAGACCATAAAGAATGCAAAGTAAGAAAAGAAGAAAGTGAATCATTACAATGGCTGATAGATGATTCAAAGAGAAACAACCTCAGAATTATGGGAGTCCAAGAGAAGACTGAGAACAAAACAAAAGTCTTAAAAGTCATGTTCAATGAAATTATGGAAGAAAATTTCCTAAATTTAAGAAGAGAAATGAACATGGAGCTACTGCAGGCATATAGAACACCAACTAATAATGATCAGAAGAGATCCTCATCCCGACACATCATACTGAAGGAGTAAAAACCCAACACAAAGAGAGAATACTGAAAGCGGTAAGAGAAAAGCAGAAGGCGATTTATAAAGATAAGCCTATCAGGATAACTGCAGACTTCTCAATCCAGACTCTAAAAGCCAGGAGATCATGGAGCAATGTCAATCGAACACTAAAAGAACACAAATGCCAATGCAGACTGATATATCCAGCAAAACCTTTTTTTTAAAAAATAGAGGGAGAGATTAAAACTTTCCATGATATAGAAAGCTTAAAGAAATTTGCAGCCACTAAGCCAGCATTGCAGAGAATTCTTAAAGAAAACTTGGATAGCGAAAGAGAGGCCAACGACACTAGTGACCCCAGAGAAAAAGATACAACAGCTAGGAGGGAATGAGCTGAGAAATAAGTAAGGTTAATAAACAATGTTGAAAAATTACAACTATGGCAGGACATGCCAAACATACCTCAATAATTACTCTAAATTAGAATGGCCTCAACTCACCTACTAAAAGACATAGGCTAGCTGACTGGATCAAAAAAGCAGAAATCCACAAAATGCTGCCTACAAGAGACACACTATATTATTATCAGATTCATAAGATTTCAAAACAAAACAGGTGAAGAGAGACAAAGATGAGCACTATACCTGGTTAAAGGAACACTAAAACAAGAAGAATTCACTATTATCAATATATATATACCCCCAACTCTACAGCACCAAATTGTGTAAACCAAAAATTATTAGACATGAAAGGACACATGGGCTCCAATATAATTATAGTAGGGGACTTTAATACTCCACTATCACAGATAGATAGATCATCCAGACAAAAAATCCACAAAGAAATACAACTGGTGAACGATACTACAGAAAACTTGGACACAACAGATGTTTCCAGAGTTTTTCACCCAACATCAACTGATTACACATTCTTCTCAGAGGCACACGGAACACTTTCTAAAATAGACCACATTCTAGGCCATAAGTCATGCTTAAATAAGTACAAAGACACAGAATTAATTCCCTGTATACTCTCAGACCACAGTGGAATAAGACTGGAACTTAATAGCAGCAGAAAAAGAAAAAAATACACAAATACATGGAGACTTAACAACTTACTTTTGAACAAACAGTGGATCACAAAAGAAATCAGAGAAGAAATCAAAAACTTTATAGAGTTAAATGATAATGAAAGCACACCATATCAAAAATTTTGGGACACAATGAAAGCAGTACTTAAAGGGAAATTCATAGTAATAAATGCACACATAAAAAGAACAGAACAGTCACAAATTAACACATTAATGATGCACCTGAAGGACCTAGAGAAACAAGAACAAATTAACCCAAAACACAGTAGAAGAGAAGAAAGTATAAGGATCAGATCTGAAATTAATGAAATTGAAATTTAATAAAAACAAAAATGATTAATGAGTCAAAGAGCTGGTTCTTTGAAAGAATTAACAAGATGGACAAACCTCTAGCTAAACTAACCAAGAGAAAGAAAGAAAAAGCACAGATTAGCGCAATTAGAAATGAAAAGGGTGAAATCACAACAAACTCTGCGGAAATTCAGAATATTGTGAGACATTATTTTGAGCACATATATTCTAACAAGTTAGAGAACTGGGAAGAGATGAATGACATATAAATTACCAAAATCAAAGAAGACATAAAAATCTTGAACAACTCCATTAGGCACACAGAAATTGAATCAGTAATAAAAGCTCTACCTACAAATAAAAGTCCAGGACCTGAGGGATTCACAGCAGAAATTTTTCAGTACTTCAAGGTAGAACGGACTCCAATCCTCCTCAAACTGTTTCATAAAGTAGGAAGTGAAGGAATATTACCAAACTCAAAATTATAGACCAATATCCTTAATGAATATAGACGCAAAAACCCTTAACAAGATTCTGGCAAATAGAATTCAACAAGTATTCAGAAAGATCATACACCATGAACAAGTGGGCTTCATCCTTGAGATGCAAGGCTGGTTCAACATACCTAAATCAATCAATGTAGTACACCATGTCAGGAAAAGCAAAAACAAAAACCACATGATCATCTCAACTGATGCAGAAAAAGCCTATGATAAAATCCAGCACCCTTAATGATAAAAGCTCTGAGAAAAATAGGTACAGAAGGGTCCTACCTAAAACTCACAGAAGCCATATATGCTAAACTTACTGCAAATAACATAGTGAATGGAGAAAAATTGAAATTGTTCTCTCTGAAATCTGGAACACATCAAGGCTGCCCACTTTCACCACTCTTACTCAACATAGTTTTTGAAATACTTGCCATAGCAATCAGATAAGAAAGTGAAATAAAGGGAATCTGCACCCCAAAGGAGGAAGTCAAACTGTGCTTATTTGCAGACAATATGATTACCTACATGGAGGACCCTGAAGACTCTACGACAAAACTCTTGGAAATAATAAAAAATTTAGTCAAATTGCAGGCTATAGAAATCAATATTAAAAATCAATAGCTTTTCTCCACACTAACAATGAACTTACTGCGAAAGATCTCAGAAAAACAATTCCATTCTCAATAATTTAGCATAAAATTAAATACCTAGGAGTTTACCTAACCAAGGACATGAAGTACCTATATATAAAGAAAACTACATTTCATTGAAGAAAGAAGTTATAGGTGACATCAGAAAATAGAAAGGCATCCCCTGTTCTTGGATAGGCAAAATAAATATAGTCAAAATGACTATACTGCCAAAACTGATATATAGATTCAATGCAATTCTTATCAAAATACTAACAATTTTTCCAAAGAACTTCAAACTATAATTATTAAATTCATATGGAGCCAAAAGAGACCAAGAATCGCCAAAGCAATCCTGAGTAACAAGACCAAGGCAGGAGGCATTACACTACCAGACATCAGGCTCTACTATAAAGCAATAGTCGTAAAAACAATTTGGTACTGGCACAAATACAGACAGACCAGTGGAACAAAACTGAGGATTCAGAGACAAACCCAAATACCCTGAAATACTTAATCTTCGACAAAGGAGCCAAATGCATACACTGGGAAAAGGACAGTTTGTTCAACAAAGGGTGCTGGGAAAACTGGACATCCACATGCAGAAGAATGAATCTAGTCACACACCTGTCACCATGCACCAAAATCAAATCAAAGTGGATCAAGGATCTAGACATTAAAATTGAAACACTGAATCTTTTAGAAGACAAATTAAGCAAAT
Source organism: Ctenodactylus gundi (assembly GCA_004027205.1). Lineage (NCBI taxonomy): Eukaryota > Metazoa > Chordata > Mammalia > Rodentia > Ctenodactylidae > Ctenodactylus > Ctenodactylus gundi. The sequence goes on along the minus strand of PVKB01000739.1, from coordinate 205,161 downwards.
ATCTAAAAGACATAGGGCTAGGCAAAGACTTTCTTAATAAGACACCAAAAGCAAAAGAAATTGTCCCCATTATTAACAAATAGGATCTTGTCAAATCAAAAAGTTTTTGCACAGCAAAGGAAATTATCAACATTGTAAAAAGAGAACCAACAAACTGGGAAAAAATATTCACCACCAACACCTCAGATATTTGGCTCATAACCAGAATATACAGGGAACTGAAGAAAAGTAAGACCCTCCCCCAAAATTAAGGACCTTATTGAAAAATGGGCAAAAGAAATGGAGAGGCAATTCACTGATGAAGAAATTTCAAGTGGTGAATAAATACATGAAAAGATATTCAACATCCTTAGCCATAAGGGAAATGTAAATCAAAACATCACTGAGATACCACCTAACTCCAGAGAGACTGGACTCTATCAACAACTCAAATAGCAATTAGTACTGGCGAGGCTGTGGGGAGAAAGGAACCCTCCTGCACTGCTGGTGGGAATGTAAATTAGTACAACCGCTATGGAAAGCAGTATGGAGGTTTCTCAAAAGACTGGAAATAAATATCCCTTTCGATCCAGTGATACCTCTCCTGGGAATATTCCCAAAAGAGTTAAAAACAACATATAACAGAGATACATGTACACCCATGTTCATTGCAGCACAACTAACAATGGCTAAAATATGGAAGTCACCAAAATACCCATCAATGGACTAATGGATACACAACCTGTGCTATTTATACACAACGGAATACTATGCATCTATAAAGTCTGACAGTTTGGAGGCTTTTGTAAGCAAATGGAGGAAACATGAGACCATCATGCTTAGTGAAGTGAGTCGGAAGCAGAAGGTGAAACATAGAATAGTTTCTCTGATAGGAGAAATCTGGATCCCAGATCACAATTATCTCACAGAACTTTAAGGGAACGTGGAGAGGGGGATGGGTTGTGGGAGTGGGTAGGGTGTGGATCGAAAGGAAAGCAGGGAAGGTCTTGTTACCTTGACGAGGTATGTATGTGCACAAAATCCCCAAAGTCAATGCAAACCTTAAATTTTGCACTTACACATATCAATAAAATGGAAAAAAAAATGGAGAAAAAGATTACTCTCTGTCTTCACCTAGCCCCATAACTTACAAGAAAGAAAAAATCTTTACAGGATCAGATGGAGGCCACACAGAAAACAGGCTCTGGAGCCAGACTGTCCAGCTTCATATTCCAGATTAGCTGTTTTAAGATCATGAGAGTCCTACACATTAACTGATCTCTCTGCAAAGGAGAGGGAGGCTGGCAAGTGTGATGGTACACGGCGGCTCTGAGGCAGCGCCGGGGAGTGGGGGTAAAAAGAGCACCCACAGGCACTGTTCTCTCTCTTTCAGCATATTCATTTTGTGGAATTATGTACCATCAAAGCTCAGATTTTATCATCAGAGCACAAGTACACACCTGGATGCCTGTGAGCCACGTGGGGGTCATTGAGAAAGAGACTAACTTGAAACACAAAAAAACAAGCAAACAAGAAAACCAACGGCAGGGACAAGATATGGTCCTTAGGTGCGGCAGAGCTTCTCTTGCCTCATCCGCCTCATTCCACGTGGGACAATAGCCACCCTTCATCCACGGCAAGGACTGCTGTCATTAGTAGAGGGAGCTGATAGGACAGCAGCCTGTCTGTTCGTACAGGTCAGCACAAACCAGGGTGAGGGGAGTATGGGACAAAGAGGCCCCTACTGGAGGATTTAAGGTTCTTTTCCCAAAAAGCAAGCTAACTAGCTATAGAAATGAGAAATTTCATTCTAAACCCCTGTATCCAGAAATTCTTTCCTTTAGACTAAGATTATTTTTGAGTACAATAAGAGTGAGGTGTATCAAAAGAAAATGCTAAAGGTGAGGACTTTGTTGTATCTTTAAGGCACCACATGTGATAAAACAAGTCGCCCTGGTCCCACACTCTTGAGTTTTTTCAACTAAGAAATGGAACGAAGACTACCCTTGCTATTGTATTGTATTCTGTATATTTGCTCAGAGAGCAGATTTCAGGTGACTTTACCACAAACACACTCAAAGGCAACTTTGAAAAGTGACAGCTCAGTTGATTGGCCTGACTGTAGTAGTTGGTTACCCAGACATGCATGTATCCCAACATCATGGTGTGCACCTAAATATACAGCTTCAAATAATTTTTAAAGATATCATCAGACTAGAGTACCTCTATAGACCACAGGTTTCTTCTACCATACTACTAAAGTGGAAGGCAAAAGGAAGTTTATAGGTTCAACATAGCAGCAATGGATTCACGACGCAGTTCTGAGGGGGAGGTAAGGCAGGGAGAAGCCAGAGGAACACGGGCCCGAGCAGGAGGTGGGAGGGGGCACTAGGATCAAGCTTATTGTTTTTTTCATTTTCTTTAGTTTTTTTTCTTCAGGCCTGCCCTACTTATGAGAAGATGAACAGGGTTTACTTCCCATTTAGTAGGAATCCAGTGGGGCAAAAGGCATGCGTGTCATGTGCGTGTGTATGTGTTTGTGTGTAAAAGTATGTGAGGGTATGTGGGTAGAAGTTTGTGTTTTACAGTAGAACAGAGAAAGCAAGTGAGAGAGGAGCTAAGATGGAGACAATGACAACAAGATAGTAATAACTACACCTGCTGCAGGACCCAAAGAATGACACATGTAAAAGAAATTTTAAAAAACCTTTCTGCAAACTTGATGGATTAAAATTAATGAGATGATCCAGGTGGAGAGATGCCTGGGGAGTGGTCTGGCACTGGGGAATGTGAGCTGTGCACGAGTGCCCTGAAGGAGCCTGGAGGGGAGGGGCCGTTGGTACAGTTCTGGGTACACAAGATGACACCAGTGGGTGGAACAGAGGTACGGAACAGGTCACCTGGCCCGTCAGGACCTCACCCTGTCCTCAAGACGCATGCACGCTAGATACTAAAGTATATCTAGGTGACTTGGAGGCTGACACAAGGGTAGCCAAGATGTGAGGCAGAAAAGCACCAAGTAGCAAAGCACCTTTCTCCCCTGCTCAGCGCGTTTTCAGAATTGGGTACCACGCTTTCACTTGGTTTTGGAATTTGGGAGTGTAACATTTTTTTCGTCTTTCACCAGCCTTCGCTGCTAGGTGAAATGCCTTGTGGTTCAAGGACTCAGCTGCATCCTTCCTGATTAAACACCATCCCTGGGGGCATGATGGCATTCTAACATATGTCAGTCACTTGGTTGAAAAAGATGGTCCCCAATTCCCTTCCTGCAGAAATGGTGTACAATTCTGAACCTTGGTGTCTTTGGTATAATGTACTTTCTTTCTGTAACAAATGTATGGGCTTTTCTTCACGGAGTCAAATCTAAACCTTTACCCAGATCATGAAGAAAAAAGATCTTTAAAACCGTTTTCACCAGAAATCAACATTTCTTCAAAATCATAAATATGCTCTGAATCAAATGCCTACTAAGATGAATAATCCAACTTTCTTGGAACAATATTTGTTGTTCATCTGGCAGTTTCTTTTCAGAATTTAATATTTTAGCGTAATTGTAGGCTTGCTCCTACTCTCATCTCTGGCTTATTGCAGACACCCAGTAAATTTAGATGAACAGCAACAACAAAAAGGCCGTCGTCGTGTGCTGTGGATGAAGAAAATGTGACAGGTTTCACACACGATTTCTTAAGCCCTGTGGACATAGGCCACATAGATTTCTCATCCTGAGATAATTCAGAGAAAAATGGCTTACTTGAACTTTCACATGGATACTTTAGCACAGAAAAATTGGTTGCGGATTTAGTCTCTCCTTAAGGGTCCAGAATAAACTATACTGTAAAGAATAGAAATTAAATCACTGCAAACAGAGTGATTTTTCTAAGCCAAATTTCTTAATAATAATTAATTTTTAGAAGAAGATGCAGGGCACATTCTTCATCCAGTGTCTGCAATGAGATAACTGGGCGCTGCTTTTCATTTTAATGAATTTGCTACTGTCAGTATTTACATTTTGTCCGAACAAAATAGGAGAAATATCCTTACCTTCTGGATGTGAGGTGTCTTAGGCAACAAGTGCATGTCAAATATTTTATATACAAAACAGCATAAGACATCTAAATGTGCAATGTGCAAGATGTATGACATGAAAATTGTAAAACATGGTCAACTAAGCAGTAAAGATCATTTTTTCCTTTAAAAAAAACAACAAATCATCTAATAACCTTCTCTTTTACCTGAAATAAGACGTTTTGTTGTTTATGTACTAGTAAATATAAGACAGACGGAACCAAATGGGGGTTTCCATTTTTCTCAGGGCACTACTATTAGTTGGAATACTCTGGAAGGCCTCTTGGAGAACGTGTGTTCACCACTAATCAGTGCAGCAGTTAGGAAAACAAGTCACACTCCAGGTATGTGATCACAGTTCACACTTAACCAGGCCCCAGCGGGCCACCCAATCAGTCTGCCATTGCTTTTCCAACACTGGCCCCATTTGGGAGTGTCTATTTATAGGGAGGAAACACTTCTTTTGGCTCCTGGTTTCAGAGGTTTCCGTCCATGGTTCCTTGGACTTTCTTTCTTCGGGTCTATAGTGACATCATGGCAGGACTATTGGGCGGTGGGGCCGCTCACTTCGCAGCAGCCAGGAAGTAAGAGAAGAGTCTGGCTCCTGAATACACCCTGAGAGGGTGTGCCATGATGACCAACCTTACTCCAACAAGGCCTCACCTCCTCAAGGTTCCACCACTCCCAATAGTGCCATAGACGGGCACCAAGCCTATAGCATGTGGGCCTCTGAAGGACATTTCGGATACAGACAATAACACTGGTTCATTCTTGTCAACATCCATTTTGTTGTTTTTACTATTATTAGAAAATTTAAAAATGTAGAAAATCTACTTTCATGTTTTTAAGAATTTAAGGATAAAAAATTGTGCACTTAAAATTCTAACTCAAACAATTTTTACCAAGAGTCAGCCCTGCCTGTGTTCCTCTCCAAGGTCCAGTCTTTCTCTACTCTTCACACTCTCAGATTTTGCTCATTTGTTTCATTTCCTAATGATAACCTATGGTGTGAAAAACAGTTGACGGTTGGGTTACATGAGAATAAATTGGTAAAGCCATCCTAGGTGACAACCTGGCAAGTGCTCATAAACACTTTAAAAATATTCACAGTCTTTTGACCACAGTCTTCAGTAACTGATCAAAAACATCAGAGAATTACAGAGAGATGTATGTACTACAACATTACTTAAGTGACAGAAAATGTGTATGCAATCTAAATGTCTATTTCAGTGGTTAAATGTTAGATGGTGACGTAAAATTGGGTTCATTCTATATAATTTAGTTTTTAATGCCACTTTAATGTAGTGATTTCTTTCCAAGAACTATGGATTCATTTCATGTACACATCTTTTCCAGCAAATTGAAGGTTCCACCAAGGCTAGAACTCTCTGTCACTAAGAATAAGGCCATAGATCCTGATAGTGCCTTGCTCTGCACCCACATGTCAAATGAATACTTGTTAAAACACAGATGTCCCCAAGAGCTAGAAATCTCTATATGAGTCATTTTCTCTAGCTCAATGATTTTCAGGGTTGGCTACATATCTGAGTTACCTGGAGAGTTTGAGAGTTTGAAAGATACCAATACCTGAGTCCCGTCACCAAAGATTGCCAGTTAGTTAGTTCAGAAAAGGACTGGGTATGGGTTTTTCTAGACCTTCAGGTGGTTGTGACTCCAACTACAGTCAACAGTCCTTGCTCCAATGACCCCTTTCCTCAAACTTCCTCACAAAGAATAATCTGACAGTTTGTTTACTATACATAGTACCAAGCCTGCCCTAACTGCCTCTATCTGGTAGGCCTTAGATGGGTCTTCCCACAGGTCATCTAACTACCAATGGTCTTTCTTCTCCAGCAATTTTGGAAAGAACAACAACACGGGTCCCCTGAACAGCTGAGGTATACTACAGCCAACTCAGACCTCTGAGTGCTGTTCTACTCTCCCTCCCTCCAAGGCCCTCTTCACTACTCAATACAGACGTGTGGAGTGCCACTGCAAGCTGGGAGCTGGAGAAGCGGGACAGGAAGGACAGCAGGCTCCTGTAATCCAAACCCTGCACAAGAGGCGGAAGCTAGGTGATGGCTGGCAGGCCCTCCATGTCTGCCTCATTATTACAGGCAGCAAATCACAGCCGGTGCCAACTGTGACAGGCACACCACAAGCCTGTCATTTTGTCCAACACTCTGGGAGCTGTTCTGTGCCAAACTCCTTACCCCATAGTTTACGAAGCCTGAAAGTGTTTGAGTTTTGCTATGCATTAAACAAGTACTCAGTGAAACGGTCTCTTCAGTCTTTTTAAGTGTCTGCAATTTCAAAATAACAAACCCTCCTGCTGCGACTGGACCAGCAGTCTGTCTCCTAAAGGTCAGGATACAGCAGCCAACAAAGCTGCTCCACAGACTGTGCAATGCTTTCAGAAATCCCCATATCTAATCGTTGCTCTGTTGGACCTAATCGTGAACAGGATTTGCATCTGAGTTCAGAAACTGTCTCATTTCTTTGCTCAATTCTTCATCAATGATACATTTAAGGTTGCCTGTCCTTTGCTTGGAAGCAAAATGAAATCTCACACAAGAGAATTTCTCTTACACCCTGACATGGTTACAAGTGTGCAAGATGGCTGTGTATGTAGAGCTGTGATGCCCAGAAGACCCCAGGACTCCAGCCATAAGTGCCAGTCACTCCAGGTAAACAGTGATGGCAAAGTAATAGGAGGCCTAAAGAACTTTACTAGCGAGAAAATGCTGATTGAGGAGTAGGGAGGTAATTCAACTCTGGAGTCCTTGTCTAGCACGCAGAAGCTGTAGGCTCTATCCTTAGCACTGCAAAGGTGGGGAAGGAGCTAAGCAGTAGATAATATTCCTAAGAAGCACAAGACACAAAGTTCTATCAATGGAAAAGCCAGAAATGCTGTCTGTCTGTCCAGAATCATTCAGACAACTTTGAAGATGAATTTGAAATCCATGGAGGGGCTTTTCAGGGCATTACCCCAGTCTGGAAACCATTCTGTTTAGCTCTTCCATATAAACCTCTTGAGCAACTCTCCCCCACCCCCTCTGCAGGCATTCCACTCTGGCTCTATAAATCATTTCACTTCTGGGAAGGCAGCGCACCGATTGGCTGCAGGGACATATTGAACTTTGGGTCTCCCATGCCCCTGACTGCTTACATATTCACTAGCTTTTAAGAGGCAAGTCCAAGCTATCAAGGGCCCTTCAAATTTGGAAGCAAATCCCTTGTTAGAATTCCATCCTTATTAGAATCTGAATAGCGGTTGGCACCAGTTCTTTCCTCTTCACACAATAAGCCTAACTAGGAAAAGTTCTCGAGCAATTAGCATTCTTTAATACAGGTGATATTTTTCTTTTTGACATGGGTTTTCACTAAGTTACCCAAGTTACCCTTGAACTCTTGACATTCCTGTCTCAGCATCCCAAGAAGCTGGTATTACAAGCACGCCCGGATATGCCTAGCTTCTAATGCAGAAAAATATCGAACAAAACAAAACAAGAAATCTATGCCTCAATCCTGCACATTAAAACTTGAGCTCAGTCTTATCAACTAAAGAATGGCAGTCTGCAGTAGAAGACATATTCTTTAATAATACAACTCACAAACAACATAAACGGGACAACACGACAGCAGACTGGAAGCAATGGCCAGACTCTGCAGGCAACCCAAATTCAACAGGCATGCATGGGCAGGCTCATAAGCTCTCCAGAGCCATCAGCCTGTTGGGCATACAGTCATCTTTATTTTCACATAGAATACTGGAAATTTCCAGACCTGGGTCTAAAGCTTGGGCCCTTGAAGCTCACAATTACAAAGTTCCCTCAGTGAAGTCATAAATTGTACCCATAGAAATAGCAAGCTCTCCCAAAGCCAGGGCAAGGGGCAAAGCTGGAAGGAGGAGCACAGCACAGCAGCAGCCATGTGCTCCCTGGTGAATGACACGAATTGTCTTGAGTCTCAGAAATGCTAGAAATGCTAGGAGAAAACTGACAAATGTAAAATTACTGTGGAGTCCACAGAGGATGGGGACATATAAATATAACATAGCATTCTCCTTACTGTTCAGGTTGAACTAAGCTTGCATTATCACAGCATGGCTTCCGCCAACATATCAATTGCTGGCATAGAGATGTCCCAGCGATGTGACAATTTTTTAGATGCATTGTCTTCACAATTCAAGTCTCACCACAAATATTTTCAATACCTCATTTGCCTGAATCATCCTCATTTTGTAGATACATATTGAAAGACTGAGGAAATACTGATGAATCTTTCAGATCTGAGACACAAAGTCAACTTTGAAAAATGGATTTACTGTTGAATCCACATTTGTTTCATTACCTCTGCTGGAGCTAAGGTGTATCCTCAAAACAATAATAACCTAATCGTCAAAGTGATTAAAGTGATTTTTCTGCCCATAGGAAATGATACTCAATTAACTAGGATCTCATCATTAGTTAGTATCAGCTAAACAGGCATTTTAGTTAGTTCCACTTGGTCTGTGGTTGTGTTCAGATCGGCACACTTTAGAGAAACAATTTACAAACAGAGCTCTGTCTTAATTTATTATCTCATTTTATCCTGCTTAGGCTTCTTGAAACATTAAAAAAGTATTGCTTCTGTTGACAGATACCACAGAAATTAAGAAGGCAATTTTCTGGAATGTGGTCACTTGTGCCACAGTTTCCCTCCTATGGAGCATTCATGAACATGAATTCCATCTGTATTACGCTACGTTACTACTGTGCCAAAAATATTACTACAATTTTGAACTAGAGAATGACCTGATTTATTGGATAAATAAAATAATTTTTAGCTTATGCATCTGAAGGACTTAACGCTATGATTGTTTCAGTTTGCATAACAATTTTACTGGTCTTATTTTTATAATTATCTTTCTTGGCAAACAGATCAAGTATAAACTATCAGATTGACTAAATCATCTACCAAAGGCCTTGAATATTTGACTGGATTTATAATAACTTTTCTGACTACCTTCATTCTTGCTCGCTATCTCTTACTGGAATGGTCAATAGGACACAAATTTGTCTTGTTGGTGGGAACTGACAGACTAGTGTGTAAGACTTGAGGGCTTTGGAATAGTACACTATATTTAGCACATGGTTCTACAACTTGTCAGTCAGCTGACTCAAACAAATAATCTTTGTAAGCTTCAGTTTCTTCACATGAAAAAAATGTTGGCAATAATACTTGCCATCAAAGTATACTGAGAAGATTAAAGAACAATGCAGGTAAATTGCTTGGTATAACATCTGTTACACAATAAACGTTGGATAAATCCTAGCTGTCTCTATGACCTAGCTTCCTTCATCCCTGCTGAAGAGGTCACCAACTCCTAGAGGAGCTTTTGAGTGTTTATTTACTCCAGGTGTGTAGGCCCTAGCTATGGTCAGAGGAGCTGCCATACACAGACATAGTCACACTCAAACTGCACTTCATTCTGTTACTATAGACTCTGACACTCTGCAGGTCATTAATATCCCTGAGCATCTGGCCCCTCATAAGCATATAGGAAACATAAGCTCAGGTCTATGGTAAAGATGAACTAAAAAGACCCCTCTGCAGAAGTACTTTGAGAAACTGCATAAAACCTAAGAAGTGTAAATTATTCATGGGTGTTTCAAATAAAAAAGTGATGAATTTGATGACAATAATAAACAATTCAGTGCTTTCTAAAAGCCAGACACAGTGCTAAGCACTTTCAGCATATCATTTCCTGTCCTCATGTGTAATTTGAGATAATATACAGAAAATCATACAGCTTTGCAATCTATGAGTAGCTGTATGAATGATTTTAACTGCTCATCTGCTCCCCCTTTATTTTAAGGTCTGCCCCAGTCCACTGCAGATTTGGGGAATGCCTTTGGCCTTGTCATTGTCCATGACCTTTAACTCTGTCATGGGCCCTTTTACAAAGCTACATGAATATATAAGAAGAAGTAGCACTACAGCTGCATTTATCAACTAAACTTGCTGCCTGTAAATACTTTAATAGCTTCTAAATATGTCAGCTAAATTCTTAGTTTTTAAAAATTGTTTCATATTCCTTTTCCAAATGTAGCAGACTAACATGTTTATAGCTAATTCAAAGGTCAGACTGTCAATCTGCTAAACGGAAGGTCAAGCAATATTTCTTCTAGACATAGTACCTCTCACCATAACACACACAATGTAGGAAGCTGCATGTTGTATAACTCTAAGGATGCCATTTATATTGTGATGAATATCAAATTTCTGAATGAGTTTTTTTTTATTTCCTAGGATAGAAAAATAACATTTCTAATAGAATTAGCATTTTACTACAATTTTTTAGCTAATGACAAGTAAAATTTATCCAAAACTGGATAAACTGGACTCATTTCTTAATTCACATGAAGACCTTATATGTTATATTTATGTAATTATACATGTTAAATATATTTAACATAAAATAAAAATATTTATATATTTATAAAATTTTATTTGTAACTTTTCTTCACTTAGACCTTCAACAATTGAATCCTATTAGTTTTAAGTTGTTTGGGTTTTTTTTTTTACTAATTTTACTGATTTTGAATCATCCACATCATATTCCCCTTAAAAAAGCTGTTAAAAAGTTCAAGGTGTGTTTTAGATTTGGCATCAAACTGCAAGTTTCCACCTGGAGCAGATGCCAGCAAACATTACCGTCAACAACTAGTCACTGCTCTGATGACAGGGCCGTCAGGGCAGCTCAGATGTTATATTGTTTAATGTCAGGCCATGAAGAGTCGATATAGTTGGTCTGTACGGGCCAAGGACTTTGACCCTCCAACTTGGACTGCTACCCTGGAACCAAACACCCAGGGCAGAGATGTTCCAATCCTTTGTGAAAAACATTTCAGGAATACTAGGGCCTGACATTTTCAATTAAGCAAGACCTTTGGTTTTATTAAAACACTTTATTTGACCAGGATAGGTACTTTTAACTTGGACATTTATTTTTTTCTGAAAGTGTCAAGATTCACAGGACTGTCATCAAACTAGGCCAGGCATTAGTGGAAGTTGTGTGCTCTCATTCTAATCAAATATTTTAGCCATTAAATCTCATTTGTCAAGGCCAGTGCTTTGGTGCTAGAGAGATTCCATTTTCAAGTTTAAATTAGAAATCTCATAAGGAGCTTACTTATCCACTCATTTCATCAATATAACGATGCTCCAAAGTGAACAGCATTGCTCCTAATGCAGCAAAAATCCACTTTTTGCAAACAGCTCATTAATAGATACTGTAACAAAGAATACTTCTAAGTGGTATTAATAAACCAGCAATATCTTACTTAATATGGTGCTATATGGATATATCCCATTAAGGGTGTCACAGAGTAAAAGAGAATCACATTAAGAAATATGAAAGTGCCTTGGGCAGTGATTGTACTGAATTACTGGGTTGTCGTGACTTAAACTCCCTTACCTCAGGACAACAGTGGTATCATCTTAGCACTTAAAACTGCAACATACATCATCAGGCCCAGGCCCAGCATTCACCCCCCCCAAAAAAAAAATCATGAATTATATTAAAAGACTACGAATTGTTTTCCCTCCATCTCATCATAACTCGTTGCTTATCTTGCAGCACCAGTCATTCTAGAAATGGTGAAGGAGAGGCATTCGGGCAGTCTTCTATCGATCTACCAGTAGCTTTCTTCTACTGTCAATCATGTAAGCATCCACTGGACACACGCATGGAACTACCCAGAAAGGACAGGAAAACCCTTCCTTCCTTCCATTGTATGTGGTCTGCTCTAGTGTGACTGTGGCTTGTTCCCCCAAAGGTTTGTGTGTTGGAAGCTTGGTCTCCAGTGCGCTGGTACCTAGAAAGGGGAATAACTTGAAGAGGTGAGGTGTACTCCAAGTCAACCAGGTCACCGGGAAGTGATTAATGCTAGTCTGATGGAGGCAGTTCTTTTGAGAATGAATTTTCGTAAGAGCAAGATCAGCCCCTTCTCTGTTTCTGTCTTTCTTTCTCACCATTAATTCACTATACTGCAATCTGTCAAGGGGGTTCTCACCCCAGGTGGAATATTTGGGGCCACCTGATTCCAAACTTTTAGCTTAAACAACAGTGAGCTAAAAGGCACCGGTTCATTTCTTTATAAAGTTCCACATCTTGGACCTTGGATATAGCAACAGTCAATGGACTCATATTCTATCTTACAAGATTCTAATTTATTCTCCCTCCAACTCATTCTTGTTCTTTTAATGGAAAACTACATGTTAACAATAATTGTTCTATATCTTTCTGTCATTCAACTAACTCAGGTATTTCCAAACTTATCTAGCATCTCATTTATTAAAATAAATCATATCTTGGTCCCTATGACATTTGACATTGCACACTAATAGTCTGGCCAGTTTTTCAATGTTATAAGAAATGATGCACTCTTTTAGAGATGTTCAATGATAAACTTTAAAAGCAGAGTCAAAATCCTTCGTAAAAGCAAAATCCTGTGTTTTATGAGTGATGATATATTTACAACGAAAGAATGAGAGGAAATTACCACCTAAATCACAGGCTGACTCAACAGGAACTAACTATCAAAACACAGATTCCTAAACTACTTGGGGAGAGATTATGTCTGATAGGGGTGGGGTATGGCCTGGACCTGTGTCTTGGTAAAATATAATTGTACCTCTAAGTAGTTTTAATAGAGAGAGTCCTTTGAAATTGTGGTTACAAAAATAAGCAGCAGATTTAAAACATTTGCTATACTTAAAAGAATTTTGATGTATAGTATTCCATTGTGTACAAATACCACAGTTTGTGTAGCCACTGGTCTGTTGATGGGTATTTTGGAAGTAAGTCAGAAGCAGAAGGTGAAACATCAAATGGTCTCTCTGAAATGAGAGTCCCAGATCACAACTATTATGGAACTTAAAGCAAAAAACAAAGTGAAATACGGGGGTTGGGTGGGGGAGAAGGGAAAGAGGGGAAGGTGGGGGCAGGGACAGAAAGAGAGTGGGAAAGCCCTTGTTTCCTTGGCAGGATGCGTATGTGCACAAAATGCTCAACTCCATTGTAACCTTAAATTTTGCACACACACACACACACACACACACACACACACACACACACACACACACACACATATATATATATATATATATATATATATATATATATATATATATATGTATATAAAATGGGGAAAAAAGATTTTTGAAAACCAGATTCCTCTTCTAACACTAACAAGTAGAAATTCAAACATTTTTATCACATCAGCCTGAAAATTGCAAGTGATATAAAAAATCATTTCAATTTTAAATTGACTTTTTAAATGTTTACAATAGAATCTTGATATTTAAGCAATTTGAGCCAAAACTGTCTTTTGTTAAGTAGGCATTATTTGCAAGCTACTAGTTATTTTTTATACTTCAATTTTCTCCTTGAAGTATTATTTCTGCTACACTTATTCTATTTTAGGATTTTTTTGTTGTTTTTAAAATTTTATTGATCATATGATCAACTTCTCTAAAACAAAAAGTATGTATAGAAATTGAAGTGAGGTTGGAAAAAATTGATGTGATCATAGTTTTCTAAATGTTGATATCTTTTTCTTTTGTTTTCACTATATTATTACTGCACAATTGACCAAAACCATGAATATGTTATCATTTTGGCAATGATTGATATTAGAGTAAAAATGGATGGTAATGAGATAAATAGGCTTTGTATCTAGAAGTTCATGTGTTTCTGTTTGGAAATTATTTATTGATGGAATACGCAGGAGTCTAATTCTGTTCCTTTTTGCCCTCTTTAAGAATATTTGATAATATTGCTCACTTAAATAATAGGGAATGGAACAATCTCTTTCCAGTAATCTATTCAATTTGTTGTACTCCTTCCGGGTCCTAAGCCCCAAATCCCAGAGTCACTTATCATGAAATATAACCTTTAACCACCTATGACAACTTGCTTAGGTTCCCTTCCGATTTTATTGAAAGCAAAGAACTGGAAGCCAGTTAGCTTATACACATATCACAGGTACACATTTTTACCCATTCATTAATATCACTGATCTGTTTCAAAAGTATTTTGTTTGATGCCTGGAACGTTTTTGATACTCTAGGACTATGGGAAGATTCCAAATGGATGTGTCTCTCTTTAGAAAGTGTGAAAAGATACAAAATACAAGTGCTGACAAGGACATAAAGAAAAGAGAGCCTTTGTGCATGGATGATGGGAATATAAATCAGTACAGCCATTATTAAAAGACACTATGGAAGGTCTTCAAAAATTAGAAAAAGTGCTAGTACACCATCAAGATACCTTGGTGTGCATACATATATAAAGGAAATGAAATAATTCTGTGGAGAAGACAACTGTACCACCATGTTCACTGCAAAATTATTCGCAATAGCCAAAAAGTGAAAACAACTTACGAGTCTATTGTGGTTTAGATCTGAGGTGTACCCTAGAAGTCTCAAGTATTTGAATGTTTTGGATTGTCTGTGGAACCATGTGCTTTTGGGAGATGGGGGCCTAGTCTGGAGGGGTAGATTACAGGCACGTAAATTGAATTACAGGTGTGTAAGTTGGATTATAGGTGTGTAGATAGAATTCAAAGAAAGGGAGGGAGAATGAGGAGGAGGAAAGAAAGAAGGAAGGGGGGGAGGCAGGAAGGGAGGAAAGGAGGCTGGGGAGGGATGCAAGGCCAGGGTCTAGGCGTCACCGCGTGCTTACATAATAGTTGAATGACTTACCAATGACTATTTACTTAGACTTGAGGCTACATCAAAAGCCTCCTTCAGTGAACATCTGTGAGAAGAATGGACAGGTGCTTAGAGAGCAGACCGCTTTCTTTAGTAAAAGTCAGAAGGAGCAGAATAAATCCTAGAGTTCAAAACCAAAATATGAAGCCCAAGGGTACAGATCTGGTTTCATAGTTAACTTAAGTGACAAAGTCAGCATTAGGAAATCCAGCCGCCCCGTAACCCCTTGGGGAGCCTGCCAGAGGAGGGTTCAGGATCTGGGGTGAGGAGGAGCAGTCCCAGCAGAAAGCAGGTGCTGGAGAGGGGCTTGTATGGAAGACTCAGGGATCTTAGTCACACACTGGGGGATTCCTTGGGAGACCCCAGTTCAACCCAGGCTCTAGAGAATAGAGGAGATTTTCCACATAGTTATCCACTATAGCAAACTCCACGACTAAGTCTCAGGGAAGGCAAGGACACCCTGAAATCCACGGCCATCCTGTGTCTATTTGTTTCTGTGTAGAAGTCCTTTGCCAGCAAACGCAGAGCTGCATAATATCACTAAGGTTCTTACAGACTGAAGCACAGCGAGAGTGAAAGGCTAATCCTCTATTGTGGTATTGCAAAGATTGAAAAATCATCGTTTTCAATAACTTCAAAAATACCACTTGTCAAGCTGCACATCACATACGTGTTTTCATAAAGCAAAGAGCTCTGAACTTCAGTGCTCAGCTCCACACAAACTAAAAATATTTGAAGGTTCATGTCCCTCTGTGTTAACGTTTCATGTATTATCTTCCCAAAGCTGTAATTCCTCTTCACATACATGTGTTATTTTTACCGAAGCCCATTTAGCAATGTCTCTTAAATTCAAGTGTCAAAAAAAACAGCTAATTAATTAAAAATATAAATTTAAGGGCCATCACCTGAACATTTTGGTTCACTACCTTAGCAATGGGCTTGGGAAGCTACTGTGTAAAAGAGTATCCGAGGAAGGGACAATTTGGAAGCACCATGATGCAAAACTCTTGAACAAAGGTCTCCCTTGGATCAAGTTTGTTATACAAAATGATGCAATTATGTTTGCATATAACCTATCCATACACCCTAACTCATCTCTAGATGACTTATAATAACACATAGAAATACTATGTAAATAAAGGTCATACTACAATATTGTTTAGGAAATGATGACAAGGAGCACCTGTACATGCTTAGTATAGACACAATTTTTTCTCAAAATGTTTTTAACCAATGATAGTTGAATCCACTAATGCAGAAATCACAGAAGAGTGGGCTGACCACACTGAATGAAGCCAATCTGCTTTAGTAGGTGCAACCCAGCAACACACTCCCTTTGGGTTTAACTTTCAGTACGTGAGTTCAGGATTGTTTTTATTGTCCAAAGTTTGTTCTTGATTCTGGAAAACTTTTCTCACTATCAAAACCAATGTTTTTTAATGAATGAAGAACATGGTTTTAGCTAGCTGAAATTTAACAAAGGATGTGTCACACAAATTTCAGGCTATATGGATACCCATTTATAATTTCTTCTTGTCTTTCTAATACAGAATAAAAATGTATATAAACTCAGCACAATTATATAATCATCAAGTGGTGACAGAAAGAAGGCAATATGCATGAGAAACATTTGAGCTGAAAATTGACATTTCATGTCATCTGTGCCATGCCAGGCATTTGCTTTTGTAACTTATTGTTAAATTTATTTTTAATTGACAAGTAAAACATAAAAAATGTATAACTAATGTAATATTATATATGTTTCAATACATGTATATATTGTGCATTGCCTAAATTGGGTTAAACACACTCATCTTCTAAAACAGTTACTATTTGTTTTGTTTTATTTTGTTTTTGAGATGAGGTCTTCCTCTATAGTCCAGGTTTGTCCTGAAATCATTATGTAGCCCAGGCCAGCCCTGAATTCAAGGCAATCCTTCTGCTTCAACCTCCCCTGGGCTAGAACATTTATTATTTCTTCAGAGTAAAACATTCTCAAAATCCTTTCTTCCAGCTTTTTGAAATGTACCCTATATTGTTATTTATAGTCACGCCATAGTACAATAGCACATCAGAACTTCTTGCTTCTTTTATCTGAAACTCAGGACTTTGCAAATACTTCTTAAGAAGCTTCAGAAAACCTGCCTCTTTGAAAAGAAGTTTTAAAAAGACAGCCAGCTGTCAAGTAGAACTCTTTCTTTTTTAGATTACTGTAGCCTTTTGTAGTAGGTATATGCCTAGATAGATTCATTCTCTGGAAAACATTGAAATAAACTCAGGTAAGCTTCACTGTGGTCTGAATTCCACAGAAATCATATTTAACTCTTACTAGTCCAGTACCTGCTACAGCAGACCATGTTCACAATTTCGATCATGTTTATCTAAGTTTGACACTTGAATGATAGTTGTGTGTTTAGATTATTAGATCCCAATCAGGATAACATAACAGATTCACGTATCCTCCCACCTAGTACAGAGAGGGCTCTCCTTTAACTGAATGAATAACAATATCTGACATCTACTGAGCCCTTGCTATCAGCCATATTCCACGTGAAAAACTTTAACTTTAGTTATCTTGTTTTAACTTTCCCAATAGTTCTACCAGTGTATACCTTTATTATTATTATTATTAACATCATCATCATCATGACTATTACCATTTTACAGATCAGGAAACTGAGGTTTAGCAATAAGCATAAGTAGCAAGCCAACTTAGAAATTAGTAAGCATTGTACAATTTTGTCTACAATCTAGGAAGATATGAGACAGGAATTTAAGCCCTAGCAATTCGATCCTAGACCCAATACTCTTGAGCATTTCTCTGTTTTTTTTTTTTTGTTGTTGTTGTTGTTGTTTTTTTTTTTTTTGTAGATACCAACTAACTGGAACTCAAAGGTTCTGCTTTTAAGAGAGACCATTCAAAAAGTGTCTTCTTCTGTGAACACAGAGGATGCATGAGTACAACTTTTTGGAGAAAGATCCATTCTCAATTTAAGGTCTTCTTGTATGACTTGCTTCTGTTTTAGTCAGCTTTCCTGTTACTGGGACACAATATAATAGGCCCACAATTTACAAGAGGAAAGTTTAACTTGGTTCTTGGTTTCTGGGGATTAAATCCATGGTCATTAATCAGGCCCCAAACCAGAACAGCATAACAGAAGGGCATGGCAGAAGAAAGCTGTTCACCTCTTGGCAGCAAGGAAGAAGAGAGAGAAAGCAAGAGCCAGGGACAAGAACATGCCCTTCTAGACTGTACCCAAGTAACTCAGTCCCTCTGACCAGGCCCCCTCCTAACAGCCCATTCATCCATTAACTCATGAACAGATTAATCTCTTTTGTGGAGTACTGAGCTCTCACAATCCAATACCTCCCAAGAACCCCACCTCTGAACGGATGGAGACTTCCAAGGACATTTTGGATCTGAACATAACAGCTTATTTTAATCACAAAGGACTACTCTGAACAAAGTGTGGAGTATTACAACATCTCAGAGTTGTTATAAGTTGTGTTTTGTTTTTTCCAAAGGAAATGAGTAAATATTTTCTTAATACATTCAATCTCTTCACATTATAAAGTAAAATTAATAACAAATCTAATCAAACTGATCTTGCTGTTAAAGCCAGAAACAATAAACATGACTGTTTCTCAATAAGCATTACCAAAGAACTTTTTAAAAGGAGGTTAATAGATTTAATTCTAGTTGTAATTCAAATATACAGCACTTTGTCCTGCATGTTCGAATGTAAATATCTACTTACATATCCGATTTATGAAATAAAATTAACTGCATTGCTTTAACAGATTATTTCTCCTCTTTTGAGAAGAGTATATTGGCACCAGGCAAAAGTTTAGCTAGTTTTAATTTTTAGTTTTCTATCTTCACTAGAAAAGGCAAAAAATAAAACATGCCAATACTAAAGAGAGATCTGAAATTTCCATACAGATAGATAAAATTCAATCTTTAGATAGTCATAAGATGATTTATAATAATTAATTTCAAATTTTAAAATATGACTTTTACAACAATTACACAAACAAACTTAAGAGAGACGCTTCATCAAAAGTTCTTGCAACTTTTGGTCCATCGTGCTATTTTCAACGACTGGTCATCAGGTCTTGTTTTTCTCCTCTGCTCTAGGCTATCCATAGTTCCTGCTCTTCGTACATGTAGAAGAAATAACATATAAATTACTCATGATCTGAGAAAATATAAAACTTCTCAAAACAGAAACGAGGTAGAAAACAATAACAAACTTGAAGTCTCCCTGCGATGTAGTCAGGTTTTGCTATATAGAATGCTTTATAAATGCTATTATCCTTAAGTTCTTATGTCATACTGTGCCATTTCAAACCCAATCTCTGTAGACTAGATGCTCAGCTTTCGCGGAAGAGAACACTAGGCATTTTGACTAACTGATCTAATGAGTTCACTAAACCACGGTCATAGTCACTGGTTCTTGCTCTGAGAATTGAGAAGTCCCAAGTTTCTGCCACACCTCAGTTTTCTGTACATTTACAACATTTTTTTCATTGCACTACTATCAATAATGGGTATATTTTTCCGTTTCTTCCACTAGAAAGAAGGACCTGTATATTCGACCCCCACCAAACAAGCATGTGACAGGTAGTCTAGATTCTTGCACAGAAACACAGCAGTATATGATGCAAATTTGTGGTACAGAAAAACTTTCAACAGCTAGTGAACAGTTTCAGTTCAGAACTTCATATCTGTGAGCACCAGTGGTTCCTGTATTAAATTGTGCATGACAAACACATATTTTCTCAAACTCAAACAAACAATCTCTACGGATTAGCAACTGAGTTATGTAAATGCTAATCTTAAAAAAGCACAACTAAGAGAGGCTTATCTTTCATTACAATTATTTCTTTAGTAATCATAGCTCATCTAATTGCCTGTTCCCTAGATACTGGCCACTTACTCAGTGAATACATAATTACTGATTACAAATATAACAATCTATTATTTCATTACTATTATTATCCTAATCAGGAAAGCATATTTTCTTTCGGGAAAAGCAGGATACATTATGAAGCACATTCGTGGGTGAAAGAATTTGATATATGTCTCAGGTACTTTCTCATTGCTGGGACAGAATATCCACCATTCCCAACTTTAGGGAGGAAAGATTTACTATAGCTCACAGTTTCAGCAGGTCACAGCCCATTCACATGTGGGTATTCGAGGAAGGTAGAATTACAGTGGGACACGAGGCAAAGGCAGTGCTCCAGAGATAGAGCTCCTCACAGCGTGGTGGACAGAGCCAAGTCTGAAAGGAAGGGTGGAACACAGCCAAATCACACCCCTCCAGGTCAGTCCCCAAGTATCCATTCCTTCTAGCCAAGTCCTACCTCCCAACAAGGCACACTATCCACAGGCTTTAGGGGGACCCTCCAGATCCAAACCACAACAGCGCATCCTTCCTATTTGTATTCTTAAAGTCAAACCTTGTTTACAAATTCCAGCTAATTTTTTTTTCATCTCTTTATCCTAAATACTTAATGTGATCCATTTTACCTGTAAGGAATCAGAAGAGAAGATAAACTTTAAGAAAAATGAGCACTTCGGTCTCAAGAGACAAACTTGCACTCATGCCGTTTGCTTGCATTGTTCTGAGAAGGTAATCGTTTCATTGTCAGATTGACTGCTAGGCACTGGATGACTGGGTTCACAATGTGCACACATCACAATTTTGTGGGGTATAATGAATGTATAGAGCCTCAGAGAGCCCTTTATTTCGAAGTCAATGTATCATACCTTCCTCTTTCCTAATAGTTTTGAAACTGCCTACTGTGTTAGCTTCCTATTACTGTGACAAAATATCTGACATAAACAACTTGAAAGGAGCAATGGTTCGTTTTTGCTTATTATCCATAGATTTTAGTCCATGATCACCTGGCCTCATTGCTTTGGGCTTTTGGCCACACGACCCATCACAGCCATGAGCACATCACAGAACCAAGTCTGTTCACCTTCAGGGTGATAGGAAGAGAGAAGATGCTGGGGTACTTATACCCTCTTTAAGGGCACACACCCAATGACTTAACTTCCTTCCACTAGGCCCTTCCTCTTAAAGGTTGCACCACCTCCTAATAGTGCCAGGTGCCTTAACACAACAGCCTTTAGGGAACATTTCAGGTCTAAATTGTAGCAATCAACATTTTTGATGATCAATTTCAATGTTTGGTTTCACTGGCTTTTTTGAAACTAAGAAGGCCACAAGGAGTCAAAACTGACCTGACTGCATGAAGGCTAAAGAGAAGCAGGCATGCAAGTGTAGTTAAGTATTGCTCCCAGTACTCAGAAAACTGAGGCAGGAGATCAAAAGTTTGAGAAGACTGAAGAAGGAAGATCGCAAGCTCAAGGACAGGCTAGACTGCATAACAATATTTGTCTCAAAAAAAGCAAAAAAAAAAAAAGAAGAAGAAGGAGGAGGAGGAGGAGGAGGAGGAGGAAGCCAACTACTCGATGTATTAGGTAAATTTAACTCTTATTTGCTCTCTTATAGGAAACTTCCACTATCTGTTCATCATTCATAAATGAATAATTGGCAATTTCAGCAATAACCATGCACCATGAAATTCTCTTCTCAGATCCCAGCATCTTTTAGCTAACCATAGAAAGTGATAGCAACCCCTTAACAGAACAGATGCACCTGAATTCTAAATAAATATTTACCATAGCCTTCTCAGTTGACTTAGTTTCAAGCTTCCTGTTTTCAATATTGTATTAATGGGTATACTAGCAAGAAGGAATTGTATCAGCTTCTGAACTGTCCGACAATTATTAAAATGCCATTTGCTCTGATGCTTGTTTCCTTTCTATGTCCACCAGAAAGCCCAATGGTCATGTGAAATATGTTTATGCTCATAACAGTTGCATACAGGAAATAAAGAAAGAAGCAGTAGGAGGTACCCTGTCAGAGGAATCACAGCCTCCATTTGACTAAGCAGACGTGAGATTTCTAAACTCAAACGTACCAGTACTGCCACGATGACTCCAGTTGTCCCCGCAGTGATGAGTGGACTTTGGTTTCTGCTATGGTTTGGATCTTCAGTGTCCCCCAAAAGCCTTATTTTTGGAACTGTGTGTTGTTAAGGTGTGGGCCAGAAAGTAAGGGAGGGGCTGATTGGCAGTTTGGAATTACTAAGGAAAGGAAGAAGAAACACTGTTACAGCTTGTTCCTGGGAAGGCGCTGGCCTGCCTGAGTTTGAAAACGTGTTGTCCCACTGCACTTGCCTTTTGCCCGCAACAGGGGGTCAGCTCTCCAGTCTCTGCCATGCACTTCCACGACGGTGGCTGCCCCATCGATGGACTGTGTGTGTGAGACCTGAAGCAGTGAGCTAACTTCATGTTTCCTCCCTTTAATCCTGGATGTGGGGTGTTTTGTCACAGCAAGGAGACGGTAACCAAGACAGTTTCAGTGGCTTGGCAAGGGGTCTTACTGTATCTCCGACCTCTTTTCCTCAAGTCTAGCTGGCAAAGAACAAATTGGCTTTATTTCATTGCTTCACAACACAATTTCTCTCATCACCTGTGGTATTAGGTTTATATGAAATGTCATTAATGATGGCACTCACTATTCAGCACATTTATCATTGAATATCCCAGCCTTGACATTTATACCTTTTTGAAATTAAGTAATACTTCAGAGGCTTATTAAGATGATATGAATAACAATAATGCAGTGATTTAAAAACAACAAAAAAAGACAAACACAGGCTACTCCTGAAAAGAATGACTTCCGTTATGGAAACATAATACATCTCCTGATTAGAAGAGGCTAAGGTTGTCACACTGGAGAAACATTCCCTTGGAGATTGTAAAACTGACTGAGGTTTGCCACAGTTATCACTGAGACCATCACCCCTTATTTAACCTGCACTCAACAGTGACGCTCACTGTGGCACCAAGATTTACAGCCTGCCTTCAAGAAAGCATGACGGAACTGTACATACAGACAGAGGGAACACACCGTTATAGAAGAACAAGGCAGAAAAAATACATTTTCCATTATCAAAAAGGTCAATGATTGGAAATTTCCAAAGGAAATTGGACGTAATGGAAAATGGAGGTAAAATTCAACCACGAGAGGTCTTCAGGTTACGGTGACTCCTATGCCAAGAGGAGATAAAAGGCAAAATCGCACGATTTGCTACAAGCACACACAAAAGAAACAAAAAAGAGGAGAAAGATTTTCAAATCTTCAAAATATATGAGACACTTAGTTTCAGGTTGGAGCTATGGCAAGCACCACCCATACCTCTTACAACCTGGAAAAGACTGAACAAACAGCAAATCAACTTCTTGAAACTTCTGAGAACACTGAAGTTGGACAGAATCTAACAAGACAATTTTGGAGAGAAGGGTGCAGTTGCTTGATTAGAGCAAATACAGCTGGTCTCACTCAAGCATTCAGCTCTTTTATTTATTTATTTTTAACAAACTGTTAAAGCTCAAAATGTGGACTATGACGAAGGGTGAAGTCCTTGGGGATTTTTTTTTTTTTTTTGGAGGATTACTTTCCATAAACCGTAAGGTAAGCAGAAAAGTCATGTGAGAATCCCAAAACTATTTTGCTTGACAGATCTGGCTTGGGTAGGAAACAGTAAGTAACCACATGTGTATCCTGGGCATCTAATTAAATTACAACAGGCAAAAACTAATAGAACTGAAAAGAGGGGTAGACAACTATGCAATTAAAATCAGTGTCCAACACTGATTAATTTAGGCATTAATGCCTAAATTAAAAAAGAAAAGTCTCAAATCATTAACCTAAGTTTCCACCATAAGAATCCAGAGGAAAAAATATCAATTAAATCCACAGCAGGCAGAAGAAAAGACAGTAATAAGTACTAGAGCAGAAATCAATGAACTCTAGGATAGAAAAGTAGATTTTTAAAAATCCAAATATCAAAAGTTGGTTCTTAGAAAAGATACATACAGAGGCAGGCACATGTTTCATCCCTTCAGCCCTTGCCCATTCATGTGGGTGGTCCTTTGCATTCCAAAGACCTGTTATTAGACTCCACCTCCCACCACTGTATTGGAGATTGCATTTTCAATATGTTCTGAGGGATCACATTCATATCATAGCATAAACCAAAAATTTAAAATTTTCTTCTGATTATACTTTTTGTAAAATAAATCGCTTTTATTTTAAGGGAGAATGCCTAACTTTACTAATCTTTATAGGTTGTGTTTATTTTCCTACATAAAAATGGGCATATCTTGTAGAGACCATAGTTGGTTTAGACCACTGAAATTGAGTAAACACTGCAATAATGTATGTTACATGAATTGTTTTCCCCAGATTTTTAAAAGTTGTGTTTACATTATAACTGTAGTCTACCAATTGTGCTATAGCATTATGTATCAAAACAAAGTATATGCCTTCATCACAAAATACTTTACCGTTAAAAGTATTAATGTTTATGTGAACTTTTAGGAAGTCATAATCTTGGTGATGTTAGAAGGTCTTGCCTTGACCTTAATGACCATTGAATGATCCATGTGGTGACTGCTTAAGGTTGAGATTTCTTTTCTTTATCTTCTTTCTCTTTTTAAAAATTTTTAATATATTTCCGTGGTACATAATAACCACACTTTTATCTTGGAACATTCGTACATATACATACTGCATCTTGATGATTTGTCCTCCTCCTCCTTCTTTCCCTTTCCTCTTCTCCTCTCCCAGATAGCATCCTATTTCCACAAAGTCTGTCTTTTATTTAGTAATAAAATTGAAGTTAAAAATCTTCCAAAAAATAAATCTAGTCTCAGATGGCTTCACTGCTCTAGACCCAATGACTGGATTTAGCAAGGTCACAGAATAAAAGGTCAATATACAAACATAAATCTTGTTTCCAAATGCCAGCAAGGAGGAATTTGGAACGTGGTCAGTGGGTGAAGAGCAAAACACCGCTCACAACAGTAAAGCATGAACACGTAAACACTCAAGTGCATGCAAGAAGACCAATAAATATAACAAAATACATGCAAGATCTATATGCTGAAACTACAAAAAGCTCATTAAAATGCTTACAAATTACATAGAGTTCATACACCATATTTTAAATCCATGCATAGGAGCACACAGTACTGATCATATCTCATTTTTTCCCAAACTGGCCTACAAATTCTATAAAATCCCAATTAAATCTCAGAAACCTTTTTTGTGGATATTAACAACTTAATTTATATGAAAAGAGGATCTAGAATAGTCACACAAACACTTTAAAAAAGAATAAATGTGAAATATTCAGAACTTACTATAAATCTATAGTAATCAAGATTGGCTAAACCACAAACATGCAGATCTCTAGGACAGAATGGAGACTCCAAAATTGGGTACACAAAATATAGCCAGATGACTTTTGATGAAGACAGAAATACATATAAGTACACATGTGTAGAAGAATACAGTTGGCTTCCCATATGTGCATGTTTTGCATCCATGGATTCAACTAATTCTGGATAGAAAATGTTTAGAAAAAAAATTTCTCTGCACTTTAATTTACAACCTTTTTTGTTCTTGTCATTATCCTTTAAACACTACAGCATGCAGTCATTCATACAGCTGTTACGTGGATTGGGTACTACAAGTGATCTAGAGCTGACAATGCACATGCACGTGGACATGCACGTGTTACATGCTAATACTATGCCATTTTATATAAAGGACTTAGGTCTCTGTAGATTTTGATATGTGTAAGGATACTGGACCCAGCTCCCTCTAGATACTGAGGGTTCACTGTACATATATGTATTCCCTAACTGGTAACAAGGGCCTGGAAATGGAGATCCCCAAGTAATAGCCAGCACATTTAGTACCCAGATTTTGGATTTGAAATAACCTCTTCAGCAAAAGGAATTAGGATGCCTTCAAGAAATTGCTGAATAGAGGACTGGGACAGGAAACATACTGAATGAGTCCTGAACATCTATCTGTGCCAAAGGTAAGGAAACACTCGAATCTGCCCTGCACTTCTATAAAACACACAACAATCACAGAGCTTTGGAAATGGCCCCTAGAGCTAATATGGAAAAAAATTATGACCAGAGCTACAGAGATAAAATAAGTAATAAGAGGACAGTCTTGCATTGCTCAGTGACAGGAGCACATTCTAAGAGATGCACCACGAGGTGATTTCGTCACAGGAACCTGGTAGGATGTACTTCCTACCCCACCTGTAGGCTACAGCATAGCAGATTGCTCCTCAGCTACAACTCTGGATAGCAAGCTATTGTGCTGAATACTGCAGGCAATGGTAACACAATAGCACCTTACATATGTAAACATAGAAAAGGTACAGTAAAAGTATTAGGCAACAGGAATTTTTCAACCTCATTACAGTCTTACTGTCTCATAGATGCTTGAACATTGATTAATTTCTTGTTACACAGTGTGCATGACCCTACTGAATTCTAATAAATAAAATTAATATATATTATTTCATTGAGATACAAAGTGACTGAGAAAACAAATAAGAAAGAGAGAAGTCTGCCTTACATAAGAAATACAATGGTAAATAAGTTAGAGAAATAGGAAACCCTGTTTTATCTCTATGGCAATAATTACTGCAGGCAAAAATCCATTGACGAATGCCATAATTATTAGGTAAAACTGAGGAAAGATAAGACATTTGCATAACCTCAAGGTATATCCTTCAAAATATGGTTAATTACTCTTGTGGCTGTAACATAACGCCCACACGCTCTCCCCATAGGAAGGGCTTCATATTTTTTTCCCTGAAGTATGGACTGGAATCAGTGATGTTTACAAAGAGCACAGGATTAACCGAGAGAACACTGTTCTTTGTAAGTGAAGCTTGACAGACAGCACGTGGGTCAGAATTCATCACCACATGATCAAGGCTGGCATCATCAGGAGGAAGGCAAGCCAACAGCACACACCCAGGTACCAGGGGGAGAAAGGCTTGTCCCATCTGTGATATTCCAAAATCCATAATCATGGCACAAGCAAAAGGAAATCCCAAACAAAACTCCTGGGTGTCCATCCGTCAACATCCTGCTAAAGGGTCAAGCTCAGGAAACACAAGTAAAAATGGATGAAGCTGAAGGAATCAGGCAGAAGTTAGCAAAACGTGAAAACAACCTGTAGAGTTCTAGGCTGAATCTTGAAAGAAAAAAGGAAATACCTAAAAAAAAAAAAAAAACGAAAAGAAAAAAAGCGTTCATATGAATGAATTCTATTAACAGTGTCTAAGCTGCGCTTGGCTTCTTACCTTTGGATTTATCTTGAGTGAAGAGGATGTGCTTTTGCCACACATACAATGAAATGTAAAATATGGTTAATGCATAGAAGTACTAAAATTTCCTTTATAAAATTTTTCATTATTTTCATTATTTTTGTTTGCTTTATTTTAGTTCAAGAAGACCACATAAAAGTGAACGTAAATTATTTGCTCATCAGTTCCATATATATTTATCAGATGGCAACTTCATAACTTCATATCAAGTAGTGGGTTCTCCGCTTGCTTAAGATATTTCAATAAAAATCTTCAATACATATTTACAGAATAATGAAGGATGGAAGAAAAGAAGGGAAGAGAGCAGGGGGGAAAGGCAGGAGGAAGAAGGACAGGAATGTAAAATGCAGCACACGGACACAGAAAGGTGAAGTTTTGTGGAATATTCTTAAGGGCCCATGTGGAGAATACATGTGGGACTCAAAGAGATGCCACCGCTGAAGCATTTAGGGCCAGAGTGAAACACACAGGCAGGATAACCCCGATAAGGTTAGACACAGCCAACTAGCCCTGCACAGGATCATCTGGAAATTCCAGATATTTATTTGTCAGTCACACCCCAGTTCTACGACAACATCGAAAACCAGATTAGGGAGAAAAAGTTAGATTGAATTAATTTCCTTGGAATTGCAAATTTACTCTTTTGAGGAATAGCAAGAACTCTGGTCTACTCATAGAAGATCTGCCTGTAAGACACTTGATTCTTAATTCCAAAATGTATGTTAAGATCTTTCAATCAGTTCATTAATCAATTTTCATTAATGCCATTAAACATTAGCATTACTCAATTATACTACTCTTTAGCAAGTTTATTATGATCTTTGTCAGGTAATTTCCCAAAATTTGTGAGCAAAATAATTTTCTTCTAGATTATAATGTCTGGAGACTCCAAAATAATTACATAAAAATACATGATATACATGGTGATGCCAGAAAAATAACTCCCAAGAAGGGTAACTCCAGAAAAATAACTCCCTCATTAGATCAAATCTGCATATTCATATTTTTGGCAAAGATTTGAATATACTATCCACATATCCATTCAAACTGCTGCTCTTTCACATACAGGTGTATTAATACATTTGTATAAATACTCTCTGATTAACAGTGAACTGCTGAAAAGTGTGATTCTACTGGTGGTCTTTAAAGTATCTTCTGACTCATGATTCTTTTCTAGTGTCCATTCTAATACGATTTAATTCATTTGAACCAGTACTGAATTCGAATGAAAAAGTTTAAAATGCAGATACAAACATCAATTCTATGTTATGCATAAAATTATAATAATATTGTGTTTAAATATCACTGTACAAAAACAATGACTATAATCAAGGTCTTCTAGAAGAACAGTTTATCCAAGTGTCTGCTAGAAAAAGAAGAAACTCTCTTATAAAAACTTCTTAAAACTTTCAGCTTTCATTGAAAAGAAAGCATGTTCACACTTACATTTTATTGTATTATGATATTAATGTAAACAGCACAAAAGGTAAATAAAAACTAAGGCTGAGAGACTTGCTCAATGCCCTATGACATCAGCCACTCTTCTTGGCTTATCACAATCTATTCTCTACTATGGCTGTGAATCCAAGAGGCCAAAGAAAACTTTATTATTACTTTGGTAGCAAAAATAAATACACACATTCTCAGTGAAAATGTAGAGAATAAGTATCCTACTTCAAGCCGGCTGTTCATCTGACATTTACAGAGCTGAATCCAAAGTCGAAACTTACTCTCTGGCTCTTTACCAAAGTTAATGAACTTCAGATTTTTAAAAAAATCAATCACTTTGAAGCTGCAGGTTTCTTTCTAATGAGCAGCGACACGCTAGAATGATCATCAAGTAGAAGAAATATACCAGTGGCTGCTAAAGTGAAAACGGGAGAGGTGAACTGTTTTCCTTTTTGTGTGTGGGGGGAGGGGGGGGATAGGAGGGAAAGGGGTAAAACAACATCCCTCTTATTGAACTAGAAACTGTAAGACTGGAAGGGACTTTGAGAAGTCTCGTGAATCAGTACTCACACACAGCAGGCACTCAATTCAAGACAAATGAGTGAACAAACAGGTGGACTTTTGGCACACTTCTGCCACTGGACAGAAATGCATTTAAACCACCTCGAGAAAATCTACCGGTCTTATCTTAAGGACTGACAATTAGATATCGAAAACATCGCTCAGTGATTTGATTCAGCTATTTTCATCAGGACCTTTACTACTAACAAATTCATATTTTATGATTGTATCCATTACTGATTTTTGGTTTCTACTTTTCTCTATTATATTCAAGTCCATTTCCTCCTGACTATCTTTTCAAGGAAAATAAGGACCTGGTTCTCATTACTACTTCTAGCTGATATTCTTGTGCCCCTCCCCAAGCAGATTAAACCTGAGAAATTAGCTCTGTCTCAGAGACTCCAGGCAGGAGCCCAATACATAATTGTGTTGTTGGGCATCCTGAGGAATGTGAGATCAAAGTGTCTTGTAGCCAACAAGGGTAGAAAACTAGCATTTATGTATTCAACATTTCTGCTTGTGGATATCTGAAAATTTGTATGCAGTTCCATAAATTATGCACAAATTGCCTTTGTGATGGTTTTCCAGTAACAGATGCTGGTTTGTAGAAGTGGGTTAGCCAAGGATGATGAGATCACTAATCCACACTGCCACAGTCACAGCCATTACTCTCACCACTACTCTCACCCTTCATTTCCAAGTCATGGAAAATCATCTGGCTATTGTATTATGTAGAAAAATAAATGATCATCTCGTGGGAGAAACTTTCTGTAAGTGTGAAATCTATATCAAAGTGTACCATGGGACTTAAGAACAGAAAGCACATGATTCTCAACAGAAATAAAGCCAAACCAAAATCAGAAGCCTGTCCACACTTGACAATATGGACATTTACAAAGGTTTAGACAGACAACCTTTATGATACTGGCAGCTACATTAAATAAAATAGATTTTTTTTCCAGGAAGGACTTCATGCAGGGCTTCTGAACCTGACAATCACAAATGCCTAGAAGGCTGGAATGCTTTACTCACACACACACACACACACACACACACACACACACACACACACACACACAGAACCAAGCTTATGAGTTGCATTTCCTAAACTGCAATGGAATCCAAGGCTCTCCCTATAAATGTGTCTCTTCCAGAGGCAGTGGCTAGAGGACTACAAAGGCTGCAGAGCTAGCAGAGCTGGCCTCATAAAGTCATGAATTTTTCCAGTGAGAAAAAGACCAAATCTGTTTATGCTTAAGTGCCCACCTCCCAAATTCAGATGCTGAGTTTGTAGATGAGATCTTTCTGAGCGCCTTGAAAAATTATGCAACATAAGTCCTACATGCCAGAAATAAATATTAGTGACTATGAACAATTTGTTCCTTCATTCTGACAATACAGATCTGTGTTTTGTCACAGGCCCCTGTGTATCTACAACTTACTTCACTTAGAAAGTAACTTAGAAAGAAATGCTTATCTCAGATTTTACAAGAGTCTCAACCTTGTATCTACCAAGCATGGAGAGGAAAAAAAAAAATCTCACATTGTGCAAATGTTAAGAACTCAATTCTATAGAGTGTAGAGTAACTATTAAATGACCTAGCCCATTTCCCCTGAATACAATAACAAGTAAAAAAGTAGATCTCATACCCCCAAACATCTACTTTCCTTAGAATATTACACACCATTCACATAAGAGATGTAAGCTTGCTCTATTTTTTGAATTTTTGTTTTAAATATCTTTACATACTGGTAGTGTCTTCTGCATCTATAAATGACTAAAAACAAGATCGTGTCTTTGTAAGTAGAACCTAAAATAAAATATAATCAAGCATAAAGCTTTTCTCTCCTCCACTAGTGCTGATGTCCTCTGGTGACAGTTTCCATAACATGGCCTACCTGCTAAGAAAAGCGAAATTCTGGATTAACATGCAATTTCCTTGTGGAACTAGGTTCCCAACAAAATTCTGGACATGTAGTAAAGTATCTAAAAAAGACTTCTTGAGTCACTGAATGAACAAGCATAAATCTTGATCACATCAGCAGGGATTTCCAATTACAAAACTGGACCTTTAAATTTTCATCAACATTCATTTGTCAAGTAGGTGCCTACCCACTGTGGTACCAGGTCTTTGGAAGCTAAAACTTATATTATTTCATATTATTTATAATCTGCTTAAGTTGACTCCATAGCAATCAAAATATTGGATATAAAACTACTTTCAGACAAAGCCAATTTCCATGAATGCTTTGAATAACAAAACTTAATCCTCTCATAAAAACGTCCTAAAAGCTTCTTGAGTCATCAGAAAAAAATTTGGTTTTAAATCTCTCATTATTTGTAGTAGACCACCATCTCCTGGGTTCCCAAAGAAATCTCATATAGATGATGGTAATCTTCAAGATGCTATCTATCTTTAATTGTACGCTGAGCAGAATGCAATGACATGTTACTATTTGTTATTCTTGAATTATATCATTTTGTATCAGTGTGTGAGTGTACGTGAAATTCTGAAATCTACTAAAGAGGTTACATTCTTCCATGTTATCACTAAGAGACATATTGCCTTGGTCTCACCTGTCTTTTGTTGGCTTGTTCTCTGAGGAGAAACTTGAGAATCCTAATAAGATCCTAGAGAACAACTTGAGACGAACAGGCCATGACATGGACTGACTGGCGAAGCAAACTTGCCATGCCACATGCTACCCTGTGGAATGTTCCTGGTTCTGCCGCATCTCTCCCATCTTCAGCCTCTTGAAAGACCAACGGTGTCAGCATTATCTTTAACTGGTGTAGGATTATCTTATGATCCAGGAGAGCATGAGGACACAATTACTACTTTGACTACCTGATCAGTAGAACTAAGGGAGGGCAAAGCTCAGGCCTTCCCACCCTCATTTATTACTGTCCTTAGAACAAGGAACCATTACATTAAGAAAAGAAGGTAGCAGAATCTGACTAAAATATCTCAACATAATCCTCTCATTTCTTTAAAGAAATGTTCAATTCAGCTTTCATTATCATTGTTGAGTGACTAATGCCAAGAATTTTGCAAGGCCTGGGACACTCAAAGATACAGAGGATGTACCCTATCCCCACAACTCTCCCACCCTTCTCTAGTGCAAGCAACATTCTTTTGCTCTTTAAAAGGACAGTACAGGATGCAAAGAAACCAGTTCTACTTTTCTTTTAGGTTGATTAAAGAACCATTTATACAATCACTTTTTAGTCTAAATAGAAACTGAACTATAAAATCTAGGTGGCTGACACCATAGGATCATGGTTTTGTGCCTGAAATACACAACAAAACTTTTTCAGTGCTCCCATTGTTAAAAAATCATCTAACATGAAAAATGAAACTTGTCATCATATACATCTGCATTCTTCATTGGTTGCATTGCCTTACAAGCCACACCTTTTCGAGAGAGGCCGCTGGACCTCACTTTACAACTATATCTATGCTATTTCAACACACTTTCTTTTTTACAATGTGCCCAAACCGGCTAGACAGTGGGTTGCAGAGATGAAGGAAACCCCTAATAATGAAAGTCAGTTTCTCCATAAAGACAGTAGAAAAAAAACTGGAGGAAAAATAAAGCATGAATGATAACCCAACTTCTATGAGGAGGACAGAGGCCTGGATTCAATGTACAAATGTACTTGCCAGCTGACTTCATAAGAAAATCAGAGTAAGGGTGGCATGCAGTGTTGTAGGACTAGGAGATGTTTGGAAATGAGCACTCATAGTAACACCAGTAACAAAAGTATTTGTTCCAGCTGCACAGTTTTTATGAAGCAGCACTGGAATCTGCTCCTGCTGCCATGATGAATAAGCACGTTGCACAGGCCGAAGAGCGGAAGTGACAGCAATCGAACTGAATGCAGAAGCCACGCCAAAGCCAGCTCAAGGGCCAGCTCACCTAGCTCCGGCTCTCAGAGTAAATGAGGCCTTGAATGTTTCCCACAGGTGGCTGAAACCATAACAAAAAAAAAAAAAAAAAAAAAAAAAAAAAAAAAAAAAAAAACAGCTCTATCTCCAGCTTTCCCACTACTGTTTGAAAATATATCGTATACTTTCTTGATATTAGAATCATGCAGGAAAATCTGCCATTTTTCTGTATATACAGCAATCCTGATGAATTTCCTAAGACTGTGTGTATGTCTTAAACACCTGTACTATTTTAAAATTAGCTATATGTTTAGCACAAATATGTCTTTTTCTTTTCTAAATGTTTTGACTCTGATTTTTTTTGTTTTCTTTACTGAAAAGAGAGACATTTAAATTTTTCTACATATTGATAGATATACCTTTATGTATATCTTTTACCTGTATGAAGGGCTGGAAATAATGACAAGAAGGCCGGGGTGATCCAAGGCCAAGACCCAGGTGATGTGCAGTGGGATCTGAGCACAGGAAGCATGGTGGCATCAGGGAGTGGAGCTTGGGAATAAAACACTGCACTTACTACCGGATTGGCAGATGAGGGAACGGATGTGGGGCCATTTCTGGGTCTGTAGATAAATGCACTAAGAATTTTCAGGGTGGTGCTGGACAAAGGTAGAGACATAGAAGCAAGGGTGCTTATTGGAGGGAGGAGTCAGGGATTTCTTCTTGAAAATGCGTTTTAGGTAGCTGCAGAAGAGCCAGGCAACGGAGATAAAGCAAGGCACAGGGAAATCACTAGGTAAAATGACAGTGTGATCTTGTAGAGGAAGGCTGTGATATGTGTCCATTTTGTAGGTGGGCTACAGGGACCTTGCACTGTCGGGAGACTTTCCAAAGGTCTATGGCCAAGTGTCAGGTGTGAAGTTCAAACCAATCCTCTCCTTTCCGTAGACCCTTTCTCTCCTCTCTACCCGAATCAGTCTTCCAGTAGATGTTGTAACAGATGGTGGCGGGAATATGTTTGCTATCAAAGACTTTGCTATTTAACAAAATGTGTTATTACCTCAAATCACTCTTTATTCACTAAGAAACACATTTTTGTTTTTCAATCTAACTACTAAAAATATTCACTTTTTTCTAAGCTCTTTTTCATTGCTCAGTATATGTGTATGTATGCATATTCTGACCATACTTTCCCTTATCTAAAGAAGATAGTATAATCTATGAGGTAAATGTATTAGTGATTCCCAGGATATATTCATTTCTAAGAGTAATATAGTAACCTAATACTAAAAATAACCACAGAATTGATCAGAAATTGTAATACTGACAGGAAGCCAAGAGTGTCAGGTCGAAGGGAAGGAGCTGAGACACCTGCAGTCTGTCAGCTGTCCTCGGGCTGTGTGCCTCCCCCTCTGCTGGGGGCCAAGCTCACACTAACATGCACAGTCAGGAAGTTCATAAACCGAAGCTATAAAGAGAAGCACTGCTGCGCGAAGTGCTGTATTTCTGCTAACTGACTGAAATGCTTCTACGAAGCCCATCCCCGTGGTCTTTAAGCCCTCCAGATTAAAGTGCAATCGGTAGATCTTAAAGGTGATGAAAGCATAGGTTTCAAAAGTGTCTGGCTTAGCTTCCTGTTGCTGACATAACAAACTTCCATAAGCTTAGAGACGTAAACAGCACAACTGTGTTTTCTGAGGCGTTCTGTAAGTCTCACTGGGTTAAAAATAACCAAGATGTCAGCAGGGCTATGGCGTCTCTGGAAGTGCTAGAGAAGAACCTGTTGCTGTCCTGTGCAGGCACTGGAGCCTCCACTTTTCCTTGATCCGCAGTACCCGTCTCCATTGACAAAGCCACATTGTGTCTCAGCCTCCCAATTTGTGTCTCTTTCTTCCACTTTCGAATACCATCTTGATCATGCTGACCCCCTGGATAGTCCAAACTAATGTCCTTGCTTTAAAATCAAGTTGTTCAGTAGCCTGAATCTTATCCTCATCATTCAAAGTCCTCTGCTTTAAGAGTCACCTGTTCCAACAGTTGGGGCACGGACATCGCTGAAGACAAGGAAGGCATGGTTCTGGTGTCACAGTATCTTACATCTCAACGACTGTGTCGTGTGCAATCCAGGAAGGGTATGTTTGGGATATGCTGCAAAGCGGGGATTGAATAATACAGAAAATAGAAGTGTAGATTTTTGTTTGAGTGTAAGAGAATAAATGCCAAAATAACTCAGAATTTATGTAATATTATAAATGGCCGATTAATAAAAGTTAAACTTGTATCAAGAGATGTGAGCTCATTGTGATCATTCTTATAAGAATGAATATTCTTTAACCATAGAGTAAGAACTCTTTGTACACAATGCCTTCTTTCATTAGACATTTCATGGTTATCTAAATATCCTTATTCAAGGTCCTGTGCTTAAATTCTGAACAAGAGATATCTTCATTGAGGTTCTATAATTTTCAGTTTTTATTTAATTGAAAAAAGCTTAATATCAATTTCTCTGAAATCAATATAGTGCAGTGGATGGAGCATTGGAGAAAAATGATGTATTTCTGCACACCTGTGTGTTTCTGGACATAGAAGAGAATGCCTGTCTTGGTCTGGGTGCCCATTCTATCAGGAAGGTTTTGTGCTCGGGCCAACTCGGTGCTACAGCCATGCCCTCCTGGTATTGTGTCAGAGTTAAAGCATAAAGTACAGATGGCTTTGACAATGTAAGGAGTCAATGCCCTTCATAACCTTAAATTGATGACTTTCATATTGGCTTTGGCATTTACTGTTCAAATTCAATCTTTGAAAAGAAACGATGCCAGTGACAGATATTACTGCCACTTTGCCCACCCTTCCTATCCTCCTCCTAGCATTCAGCGGAAACAGGCTCATCCAAAGCTATCCCTGACAAAAAGACTCAAAAGGCCACAGTGCCTCACTAGCACAGAGGTTATGGGAAGTAAGATAAATGAACTTTATATTCATATACAACGTTAGCAAATGGCTGGTAATGGAAGAATTCTGAATTGTGCCCTCATTTCAAAGAGCACATGTTAAAACCTGATTGCTTATTCTATAGATTTTACAACCACCATGAATCTAGAAAGAATAAAACTAGACCAGAAAACATTTTTTAAATGTGATTTAAGAAAGAACTGTTCATTTCCGAAATGTTTATTAAGAAATGATCTATCAAATGTAACAGGGATTTCCCTGAGTCCGCAGTCTGCAAGGACCATTCCACAGGACTGCAGTTCATCAGTGGGTTGGACACAGGCAAGTGGGCAGATGAAGCAGGTGTGGTGTACACATCGCAGGGGCAACTGGCATGCCGTGAACGTGAGGCAGAAGGAAAGCGTGCTGAAACATCTTGTTGTATGGAGGAAGAGAGGATGATCCTCAGGGAGAAAATATGAGAACTCCGTGAAAACAGCAGGGTTGTTTGGAAAATCTTTACCATAATCGTGGAAGACAGTGGAAAGGCATAAGACTCCAAAAACCAGGAAGGAAGAACAAAAACTAAAGCAAACAGACAAGAAGAAGCTGGGTGAGTAGACTCCTGGGAACCACTTTCACAAGGTGAGCACCAACACCAGTCATTTCAATTCCTTATCATTCTCAGAGCAACACTTCCACAGTGACTTACGTGACTATAAAATGAAGCACTGCAAAGCAAGGAAAGGTGAAAAAGTGGAACAATAGATGCATTTAAATGTTATTATAAAGTAATAACCTATGAGCATCTCATGTCATTTAGAGTGAGACAAAACAGGATAAAGGATTTGATATACAATATTGAATTCACACATCTCCCACTTCCCAATTTAAACTACTCATTCAGTCCACTATATTCTTTTTGAAAAATGTCACCATGAACAAAACAAAATAACAAGAGAAATAACAGCAGCTCTTTTATTCAAAGTTCCACTTGCTCTCGAATAACAAATGAATGTTTGGACAACGAAAGATTTCCAGGTTTAGGAAGTCAATGAGGAACGAACATTTCACTCGTTTAGAATAACAACTTGCTGTGTCACTCTTTGCTTCTTAAATGATGGGGTATTATTTTTAAAGATTTTAAAGCTCCCCAATTTTTATGGCTGTATTATGTTTTAGTGAAAAGCAGTGCTTTCCATACGTAAGTACTTGTATTTCTGATAATAAATGAGCCAAGCCAAAGTCTTACTTTCATGACTTATCAGCTTCATTTCATAGTTGGTCACTCCCTCGCCCCCCTTGAATTCCTTCTTTCAGCCAGGGACAGGGGCAGGGAAGCTTTTTTTTTTTTTTGACAACAGCTATTTGAGTATTTATGACATCTTTTGTGGAGTGTACAAAATTATTATCTAAAAAATTAGCCTGCTACCCTTGGTAAAACATTTAATTATTATGAAATTGACTCAACTGTAATGTGGCAGTTGCCTTGGCTGGGCCAAGCCAAGTAATTTTTCAGGCTAGATAAGGCTCACTAGGCAAATATCCTTCACCCCGGCTTTAAATGGTTTCCATGATACCTTACCTGCTTGCTTTGCTTGTCCTGTTCCCTCCTGGCCATTCCTTGGCTTCTATGCTGGCTTATTCTCATCTTCTTGATCCATACATACTGGAGTCCTCAAATAGTCACTGGGCCCCTTCCCTTTACGAGCCAGGTTCATTCTCGTGGGAGTTGTGTCTACTCATATGATGCTAACACCCATCAGGAAGTTGTTGACTCTCAAATCTATACTCCCAATTTGGATACTGCACTAACTAGTACAATAATAATTTCTGCATCAAATAAACCACCAAATATTAGCTTGAGTTTTGTTCAGCAAATCTGTAATGAACAACCCTCATTGACAGGGGGCCTGGGATGTGGTTAGTGGGAGACATATGCTTCTTCCATCCTGTGATTGTCACCTTCTTTCATAAGTTCTTGAAGGATGGAGAACACGCAGGGCGCAGGGTGCCAGAGAGGCACTCAGCAGCGTCCACCAGCTGGGCTTGGGCATGATGCACACTGCTTGCACTCACAATCTGCAAGCAAACTCAGCCACAAGGTCCAACCAGCTGTAAGGACGTTAGGAAGTGTACTTCTGCGGCACACCACGCAAGAAAAAAATAAGCCTAATCAACATCCCTTTCCCACTTTACTCAACTACAGAACTCCCCGCATTCCTTCACAGAAGCTCGTTTTTTCTAAAGTCTTTTCCATCACATTAAGAGACAGATCAGTCCTTCCATTTCTCAAATCAACCAAAGTATCATCCTGACAATTACCTTTCTCTCACATCCAACACCATTCTATGCAGAAGTCTCTCTCTGTCTGTCTCTCTCTGTCTCTCTGTCTCTCTGTCTCTCTGTCTCTCTGTCTCTCTCTCTCTCTCTCTCTCTCTCTCTCTCTTTCTCTCTCTCTCTCTCTCTTTTAGGTAAGCAAAAGTTTATTAAATAAAAAAAAAGAGAAAAGAAACGTTCTTGGCCACGAAGCCAAGAGGAGACCTGAGTGGACCTTGGGCTGGCTAAGACATAATTTAACCCCTGAGCTTACGTTCCCAGCCCCCGGAACCTCTTTTGACTTCCTTCAAACTGTTTCCTGAATCCAAGCACTTCCTAACACTTTTGCCAGGTCCAACTTTTCTTGATTAAAATTATTTCATATGGTTCAAAATTCCTTGACTTCTTGATGCCTCTTCTCAACACTTAGCCCAAATAACTCCTTTAAAATATAAATCTGATTATGATTCTTCCCAAAAAATCTCCAGAGGCTTCCCGCCTAACTCAAAACAAGAAGCAGTCTTTGCCCTTATCTCCTAAGTAGCACTGAGCTTAGTCCTGTCCATATCCCCTGCTTATCACCCACTCTCTGACCCTGACTTAGGTGTGTGAGTTTTCTTGTCAACCTCCACCATGCTGACCAAGACGTGCCCTGAATCCATCTGCCTGCATATTGTTACAGGTCACAGAGCTCCCCAATACCATCACCTCAGGAAAAGTGAAATTAGCCCATCACTTCTCCCAGAATGGCCTGTGTCAGACTCTATAATTTTTCTTCAGAGTGCTTTTATTATAAGGACATTTAATTATTTGCATCCTTCCATTAGATTGTAAGATGTGTAAATCTTTGTGTTATTTCTTTACTTTTTTTCTGTATCTGCCATGCTGGGATATTATTTGGTAGATGCCAGGTGCTTAAGACATAATTCTGGAGTAACTGTAGAATTTCCCCTATAAAATTACTCAGGCTAAACTGGGCCTATAATCCCAGCCTTCTTGGAGGCCAAGGTGGGTAGACCACAAGTTCAAGCCCGGTGTGAGCAAAATAGATACACACTGTGATCAAACACAGCAGAGATGGCTGGCCTGGGCCATTGTTTGCTACTGATAATAATATTTGTTTGATCGTAAGTTAGGCAACCACCACTTTCAGACCCAAAGGGTTTGGGTAGGAGATAAATCCACAAAATTATGCTACATGTATCCCACAAATTTTATTCAAAGTAATGCCAACAGTCATTTCTAAATATATCACACTGAACTTGGGAGGGAAAGATGCATGAGCAGCAGAAGACAGGCAAAGAGAACGTAGCCTTGTTTTGTTTCTAGGCAAGTGGATCCTTCTATTTATTCAGCCAGGTACTATTTAGAGACATGGATAGATCATTAGGCAAATCGGTGGTTATGCAGACCTCACAGAAGATACTTTCAAAACCTAAAATGGTCACTACAACGATTACATCCTCACATAATGTCATGAAACAGTTCTTGCTCGTCTTTAGCTCATCTCTAATGTCATTTTGTGTTCATGACCATATAAATACTGACATCCTACTTTTCTACAAACTTCTTTGACTCTCAATTGCTATGTGTAATAATCTTTCAGATGAATATTTAGGTCATTTAGATTTTGAAATGTCCCTTCATTGAGATTGATTATGATACTACAATCAATTTTCAAGTATCAAAATTAGTATTTTCCATATTATTTTTAGCCTTTGATCTTTAACTTATTTCATGATATTTGCAAGTTTAGGATTGTCAAGAATGCACATAAACTATTCAAGCAAAAATATCATATTGCCAGTACTGATGATTACTGTTTTGTAATACTGAAAAAATTAAAGATACATAATTGCCACGAATAGTATTAGTACATAAAATATATGAAGGTCATTACGTGGTCAAGGAAAGAACTTAAAATAGCTGGCATTTTGATTAGTCATGATTCCTCTTTGGTTTTCCTCTACATGGGTTAATTAATACACCTCTAACATGTCATTAGTCTAGCACTGAGAGCCTCTTACAAATCAGCACTCTAATTTCAAACAAAGACCAGTTAAGCAACTGTATCTTTTCACCTAAAAAGAACTCTTAAGAAGAATAAGCATATTGAATTTTCCTTGTCACATTTTCTATGGGACCTGCCACCCTAGCTCTCAGGGCCACCCTACTTCCTTTCCGTTACTGGGCCATAATTTCCCAGACTTGGAGGTTCAAAGATAAATGACCACCTAGCCTCTGTATGAATTTGGAGGACTGATATGGAGCCCCTAGTCTAAAGGACACAGCAGGGGGTCAGTGAAGTCAGTGAGTGGTCTCCAGAGTTTAACAGCAGAACATGCTGTATTTTTACATGCAGGTCTAATTGCATTCCCTGTGACGCTCCTGTCTCCCTCAGGAAACTTAACCAGACAACAGATGTAGAAAGATCCCTACACAGTCCTTCCCTTTCCTCATGCTCCAGCCATCTTAGGGCTGGCCCAACGGGCATTCGCCCAGCCCACAGGGGCAACCTTCATGTAGACACAGTTTGAAACATTGTGCTAAAGATTGTTAAGCCCAGGACTCGCAAGTGGGCAGAAGGCCCAAGCAGCAAGTGTCTGTCTCTATCCTAAAGGACCTTACCATATTTGTACTCTTGAGGATCCACCAGAAATTCACATTGTCTGCTACAGGCTGGCTCTGTGAACACACAGGAGTTATACCCGTAATGCAGGGAAAGGCCCCATGAGGCTGGTCTGAGGCTGTTTTTCTGAAAGCGGTCTCAGAGTGTATATGAATATGTACATAGAGTGCAGTGTGTACATATAGGAGTTTGCCCTTCTCTCATGAGGGAATGCATGTCAAGTCCCAAACCCTACATACATTATGATTTTCCCTATGAGCACATACAAACCTCTTCATGTATTCCACCTACAAATGCAATAGCTTTTCCCTTGTAACTTAGCATTTCTTACGCACTGTGGCTGCAATGTTCCCAGCTCGAGGTATAATAGCAAAACTAGCACAAAACTTTCTCTCTCTTTGAGAAAGGTTCTCACTCTGTAGCCCAGGCTGGTCCTGAACTCACTTTCTGGCCCAGACTGGCCTTGGACTCATGGCAATCTTCCTGCCTCAGCCTCCTGAATGCTAGGATTATAGATGTGCACCTAGCTTACGTGGTGCTTGAGAACTGAACTCAGGCCCTTCGTACTTGTTAGGCAAGCACTTTGATCAATAACCATTCCTCGGGCCTTAGCACAAATTTCTTTTCCTCTTCTCATAATTTCACAACACACAAATCATTTGTATAGTAGATGATAGCCTCATCATATGATATTTTTTTCTTTCCTAAGTCAAAAATTTACCTTTTCATTTAAAGGAGGCATTTTATGGCATCTCTTCAGCAAATCTGAATTGACAGGATCTTGTTCTTCTGAGTCATGATTAATAAGTGAAGGTTACTTAAACACAATCACTGCTCTAACACTCCACGCAGTGTAAGAACCAAGGGAGCTTCTGAGTGATGAACAGAGTGGTAGCCCATACTGTGTGGATACACTGCACAAATGGATGATGCGTGCCATTGGCAGGATGAAATTTTGTTCGTGTTTATGCAGAATGGTGAAACAATTTAAAATTAATGAATTATTAATTTCTAAAATTTTCTGTGGAAAATTTTCAGACCACGGTTGGCCATAGATGCATAGGTAAGTGAATCAGTGAAACAAAATCAGATCAAAGTTCTCTTTCTCTCTCTTTCTCTCTCGTCCATCTACATACGTATCTATACACACACATACACTTTCACACACATATGCATATATACATACATCTGTATCTGCACTGGCATATACATGTAGACATCCATAAGTTGAACACTTCAAAATTTGCTTTTTTTGTTCTATTTTAACAAGAATAAATGTTAGTTACTTTTAATAGTTAAAATTATTCATATAACATTTATAATTATAATAACGCACATTATGTAAGATATTGATCTGAGCTACAGAACCAGAAGACAGAGTCCACAAGGATAATTTCGGAATATTGAGAAGTATACACTAAGTGGAATTCTGAGTGAAATTTCACAGGTAGGCGATAAAACTGGAGTTTCATCTTTGCCATTTACCTGCCCTTGAGTTTTCTCTCTGTTGGACTCCCAAGGTCCTACTATCTCTTCCTGCAGCCTTTAATTAAATGAATCAATGTTAACGGATCTGAAAGTCATTCACACATAAAAGCAAGTGGATAACAATAAATAAAGTCTCCTCTTTCCAGGGCTATCTTTAGGTAAACAGAAATTCAGGTCTATGGAATCAAGGTTTACATGTCCTACCAGGTGAGAATGTACAGAAGAGGTTTATTATTGTTTGGATCTGAAATATTTGGATCAGCAGATGTGGTTGTTAAAAAGATTATCATTAAAAAGAAGCCAAGTACTTGCAATCGGAACTACAGAAAAGAGGGCTCGAGGGTCTCCCTTTATCAATTAAATAATGGAAAGGTAAAAACCTTTGCTTTGAAAAGAGACTCTGAGGGCATCTCTGACAAGGCAACCTAGGAAAGTAAATCCCCAAGGACTCCAGCCATCAAAGAACTCAGAGGCCTTGGCAGCGACTGTCCAAGGGGGTTGGTCCTGCTGGTGGTGGATCTTGACAACGTCCGCGTGGTACTAGCTTTACAAGTTTGCAGAGTACAAGATCCATGGGTTCATGGAGACTTCCACCCAGATTTCAGGGAAAGGGTGCCCTCCCAGTGTTCGAAGTTGTTAAGGAGAGGCCCGAGGTGTAACGGAGACCTCCCCCCACCCTGACCACCACCACCACCACAGGTTTGGAGAATGTATGAGCATGGGCTGTTCCCTGAGGAATGCTGCAGGCAGCCCAAAGAAGAAAAATAAATAAATAAATAAATAAATAAATAAATAAAGATTGCATCAGGAGCCAACACTCTGTAGGGGTGGGGCCACCCAAACTCCTTAGAGCTCACATCACACCACCACCAGCATAGCTTACCCTAGGTATTGGACATGAAGCTACAGGATTTAAGCCTTGCCCTGCTGAGTTTAGAACTTGTTTTAACCCAGCTGCTTTCTATCCTCCAATTCATCCCTTTTGGGATGGGAATTATTATGCTGTAGCATCGTATGGTGTAAGTTTAACCTTTATTTGATTTTCACAGGAAAGAGTCTGCCTTGTGTCTCTTAGATTTTGGGCTTGAACATTTTTAGCAATGCTGAAACTGTTGAGACCTTGGCAACTCTTAAAGAAGGACTAAATGCATTTTCCATGAGGAAGTGGACATGAGTCTTCTAAGGGCTAGGGGCGGAATACTGTGGTTTGTACCTGGAATATCTCCCAAAAGTCTCATGTGTTTGGATGTTATGGAACCATGTGCTATTAGCAATGGAGGCCTGGTCTGGAGAGGTGGGTTAAGGGAGTGTGGTGGAAGACAGGCATACGGTAGATTGTCAGGATCCCCAGGATCCCTGGCCACCACTGGCCACTGGTGATCAGGAACCAGCAAAGTCTGGGGGAACAGGGTCTCGAGCGGTGTAAGTATTACAGAATCACATCCAGGAGGCTGAATCACTGTTAACAGCTCATTTATTGAAGGTGAGGGCCAGGCATAAGCAGTTTAAGGGAGGTGGGTCAGGCAAGGTAACAAGGCAAGGGTCATTTACTGAATGGAGGGATTTGGGGGTCTGAAAGTAGCCTAATTTGTATGGCAAGTGTTTCAAAAACTGACCACGTGATTTATGGTAAAGGTCTGGAAGCGGGGGGTGAGGGGGACTAGGAATTTGGTTATGATGAAACCTGAGCTGATGGCCATCCTGGGCCTGGGATAAGAGGGAGTGGCTCCACTCCTACCGGTTTCAAGAAATGAGATTATCGGGGTATGAGTCACCTTCTACCTACAATAATCCCAGGCCTAGTCAGGGTCCCACAGTAGATTATAGATTACAGGTATGTAGTGGATTATGGGATTAAACCTGGAAGATGCTGAACACTGGGGCTGGACCCAGATGGGTCAGATCACCAGGACTTGGGTCCATTAGCAATGACATGAGGAGTTACCTCCATCATGTGCTTCCACTGTTACTGGCCACCCAAGAATTCACTGTGACCTTCTGAAACTGTGAGCTAAAATATACTCCCAAACCCCCACCCCAAGTTG
This sequence comes from Ctenodactylus gundi, assembly GCA_004027205.1. Classification (NCBI taxonomy): domain Eukaryota; kingdom Metazoa; phylum Chordata; class Mammalia; order Rodentia; family Ctenodactylidae; genus Ctenodactylus; species Ctenodactylus gundi. Next base: position 160,753 of record PVKB01000739.1, on the reverse strand, counting down.
TGGATGTCAAGTATTAAGTCACAGTAGTGAAAAGTTATCTAAGGCAGGGGTGGTATTTTTGGAAAGAGACATACCTACCATCACTGAAATTATAATACAAACGCTCTCTCTGGTGGCAGATGAGACCAGGCCTAGAAATATACATGAATTCTAGTTCCTTTATACATAGTCCTACCATGCATCCATATCTAACAAATGAAGATAGATCCTTTGGGATCAGACAAGCACAGGTGAAGGGGAGACGAAGCCTTCTTACCCTGCCTGCTCCTGCCTCTTTTGCTGGTCGCTGTAATGGATGTGTCACTGCTAGGAGAAGGCTCTCAGAGGCTCTAGTCCATCCAAGGGCTTAGAGAATGCATGATGTGACACACACCATGATGTGAGGAGGGAAACAACCCACACAGTCATATGGGAAAATACCATGATCACTCCTGAACAGGTCCAAGACCATGTCTTAAGTGAGGTGTGTGAACCTTCTTTGGATGGTGTGGATGGCCTTGCTATGAACTCTCTCTCTCTCTCTCTCTCTCTCTCTCTCTCTCTCTCTCTCTCTCTCTCTCTCTCTCTCTGATAAATATACCATGCATAGACTTTGGACTCACCCTAGATCTTGTCAAGGCCCTTAGCTGTAGTCAGAAACAATTCTGAAATCTCAGCTTCATGCATCCCTCTGGCTATACCTACCTCTTTTCTTTTCCATTCACTCCTGGAGAATTCCAACTGCAACCCTCCTGCGGCCTTCAGTCCACTGATCTTGTTCTCTATAAAGTGTCTCTTCCTCTTGCTCCCTCCCTTCCTCTTGCTCCCTATTTTCATCTCAATCTGTCTGTCAACAAATTTCCATACTCATTTGCAAACACTCTACCCTAAGTAAATCCAAGATTTCATCTAGTACAGGTCAATATCCATGAGTCCAACATGACTGGAATAAAAACTCAGACAGGCAGTCTGGTGCCACGTTCATCTACCATTATGCTTTCAGGTGGTCACACACACTTCACTTCTCAGACGGCTACTACACAACTTCATCCAAACCCACAGGACCACCCAAATCCACTTGCAAGCCACACAGCTGGGGACCACCAATGACCTAGTCCTACCCATACCTCCAACCAGTCCTCCCATTTATGCCTCAGATTCTATCATCAGCTTCTCCCTCTTCTGAACTATCCGCTCTTCCTCTCCTCTATCCTCCCCCCCTCCATCCTTTCCCTTCCTTTCCCCTTCTCCTCTCTCCTTCCTTCCCTCATCCCCTTCCCCTCTTTATCTCTCAGGACTGAAAGCAGGGCCCTACCCATTGTAGGCAGGTACTCAACCCCGGAGCTATATGCAAGAGATCGTTCCACCAACTTACAGAGACAAACCAAATCTTATTTTTACTTCCTTTTGCTTCGCACTTCACATCAAGATTTTGTTTGAAGGCCGTTTATACTTGATGTTCCCAAATCAGTCTCCACCTCATCACGCCTTGTGTTCTCTCACATACTTCAGGCTGTCTCACAGCTTCCCCTTAATGGCTCATATCAGGAGCAACATGACCTTGTTAAATAAAATTTCGTAGGAGGCTCCCGATTTAAACAACTCTGCTGTGCTGGGCCCAATAACCCAAACCAATAAATAGTCACAGTAGTTGATCTTTGGTTGATTACAGAACAAGCAATTAACAAATTACACTGTCTCTATACCTCACTCTCACTTCCACCTTTCTTCCTTTTTTTCTTTTTCTTTTTCTTTCTTTCTTTCTTTTTTTTTTCTTGAAGCAGTCTCATTCTGTAGTCCAGGCTGGTCCTCAATTGCTGTGTAGCTCAGGCTAGCTTTGAACTCAAAGCCATCTTCCTGCCTCAGCTTCCTACTTCTAGGATTATACATTCATCTTGTATGGTGCTGGAGAATCAAATCCAGGGCCTTATTCTTTAAAGTTATGCCCTCAGCCCCTCACTTCCATTTTCTATAAATGCTATGAGATGACATTGTTGACTGGTGCTTTCCAATTTGCAAATCATTCATTTCGTTTTGTTTTGTGTTACTTTGTCAAAAAAATTCTACTAATGTTAACTGGTCAAAAAAAAAAAAAAAGGCAAATCCAGTGTCATCCAGAGATGACAAGATTGAGGTGTGGATAGTTTAGGAGAACATTATTTCAACCCTTAGTTTTATAATTGTGCTTATTCTCAAGATCAATGAAGCACTTTCATTGCCACACGTTTCTAGAAGCATTCTTTTAGTCCACAGATACTGACTGAATGTTCATGCTATAGTTTGAGTATTGAATGTCCTCCAAAAGCCTCATGTATTTGGAATTGTGTGTTACTGGGAGGCAGAGCTTGACTGGAAGGGGTCGATGCTTGGGGTTTGACCTGGAGGTGTTGTATCAACTTGCTGAGATTGGGAGTTGCCCAGGGCAGAGATTTCAGATGTTATTGACTTGTGGGCAAGGGAATGGGAGAGGGGCACCCACCCCAGGTGCAGAGTCTGAGCTGGCAGCTGGGGCTAAGTAAAGAAAGAAAGAAGAAATGCTACTACTGCTGTTTCTCCCTGGGAAAGCGCTTCGCTTTGCTCCTGCTTCTCTTGGCTTCTGTTTGCAATGGGATGAGCAGCTACCCAGCCTGTCTCTGCCATGTGCCTCCACTGTTGCCAGCTGCCCCATAATTGGACATATAAAACATTCTGAACCTGTGAGCTACATAAATCTTTCTTGCTTTAAATAGTGGATGTTGAGTTTGGCCACTGAAGACATTAACTTGAGGCAATTAGGAAACACACCCAGAGTAGATCTTATAGGTGTGTAGGGGTGATTTGCGGGCCAGCAAATGAGGGAAGAGCACCCACCCAAATGTGGGAGGCCCAACTGGGAGCTCCAACTATATAAAAGGAAGGAAGAAGAAAACTTTTTCTTCTGGGAAAGCTTTCGCCTTAGCAACTGTCTACTGACACTGACTTGCTTGCTACACGCTGCATATCTTCAGCACAGATTCACTCCAGTCTCAACTTGCACCTGTCCACCTGTTGCCAATTTTTAGTCTTTGGTCTTCACCAATGTTCTTTAAACAACTGACATCTGCAACAGACTCTCATCAGCAGTCCCAGTCGGGTATTCTACCTCACGGCTAAGCAGCCATCAGATCTTCCAGCTCTCACACATGCAGGCCACCATCTTGGACTATCTCTCTCCTCAGACTTGTAAGCCCTTCAAATAAATCCATTTTTCTTAAAATTTCTGTCAACTCTACCTCTTCCAGATCCCAAACTAATACAGATTTTGGCACCAGAGAAGTGAGGTTGTTGCTGTGACCTTACTTAATCATGTCTTCTGGAAGCCTTTGGCACTGGTTTGTGGGAGGAGTTTGGAAGGATTTGAGGACAGTTTGATGGGAGAGTCTGATCAGAGCTCTGGAGAGCAGAATGCTGATAAAGACGTGGATTGGAAAGACCAGGCTCAAGGAGTTTCAGGTAGAAAAGAGAACTGTATTGGTAAGTGGTCTAAACACCATGCATGCTATACTCTGGCAGAAAGTCTGTCGGCAATTTGTCCTTGTCCAGAGACTCTGCCTGAAATTGAGATTAAGGGCAGTGGACTGCTTAATCTGGTGAAGGAAATCTCAAGGTAGCCTCATATTAAGGATGTACTGTTTGTGGCTTTTAGCCAAATCTATAAAGAAAGATAGGAGATAATATCAAAGAAAAAAGAGGTAAAACGCTTGCAGTGGAGAGTGAAAAAGCATGTGCTTGTTAAAGAAACTGACATTAAATGTAAGCCATGTACTAGGAATCAGGACTGTAAAAAAAGAGGCCTTTATGGTGTCTCAGGAATCAGGAAGATCCCATTTTTTACCCATTAAAGGGTGCAAAGGCAAAAGATCTTGTTCTGTGAAAAGTACTCCAGGACTAGCTGTAGGGCCAAATAGGAAAGTGCTTTCCAGTGTTCAGCAATCCAGACACTCAAAAGCTGTGACAGCCATGGCACAAGGGGGCAGACTACTGCTCAAGGCAGTAGTGGACCTCAGTGATGTCCAAGTTGTCTTGGTCTCACAGGCTTGCAGAGTGCAAGAGCTGTGGGTTCAAGGAGGCTTCCACCCTGATTTTGGAGGAAGGCTTTGGAGGTCAGAGAATATAACCAGACAGAAGATGGAGGTCGCAGCCAGCAGCAACACTTTAGGGGTGGGATCACCCAAGCCCTTTGGAGTTCACACCAACCTCAATTTACCCTGGTTGCTGGGCATAGAGCTACAAGATTTAACCCTTGCCCTGTTGGGTTTAGACCTTATTTTGGTCCAATTACTTTCTATTCTCCTATTCTCCTATTCCTCTCTTGGAATAGAAATGTCTGTTGGAAGTCTTTAACCTTTAAAAGAAACTCTGCTGTCTATGGTGGGAAGGAATTTATTGCATTTCAAGTTGTATGCAGTGTAGTTATGCAATACTGGGCAAAACTTGCGTATTTTATTGTGTATCCATTTGTACGCAGTGTAGTTGTGCTGTGTTAGACACTTAGTTATTAAATTTGGAAATTAAATATGGTTCAAGGAGCTTTGATTTTCATAGGAGCTCCCAGCTATGAGTTTGCCTTGCACCTCCGAGGTGACTTTGAACTTGGATTTTTTTTTAGCAGTGCAGAAGCTGTTAAGACTTTGTCAACTCACACAGGACTAAATGTATTTTGCATGGGGAGATGGACATGAGCCTTTTGGGGGATAAGGGTAGAATATTATGGCTTGGATCTGGAATATCGCCCAAAAGTCTCATGTTTTTGGGTTTTTTTTTTTTTATGGATCAAAATGTACTGTTAGGAGACTGGGACCTGGTTGGAGAGATGAACTGTAGGTGTGTAGATCAGATTACAGGTATATGGTGGAGGCTTACCATGGGTTTAGGAAAACTGCAACACTATGAAAGGGCATCTTTATGTTGGAGCACAGTTTTGAAGGTTGTGAAAAGAAAAATCCTTATCATTAAAAGTAAAGAGTGTAAGAACTCAAAGTTACTTCAGACAGTAGGATCATAATCATTTAATAAATTGCAAAAAAGAGATTGACCTTAGGGTGTATGGTACAATTCTAGATAATTTTCAAATTGCACTTTTAGTTTTGTTATTTTAAAATTTTCTCTTTATGACTATATACTAATTTTAAAATGGAAAAGGGGTTTTAGTTTTTAATCTTTTGCTAAATTCAATTAAATTTAGATGTCATTTCAGGCAGTTTAATAATTTCACTTCTGCTCATGCTTCTAACAGCTAACTACTTTCAACAGCCTCTTATAAAAACTTACAAAAAGCGCAATCTCAAGGGCCACCTCCGGGACTCAGGTGCTGTCAACTAAGAAATGTTCACAGAGAACTGCAGGTTACATGATGTTCAAGGTTATCTTTCCTTATAGATTAAACATATATCTATGATATACAAAAGCATCCTTCTCCCCATCTACCCTCAACTAAAATCCACCGCAACAATGATCTTGTACTGCTCAGAATAAGAGACTATAGAATAAATGACTCTTGTGTAGATATGAAACAGAGAAAGCAGACCCTCCACTTGTTCCTACAGTTATTTTTTCTTCTTAATTATTTTAGGCAAGTGCTGTCAGTTTCCAATGGTCATATCTTGGATTGAGCTTATTATTTATGTAACATGTAAGATTAGGACATCAAAGCCCAAGATGTATTCTTGAGTGACATACCCCAACTTTCCGCTTTGGTATGTGAACATTTGCCTCTAGTTCTCTAAGGTCACAGCCTTTCTAGTGATAACTGCTGGCCTGTTAGTGATGACTGCCAGCTTTCTAGTGATGACTGCTGTCCTCTCTTGCCAAAGTACCAAGAGAAGTGTCAAAACAGCTGCAGTCATCTTGATAGCTATGAAGAAAGAGAAAAAAAAGGATAACAAATATAATTTAAGACTCCATATTCCACACCAGGTTGTGTTAAATATCACAAGCGTAGGTGGATGGAAAAGTGTTAAAAATTTCTTAATTATCTCCTCTGTTTTACCTGAAGCATAATGATTTTCTATACTGTCAAAATCTCTCAATGACTGCACGAATTTCACCCTTTCTCTCCTACTACTTCTATTTTTGATCTATCCATAAATATCTTCATAAATAATGTAGAACACAATGTTTGCTCAACAGAGAAAAACAGATCTGTAAGTCATGCCTTGCCCAAAGCCACACAATGATTTTTTTCCTAAAATTTCATGGGATGATTGGGCCACAGAACTTGCTGTAGAAGCCATAACAGTGACAATAGCATACACAGGAATTGGAGGGAGGTGATCAGTGACAAAATGGAGACCATAAAGCAACTGTGACCATGTGGGTAGCCAGAAGCCAGACTGAGAAAGGCTCCTCAGGGCAGGCATAAGCAAAGTCCCCCAGGATCTTGGTGAGTCAGCCTAAGTCTATTTTTTTTTTTTAATCAACAAAAGAAGCCAGTAGAGCATCAAATGCAGGAAAAATAGGGTGAAAATCAATTTTCCTTGGTAGATGGGGTAGTAATCTACTTTATTTTACTCATCTTAATTGCCCTGTAGCACAATCTAGATCTAAACATAGGCAATTGGAGGCCCACTACGAAGACCATCAAGAAAAAGGCAAAACAGGGTGAGTGGATGCACTGACCAGCTTGAAAAATGGATCTTGCACCATATCTTGACTTGCCAAAAGTTAAGGTGGAGCCAGCAAAAAGCCCCCACATCTTTCATTCCAAGGGCAGTGCAAAAGCCAACAGGTTACGTGGCTGGGTGGTACGGGGATGATGTGATCTTTTCACTCTCCATGCAGTTGAAGATTGACTTAAGATGACAACACAATGAATTATGGAAGGAACAGCATGAACCTCATATAACAATGAAAAATGATTATGTATTCACTGAGCACCAATTCAGGAAATAATGTGATTTTCCTCTGTGAAAATCTGCTATATATTTTATGGTTTGGTATTACATTTGGAATTCCAGATTTTGGACAGCCTCCACTGTTGACAGTCTTCTTAGGGACTGGTTTACACCGGAAGTTTATAAGACATGCTGTTAGTATAGACCCTCCTGAGCTCAAACCCACACTGTGGCCTATGGGGATGAAATAAGAGTCTTTTTCCTGTCTCTCCACTTCTTTTTTCCAGCTATTTTTATGAATATACATATGTAATACATAGTGTTTACAATGAATTTGGGTATTTCATGCACATATGTATCATATCAACTTTACAATCCCTTCCCATTTTTGACCCTCCCACCCCCTCCCTATCCCTTCCCCCAACTCCAGCTATCAGTTCATGTGGTTCTATAGAATGTCTGTGTTCTGGGTTTTCCAAGTCAGAGAAACTATACAATACTTAACATACTAATCTTCTGCACCTAAATCATTTCACTTAAGTCACCACTCTAACTCAGCTTCCTATTCCTCGAATGGGTGGCAGTAGTTAAATCTTGATGCCTCTTGGTTAGATTCAGAGAAGAGGCATCAAGATCTCCACTTCTTTAAGAAGTTTTTCCCCCATTTTATTGATATGTATACATGCAAAATTTAAGGTTTACAATGGAGTTGAGCCTTTTAGGCACATATGTATCTTGTCAAGGTGACAAGGGCTTTCCCACTCTCCTTTTGTCCCTCCCGCTACCCAACCCCTCTGTTTCACTTTGTTTTTCGTTTTAAGTTCCATAAGAGTTGTGATCTGGGACTCTCATATCAGAGAGACCATTCGATGTTTCACCTTCTGCTTCTGACTCACTTCACTAAGCATGATGTTCTCAAGTTTCTTCCATTTGCCTCCACATTGTTGGACTTTATTGATGTATACAATGGAATACTATTCCATTGTAAACAAACACCACAATTTGTGTATCCACTGGTCTGTTGATGGGTATTTTGGTGACTTCCATATTTTAGCTACTCTTAGTTCAAATTTATTTTAAAAAAACAGTATCAAGGGATTTGTAATGGGGGTGAAATGCAATTCCACACTTCATCTTTTTTCTAGCTTGGATGCCCAACCCCACGCCTCAGACAGAAGTACTTTCAACTTATTTTAAATGTTCTGTCAAGCATTTATCTCCAAACTCTTTTGTATTGATTTGTTGCCTTATACATTTTAGATATGATTACAGAAATATGTACTATTAACTACCTACACTAGAAGGTAGGACTTAACTCTTGTACCTCTTCCCCTCCCCCACCAGCTCATACTACACACACATCAGCCAGGTCTACAATTCAGCATACAAGGATGCATTTCTTACTCACAAGTCTTTATTTGTTCACTTAAATTTGAAAGTGTCATTTCTTATCATTTTTTCTTATATATCTATTGCTAATATTTCTGACTTCCTTTTCAAATGCACAGAGACAAGAGCACTCCACCAGCGTTCTCCCCTGGGCCACCATCCTTCATCCAGAGTCTAGTTTCTAAAGATTCATGTTTCACTCATTTTGTCATATTCTTCCTCTGCTATATTACATTCCTCACCAGCTTTGTGAGATGGGTTGCGTGAGAGGCAATCAGTGTGCCTGTGTGTGTGTGTGTCTATGTGTGTTCTTGTATGGCTAAGAACATGTCTTTATTCTGCTCTTGTAATTGATGGGTAAATCATGTGTGTGAATGTGGAGTTTTATGGTGAAGGCTATATTCCCCTCAATTTTTCAGGGTATTTCCACTATTTCCTATAACCTAATGTTAATGGGAGGGTTGTCTGCTAGTCCTCAAGGGTGATCTATCTTTTCCTTTAAGATTTAATCTTTATTTCTACTATTCTGATAATTTGCAACAATTTGGTGGGTACACATGCTTCTTTGGCTGTTGTTAACTAGGCTAGGCACTGAGAATCCTTTTTCATTTCAAGTGTTAGTGTCTTCAGGGCTTATGTGGTATTTCTTGAATATTGTACCTCCTTACATTTTTATCTGTGTTTTTCTTGGGGATTGGGGAGAACTTCTTTTAGTCGCATTTGGTTCCTCCCTTGTTCTCCAAATGTTATTATTTTTATTTTCTAGACCAGTCACCTACTTTTAAAAAATTCTTGCCATCTTTTTAAAATTCAAAATAGCTCTTGATTGTCTTCTGATATTGTTGGAATTATAGTACCTTAATATTTTATACTATATGTAATGTATGTTTTCTTTGAAATTTTCCTTACTCAAATATTATTTTTCCTCTAAGAACTTTCTTTGTTATAATTTATTTTTCTCTGGTTTTCACTTTGGGGTGTTCCTAGGTAAGTCAATACTTTGCCCTCTATTCACACATCGCATCGCAAATTCATTTTTTCCAGGGTTGTTCACTTTCCTCTAAGGAGAAGACTAAGCCACACACAGCTGGCTGCAGAATCCCTGGGAACAGCCACTGGGGAAGGGGTCACAGTCTCTGATCAATGCGCAACTTTACATTTCACATCTGTCTCTGGTCTGCTGCAGCAATCCCTACTCTTCTTTGGATCTGTTGAATTAGGAATCAATTTTTAGCCTACAGATAAAGTGAAGGGAAGCCATCAGTCCATATGGGCTGGAGGAAGGAGCTCCACCAACTGCTGTAAAGACCCTGTGTCTACTCTCAGTGCTCAGAGGTATTTTCTCACTCAGTCCTCACATGATACAACAGTGATACTTTCTGAGTCACGTGCGTATGTTACAATGATCTTCCCCAGTCGACGCATTCCCCAAAATCTTCATTTAAGTGGCCTATTTTTCCTTCTTGATAAACAAGATAAATTTTATTTAATTATAATCTCATTCTATTCAGGCATTTCAAATGAGTTTAGGTTACTTGTAGTAGCTAATAAACTAACTCTGGGAATGAGTTTCTCATCTCTATGGAAATGCAGTGTTGTGGGGAACAGGGCTTGGTCCTTGGATCGCTCTCTCTCGAATGCCTTTGTAAAAATTTCCCCCCAAACCAGAAACATGGCGTGGGCTCTGTGAGTTGAGCCCAAATAAGGCCGATGGGAGCAGATCAGCTATTTTCTGTCCATCCCTACACAGGTCTCTGTGGAACCTAATATCCCATGACTGACATTGAGTATATTTTCTCAAGGATTTCTAATTTTTATAAATTAAATAGAAATACACAATTAAAACTAAATAGAAAAGGTTTTCCAACTATTTCTTTTTTTGAGACATGATCTCACTCTGTAGTCCAGGCTGGCCTTGAACTCACGGCAATCCTCGTGCTTCAGCCTCCTGAATACTGGGAATATAGGCATGTGTCACCATGCCTGGCTTCCCAACTATTTAAATATCAACCTTTACTGGGTTTTACGCTTGTAATACACATGACTGGCATTACTCATGGGAAACACAGCACAGGAACAAAGGAATCCTCTTCAAACAACTTTCTCAAAATTCTATTTGTATAAAAAGTCAAAAATTATGCAAGAGAGTATCATATTTAAAAGAATATTATTAATTGTAACTATAATTAGTTCCTTGGGAGCTTTGGTTTGTCCATATGTCTAATACCTTCACATACCCACAAGCCTGACTTTCCTTTCTCAAGTGTATTTTCAAAGAATCAAGAAAGCACTGAATCTATCCATTAATGGCAGAGAAAATATTTAATGCGTTTGTACCAAAGATTTGATCTCTGTGTTCTCAAGCTCAGAATTGGGCACTTAACAGTTATTAATGCTTTGGCATTATAAATGGCTTTCCAATAGGGAAAACTGTTCTTAATCTAACTATGATGCTTCTGTATTGGAACTCTTATAGAATGCCTCGGGTGTGCATTATTTTCAGTAAAGAATAGACAAGTGCTATAACTTGGCCCACATTACCTTTGTGTATAACATGTTAGGGGGCACATATCTGTCACAAAGTTCTAGAAGCAGCAATACTCATTTCCTCCTGTCCATTGCTCTACTAGGTTGAAGAATATATATATATATATATATATATATATATATATATATATATATATATATATTGAATTTGCACAAGTTATGAAAAATCTATGTGTTCTCCTATGAAAGATCCTAAGCTCTGAGAAGTAACTTTTTCTTTCTTATATTTTCCTTAGGGAACACTAGAAACGAAAAGTCCTGAAAAACATTAATTCTTTGATATTTGTTCCAGACACATTTGGGCTAAGAATCACCTGCAAACTGAGTAAATAACCCATTATCATATTTTAGAACTAGGAGGCCCTGAAATTCCATGTTGATGCTACCTGAAATTCCATGTTGATGCTACAGTTTGCACAGCAGATAAGATCAACCCTGGTGTAGATCCTCAGTCTTGGTCATTCCCACTCAAGAAGGCATAAAAGGTCAACCCAACTTGAACCTGAACCCTCTCAGGAGAGCTCCAGAAGAAGACTAATGGCTGGAAGAAATCCTCTGAAATAGGAGCCATCACCTCTCACTGTCCACCATTTCAATCTCAAAGTCTTGGATTCATATTACAAAAAAACAGGACCAGACTTCAAGTGAGACCTTTCAGTTACATAGCATTATTCAGTCCTCACATGTCAGAGGTGAGTAAATGAGCCTTGTGACCATGAGGTCACTTCACCAAGGTCATATCTATGTAAGGAATGAGCTGCAATGATATCTCAATAACCCAGCCCAAAGCAATATACCATCTGTTACCTAATTACTGAACTTGTGATAAAACAAACCAGTTGACTTTTTCTCTTTATGTTTTAGTCAATTATCTTGGTGTTATCAACTTCACATAGCTTCCAGTACTAATTAGTACATTTGGCGGGGGGTTTTGTATGTTTGTTTGGATGGACATCATCACTGGATTAAAGGTATAATTCAAATTATATAAAAGTTGGAAAGAATCCATTACAGTGTTCTACTCTTCATAAAAAATTAGAACTGAAGAATCTAAATAATTTATAAATAATTTATTATTCATCAATGCTTAAAGAATGGAATCTTTACAACCTTTGTGTTACCTTAATTTTTACCTCATTAGAAAGGTTTTGTATAAAACTGGCCACTTCTTTCTGCAAAGGAAAGGTACATAATACATGATAAACTTCTCACTGGACTTCAAGTCAAGCCTCAGTCTCAGGAGCATCCTTTAAAATTGCATAATACCTATCGCCAGAATCAAACAGAGTATGGAAATGCAAAGGTAACCAAACCATGAGAAATCTACTCTCTCCATTACCTCTACTATGATCCAGAGTCTTCTTTCATAAACAGAGCTCATGTTTAAAGCACTTATTCTCTTAATATTTCCTTTTCTTCAGACGTTATCCAGCTAAGATTAATTTTGAAACCCCTTTTTTTTTCTAGTGTAAGAATAAAAATCATTTTCACTTAAGTACACTTCACTATTAGAAGACATAGAAAATGAGGAGGCAATTTGCCATCTTCTCCCTGAGCCCCGACCTCCCAAAAAAGCCAACTTCATATTTTGACCCAGCAATTACACTTCTGGGAATTTACACTTGCCAGGGAATTCGGGTAAAAGGAATAAAGGTATCTAGAAATAACTATTCACCAAATTCTCCACTATATTTTGACAGTAAGAAAATGGAGACATTTGGCACATGACTAAATCATGATAATTCTCTCATTGGACAGTAAAGGACTAAAACCATGTTTTCGAGAGCTATTTCCTAATACGAGAAAAGGCCCACAGAGAACAGGGAAGGTGGAAAGAGAGCATTGCCATCACTCACCGTTTGGCTCCATCTGTACGTCTGTATCTCTGTCTTCACACTTCAATAAAAATGTGCAAAGTATTGATGAGTGGAAAGTATAGTGACTTAATTTTTACTGTCCTTTCTAATTTTTAAAAAATTTTATAAGAAATGTTTTTATACTTATGAAGACCAACATCTGAGATTCTTTTTAGGGCATTCTAAATTGATCTATCTTTTGTCACATTGTGAGACACTCGTGCTCAGAAGGAAGCCTGATTTTTCTGCGTGACTGACTCACTGATCATACTGCAGTCACGTCTCGTAGGAGACAATGAGGAGAGACAGAAGTTTGCAGCACAACTGACAACATGTCTTTTTCATTGGATGAAGTTGATGTAGAAATTCACCTTGCATTCATGTTTCTTTCCCATCAGCTTTGGTTTCTTTTATCTTTTCTTTTTTCAAATCTGGTGTTCAACCAGATAATTATTAGGGTCAGGTAATGACTTCTGAAGTTTACTGCAGAGACCAGAACAGGAGGTGTAAGTTCTAGTATAAGATAGTAGCACTATCGTTCCATAAGTATTCTTGTGCTGCTAAGACTGCTTTAACCACATGGAGACGGTCTGGGGTGTGCATTATCTACAGCTCGAGAGATGATAACCAAGGAAACCTTGCGCTGGAATGGTATGCAGAGATGTATGTTCTTAAGCTTCCTTTAAACATCAAATACAAATTCTGCAATTACTATAACCAGAAATGTATTCCAACAATCATACCTTGGCTGAAGTATGTGTTCCTGAGAGCACTGAAGAGGAATGAGGAGGAAAAGCACGTTAGCTCTTTTGCTTACTGATACAAATGTGGACCGACATGTGCATCCACTCTCCGCTTGGCCACCTGCTGCCTCATGCTTCTGCACACCCGTTCCCACCCCTGTGGAGACCGCTGTGAGGGAGGCACCACCGCCTGCCCATAGACTTCATACTTCACTAGAGAATAAAACTATGCACGACTGTAACATGGGATAAGCATTATATGAGATATATTTAAAAGGACGATACAAATCCAGAAAAAAGCAAACCATTGTGTTATCTGAGAAACTCTTCACCTCCCTTCCCAAGGTGAGAAGGAGTTTGCTGAGCAGAAACAGAGAAGCAGGATGGGCATTCTGCAGGCCAAGAGCAGCCAAGCCAGGGCTCCTCTGCACGTGAGGCTACTGCTGGAACAGGAAGTGCCGTGGTGGGGCGTGGGTGCAGGGTGCTGGCAGGAGCAGGCGAGTTGGGTTGGAAAACGGGAGAGTTGTGAAGGATCATGTATGCCTTGTATGAGTGACATCTTTATAAAGATCATTCCATAACTGTTGGTTGCTCAAATTATATTTTATCTACATAGTCTGAACTAACTAAATCTAATCCTCTATTAACAACTTTCTTCCTCCTACTTGCTTCTGCAGCAACCCCTACAGTATACTAAAACACACCAGCATCAGCCTGCAAGAAATCTGCTATATTTTAATTGTAAGTACACATTTGAATGTAAACTAAACCAAAACAAGAAGAGAAAGAAATGGCAGAGAAGTGCAGCTACACTCACCCAGCAGTGTTTGATGCTTTATCTACTGCTCTCCTCAGCTTCGAAGCTCAGTTATACAGACCACTGGCAGTTTTCGTAAGCAGCCATACTGTCATGTCATTTTAAAGCTGTAGCACACAATCAGAATAGTAGTGTTCTGTATGTTAGAGGAAAGGAAACTGAAAACTTTAGGTTGAATTGTCTAGGGCTATGCAGAAAGGATAGAATGGCCAAGACTTAGATCTACATCTTCAGACTTGAAGAAAAGATTTTTCCTGGGCTGGAGGAATGGCTCAGAGGTTAAAGTGCTTGCCTGGCAAGTGTTAAGTCAGCACTAAGTACCCAAGTTCAATTCCCCAGCACCACATAAGCCACTTGTGGTGGTGCATGCCTGTAATCCCAGAACTTGGGAGGCTGAGACAGGAGGATTGCCATAAGTCCAAGGCCAGCCTGGGCTCCATAGTGAGTTCAGGACCAGCCTGGGCTACAGAGCGAGACCCTGTCTCAAAAAGAAAAAAAGAAAAGAAAAGATTTTTCCTACTGCACCCGGGCCACATCTGAGTGACAAGCATTCACAAAGTAAGTAACAGGTCAATATGGTTTCACTGGGAAACGGTATCAACACCTATGGGCTTCAGTAGGCAAGCCTCTAAAGAAACAATAAAGTGTTTGTGAACTACACATTAGGGTGACTTTTGATTATGCAGTAAGCACCAAAGAACTAGGCTCAAATACAAGAGCTTGGTCCTTCCTAATTCCAGCCTGCTGGCTGCTGCCTGGCTGTGGAGTCAGCCGAGCTATAAATACTCCACAGAACAGAGCTAGTGGTATCTTCTGAAATGCTCCTTGGAGTTGACCACCATTCTGAGAATGATCATCCTGCTAGTTATCAAAAATGATCTCTGCGTTGCTGAGAAACCCTGAGGAGCATTATGTAACAACTAAATTTAAACCTTTTTTTGAAACCACAGGCTCCTCACCACCCCACCATCTAGGCTCTTTCTCTTTCTTTTATTTCTTGTCCTCTCTTACTTGATGTTGCCTCCCTGCATTTTCTCCTCCTTTCTGGGCTTCAAAGATATCTCTGCTCAACATGATCACTCTTTTTCCTTTCTCATTAGCACCCAGAGAAAGACAGATTAGTAGTGAAGGTAAGTAACAGAAGCACTTAGTTGCCAACAGATGAGTCAGTGGGAAGTCAGTATACCTGAACAGGTCAAGGACATTATGAAGAGGTCACAGACTCTTGGATGTTGCAGAATTTGTCAACAAACTGGGCCAGCCTGGGATAAGCTATCTGTCCACTGCTCAAATACATTCGTTATGAACTTGTTTCTAGGCAAACACTAAATGAAATTGTACTGTAGAGGAGAAAAGAAAAGAAAAGAAAAGTTCATATGTTTCTGGAGCTCTGATGATGTCCTCAATGAAGCAAGAACTAGATCTGGCGTTTCTTTGTATGTATTAAACATTATTGAAATTCTCAAGAATTTAAGAATTAATAGTGAGAAAGCAAATAATTAGGAGGAAAGCCCATTCCTTGTTAAGAACTCTTTGTGACAAAGCCAGTGAGGTGTACAGTCAACTCTGAAGAAGAAAACTAGCACACAGCCACGTGTCAAATAAATTTTCTGCTTCAGTCTCACTTAATGAGTTTAGTTTTGTGTGTCAGTTGTGAAAGGAAATAAATAAAAAATATTTCAAAGATAAAGAATAAATTATAATCTAGCCAGAACTTAAATAATTTCTTTGCTCTGCACTGAACATTACCTGACCTAAAAGAGAGAAGTCTGACTAGCATTTTGGTTTCCAACCCTAGACACATTCCTCACGGAGGTAGTCAGCCTACCCTGGGGGCACTCTTAATACAAGGCAAGGACAGGTCTCTGAGAATGTTTCCCCTTTAAAATTCACACATCATTACTGTAGCATTCATGGAACCACTTGAGTACTTGGTGTCACACTTTAATAAGATGACAAATACCCTGCCATTCAGCCTCAAGGACCCTTGCTAAGTTCAAGCTCAGCCTCTTTATTGGCAGGTTAGAGGAATGAGGCACCAGAATCAAGGTCAGCAGAGGTCCCAACCCTGTCCTCCTGCACTCAGCATCCTAAATCCTGTCCTCCAGAGGCAGAGACACTTACAATCCAAAGGACAATTGTCTTGCCTCACACGTTTAGAGGCCTTGACTTTCTTGATTAGGTTGGTTATATATATATATTTTTTTCCCTTTGGGCAAAATTTCAGTTACAATAGGAAATTATTTAAAAAAATAGCCCAAATAGGACCACAAGGCCAAAGCTCCAAAGCCTTGAGATTTTATTTCTTGCCGATTATTGGTAACTACTGGGGCTTAGAGCCTGGCCTCTAGTCCATCGCTCAGCGAGGCCCTCATTCTGCATCACAGCCTCCTCGGCTGGAAGGCATCCAGGTTCTGCTCAGGATGAACAGGGATAATTTCCCTTGTCACTCTGACTTTGAAGACTCTGAAAATCATGTAAATTAGAATGTGAATTATGAGATTCAGCACAAAATTGGATGTACTCATAATTAGACATATAATTACTGTAAGAGGTTATTAGCTATGTATCTTTAAAAACAGGAGAGATTTTCCTCTCTTTGGTGTGATTTCAGCATTTTGACCTCATATCTGAGGCTGGTCCAGCCAATGGCTCGCTCCAGGGCTTTACCAGCCTCTTGTTTATGACTATTGCATTGTTGGGTAGTTTGGCTTACTCTGCTATTTTACGAACACCAAATTTTTCCAAATACAGCTCCCATTTCTTTTCATTAAATCAGGGCAGACATTAATTAAAGCTTGATTTTCTCACATACCTGCATCTCATACATACCAAAACACATACACTGGAAAACAGATGTGTGACTTTAAAGATGCCCAGAACCTATTTGAATAAGAATGAATATGTGTAACAATTTGACCTACCAAGTCATAATGCACTTGACTTTAATAAAGTACCTAAGCAATTTTCAAAAACAGGGTTTTCTTACACCGGGTATCCCATGGCTTCCCCTTCTTTGGAATATATCTGTCTAGGTCATATCTATTTGTATGTATGTGCCTCTCTCCATCGTGCAGCCGTGACAGTCATGGGGGACTGTGGAAGCACTGGCCTCTCTTCCCCCCCAGTGTCAGCCCTGTCTTGCAATCACACTATCCTCAACATACCTCTCCCAAAGAAATTTCACCGCAAAGTTACCAAGTAAAAATCTGAGGACAAAATTATTTTAATCCCCCTCTAAAAGCATGAAATACACAGGTATTTTTCTCCAGCACCACACTGTCCGATGCAGCAGCCACTAGCTATGTGTAATCATTTACATTAAGTTAATCAACATTTTTAAAAGACGGGATTCTTCAGTCATAGTTGTCATACTTGTCACAATTCAAGGATGCAAAAAGACAGCACGAATCTGGACTACTCCCCTGTGGCAGAGTTTCACGAAGGGAAGCTCTATTTTAGCACATAGTGTGCTCTGTAGTAGAATGTCATGTGTCACATAAGCAGCTAATTTGAGTCTCATTGTCACTATTACGGGCTAGTAGCACTGTTGTAGAAAGTATCCTTCATTATCCTCTTAGGAAACAGAGGCTCCTTTTTCTATTTGCCAACCTCAGTGGTCCTTCCTGTCAGCTACTCCAGTAAGATTACCACAGCTAGTTAGTGGGGAGCCTGGGGAAGCCTTGACTCTTCTTTGAAAATTGCTGTCTTGTCTCTTTGTAGGCAAGGAATGCAATATCCCAGATCTCTCAGGATACTAGTAGTCAAGTCCTTTTAAAGAACACCAAAGGTATGACAAAAGCAGTGTGGCTTCAGATTACATTTTGTGCTCTTGGGAGAGTCAGGTTGTGCTGTCACTTCAAAGTTCTCACTTGTAAAACATCGATTTTATCCCACAGCTTACCCAATCAGTGACAGTACACCAGTGATAAGATCTACATTACCATATAAATTTAAAGAGTTTTTCCAAATCTAAACAAGTGGTAATGTCTTTGCCTCACAAATAAATCTGCTTCCAATCATGAAACTGTTCAAGCCTCTTCCTGACACACCGGAGTGAAGTGGCTGGCGATATGTATTAATTTTACATCTACTGAACACATAATGTATGTGATGGAAAGAATAGAAAACTCTCACTCCCGAGGACCTCATGGGGAACATGAGCTTTTGTGAGCATACGTACAATTAAAGAAGTCAATGTGAAAATGCAGACTATTTAAATCTGTTCCAGGTTCTTAAATAGCAAATAAGACATCTTGAGTTAAATTATGTATGCACCATAACTAACCAAATACTTGCTAAAATATTTTGATTCTTTTGATGAGCTGTAGATGCCATCCTCACATTTCATGATTCACTCATCCAAACAAACTAGCTATGGAATCCCTCTCCAATTACACCAAATCCTGTGGGGAGGGGAAGGCCATAGGAAAAAAATGGATCGAAAACACGAGAGCAAACGATTGGTGATTGTGTTAGAAAAATGAAATTATATTGTTAAAAAAAGATTAACTGTGCTAGCAATATCCATACATAGTTTTAAATAGATGTTGGTAAGAAAAAAGAGAAGTCATTCTATCCTGAAGTATTAACTATGGATTTATGAACAAAATATAATGAGAGAAGAGAAGAAGAGGGGTAGAGGGTAGCAAAAAGCATGAGTGGATTGAATGTTAAAATGAAGAAGCAATGGCCACGGGAACGAAGAGAGTGTTCTATGGAAGAGACAAGGGAGGGGCCAGTTTGGCTAAGTGAAGCATGTGTGTTGAGGAGAATAAAAAGTTAATGTTACTGGGTGGGTATCAGCTTCCTTACTGGGTGATATGAATACACAGTATGTTTGATAAAAGGCAGAACTCACAAGGAGGCTGCTCAGGAGCCTTGGTGCTTCATACACAGAACCTCTTTAATTCTGCTGTCTCCTTTTGTCTTTGTCTTCCAAGTCTTTTGTTTTGTTTTGTTTTAATTTTTTTTTTTTTGGATTAGATGCCAAAGCATCAAGCAATTTCATAGAAAAACATGACTGCCCAAATACTTTAAACAAATCTGAAGTTCTGAAATAAAGACACCAGGATCTATCACAGCATCATGTGCCTGGCACTGAAGAGCCACAGCCGCCATCTTCAGCCGGGAATTTCCGGGTATCATTTGCTTCTAGGGGGACTTGTGCTAATGGTTTTCTTATTGTAGGATTAAAAAAAGAAGTGAAATGTTTTCATAATTGCTTTAACAAATCAAGAGGTAAAACCGAGAACTGAATTTCTAGAAAAAAAGAAGGAAGAATGATTATGCATCACCCGCAGGGGCTCACCTGATGCTTAATACGCACAGGCCATTATCTGACCTTCTCCAGGCATCGGTATTCTGTAGCCCTAGGTGTCTGAGCATGTAACTCCTATTGAAGAATATAGCCCAGACAGATGAAAAATGAATGTGCTGCTTTATAAAGACTAATCTGATCAGTGATATGCTGAGATGCATTAGAGATGAGAGAAAATGCAGTGAAGTAAACCAGCCAAAAGGTTGCTACAATAATTTATTCTCCTAGTGACAGGAATTTGAATTAGGAGGGAAGACTAAGAAGGGAAAATAAAAGGGCCTAGTTGATATAAGTGACAGATTAGTGAGTAGAAATGAAAGTCCTGTAAGACTTAACTCAATAAAACTGCTGTATGGAAGAACTTGCTTTCCCACTAAGAGTGACTTCTTTTACTGCAATATATTTCCTGCCTTTGTTAGAAATTCCCACATTGCTTAGTTACTTACCCTCCCCCAAAGGACCCCACACCTGTTCATGCAATTGCTTGGCAATGGAAAGAACAGAGTCACATCACAAGGAACTTGAAGGTACACCATGATAACTCTCCTTCAGGTGTGATTATCGGTATTATCACCGAATATGTGTGCTTCGTGTCTCAAAGGACCTTGGATGACATACACAGTCCCTTTTAGCTGAACATTCAAATCTCTTCTGAAGTATTTCCTTTTTTTGCATAACGACTGCTGATCAGTCAGAAGCGACTGTGTTAGTCAGCTTTGTGTTACTGCCACAAATACCTGAGGTAACCAATTTAAACACAGGAAAAGTTTATTTCACAGAATTGGAGAATTCAGCCCATGAGTGGCCAGTTCCATTGGCCTTGGGTCTACAGCAAGGCAGCACACTGAGACAGAAGTGTGTGCCAAAGAAAGAAAGACTCCTTACAGACAAAAGCAAAAGACAGAGAAGAGACCAGTGTCCTTCAATGCCCTCTAAAGGCACACCCACTAAGGACCTAAAACCTCCCAGGGGGCCCCACCTCTCGTAATAGCACCGAAGGTTCCACCACCTTCCATTAGCCAAAGCTGAGGACAAAGCATTTAACATGTGGGCCTCTGGGGAACACTTCAGATCCAAACTATAGCAGTCACCAAAGTATAATTACTAAATTACAAAGATATTAGCTCTTTTGAAAAAAATCAAAATGTTATCCTTTATTAATTATTTTATACTTTTAAATTATTATTAAGAGGTAAAATTATTTTAAAGAAGATTATTAAGCAATGTGTACAAAAGCTAAGCACATCTACACTTTATACATAAAGTCAGTAGCTTCCTGGGACCAGGAGGGATTGGTAGGAAAAGAATGAGAATTGATTGCTAATGGGGCCACAGACTCAATCCAGACTGTGGTCATCTTTTAATATTCTGTGAGTATAAAAAAGGATTTGTACACTTTCAGTGGCTGATTTGTATGATGCGAGTTATATTTAAATAACAATATGATTTTTTAAAAAGCTTGCCACAGCACAGAATGAAGAAAGTTCTTCTCCTATGGCCCTATGATCCTAATTTATTTTCCTAGAGAACCAGGTACACAGGGTCAGCAAAGGCAGGCAGAGGAATGTCTGCAATGGCCCTGTTTGTGATGGCCCACATTGGAAATGTATTTCCAGACACTGACCACCAGGAGAATGGCATGGGAAGTCTGTGAGACGGAATCCTGCGCAGCGATGGAAAGAGCGAACCATAACACAGCACAACCACAGGGGAAAGTCCCCTCAGGTTGATGCTCACTGAAAAGAAAAAAGGCTCAGATTAATATATAATGTGCATTTCCATGTATGTAAAGTTTAAAAACAGGCATAGCAACTCGGAGAATCAGAAGTCACGTTAGAAGCCATATTGAAGGGAACCCTGAGCAGCAGGGGCTGGAAGAGAGCTTTCACGGGGGCTCCTTTATCCACACGCTGGCCACATGATTGAGCTTTTTCTATGAACATTTGCCAAGCCGTGCGTGCCATTGTGAATATTCGTGCAGGTATGCTATACTTCACACACATGCTATGCAAGCTTACCAGAATGGGATCAACAAGAAGAGCACCGAATGTAAACCCCCAAAGTTCAGAAGACTCGTGGATTTACTTAACGAAGTTGGGAACTTTTTTTGAAACTTGCTTATTGAACACTAAAAAGGTCTGCCACTGGGTTTCAGGAAGGCCACTTGAACCACTGTCCAGCCTCAAAGGAACAAAGTGGGCCAGGAGAGTGAAGCCCGGAGCCCGTAGTAAGAGCAAGCAGGGCAAAACAGGACAACCAGAAAAACAATTTGCTGCTCATCTCTCATACCTCCAGAAGAGTGAAAATTTCTGCTACTTCCCAAAGAAGTAGAGAGAAAAAGGAGAGAACTGAGACCAAGTTTCACTGACCTGAAATTCTCTCGTCTCTAGCAAAGGAACAGGTTGAAACAAAAAGCTCAAGAGTGACTGCATATAGGCAAGTACAGAAAAGGGAGGAGAGAACAGTTTACTGCCCCCACAGCTGGAAGAGTAGTGGGGGACAACAGGCCTGAGTGGAAGGGGAGGGAAAGGAAAGTCCAGCTCGCACCTTGCAGAAAGCCCAGGGAAGGTCTATTGCTGCTGAGATGAAGGAAGGCAGCCCAGGGACGCTTCACAGCCAGAGGGAACGCTGTGGGCAGCAGGCAGGGCAGCTCAGCTCCCCTGCTGGTCCTGTTGAAGGCCCAGCCCCTGCAAGTGTGCAGCGGGTGTTGGATTCCCACCCCTCCGGCCCTCATCAGAGCCTGCTGATATGAAGTCAATTTAGTCCAGTCCATTTTCCACTCTAGGCGTGTATAACTGAGGGTCAGGAATTCAAATGTACCTCAACCTCTTCTGGGATCACTGCTGATGATTAGGAGGAAGTGGACCAGAAGGAGCCAGTCCACAGAGAGAGGGATGGTGAGAGAGCAAAGGGAAGCAGGCACAAAGCAGAAGCACCGACACAGGCAGACACGGGAGCACAGGCCCAGCCTGGCACACAGACGGACAGGATGTAGCACCACCATGCTGGGTCGTCCCTGCTCTCACTGTAAACCCCCCATACTTCCCCACCTCTTTCCTCCTTGGCTTACAAGGTTTCGCGTTTCTGTAGGTTTCTCGTGTGTGTGGCCCAATACGTCTTCAGGCAGACAGAAAGGACATCTGAAATAGTATCAACCACCTGGAATCTCTGGGCAAATGGGAACTACATCAGTATCACAGCAAGGAGAGTGCGAGGGAGGCTACACCACAGAACCATGGGGTGAAACAACGCCTCCTGTCGTATACACAACACATACACAAGCGATGGAGAGGGAGCGGAAGGGGCAGTCCTCTAACAGCCAGGCTGCTGGGCCAAGCTGTCCTACTACACAATGAACATGGAACATTTGGCACTGGCTCTACAGAGAGAGAGAACAGGAGCTTCTTGGGACCAGGAGGGATTGGTAGGAAAAGAATGAGAATTGATTGCTAATGGATAGTTTCTTCTGGGGGCCACAGACTCAGTCCAGACTGTGGTCATCTTTTAATATTCTGTGAATATAAAAAAAAGGATTTGTACTCTTTAAGTGGCTGATATATTTAAATAACGATATGATTTTTTTTTTCAAAAGCTTGCCACAGCACAGAATGAAGAAAGTTCTTCTCCTATGGCCCTATGATCCTAATTTATTTTCCTAATTGATGGAGATTATTCTTAGGAGAATAGGCCACATTCAGAGGGCTCTAGAACATCTTTTGTCACACCAGTGGAGGTCCCACCTGAAGTATAACACACGGGTGGGGGTGGGAGACACAGACTTAAGAGTCAGGCAAGGGAACCACTGAGGCAGTACTCAATAAGAACAATATTTTATGTCCTTGAGTGCACAGGACTGCATCCACTTTATTTATTTATTTATTTATTTATTTATTTATTTATTTATTTTTGAGACAGGGTCTCACTCTGTGGTCCAGGCTGGTCCTGAATTCACTTCAGAGCCCAGGCTGGCCTTGGACTCACGTCAATCCTCCTGTCTCAGCCTCCCGAGTGCTGGGATTACAGGCGTGTGCCACCACGCCCAGCTTATGAGGTGCTGGGGAATCAAACTCGGGTACTTAGCACTTGGCTTAGCGCTTGCTCAAGCACTTTAACCACTGAGCCATTCCTCCAGCCCTGCATCCACTTTAATATAAACAATAAAAAACAAGGTGAGTCCCCAACACAAATACATTTCCCAGTCTGTCTACTCTGCCCCAAGATCACTTACACCTCATTGGCTTGCTACAAAGAGACACAGGAGAATGACCATGAGGACGTGATGGGTGGAGCACAAGGCAAAATTTCCCCTAAGACCTTGAGAGAGATTGCCAAGTGAAATTTTCAGATGCCGAGACACCTGCAAGCCCCATCAATAGTAACATCTTGTCCCAAGCAAACCAAGGAAATCTACCTGTGATGGCATCCACAGTCCTCGTGCAGTTAGTCATGTTATCCCCACTAAGATGTCCAACTTTTATGCTTATATATATTAAAATGTATAGATGACAAATTTTTTAAAGAAAGTACTTAACTAGCACTTTCTTTTTTGAGGGGGTGAGTACTAGAGATGGAGCCCAGGACCCTCACACTGAATTACATCTCCAGAACATTTTTTATTCTAAGCAGAGTCCTGATGAGTCAGTCCTGTTTTCCCTGACCATAAGCCCTTTCTGTGGGCACACTGGACCTGCTGGGACAGAGACACAGACAAGAGCATTGCTTCGTTTTTGCTAAAGGCAGAACAGATTTGAAATTAGACTACTGTGGAGGGATTTAGAACACGGGTTTCCAGAATTCTTCTCTAATGAACACACACACACACACACACACACACACACACACACACACATATATATATATATATATATATATATATATACACTTTTAGAATTTCACACAGTACTGAACACAGATTATTTTACTCATATAAAATAAATATATTACAGTTTGGATGAAAAATGTCTCCCAAAAGGCTCAAATGTCCAGAGATGGGCCTATCTATGGAAGGCAATGGTATGCTTACCTCGCCATTAATCCACTTATGCTGTTACACTTTTGTTGGGTGCGCCTCTCTCTCTCTCTTTCTCTGTCTCTCTTTCTCTGTCTCTCTGTCTGTCTCTCTCTCTCTCTCTCTCTCTCTCTCTCTCTCTCTCTCTCTCTCTCTCTCTGGCTCTCCCTTCACTACTGCTTCCTGGCTGCCATGAGGAAAGTAGTTTTCCCTACCACATGGCTTCTGCCTTGGAGCCAGCTAGCCATGGGCGGAGACCTCTGAATCCATGAGCCACAATAACCCTTTTCTGTTCTAAGCTATGTAGGTCAGGTATTTTGTCCCAGGGACTAAAAGCTAATACACTAGGCAAGCACTCAACCACTGAGCTAAAACAGCAAGTTCTCTGATCACAGAGTAAGAACAGTATTTAAGGATTTCAAGCAAAAGTACTTTTTCATTTCTTACTCAAGGGCAATCAGTTAGTATGAGTCTAAACCTTATTCCCTCCATTCGCTATTAACATTTGTTTCAATAGCAATTTCCTTTCCTGAAGATATTCACCTTATCTTCTCATACAGTTCTTTCACAGCCAGCACCAATTCTCTTCCAGCTCTAATTTTTTTTCAAATAAGGAAAGCTGAACAAAGAATTACCTCCTTTAACCCTGCACCTTCATCTAGAATGTTCCCAATCACCTCTTCTTAGCATAGTGACTGACATAGTGACTCTTGGTACTTGTTGAACAAATGAGTGAGCTGAATGTAAGTTTCATTGCATAAGAGAAAACAGCAAGTGACAGTTATCTTTAATTTGAAAGATGCTCTATGCTTTGAGGGAGCTTGGCATTAGTTTTTTGACACTCTACTTAGAACTAAGTACTTTTAGCACCCAGTATTATTTTAATACATTTCTTGAGCACCCAGGAAGTGCTTTGTTTTAAATTATCTTTTTTAGATGATTCTCTGAATATTCTCCTACGAATTGACTTTAAAAAAAATTTGCTTATCTCTGAACTTCGCCCACCTCCTGCTTTCTGGCTTGCTGCCCCTGGGAACACACCCTTAGTCACTTGTCCCTGCAGTGGTGGTGGGGGGGGGGGGGGTTCCAGGACCCCGAGATGATCGGTAAGTCCCACTACATCCAATGAATGTAGTCTCTTGCTCACCTGCTGTGCTTTCTTAGCTAAGTTTCTCTCAGCTGGTATGAGCTGAATATTAGTAAAGGAGTAATGAATTGATGACACAGCCTGAGAACAAAAAGGGCACCCTTTGACTGAGCAGCCATAAGCAGACATTTTCTTTGTAATCAGTTGCCCCTCTCTTGCTAGGACTGTAGGACTAAGAGGTAACGACAGGGCTTACAGGGCCAGGAGCCAACTCCCTTCCTATGTGAGAGTGCAGATGACACAAGAAAAGCAGCCACTCTGTCAGGATAGCAGAACAACCTTCCTACGGTACATAACGCCATTATCTAGACTAGATCGTAACTTTACTGTCATTCACACCATTCTCTCATTCCAAGTTTGAGTCTTCTATGATTTTATGTGAAGTGTCTTAACCTCTGATCATTTTTAGTTTTGGATCCCTAGCTAGTTGGATTACTAGTTTCAGGTATTTTTTTATATTTTGTCTCTCCAATTAAATAATTCCTTAAAAGGCTTGAGAAAACTTCTTTAGTTGAACGGAACACTTTGATCAGAGTAAGTGCTCAGAATAGTCACTGACTAGACAATAACAGAAAAAGTTATCCCCTTCAGGGCAGACTGGAAGAGGCTGAGAAGCCTAGAGGAAACCTCAGCGACCTTATTTAAATGCTTCCTGCACTCCCTACTCTCCAACTTTCCTTTGGCTTTCTATAGACTCTTCTGGCCTTTATGTTTAAATGAATTCTCTGAATACCTTCTCAGAAGGTGCCATGACAGTACAGTCTCAAAGCCTATTAAACAGAAACTTCTCACACTGTAAGTTCCGTGTAAGACTTAACTACTGTGGTTCTCAAAATGTTCAGTATTATGTCTTCTCTCGTTAGGGCCACAGATTCCAGTTTTGTCCTCAGCAGAGATAACAGATGTTTACTTGTACTATATTGTAATTAGCTTTCTTTTTATATATTGTGCCTGGATTTTGTGAATGTAAAACTACTGTACAAGAGAGAAACCCAAAAGCAGAACTATTTTAGAGTTAAAGTTGTTCAAACTTAAGCTAAAATGATTTAGGAGTTTTCTCATTTCCTCGTATAACTACTATTTAAAAGTCCCTCTTATAAATTAAAGAAGTATAACCAGTTTTTTAGAAAACATCAGACTCATCCACAGTGAAACGTGACTTACTTGTCACCAGGAAACAAAAATTATCAAGACCCATTGATTCGAGTTATTTCAACTATGATTGGCTACTGATCAAATCTCTTGGTAACACAATCATCAGATGCTTTTAGATTATTCTTGAGGCATATATACTAATTACATTAAGTACACTATTATCTACATACTGCTACTTCAAATTTATGTATAACGATTCTCTCGTATGAGACAGAAGACTAGCAGATATAATTTTTGTTTACAATCCATTTATAGAAGAACAAAAAAAGTGTAAATGGAAGAAAGAAAGGTAATTTATTCAGCTTTAATTCATAAGGGATGAGTGAGTGAATATTTGGAAACTAGATTAATCACTCTTGGGGAAGGAAGATGCATTTGTCACTCCAATACAATTCCCTACTTACCTTAGGCATATCCAATAAATTGCCCCAACTGCAAACAACATTGAATCGCTATATTGTTATTTGTTTGCAGCAAAAATATAATATATCATCAGCATGTCACAAGAAAGTCTTGGAGAAAATAAATAGTTTATATATCCAATATTCTAAGGAGCCATCACACTTCTTACAACAGGTCAGAGTGAGTAGCCAACACCTAGGAAGTGTAAGAAGACACTTGCCTTGGGGTCTGGGGCTAGGATTTGGGCAAAGATTCCCAAACAGAGTCTAAAACCGGCCTCCTTTCTCTAAATCAACTTCTCAGTTTCTTGATCTTCATCTTGAGATGACAAAAAGGAGTCATGAAAGTAATCTAAAGCTGATGTTACTGGTGATAAAAGGCCTTAGTGACAAAACCCCAGCATTGACATTACCCTCCCTGTTCTTTGAAAACACTACTATCCAGCTAATGCATCTGCCTTTGACTTTCCCTCAGTAGACTCCTCACCACCAGGCAGTCCATAGAAAGGTGGGGGGTTTATTAGACAGCATCTTTCGTTATCAACTGAGGGAAAAGACAACATTAGAAGAAAAGCAAAGACTGAAGGTTTTGATTCTAACATAATGTGGGAAGAATCTTCAGATTATATCACTTTTGCCTGTATTCACACAACATTCAGGAATTGTTTCATTGCATGCCTTCCTATGTGCAAAGAGCTATTATCAAATAAAGAGACATAGTTCTCAACGTATATGGGCTTTAGGATATTGTTTTTAAGGATGTGCATCAGAATTGACTTGCATAATCAATTTAGTATGCTGTTAACTTCAGAGAAGGAAATGGCATAGAAAGCTATTTACTTTATTCCATACACATGTGTGTATGTATATAAACGCATGCAAACATATGAGTTTGCATCATACAAATATGATCAGTGTTTCATGGAACTTCTGTATTGACACTCATATGTGTGTGTGTGTGTGTGTGTGTCTGTGTGTGTGTGTAGGTACATGTGTGTATGCATATATATGAATTTATTATGTCTATCCAAGTTACCCAGATAAAATATATTTACTATACTTGCTGCCAAAAAGTAGAAAACAGTAACACTCTTCTAGGCTCCTATTACTAGGATGAAAATCCTGGCTTCTCCACTTACAAGCTCTGTGCTCTCATATTCTTGGTTGGCTAATTAGGGCTTAGATTAAAGAGCTTAAGTAAGATAAGAAAATGAGCGTGCTCCGCGTGGTGGCGCACCTCACGCAGCATGCACACGCATTTAATAAAGCGTGTGAGCTAGTTTCACAAAGCTTGCTTCAACTGGTGTAACAGTATTAGCCACATGACTACTTCACTTAGAAATGAAAAAATCAGCTCTGCGATTGCAGTCCCCTCCACACCGTGCAGCTAATGGACAGCAGTGGTGAAGTGACTGGCCGCTCTTCTGATACTCGCCTGCAGAACGTCTTCCAACTGTACAAGAGAAGCCCACGGAAATGGAACAAGGGCCCAGCCAGGAGGGGCAATGATGGAGCAAAAATAAATGAATGGGTGAAAAAATGACGGCAGATGGCATTATTTTCTTTTTCTCTGTGTTCTTTTGTCATTCCCTATCTTTTACAGCAAAAGTGTTTCTACCGAATGTATAGGTTTCTCCTTTTTAAATCTTCCTTTCTTTATCTTCACAGAGTATTTCTGGTGATTGTCACCCAAGTGAATAAACACAAATAGCTTCCCATAATCACAAGGATAAGTTTTGACAAATGTAACTACGATACTTTAAAAAAGTGGAGTAAAAAATGTCCCACTCTAACTAGGAATCCACCACTCCGAAATTCACCTTCTTTCTCTTCTAGAAAGTGTGAGGTCAGCTAATCTAAGTAATCACCAAGTGCAGGCAAATCTTAATATATAGCACACTTCGGTGTTTTGCTAGTATTGTGGGGACAGCATTTTTGTTATTTAATGAGCTTTACATGTGATCTCTTACTTTCTTTTCAAATGTATTCATCAATTTTAAAGAAAAATTAAGTCTAGGAGGAAAATAGTTCCAAAACAATTTACAAAGTACTTGAGCTATTGTTGGCGTTTTCTTTTTCTAAGAAATCCATAGGTGAGTAGGTACTGACAGTGCTGAAACTTCCAGAAATTCAGAACACCTGTTATGAGACTTCATTATTTGATTATCTATCCAAAGGAAATAAAGTGCAACATGTTTCTCTCTGCCATCTCTTCTTTTTAATTGGTGGCAGTTATTGAGAGGAATGTACACCAACCATTGCATGCTCCAATA
Organism: Ctenodactylus gundi; assembly: GCA_004027205.1. Lineage (NCBI taxonomy): Eukaryota > Metazoa > Chordata > Mammalia > Rodentia > Ctenodactylidae > Ctenodactylus > Ctenodactylus gundi. Next base: position 131,267 of record PVKB01000739.1, on the reverse strand, counting down.
CATAATTCAAGGTTTAACAACAGATTTCTAAAGCAAAATATAGCTGCCATATTGATTTAAAATATTACCATTCTCTGGGTTCTAAAAGCATTTATTTAAGAATATCTAACACCACTCAGGACAAAAATCAGTTCCTCTCTGCTTATGTGGACACGAGGTATTTACCACTCGACTTCTATTTGTGATAACCTGGTACATGTGTCTTATTCATGAACCATCATTTCATCTTAATCCAATACGCAACCACGACACTAAATGCCCAAGTAACCCAAAAGTGAATTTGTAGAATTTGGTGGAAACTGCACGCAGTTTGACTTGAGCAGACACACACACATCTCAAGTATTGAAATGTGGCGTAGCCGTGACCCTGTACAAAAAGAAATACAGCCTGCTGTGTCTGGATCTTGGCACAGCAGTGAAAGCCAGAGCAGCTTAACTGGCTGGCCTTTTGCACTGCAACTCCTCTGCTTCATGGTAGATGTTTGCTTTAAATTATTTCTTGCATACTTGTTGATCACACCCAATCCAAAAACCCAACACTTAAAATCCAAAATGCTCCAAAATTCAAGAGCTTTGGCATGTCAATATGACCACCATGAATCTGCTGGCTTGATGTACTCAAACTCTGCTTCATGTACAAAATTTTGAAGACTATTATATGCAATTACCTTCATTCAGGCTACATGCATAAGGTATGTAGGAAACATAAATAGTGTGCTTAGAATTGGGTCCCATCCCTAAGATACTTCACTCTCTATATGGAAATATTCCCAAACCTGGAAAAAATCTAAAATATAAAACACTTCTATTTGCATTCATTTCAAATAAAGATACACAAACTACTATCTTTTCTCCACAAATCTGTGGCTGGTTCTTATTAATTGTTCCCACGTTTCTGAAAGTATATTTGGAATAATGGAAGGAGCATGACATGCGAGGGTTGTTTTTGCTCAGATGAACACACATTTCTCTCTCCCTCTTCCCATCCCACTCCCTCGTAGGGCTCCACAGCTAATGTATCGAACAAGCTAGCTATGAGCCATTTCTCACCCACAGCCCCTCCAGGAATGGTGAGCATACCCTTCTGACTGCCCTGCTCACCCTCAACAGCCCACTGCTATGACACCACCCAAGGAGCCAGGCACCCTTGCCTAGGCACCCTGCTTTTCCAAGGGCCTAAAGCTCTTCCTTGCTCTGCCAAGGCTTTCCACTCCCCATCTACCTGAGATTTACCACTCAAGGACTCTCATCAGGCAGGTGTATGATCTGTGACCACGGCCACACCTCCGTGAAGTTAATGGACTGAGGACCTCAATCCCTGAGAAGCAGTTCCAGCGCAGAGGTTAACAGTATGTTACTGGAGTCAGATGCACTGGACTTGAAGTTCAGCGTTGCCTGTTAATGAGATGATTGTGGGCAGTCCCCCTAACTTCCCACTGAACCTCCTCATAAAACAGGGCAAATACGGTGACTATGTTGTAGGGATTGTGAAAATGAAAGATCATATATGCAAAGCACAGTGCCTAGTGCACAGCGTGAGCTTGACTGAAGCCATCACTCTCCACCCTCAGCATGTTCTTCCTACTTCCTTCCACCACCTGACCAATGTCATGGGATGTCTCTGTGCTTTACCTGCTGGAAGAAACCACCCCACCAAGGCAGAAACACAACGATTTTAGCCCTGGGACGATTTTCTGGAGGACTGTGCACAAGGCCACGCACGAGCAGCACTCTGATTGTAACAAATACTAAGAAGGTACTGGAACATCTCTTTTAAAGACCCTGTGATAAGCACAGTAATCATGCAGTATGAGTTGTTTAACTTAGTTTAAGAGAAGCTAAAGTGGGACATCTGATGTAGCAGAAGTGATCTAAACTTCAAGGCTAGAGCATCCTTATCTAGAAAGACAAAAAAGTGGTTCTTGAGAGAATAGGTAAGTATAAAAGCAATGATCTCCCATTACTCAACTGATTAGATGATACACGCTTCACTTTAAACAAAGTAATTATACAAATGCTTCCACTTTGTTCAAAAAGTAGAGAAGGTCTGCTACAATGTTCTCGGAACTAGAAAGATTTCAGGAAAATGATGTTATACCAAGGGAGAAAATTTGTTCCTTTTCTTTGAGGATCTATCTCTAAAGCAAGGCTTCTCAAGTTCAATGTGATTAAACATCAGCTGGGATCTTGTTACAATGCAGACTCCGGTTCTGATCCAACAGAACAGAGATATGGTCCAAGAGCCTGTATTTCTAATACACAGGTGAGGGTCAGCTTTAAAGTAGGAGAGCACTGGCATGTCCTATGTAGCAATGCAAAACCAACTGCTCATCCGTAGGTGATGTCCAGGTTGTCAGAGTCTAACCAACATTACTTCCCTCCACTAAGGACATTTGTGCCATTTCTACACACACACACACACACACACACACACACACACACACACACACACACACACACAGGCTGGTGGCATGAATCTCCTTAATGAGGGAAAGTAAAAGGCCCTCAAAACCTGGACATGACCTGTGGACCAGACAGAACCAGGAATACAAGCACTGCAAACTAAGGCTCAACCAAAAGGGCTAGGTATGGCAAAGCTAGAGAGAAACAGAGGACCTCCATCCTGGGCTGTCCACACCTACTTCTGTCTCAACAGAAAACAGCCTTTATAAGGTATGGCATGACGCTCATCTGACTCCATTTTTCACCCCTTCCTCTGTCCTGGCAGAGTACTGCCATGCACCTAATAGGCGGCATACTGTGTCCAAATGAAGAACACATGTGCGCTACATGCCCTCTAAATCCATGACCACATCTCCTGGAGTGCCAGTGCAACTGTCCCTCAAGTTCAAGATGTGTGACATCCCTGAGCCACCTCCCCCATTCATTTCTCTCCTTTCTCAACACATTCCCTGGCCAGCTAAGATTCATCACCCTCTTGCAAATCCTTTCAACTCCCCACCATCTATCCTTTAACCAGAACCTCTGGCAAGATGCAGCGAAGAGAGAACTTCATTACGACCTTTACAAACTGTATCAACTGACCCAGGCGTGGCTCCTCCTCTTTTTTCTTTCTCCCTTTCTTTCTACCTGAGCTCCTGAGCTCCTTTTCTTTTGCCAACAAATATGTTATAGCCATCTGTAATGCTCCAGTCTCAAGAATATGTATTTGTATAACTACCACCCTACTTTTTTCAGTTCTCTGCTCAAGTGACAGTTTTTCAAAAACCCTCTCCCTAACTCTCTGTATAAGCTAGACCTCTTCTGTCTGTGCTCTTTTCCTTCTGTATTTTTAATAGAAGATATCACTTGGCATGTGTATATTTATTAGCTCTTCTGAGTATCATCTATGTTTCCTCTCCGAAATGGAAGTTGCTGCATCTTTGGTCCCAATTGCACAACCTCACATATAAGGAGAGCTGACTGGACCTGATGAGTGTGTAAATAAGTGCATCCGAGAATCTGTATGTGGCAGAGAAAAGTCACAGATTTAGGTGACTGGTAATGCCAAAAATTAAACTCATCTAACTGGGGTGGCCCCCTAATCGTAATACTACCGAATCCTCTAGAGTGATTGTCATCTGTTCTCTTCAGAGACGGTAAACATCCTTTCCTCAAAATGACATGCCAACTCTCACCACATCCCACACCCCAGTCGATGGTCTTGTCTTCTGACTCAAAGAAAGATATCTGGTAGCCCTCACCCGTCACCACCTCTTTCCTCCAACTAAGAGAGATCATTTCTTCCACCTGAGCTCTAGACGCCCTTTCTCTCTGCTTGTCAGGAGCCCTACAGGTAGAATCAAACTTAATCACTCCTCCTCCTCTCCCCTTTCTGCTATATTCTGAGCTTGATCCGTGTCCCCCATGCTGAAATCTCACCCCCATAATGAGATACGAAGAAGTAGGATCTAGCTGGGAATCTTTAAGAGGTGATGAGGGTTCTGCCCTCAAGAACAAATAAAACCATCACAAAGTAGGTGAGTGCTGTGGTTTGGATTTGGGGTATCCCCCAACAGCCTCATGACCCTATGAAACCATGTTCTGTTGGGAGGTGGGGCCTGGCTAGAAGGGGCAGATACTTGAGGCTCGATCTAGAGGGGTGTATGCTGATTTTGCCCATTCTCCCAGACTTGGTTCTGTTCTGCCATGCTGTGAGGCGCTGTTTCTTTGGCTCCCGCTCCAACATGTGTTTCTACCACTGTCAATCATCCATAAATGAAATTGTAAGCTAAAATACATCTTTCTCCCCAAAGTTGTGGATGTTAGGTATTCTCTCCCAGCAATGAGACAGTAACTAAGACAGCTAAGGAATGGAGAGGATATTTCAGGTGTGGACTTGTATGAAAGCCAGTTTGCTAGGCCTCTCTTGCATTCCCAGCCTCTCAGTACATGACATACCATGCTGCTTCAGGACTGTCAGCAAGAAGGCCATCACCAGACACAGTCCCTCAATGTTGGACTATTTTTACCATAAGCCAAAATTCACCCTTTTCTTTATAAATTAGCCAGCATGTGGTAGGGTGTTACTAGGAATGAAAAAATATACTAAAACATTCTACTCCTCTCACCCTATCATTTTTTAAATTATATTCAAACATGTTGTAGACTCTTCCATTTATCATACAAGAACAAGGCATTAAAAAACAAAGGAACTGAGGGGAAAATAATGAAAAAAAAAAAAACAGTTTTCTACCTGTCTGGACCTGTACATGCCCCCTCACAGCCCTCTTCAAGTCCCCACAGCCAATCCTTGTGAATGTGGTCCACAGTCACATACTCCATTTCCTCACAACTGAGCTTGACTTCTGCCACCACAGCGCAGCACACCAGCTCCGGCTTGTGTCTCCAGTGGTACATCACAATGTGATTACATCGAATAACAGCCCTGTCATCAAGTAGAGTGTTCAGATCCACACCCTTAACTCAGGAAGTTGAACAACTATACATTAGTGAAGACAACAGCTAGTAAAACTAGAAGATGACTTAAACCCATCTCACTATACACAAAGGTCCAGCTCCAGTAAAGCACAGAGCACAAGACAGGCTGGAAGGCAAGAGCACAGAAGGCGGTTTCTTTAGAATACACCCAGAAGACAGACGTGGCTGGAGGACACCACTGTGCTATCTGAGAAAACTTTTTTTTAAAAACTCAGAATACATTACAGGTAACCAGCCTTAGAAACTCCAAAGTAAAAAGAGAAAATTGTTCTCTTTAAAACTAAAATCTTTGGGGTATTTCCCCATCATCAGAGCTCAATTCATGCCTTACCAGGATTTTGCTGGGGAAAAAAAAATATATATATATATATATATATATATATATATATATATACTGCTATCAGGTTAATATTTCTCTATTCTGACTCAAATGTTTCCTCACTTCAGCTGTGATATAAAAATCTTTGCAGAAGCTTCCAGTTGTGGTGGGGTTGTGGACATGAAACGTTTGGAGAATGCCACATGGCAGTAATATTAGGTTTTTACCTGTGCTGATGGGAATACAGGCAGCTGTCCCTTTAACTGACCATTAGTGTTCCTTCAAAGATTTATTGTTTGTTTCGGATAAGGCCCAATTCCAAGAAACTAAACAAAATCACGGAATGGCTTTGATTCACTCCTTTTAGATGACCAGGTGACTTTACTCAATATATCACTAAACTCTTCTTTTAGAATATGTGACGTGTGACTATCTGAGCATGCTCAAGGCTGTGTCTCCCTCTGCCTATAATGAGTCTTTCTTACATGAATGCTTCCCCAATAAAAGTTCCTTGCTTTCTTTGTACAGAAAGTTACTGCTCTGAGAACCATCTCCAAAGTACTACTGATTTGCTCTAAGTCATAAACCTTTCTCCATTCTTTCGTAGTCTGGTTGTGTTTATCGGCTTTGTGCTTTCCCAGGGGCAAACCTCTTACATTCCGTCGTGAGACTGTCCTATAAAGGAAATATTGTGTGTATGACCAAGCGCTTGTGTTTCGACACCTTCAATGAATAAAAAGTGTCACCATTTACACTCTGGTTACCTGTAACACTCATGTTGCAAAAGAAAATTCTTCCATAGCTTTCTCCAGAAGAAACATCAGGAATTTCTTAGCTGCGTAGGTTACATAGAAAGATTTGAAAAGTCAGAAATCATTCGATTTGCCAGCCAGAGGAAACCTCCAGGCCCATATCACTAAGCTTTCTTTTTCATTTTTTTTTAATCTGACAAGTTTTAAATGAGTTACGGTACATAGAGTCATCCAAAACAGACTTAATCAAGCTGATTCCTTCTTTATGGGAGGCATGATGCTTTATAAAATGAAGTTGAACTAGTCTCTCTGCATTTCTGGATCTTAATGCCAAGGGGTGAATGGCCCGAAGCAAAAACATGGCCAGCTGATAGGCCTGTGCGCGCCTTCAGGCAACAGCTCCTGGTGCACTTGTGCTTCTGCAGGTCTGACAGCTGAGAGCTGAGACTTTCTTTCTCGCTCTGTGTAAGGGTCACCATTTGCCATGGTTTAGACAGTGTCCCCAGAAAGCCCCACATATTTGGATCTGGAGGGAAGGGGTAGATGCTTGGGGTTAGAAACTTGGGGTTAGACCTAGAAAGACCATATCAATTTGTTGAGACTGAGGGTGCCCAAGGCAGTGCTTTCAGGTGTTTGTTATTGGCTGTGTGCCAGGAGTTGAGGGAGGGGCACCATTCCGGGTGGGCAGAGACCAAAACGCAGCTTGAATTAAGAATGGAAGAAGCAGCCTTGTTACAGCTCCTTCCTGAGAAACTCTACTTTGCCTGAGACTCCAGACCCACTTGGCCCCTGCTTCACTTGGCTTCTGTCTACAGTGGGGTGAGAGCTCTCCAGCCTCTGCCATATGCTTCCGCCATGTCCAGCTGCCCCAAGAACAGACAGTGTGCGACCTTCTGAACTGTGAGCTAAAATCCTTCCTCTCTTAAGTTGTGGATGTCAGGCATTCTGTTCCAGCAACAAATAAGTAACTAAGACAGCAAGGAAGCATAAGCCATGGACCCCAAGAGGCCTCAATACTTCCTCTCAGGACACCCTCACTGCATCATAAGCGAGTCAGGTAAGGTGGAGAAGTGCCAAGCGTGTCCCCCCACTTCCTGCACACCCATCTGGCACACGGTGTTCCACGCCACCCACTCCAGCAACGCTCAATGTGCTGTATCATCAGGGTGTGTTCCTAATCTACTTAACTGTTGCAGTTCCCTGAGGGTGAGAAACTAGATGTTGTTCATACCTGAATTCACCTGATTTTTAAAAGGATTTTTGTTAAAGATCCTATAAAAAAAGAAACCACAGTAACTTTTTTACTTAAGTAACATTTTAAGATAAAGACATACTCATAAATTAAAATATGCCTGAATTATGCAATTGACTAAATGAATGTGTGCCTCAAAAAGAACATAATGTGGTATCAATGAGGAGATGCAAAAGCAAATTTAGATTTAGCTGACAAACAATATATTTCTTTCGCAGTAAAGTAACTATAACTAAAAGAATCTAATGGCCTGTCCCAAGTGTGGATTGGTGTATTGTTACTAGGTCTCCATTGCCTGCGCCATCTTGTACCTCTGCCCTGCAACTGCCAAAAAGACAAATTTCCTTTTGAAATGTATGTGTACCTTATGGTGCCAAAACACAATTTTCCTTTCAAATCCATTCCAGTTGGTTTAAGTAGAGAAGGATTTATACAAGGCATTATGTAACTTTAAGGATTGCTGGGATTACACAAGAGCCAAGCACAGATGTCTCATGGCCCTGAGCAAACCAGCCAATGACCAGGTACATCTGAGGCTTCACTTCCAGCAACATCATTGAAGCTACTACCCAACACTTTGCATGCAGGACAACAGAAACGTGGGAAATTGCAATCTCTCCACTCATTTCCTCAGAAGAACAAACTGCTTCCCAGCACACAGCCCTTATCTGAAAGGCTTATTCATCTCAGTGGCTTCCCACATTGTCCCAAGTTCCTGAAAGACAGTCAACATTTTGGTAAGACCAGGTTCTCTGGCTGCACGGAAAGACTGAAACCATTTTCTTCATTCCCCCTTTTTTTCCCTTTGACTTTCCAATGTCTACCACAAGGAGCACACTGCAATAGAATGCAGTGGGTATTTGCTGAGCCAATTCAAAACATCTGCTGTATAAACTACAGGCAAAAATGATCTCAAGCTCTCCAGGACTACAGGGCCCACTTTAAAGCACACACCTGCTCAGGCATAGGAGTCTGTGCACACACAGCAAGACATCATCCTTGGTGTTGAGAGAAATAAGACGAATTTTATATACTGAACCAACACACATATAGCTAAAAACAAGGATGTGTTTCTTATAAGTGAAATTGTTTCAACTTTTAGTATACGAAGAACCTTTATTTTTTCTATGTATGTTCTTTGTTCACTTTATAAAGGGATATTGACCCCTTTAACTGATTGGTGAACACTTCTATAGTGAGAAAACAGCTCTTTGTAACATGCATTGCAAATGGATTTTTGTAGTTTGTCATGCGTCTTTTCACTGCTTGTGGGGATTTTTTTTGTTTTGTTTTGTTTTGCAAACAAATTTTACCATATTAATTGGTAACTCATCATATATGTAAAGAAATGAAAAGCCAAAAAAGTTAATAACAGGTAGGCAAAGTCCATAATCTGTAGTCACCTGAAAAAAATTGGTAGTTTTTTTTTTAATAGGCAAGTTCAGGAATAATTGTTTTCCCCATTGACCTCATTTTCCAGGAAAAAAAGCTTTATATTAAAACATATATTGTGACTTAGATCTGAAATATCCCCCAAAAGTCTCATATATTTGAATGTTACAGATTATCTATGGAGCCATGTGCTATTAGGAGATTGGGGCCTAGTCTGAAAGGGTGGATTTCAGGCAATGTAAATTGGTTTACAAGCATGTAAGTTGAATTACAGGTGTATAGTGGGATCCAAGAGGGGCTGATGACTGGGATAAGACCTGGGAGGATATATAAGCTGCTTCCTGCCTTCCTTGGAGGACCAAACTAGTCTTAATTTGCCGTCCTGTGTGTGATGTCGTGAGAAGCTGCCTCCACCTCTGCCTCTGCCATGTACTTCCATTGCTGCTAGCTGCCCCAGAATGGACTGTGACCTTCTGAAACTGTGAGCTAAAATAAACCTTTCCTCTCCTAAATTTGTGGATGTCGGGTATTGAGTCACAGCAATGAAAAATAACATATATGAGTTTAAAATACCTTCATAGGAATAACAGAGGCTGAGTGTTACCATACTGGCTTACCTAGCAGTGGGTGAAACTTCTTTTAAAATGATGATGAGTTACTCTGTGTAATACGTCATGATGGTGGCAACCTCACTTTACCTTTCTTGGTAAGAATGAGAATCCTGAGAATGAATTGGGTGGAATGTGTGTCTGACAGACAGCAACAAAGGCCTGGATATCTCCTCTCCAAGTTATACCGAGGTTTAAGGCTTCTCAGAAACATAACAACCACTCTGAAGTTACAGAACTAATTGTAATAAAAATGCATTTGGATTTCAAGGTTGGTGAGAATGTTTTGAGAAAGATAATAAACTAACATAATGCAAGGAAACACCGTATTAGTAGGAGCTAGAGTATTAACAATAGTTGCCTGAACATCTTATGGGCTGGTTTTCACAACCAAACTTAAGGAAGCACTGGAGTAAATTAAAACCCCCTTGTTCTGTGGAAGGGAAGAACTTAGCTGCTCAGTGGCTGAGAGGGAGGACCACAGTTTCTGTTCTGCCCTCATATGATGCTGAGATGAGAATGCGGTGACTGGAGGGATAGTATTAGGAAGCAGATGGACAGCCAAGGGGTACAGCAAGAAGGGACCTACACGGATGCAGGGCACTACTGCCACAGTGGGGACACAGGATGTCACATTACAAAACAGGCAGAGACAAACCAGAGGAAGTATTTGGCAGCTGCTTGGTGTTAAAATTATGTTGAGGAGGGGAGAGAGGAAAGGGATGGATCATAATTATAACAGAAAATTTTGCCATGTTTTATGGAAAGCAGCAAATAGAAAACCAAGAGCAGATTCAGATTACTATGCACAAACACATTGTGTAGATGACACGAAAGCAGGCAACAATGACGGGACACACTCCCTGCTGGAATTGTGACATGTAAAAATAACAGGTAGTTTGGTGAGGGGAACGTATTGCTTTCTCACATTCATTCTGCAAGAGGTAAAAAGAATGGGACCATGTGTGGTAATAAATCCCCGCTGTCAGAGGTGTCGAGTCCTGCCTACAGGGCACACAAGGCAGGAGTACGCTGGGCACACAGGTATCTGAGGCAGCTCTAGAAAGGAGCAGCACATCAGCAGGACCACTGCTTCTGCTTTTAAGTGCCTGGCTCACCCCGGGGCTGGGGAAGACGAGCCTGCTTGGTTTTCTCTGTGGGTGACTGTTCCTGAGAGGTCCTCAGACTGAACTGGCAGGCAAATGTGGACGAGAAAGCCTGATGTCGTTGGGGCTCTCGAGCCTATGTTCTGAGGTCAAAGTGAATCTTGATACTACAGAAATCCTCTCCTTCCTTCCACTGCCTTGCAAAATTCAACAGAGATGACAAAAGGCATGTTAAGTTGGGATATTCTAAGCATCGTATCCTTTTTTCATTTCTGTGGATTAAGCTCACAAGTACAATGAAACATATGTAAATATGTAAATTTGCCCAACTTTCAGAAGAAAAATATAGATCTTACATAATTCATGGATTTCTATTTCATTTATTAAGTCAACCAAATGTACCCAGACACTGCACTGTGTCCTTTAAACACTGCCATGAACAAGTCAGTTTCTGTTCATGTGAAGAATTGAGAAAAGAAACCAAGTACTATGAAGCTGATAAAACCAGAAGTCAACCTGAATCAATAACTCGATTCCACAAGATATAAGAGAGACTGTTGAAGAAGTGCAAGCCAAGTTATATGCAGTGAGTACACCTGAGAAGGTGCTCATGGACCCCAGAACACTGAGCCCACGGCCTGCCTCCCTCCCTCCACCCATCTCTTCTTCCTACTTCCCTATCCACCTCCCCCACGTGGGACCACACTAAATCCTCAGGTGACTCTGGACTTTATTGATTCTTACAATAAAAATAATTTACTTCTACACATCACAACATGTAGACTAGAGTTCATGTCGATGATATTCTTTTTTGCTATGACTATATCTCACATTTCTCCAGTGGATTTTTGGGGCTTTTACATGTGAGCCAGGCAAACTGTCCCCGTTTTTTTAAGAATGTGAAGAAGTGATTCTTTTAAATGTATCTTTCAATTCTCCCAAATTAGAAAGTATTCATATATTGCCCATTATAACTAACAAACTTCAAGATTTTTGTCTGTAGAGACATAAATGTTGATCCCACCTAAAGTTGGGAAGTCACTACCAGATGGAATGACTGACTCTACTTAATGAACTTAGGAAGGTTGTAATGTCCTTCTCATTCACACAGACTTATCAATGTTACCATAAAGCAATATGTCAAATTTTCAGTTTAAAAAATACTTGTCAAAAATGTTAACCTTCCCCCTAAAAATTGGAGATACAGAAATAAACATATACGCGTGGAGTGAAATAAATATTTATGCATGACATAAAGATATTTGATACTGCCTTGACATTGAGCAGTAACACTTGATAACAAAGCTGTTTCTCTACAGTACAAACTAAACCAGATAATTATGTGATTAAATAACTTAGGTTAAAATAGGATTAACATGATCATCTATTTGTTGGCTTTCACCCAACAGAGGAAAGCAAAATTTATAATTTGTTATCCGCATTTAAAGTTATAAAATACATCATCCGTATCCTAGTTAATACCATAACAATTCATATAAAGATTCTGACAGACTCTTTTAAAAGGTAAAGAAACCGATTTTCTGCCATTCGTATGTGTACGATTTCCATTCATATGTGTACGATTTCCATTCAAGTCCATTAGAGGCAGAGCTCATGGGCTCATGGTAAGGAGAGGTGAGTGAATTCGGCTGCTGCCCGGGCAACCGTCCAAGTCTGGCAAAGGCCCAAAGTATTTCAAGTGTGTGTGTGTGTGTGTGTGTGTGTGTGTGTGTGTACACACCTTCACTGTATTTTTTTTCTTTTGAAAACTCAAAAAATATTTACCTCAAAGTTATATTTTAAGAAAACAATTACTCGGCAAGTTTATGAATGTATAAAAATCTCTAATCACAAAATTACAAAGCCAAATTTGGGTCCCGTGATTTTCTTTCACCCTGTGAAACCGGAGTTGGTGCCAGAACTCAATGTCTAGGTGTCTGGTAGAATAATCCCATCGGACTACCTACTAATATGTCATTCTAACATTGCTAAAATAATCATATTTTATAGTAACTTAAAATTTTATTTTGTGTGATCCTCATCAAGAATTATGTAATTTGTACAATGAAGTAAATGCCCTCAATAGTAAATCATATTCTAATTTGGAAGTACCTTCACTCTTCCTAAAATTACACTGTGAAGCTTGGTTTGCTAATTTTGTATTCCCTACGGGAGGTTACGTGGCACATGACAGGTGCTCCAAAGTCACAGTGAAAAAGCATTCAATGTGAAAAACAATGTAGCTGCTTCTTAGCAAAACTAAGCATTCTTCCCATATAATGAAAACTTGTATGTTATTCTGCATTGCAATGATTATAGCAACTTCCTTCAAAACTGCCATGGCTTAGAATCAACCAAGATATCCTTTAGTAGGCAAATGGCTAAACTGTGGTACATCTGTACAATGGAGTATTATTTAGTATTAAAAATAAATGTACCATCGAGCCCCCCAAAAGCATAGCAGAACTCTGAATGCATATTGCTGAGTGAAAGAAGTCAACAGATGATGCTACACTACACAATTCTAATGGCAAGACATTTTGGAAAAGGCAAAACTACAGACAAAAAAACAGCAAGTGGTTGCCAGGGATTCACAGAAAGAACAGAAGAAGTGACTAAACCAAATCCAGGGGAATTTTAGGGCAGTGAAATTATCCTATTTGATAATGTAATGGCAAATACATGTCATTATATGTTTGTTATAACCTATAGAATACATAACACAAATAGCAAACCCTAACATAAACAATGGATTTCACCTAATGATAATGTACCAGTACTGGTCCATTACTTAAAACAAAGATACCATATTAATACAAAATGTTAATAACAGGGGAAACAAGAAGTGGAAAGGAGGAGGGAATGGAAGCATTAGAGAATTTCCTGCACTTTTCCATTCAATTTCTCTCTGTAAACCTTTAACTGCTTAAATGAAGATATAATAGAATGAAAGCAACCAGGAATCCTCAAAAGTATCTTACCGAGCTTTTTTAAATCTACAATCCCAAAGTACCAAAGGCACAGAATTCCCCTCAGCCTAATAATATGAGTGCCTCAGTCCTCTCCAGTTCCCAGATGATGCAAGGTTGGAGTTCACCTAGCCACACACTGAATAGAAACCCATTCCCTGAAGTAAGAAAGGGAACTCCTACAGACAGCCAAAAGAACACCTAGAACCTAGGGGATGGAGGAAAGAGAGAATCAGATTTACCCCAAACCTTTTATATGTTCAACAAGAAACCAATGAATATAGAGCAGAGATAGGCACCTTCGGCTTAGGAGGTTGTTAATGAGCAGGCTGAATTGCCAGGAATCCCTATTTAGCTTCTGTGGAGAAATTTCCTAGCTAACTGGTGTTGATTGTGAAAGCAAACCCTCCTCCCAATGTACACATACATTAATACACCAGGGTAGAAGTTCAGGGTGATGATTACCAACATGTCACAGGCCCAATAATTACCCACTATACTGTATTTAGCTGTACTCTGGTAAATCTTTTCCAATTGCCCAGGCTGTGTTTACAGAACATCTTTAATTAACATGCCCCCAACTCTGTTTATGCCTATGCCTTTCCCAATAACTCATTAAATACAGTCCTTAACCAGTACTATCAGAATCTTTAGTGTGAACCCAGCCAAGCTCACGTAAGTGCTTTCTTTTCACTCACGCAGCTGCTCTCCCACACTTCCCTTTCCTGGCAAGCACTGGCAACTTCCTTCTCCAATATTCCCACACTGTGATTCAGTCTTCCCCACTGTAAAAAGTACTTTGAAAATACATATCTGAGCATGTCCTGTGAGCATCCTCTGGAATTCTGTGCCATCTTTCAAAAAAGAACCAACCTCAGTTTCCAGAGGAAAGAGCTCAAGGTCCTGGTTAGTTCATTCCTAAACTCACTCCCCATCTGCTCACATTTTTTCCATCACACTCTTCCATTCTAGCCCTTCACACAGCAGAAAATGTCTTTGTCCACCCACTCTTTTCCCTCTGTTTCCTATTCTCTAAGGCTTCACTCCAAAGTCACTCTCTTTGGGAAACCTTCTGGACAGAGCCTCCTCATCACATCCTTACTCTCCCCAACACTTCTATTCCTGTTCTTGCCTGGTACCTTTGAGGCACTAACGGTTACAAATAAGAAACAACCTTGCATGCCTATGAATACCTTAAAATCAGGAAGTATATTTTACTATCAATCTAGTGCACTTAGAGTATGCACTTGGTGCATGCTTAGTACCTATTTAGTAAATAAATAAAGGCATTTCCCCTTTACAGTATGATTTTAATTAAACATGCTTGCTTTCTCCAACATAGCCTACCTATGCAACCACTTGACTGTATGTAGACACAGAGAAAAATCATGCAAAAAACAATAATATAGTGTTTTTTAAGAGCATACAACTTGGGATAAAAAATTATAACACTGAATTCAAATTGTTTTTGCTATAAAACTATACCTGGAAATCACCTACTGACTCTGATAACTTACATTGCAAAAAAAAAAAAAATGCTATTGAAATGAACAGAAAAATAGCATCACACATTTTGAAGGAAATGCTACCAAACAAAATAAGACTGAACTGTAGTTGGAGAGCCCTATCAAAGCAAGGCATTTCCAACTAGGGAAGGGGTTATCTTCTAAATGGTCATGTGGATATTTTTGTTTTAAAAATGAATATTTAGAATTATTTTTGTAAAGATTACTATTGTGGTTTGGATCTGGAATGTTCCCCAAAAGTCTCATATACTTGAATGTTATGAATTGTCTATGGAACCATGTGCTGTTGGTAGTTGGAGTCTAGTCTGGAGGGGTGGATTGCAGGTGTGTAAGTAAGGATTACAGGCATGTAGTGGCCACACCTTCCACACCTGGATCCAGGAGGGGGTAATCAATGGGCTGAGATCTGGAAGGACATATAAGCCGCACCCTGCCTTCCTTGGAGGGCTAGGACTAGTCTTAACTTGCCTTGATTTGGCTTCCTGTTTGTGATGTCGTGAGAAGCTGCCTCCACCTCTGCCTCTGCCATGTACTTCCACTGCTTCCAGCTGCCCCTGAATGGATTGTGACCTTCTGAAACTGTGAGCTAAAAATAAAACTTTCCTCCCCTAAATTTGTGGATGTCGAGTATTGAGTCACAGCAATGAAAAAGTAACTAAGACAATTACCTATGTCTGATTTTGAGAAGTGTAAATTGCATGTCTTTGAGAATAATTTCCTAGTATGTATGTATGCTGGACTATTACTGGTAGTCTTTTGAGATGAGTCTTAGGAAATCAATTTGAAGTTGTGTCACACAGATATAAATCCTTCTGGTCAGAGAAAGGAGAGAGAGAGATGTGACTGATGGATTGCTTGCACTATTGCCATGGAATTTATAATTCATGTACATATGTGGAAAAAGCTCTATAATATGCAAATCATGACTATGCACAATGATATAAATACATTTTAATTACAAACTATTCACATGAGAACGTTTACTTAATTTCTTTTTCGCATTTTATTGATATGGATAAGTGCAAAATTTAAGGTTTACGATGAAGTTGAGCATTATGCACACATACATATCGTGTCAAGGTGACAAGGACTTTCCCACTCTCTTTTTGTCCCTCCCCCTACCCATTCCTCCCTCCCTCCCCACCCTACCCACCTGGTTCACTTCGTTTTTTGTTTTAAGTTCCATGAGATAGTTGTGCTCTGGGACTTTCATATCAGAGAGACCATTC
Source organism: Ctenodactylus gundi (assembly GCA_004027205.1). NCBI lineage: Eukaryota > Metazoa > Chordata > Mammalia > Rodentia > Ctenodactylidae > Ctenodactylus > Ctenodactylus gundi. The sequence goes on along the minus strand of PVKB01000739.1, from coordinate 115,173 downwards.
GATGTTGCACCTTCTGCTTCTGACTCACTTCACTAAGGATGATGTTCTCAAGCTTCTTCCATTTGCCTGCAAAAGCCTCCAACTGGTGGGACTTTATAGATGCATAGTATTCCATTGTGTATAAATACCATAGTTTGTGTATCCATTGGTCCGTTGATGGGTATTTTGGTGACTTCCATATTTTAGCTATTGTTAGTTGTGCTGCAGTGAACATGAGTATACATATATCTCTTTCCATATTTGCAAATGATATGATTATCTACATGGAAGACCCTAAAAACTCCACTATGACACTCCTGGAAATAATTTTAAAAATTCAGCCAAGTCACAGGCTACAAAATTAACACCAAAATATCAATAGCTTTTCTCTACACTAACAATGAACTTACAGAGCAAGAACTCAGAAAAACAATTCCATTCTCAATAGCTCAGCAAAAAAGTAAATACCCAGGAGTATACCTAACCAAGGAAGTGAAAGACCTATATAAAGAAAACTACATTACATTGAAGAAAGAAACTACAGGAGACATGAGAAAATGGAAAGGCTTCCCCAGCTCTTGGATAGGCAAAATAAATATAGTCAAAATGACTATACTACCTAAACTGATACATAGATTCAATGCAATTCCTATCAAAATACCTACAAGTTTCTTCAAAGAACTTGAAACAACAATTCTTAAATTCATATGGAACCAAAAGAGACCAAGAATAGCCAAAGCAATCCTGAGCAACAAGACCAAGGCAGGAGGCATTACAGTTCCAGACATCAGGCTGTACTATAAAGCAATAGTTGTAAAAACAATTTGGTAATGGCACAAAAAATAGACACATAGACCAGTGGAACAGAACTGAAGATGCAGACACAAACCCAAATGCCTTCAATTACTTAATCTTCAACAAAGGGGTCAAATGCATACAATGGAAAAAGGACAGCCTGTTCAACAAATGGTGCTCGGAAAATTGGACAGTCACATGCAGAAGAATGAATCCAGTCACACACCTATCACCATGCACCAAAATCAAATCAAAGTGGATCAAAGACCTAGACATTAAAAGTGAAACAATGAACCTCCTAGAAGACAAATTAGGCAAATATCTAAAAGACATAGGGGTAGGCAAAGACTTCCTTGACAAGACACCAGGAGCAACAGAAATTATCCCCATTATTAACAAATGGGATCTTGTCAAATTAAAAAGCTTCTGCACATCAAAGGAAACTATCAATGATCTAAAAAGAGAACCAACAAACTGGGAAAAAATATTCACCAACAACAACTCAGATAGGAAGCTCATAACTAGAATATACAGCAAGCTGAAAAAAATAAACCAACCAAAATAAAGGATCCTATTGAAAAGTGGGCAAATGAAATGAAGAGGCAGTTCACTCAGGAAGAAGTTCAAATGGCCAATAGATACATGAAAAGATGTTCAACATCCCTAGTCATAAGAGAAATGCAAATCAAAACAATGCTAAGATACCATCTCACTGCAGAGAGAATGGCCTACATCAACAAGTCAAATAGTAATCAGCTGGTGAGGCTGTGGGGAGAAAGGAACCCTCCTGCACTGCTGGTGGGAATGTAAATTTGTACAACCACTTTGGAAAGCAGTATGGAGATCTCTCAGAAGACTGGAAATAAATATCCCCTTCGATTCAGCGACACCCCTCCTGGGAATATTTCCAAAAGAGGCCAAAACAGCACGTAACAGAGATACATGCATGCCCATATTCATAGCAGCACAAGTAACAATAGTTAATATTTTTTAGTGTCACATATTTCCCTATGCAAATAGCATGTATATTATGAGCAGGTAGCAACTGAACATGACTTTTTATAGATGAGATTGATCCATAACTTCTGCATTTGAAATGTGCTGTGAAATATCAATCCTATGAGTAGCTTATCACAAATTTAACCCTGGTCAATAAAATGTAAATATTACTCCCCAAGTAGATATTCAACAATTCATATAAAGATAACTGATATACTCAGTTTGAGTACCAATTTTCATAGAACTCAGAGCTGTGACTTCAGAAATTATCTGATTTAACTGACATCCATGACCTTAAAGTTGAAAAGATAATAGCAAAGTCAAAACCAAACTATGACTACTTCAACTGTGTGTTTCCCAACCTGCTGGTCAGGGGGAAATCCATAATTGTCTTCAGTAGATCTCATTGTAGTCACATTGAACTCATTGATGTTTTCGGCCTGAAAGCTTGGTTCTCAAAGTGACAAAGTGCTTCTTCGACTGATTCTCTTGGATTAATCTCAGAACAGTAAGGTAAAGGGGATGAAAGTGAGTCAGGCACTTGCTACTCAGCAGCTTGGGAAGATGTTCTACGTTGTATGAACCTCAGCTGGCCCATTCTCAGATCAGAACAACAATAATCCCGAGGCTATGGAGATGACTAGATAGTTTGATATGAAAAGTGCACAGCAAGCTACACAAGCCTGGGCAAAGATTTAACCCATATTCTCATCACACGTTACTTATTAAATGACCAAATAAGCACACAGCATGGCGGTATGCCTTGAGGAAGGCAGAAAGCTGAGGTGACAATAAGCTTTACTCATATTAAAGGTTTTGTCTCCTAAAAGATTGGTTTAGACCAGTGTGTAGATCAATTTGAAAGGTTCATTGTTAGCCTACCAGCCTGCCTTCTCAGTAGCAACCCAACTCCTTGCCCTTCCCCTGGTAGCCTTGCAAAGTCTTATCCAGTTCCTAGAAACACATCACCTTGAAATTCCTTCTTCTCACTCTTGAGGATGCGCTGATATCACTGAGCTGAGCTCAGAACTGTCCACAGAAATAAAATGCAAGCATGGAGATAGCTTTAATTTTCTGATAACTACATTTAAAATACAGAAAACAAAGGAATGGTGGTGTAGTGTAGTAGTAGAGCATGTACTTACCATGTATGAAGCCCTGGGATCAATCCCCAGCACAGAAAAAGAACAAAAGAAAACAAAAAGTAAAAAGTAAGAAGCAACGGTGAGATTAATTTTAGCCATATATTTTATTTTATCCAATGTAAAATAGGATAGGTTCAACATGTAATCAATACAAAATGATTAATGAGTTATCTATGGTGCTTTTTTATCTTACATCTTCAAAATCCCTCCCAGCACTTGACACTTAGAACACATCTCAACATGAACTACCTATTTCAGTGTTCAGTAATCAAGAGCTGCTTATAGCCGTCATGTCAAGAAACTAGAGAGACCCAGAGCCTGGCAGGGTGACCACACCTAGTAATGAAGCAGACCAAGAAAAATTACCTTAGTAAGTCTCCATGGGAACATTCCAGGATGCAGAGCCAAACAATCGCATCCTACCACCTAAAGGGGGCAAGGAACCTTAGCAACAGAAGGAACAGCATAGCAACGGGATCCATGAGGATCATGTGGTCCTATGGAAATGGAACACAACACCAGTACTTGGAAAGGGGGCCTTTCTGGGTAGGCTATGCTTTTCTACCTAGCTTAACGTGAAAATGTGCTCAATAAAGAGCAACCATTACTATCCTTTAAAAAATGGTAACAGTTTAATGTGAAACAGGGAAATTCACAATGACACATCTCCACAAATGTACTGATATATTTTGCCATATTGTCAAATGTTGCATTTCTACATGAGGAAAACACGGGGAAAAAGAAAGGCCAGGCTGAGCCCTCAACACTCCTGTCAGTGCATCTTGGCTCCACAGGCCTGATGAGTTACCGTGAGAAGTTTAATTGTGTGGCAATAATTGCTCACAGGAATCTTTCTGTGCTATTTTACACACATATAAAATTGGCTCCCAGCCAGAGATTATAATCTTAATTATAATCTAGTAGCCTGGAGTCCTGGTTCAGTTTTCTTCTGTTCTTACCCCAGACCCCAGTTCATCTTTCTGGGTGTAGACACAGGCTTCCTAGCTAGACAGACCAAGGTCTAAGGATGTCGGGAAGTTCGCCCTCCACCCGTGAATACGCCCGGCCTCACGACAGCTTCCTACTCAGAAAATGGAAAAATGCCACAATTAGCCCCTGTGCTTCCTAAATATAAACTGTGCTCCTCATGTCTCCACTGGGTTCTCTCAGCGTCTGCTCACTCTGCCACTGACTCTTTCCTTAACGGTGGCCCCCGTGGATAAAGCCTGACTGCTCTTTCACCACCTCTGCTCCATCACCATGGCTTCGTCCCCGGTGACCAGCTTGACACAAGGGCTGAGCAACACATTCAACATGCTGAGTTAGCTTCCTAGATACCAGTTCTGAAACACAGAGTCACAGGCTTTTAATAAAGATTTAAATGTTTCCTTTTCTTCACCAGTGGCTTTTATATTTTTTGCTTAAAGCGTTGTAAAGAAATTTCTCTTTCTCTCTCCCTGCACATGAGTGCACATGCATGTATGTGTGTGTGTGCATGTGCATGTGTATGTGTGTACTGACTATCACTATTTTGGTTCTAAAAAACAATTCTCACTGCCGTACCAGGTAAGCTACCTTTATTGCAAAAGCAGGTTACAATGTCTGGATAACTTATGTTCTCGAAGCCCAGTTCAAATTAGTTTTTGCTGACCATTTGTGTCAAAAGGTCCTTCCTCTATAGGAACAGGAGTTGCACCTCATTTTTCAAACTGTGTGTGCACATCTATCACCTGAGGGTCTTGCTAAAAAGCAGGTCACCATCCAGTACATCTAGTGCAGTCCTGAAATTCTGCATCTCTGATGTGTCAATGCTTCTGATCCATAGGTCCTATCTTGTGGTGAGGCCACAGCTCCAAACAGAGACAGCCTGATTTTGGAGGCATGCACATGTTTTGCCTCTTTTCCCAGCTGGTGAATGGGACAGCATATTGTTTTTTCATACATTCTCTTTGCTACGACTTGAGGCAGACACTTGTAGAGTATAGGAATAAAGGGTTATCATTATTCCTTTATTCTTCACATTCTGTTCTCAGTAACTGACCAAAGTGTCCAACTAGTGATTAGACGAGGGGCCACCAATGACCCTGAGCTTCAACCACTGGGTTAAGTGTCAGCTTACTGCCATTCTAGCTCTCCCCACTGCCCTCCATGCGATGAAAGATCAACCTGGACAACCTGTGTTCAGGCTTCTCTCAGGCTTTTCTCTCAGCATCTGATCAGGCAGAGATTACAAACTGAAAACAGAAATCAGACTAATTTCCCTTCTGTTTTACAGAAGTGTGATACTTACAATTTGCTGCCTTGATTTCAAGTTCTTACTTACCTCTAAGACAGGCTGAGTATCCCTAATCTAAAAATTCTAAACTGGAATATTCCAAAATCCAAAACTGTTTGAGCACTGACATGATGCCACACGTGGGAAATTCCCAGTGTCCACATGAAAAGCTATGATGTGACATGTTTCGATGTGTACAAAATTTGTTTCATGCAAAAAATTATTTGAAGTGCTGTATAAAATTACCTCCAGGTTGTGTGCATAAGGTTCATATGAAACACAAATGAATTGTGTTTAAACTGGGCTCCTAGCCCCCAGACTGGGCTTCCAGCCCCTAGATGCCTTGTTATATAATGGGAATATTCCAAGCCCCAAAAAAGTCCAAATTCCAAAACGCTTTAGGTTCCAAGAACTTGGGAGGTGGGATACTCAAACCTGTATTCATGATCTGTACTCTGACCTCACCTGGACTTCCAGGCTTCTAATGTGCTCTCCATTTGTGATGGTATACTTTAGCCTTAACCATCTACACATGCTGACTTCACATCTACCTTTGATAACACAATACCTTCAGACTAAGAACCCCGCTGATGTCCCCAGTAGCAAGTCACCACAGAAACCTGATCATTTTCACAACTTGAGTTTTTCCTTGACTGTAGAACAAACTCGTCTACCTGGAGCTTGGCTTGGATGGTAGAGCCCTTTGTTAAACTGGCCACATTCTCACTTCATTCTTACTTCCAAAGATTGAATACTCACCCTCTGATTATAGGATAAAATTCTCTATTTTGTTCATTTCTTTCATGACTAAAGTTTCTTCCAAAGGAAATAGATGCACCCTTGTGGCTAACACCCTAAGCTCCTATTAGCAGGTCAGAGAATGCAAATCAATGATATTTTCTAGAGCACTGGGACATGCTACACACCTGCTTACTCATTTAGTTCCAATTTTACTTTTCCCCAATATTTATTAATGTATATATGTGATATGGAATGGTTACATTGAGCTTGAAGATTTTGCGCACATATATATTATGAAAACATTACAGTTGCTCCTCCCCATTGTTCCTCCCACACTTACCCTCATCCTCCATCCCCAACTCCCACTATCTCACTATCTGGATTGCATGAAAATATTTATTTTCAGCCTTTTGATATTAAGATGGTAACATTGAACCTTCTGGAAGATAAAATAGGCAAAACTCTAGAAGCTATAGGAGTGGGCAAGGACTTTCTAAATAGAACACCTGATGCAAAAGAAATAGCCCCAGAATCAATAAATGAGATTGTATCAAATTAAAAACTTTCTTCACAGTGAAGGAAACCATCAATAAAGTGAAGAGAGAACCAACAGAGTGGGAAAATATTTTTACCACATATACCTGAGACAAGAGGCTAATAACCAGAATATATACAAGGAACTAAAGAAAAACAGACCCATCAAAATCAAAGACCCAATTTAAAAAATGGGCAATGGAGATGAATAGACAGTTCTCAGGTGAAGACGTTCAAATGGTCATCAATACATGAAAAGATGCTTGACATCCTTTGCCATTAGAGAAGCGTAAATCAAAACATCACTGAGATACCACCTCAACCCAGTGAGATGGACAAATATCAAGAAGTTGAAAACAACTGATGCTGGCAAGACTGCGGGGGAAAAAAGGAACCCTTTTATGGAAAAGCAACATGGAGATTCCAACTTTAGTTTGAAGCTGGAAGATAAATATCTTTAAAAAACTGTAACTATTGATTACTTCTGAGAAGTAGGAAAACAACTAATATTTATACTTTTATTAGCATGGTGTTAGGTTACCTGCTCGCAATTAGAACTCAGTTTTTAAACTAGATAATCATCCCATGAGGAAACAATCTCATAGGATATTTATAACTATCACACTAAAGAGTAGTACATCCCCTGGAAACACAAAGTCCTGTGGGACATATTTCCTAATTTATGTACCATAATAGCTCCAAGTATCATACATTATATGAAAAATCTTCTGGAATTGACCTACATTTTTAAACGAGTGTTAGTGCTATTCATTTTACTTTTATAAAACAGAAAATTAATTAATGAGCCTAAAGTCTCTCAAAACAAAAGAAGCCTTTACAAATCCTTCCCCCTGACTGTAAATAGTCATTTCCTCATCACTGACACGCTGATACAGAGACCACATCTTTAAATAATGAGAGACGTGACGGGAGATCATCTGTTACTATTCCTGCTACAGTTACTACCTTTGCTTTGATTACTGAGTGTCTGCTACTCAGAATGAGGGAAGGAAGGAAGGAAGGAAGGAAGGAAAGAAGGAAGGAAGGAAGGAAACTGAAACGTACTGATCCTCAAATTGGTATCTTTCTTCATGAATATTATCTAAGCTGAAAAAAAAGAAAAGCAAGCCAGACTGCTTTTCATATGGATGAAATCTCTCAGATTAGTGGTTCAGCAAGGTGAATTTGTCCCTCTCACATAGGGTGAACTTGGAGGGTCGTCAAACCAAAGTCATCGCAAGTCGTTTTCCAGTCATACTGGTGGCAGAGCCCATTTGCTCTACATGTACATGATTTTCTGTTGGACTAAACTTCACTCACCCTACACGCTGCCCACCGCTCTGTTTGTACAAAAGGATTTCCCTGCCAGAGAAACATGGCATGTGTATAAATTAAACAAAAAAAGTGGAACTGACTCAAACAGCCTACTTATGAATCACGAAGATGAGAAAATACTTTGACATACTTAGTTCAGAAAAAAAAATCTTAAAATGGATGCTTCAAATTTTTTAAACTTGCAAATCTCAAATGCTGGCATGGAGTTGAGAATTTTGCAGCTTCACAACAGATTTCTAACATCCTAGAGTCCAGGTAATTCCCATCCAAGAAAGGTTAATGCAATGCTCTTTCCTAGCAGAGAGTAACACATCCCTATTCTTTAACAAGCATGGGCCTGGATACAAGATCTCTGGTAGAAGCTTAAATTCAATTTCCAGAATATTAAATCAGTGACAGCATAACCCAGGACAAGCTTTTAATTTAAAAGCAAATCTAGCTCTGACAATAGCCTTCTCATTGACATAATAGATAGATCTTTGGAAGCCTGTGAAGTATTGACCTTATTTGTTAATCACAGCACTCCAGCTGGGCACACTTCACTCGGTGAAACACGGACGACAATTTTGTATTCCCATGCCTCTGTTGTACATAACTTAGACTTCAGTAATATGGAACACTTTTAACATCACTTGAAAAACTAGGGGTGCACTGTCGTGAGAATGGATTTATTTGATCATAATAAAACTCAAAAATAACACAGGTTTGGGCTGAGGATGTAGCTCAGTGACAGGGCGTTTGCCTGGCACGCTCAAGGCCCTGGGTTCAATCCCCGGTACCAAAACGAAAAAAAGAAAAGAAAAGAAAAGAAAAACCCACCAAAAAATGACACAGGTTAGCTGCATAACAGAAATAAACTTCACAGTGTCTTTTCATGTACAAATAACGCCAGTTCCTGGGTGCTTAGTCACTAATATTACCAAATCGGCAAAGTCCTTTACAATTTTTCTGTGACTATACAAAACAGACAAAGGCTATGTTGGTGGTCTATGAAGAATTCATATAAAATTCCTAGTTTATATATAGTTCAGATACTAAGCAAGTAAAATAATTTATAGAAGGAGTAGAATCAGAATATTTGACGTTGGAAAAAAATTTTGACCAATTATATCCTATGTATAAAAATCTAAACCCCAAAAGATCTATGTTTTTAGACTTCAGAGGTTCTCTGTGCCAGCTGCACACAAACAGCCCTGGACAGTCATGTAATGTGTCTGGATCTGAGTGGCTACACGGCCACATCATCTTTTCAGCACCCACTTGAGTCTAGTTCCCAAAAGGGAAACTAAATGTCCACATAAGCTCCATCACTGGGAATCTATTACGCTCTCCCTCCACTATAGGTCTAGAAATGACCTAATGATGTCATTCAGACCACCTCTACCAGGGTTTAGGACTGTCCAGTATTTCCACCTCAACCTCTTTAGTTTCTTTTGCAATCAACAATCAGTACCAGCTTCCTACATATGCTGTGTTAAACTGTATTTTATCATAATAAAACTACAAACACTGAGTAGACAGAAGTGCAAAGAAGCTGCCCCAAATTCCACATATAAGTATATCATTAGGTAGTCAAGCAATCAGTAAGAATTAATAAAACACCTATCCCAAAGCTCCCTCAGTCCAGCTGCTCTATCAGCACGAAGAGGAATGCAAAGCTTGGCTTCCAAATGGGTTTTTCTCAAAGGCTGACTAATATTTCACTCCATTTCCCTAACAGCAGTAGTCTAAAAAGTTGCTGGAGTGATTTCTTCCTGGATAACTCTGCACCTTTTCTGGCTCACTATACCATCAAGCAGCAAGTTTAGCTACATGCTCAGAAAGAAGAAAGGATGGCACCTAGATTTTGCTCACACATCAGCAAATATTCACAGTATGGATCCTCATACAAGAAAGTTTTGCAACCATGACAGCAACTTCATGGCAACCTTCCCAACTAGCTAAGCCATCAGTTATCAAGGAGATCATGGTTGAGCTGGAGTGAAATGACTTGTTAGTGTGGTCAGAGTCATGTATTATCATTCAAGAGTATATTCACTGCTGAGATTTTCTAAATGTCATCTTCCTTGAAATCCAATATTAGAAGTATAACATCACACCTAATAAATATAGTACTTTGTATTTTATAAAGAGAAGAAGAAGAAATCCAGTTGTAATCCATAGTCTTATTTTTATATGTCTAGTTAGTGCACCATACAAATTTCTAAAGCAAGTCAAAGAAACGAGTTAATCAGATTAGTGAGTGTGTACATGTAAAGAGGAACCATTGTAATATCCACTACGCACTGATTTGGGGTAAGTTCATACGGAGGCATTTTGTTCAAGCTGTAAAATATAGAACATATTTGAAAGCAGGTTGTATACTTGGATATGAATCATTATGGAACACTTTATAAGCTGTCACGCAAAGACTTTCCAACTCCTGCCCCAAGAATTGTACATATTGTTCAAAACTGAGTGTGTACATTGGTATAGATGTTATATTCAACTGGTCTGTGAAGACAGTCTGAAATTCTGTGTGTCAGAGTGACACTAAACACTTTTTTTCATCCTTGTGAAGCAAAGGAATTATTGTTCAAGCGAAATAATTTATAACCTTTCCACTAGTTACTACAAAGATACCACACACATGTATCTACAGAGATACAAGCATAACTTATTCCAATTCACATAGAAAGTCAAGAAAATGCACCGGGAGCTGTCTGAGTATGTGTATACTTATATCCATCAGCTAACTCAAAGATGTAAGTATCAAGTCTAGCACTCAAGGGTGTTGTATAGCTTTGCGATGCTCCAGGGAAGATGCAGGGTCTATAAACCAATGAACAGATTTCAAAGCAATACAACTACAATATTGTAGGAAAAATGCCTGCTACTTCTTTCACCCACACACAGTAAAAGTCTGCTATGTTGGAAACCGCATGTAATAAAGGAAATTATCACAACATTTCAGGCTAGAAGATGATCTTTTAGTGTGATGCTCTGTGTGACAGCTAAAGTTTCTCTACCACATCTCTACCTAGCCTTTCAAACTATGTAGAGACACCCCAGCGATGCAAATTCATGTTTCTAAGACAATTTAGTTGATTTGTGAATACCACTGCTTACTTAAAATATGGCATATAACTTTAAGAATCACTTCCTATAGGTTCCAGTGTGTGTGTGTGTGTGTGTGTGTGTGTGTGTGTGTGTGTGTGGTATTAGAAATGGAACCCAGAACAACACACATATCAGACAAGCTCTCTTCCTTTGAGCTCCACTCCCAGCCCAGACCATCCATTCTGTCCAACAGGGACTACATGAACCTCTATCATCTCCCCGCCACTGCAATCCTTCTGTCCTCAAGCGCTCTCAAGTTTTTATCCCTCCCTAGTCGCTTCCAACTTTTTTTCCACACTGGCTCCCTACCCTATGTAAGTCTTAAATTCCAGCCTAGAATCTGTTTAAAACTATATGAACTAAAGAGAAAACACTTAAAGTTTTCTGTCTCCTCTTCAACATATGCAAAATAAAAATGTTAATTCAAAGATAATTCTGAAAATCAATTTTTAAAAATGAGTAAGCTCTCTAGAAATATGAAAGTATAGCAAAAATCACAATAAACTGCAGAAATAGCAAGCAACATCTGTATGGACCAACAAGCTTAAATAGCAGTGAAGTTTAAAACATTATACCTTATGAAGATCTCTTCTAATAATAACACAAAATAAACTCTTGCCAAAAACTTATTTTCATACAAATATGAATAAATATTTCAATTATCTGGATTTTTTCCTGATAAACAACTTCCTATCACGACGAATCTATTTATATTAATAATTTCCAGAACCAAACCCTGTGAAATCAATGTATTTTAATGAATGGAAAAGACACGATAGAGTCACAGAGGAATTAATGACCTAGCCCTGAAACTTTCAACTTTCTACTATTCTTTTGGCCAAAACAATGAGATAATACTTTTGTTACCTCTTGCCGCCCATAAACCTGCAAAGGCACATCCATACTTTCATCGTAAAATCTAAATCCCCTTCACTTGCCCGGCTAAGTTTCCATTCTTATCTCCAATGATTCTCCTTCATCTCACACTGAGCACATTTATTTAACTTGCCCTCTCCTGTCCTCCTCGTCCTTATACGTTGCCGCACCCACGCTGTAAAGCTGACAACCCAGCTCATTCCGATGGCAGCTTTCTCACCTTCGCACTTTACTAGCACAGACCTCCCCCACCCCAGAATATATTGCCCAAGCTACCACTGTAGTTTAAGTTTCCTTTGTCTTCCATACTACTTGTCCTGATATTGAAATGCTGTCTTCTTTGTCTTTCTTAGTAGACAGTAAATAGATTTCTTGATAAGATGTAAACAAGGCATGATCAAAAAAGAGTGGAAAGATAAAAATTTAAAAATTGTTATAGTAAAAGACACATCACCATTAACCCCTCTCAAAGTACTCCCTTTTGTTTTGAACACATTTATCTCATAATTCTTGCTACTTCCCGAAGCAGTTTTGAAAGTACTCTTTCAATGAGTATCTTTTGATATCCTGAATCAACACAAAATATTTACAGCCATTTCTGCCAAACAACAACACTATGTATGACCTGTGTCTGGTGGTACAGATTCGTAATCTCAGCATTCTGAGAAAAAAAAAAAGGCAGGAGGCTCACAAGTTAGAGAATAGCTTGGGCAACTGAGCAAGACCCTGTTTCAAGGGCAAAAATTAAAAACATGGGCTGGGAATGTAGATGAAGGCCTTGGGTTGGATCCCCAGAACCACCAAAATAAATCAATGAGTAAATAAATAAAATAAAATATTGTGTGTCTTTACCTACCTTATTCAAACACCATAAAAGGTAAACATTTTAAATCAATTTAAGATGTCCAGGCAGCCACAACAGCATAACAAAAGACATGGAAGAGGACTTCCATACTGTTTCAGAAAGTGATAAGAACAATAGAACAACTGTTCAAAACAAGGGAGGAGTAACTTGAGGGGGATTAATAGCTACGTGGCCTCTACTATTATATAATAAATTTTTATTTAAGCATTCATTGTATTTTTATCATTCCTCATATTTTATTCCTATCAAGATACTTAGTTATTAGTTCAGTGCTGTGCTTATAATGGGTATGCAATACATGTTCCAGGAATAAAGTACTTAATATGCAGGGTGGACACAAATATAGAGAAAACAGCCATTCAATGAGCCAGCAAATAGCATTGCCTAACCCATGTCAGAATTTAAGACTAACTTGGAATCAATAAAGCACTTTTCAAAGCAGATATAAACTCTCCTCTCTTTTTCATACCTATTCCAGTCTCCACAGCCCCCATCGTTTGCAGAGAACTTCTTACGTATTCACACACATTGTGACATTTAATCAGTCATGCCACTACAAGATCCCGTTTGTCAGCTAGAATTCCAACTAAAACTTCAGTGGTGTCAAACTGGCATATTAAAAAGAGCAGCGGACTTAAGAGTCCTATCACCCGACCTCAAGTCTCTGCTCTAGTGCAGAACTACCTGTGTGTTACTGGAAAGGCCACTAGCCAATCCAAACTGGCGCTCCCTTTCCTATTTTGTCATCCCTATGAAGGTAAATCATCACTTGCATACATTTTACTCATTAGTACCTAAGTTGGCACATGGAAGTAGCAAACTGAGACAAAAGCAACACAGACATTAATGTAAGACAGCCCAGTTTTAAATCTTTGCTATACCACATAACAGCTGAGTGACCCTGACCAAGTTACATAACCTCTCTGAGCCCATTTTCTCATATGGAGAGGTACTAACAATTTCCTCTTAGGTTATTACAAACTTAAATGAGATGTTAAGGAGTATAAAAATGTGTATAGATCTTAAAGCACCAAAAATGTTTGCTATGAACACTGTTGCTTGGCCAGGTTTAAGGATGACGTAGAATAGCAGTTCCCAAAGGCTTGGTAAGCCACATCAATACAATCATATTTAATATGTGTGATTTAAAAAATTGTTGCCAACTGTATAGGGGCTTACTAAAGGTACCTGGGATTTGCTTTGTAAAGAAGGCTGCTTAATTTTGCTTAGCCTATCATTAACCTACCATTTCCCCCATTTATTTCACGTGGAGCACACTTTATGAAATGCCCTGTGAAATATTAAGCACAAGAGCAGAGAACAACCGCTCTTCCCTTCCCACGTGATTCTACAGTACAGACCTGGTACAGTAAAAGTAGTTCTCACTCTACATCCATCAACTTATTTTGTGCAACATTCATATTTTCCGGAAAACAACTAAATGCGAACAGAAATATATGAAAGAAATTCAATTAGAATCACATTCATAGAATTTATACATTGAGAGAGAAAAAGACTTCTAGATATAACTGATTAAGGACATGAAGGCTAATAATTGTTTTCAGTGGACATTCGTAATTCTCATTGGCTGAAATGCATTCCTGGTAATTTGTGGAACCATATAAAGAATTTAGAAACACATGTCCTCATTCGTTTGCAGGCACAGATCCATTAAAACCATAATTGTTCTTTTCACATGGTAGCAAAAGTTCACTTCATTATTTCAAATGGCTCTTTCCCAGCATCACCTCCTGCGATTTTAAAAGCTGCCATTAATTTCCCATTAGTAAACTTTAATTAATATGAATATGTATCATTGCTTTTAGCAGTTGCATTTGTAATACATGTATAAATACATGCAAATCTTATCCACGGTGTTCCAAGTGACTTATTTCTAAACAAGCAAATACTTTGATGTGATTTCAAAAGATTTTAACTCTAGAGGCTTTCAGAAACTAGTTCTTCACTAAGAAAACTAGAATCTCATGGAAATCCAATGTGCAGTTATCCACCTAGCTAAAATCTATTGTATTGATTCCAGAAAGTAGCATGTTAAGACATGAATAATGACCTCAGAGCTTGGAACCATTCAGTACCTTGGTAGTTCTGTAGTTCTTATGTACGACATATTGAAAAGGACAAGGAGAACAGGCAGAGGGATGCTGGTATTTTGAGGATTCACAATGGCCTAAGATGTTGTACTATATGTAATTCAGTGACATGAGCCATACTCCATCAGCTTATTATCCAAGAGGCACCTACCTCCCCCCAAAAGTTCCATTCAGCTGTTCAACACTCAGAGAAAAAAGACGACATCAGAATGCAATGGTATTAAACTCCATTAGTTTTCTTTTCCTTCTGCAATTTCCTATTAGGTTGACCTGTCTAATTTTTTTCCTCTTTATAAAAAAAAAGAGATAAGGCTGATCACTGCTAGGTCAAGTTTTTCCCAGGTTATTCTTGCATGCTTGAATATCCAGAATCTAAGAACACTTAGATCAGATGACCATTCAGGCTTCCACACATCATTCTGAAAATGTTGACAAACATTACTTCCACCAGAATGATCCTGTGTTATCGGAATAAACTTCCAAGCCTCCAAGAACAACACTACAGAAATTCTTATGAAAGAGAAGCCATGGGCTTCTCTAAGAGTTAGGTCAGTTGATGCGTCTGTCTGAGAGACTGTGGCTCTCTTGTTTTCATTCAAACTTCCCCTTTCAGAAGATCTCAGTGAGATGTTTTTCAACCCTAATCTTTTCCTAATTACGTCTCACTTTCTGTATATTATTTTCTGAGGAAATTAAGCATCATCTTTCAATGAGAAAACAACTATTAGACAACTTCTTCAGAAGTTGAAAAATCTGATATATTTTTTTTAGAAAATGTCAATCTGCAGAATCTAAATATGCATAGCAGTTTGTTAATAGAATTGAGAAGGATTTGCATGACTGTCATATATCTAGAAACTTTAAAGGTGATTACAAGAAGTAATGTCCAAATCCTGCAGTTTGAAACAGTTAACAAGTGGAATGGTGAGCTTCACTTACCAAATTATCAGTTTAAAAATGTTAATCATTTGCATCCTTGCTACTAAATAATTTGAGCAATTAAATAAAGCATTGTAGCACTTTATCATATTTGAAGGAGAACACCGGGCTGTAAGCCTTCCCAGTGGTCTTCTGTGAGA
Organism: Ctenodactylus gundi; assembly: GCA_004027205.1. NCBI lineage: Eukaryota > Metazoa > Chordata > Mammalia > Rodentia > Ctenodactylidae > Ctenodactylus > Ctenodactylus gundi. The sequence continues at coordinate 99,340 of PVKB01000739.1, read as the reverse complement.
AACACACATTGTGCTGACAACTGACATTTCACAAAGTCTGCTCAAGTTAGAAATAGGGAGGTTTCCAATATCAACTTGCCCGACTACATACCTCTTCAGAAAGTATCTGCCTAAAAAACAAAATTTTCACATTGCAAAGATCAGTATCAATGGCAATGCTCAAAGAAGTCTGAGGCTCTCTTCCACAAATTCTGAGTTATTTTTACATGGCATACCTCAGCCCAGTCAATAATGTTTTTATCATAAAATAACTACAAATAAAATTGAAAGCAAACACCAGTATAGCAAAGTACAGGCTCATCTCAGGGCACTTTCTAGGAAGTTTCCACATTACCTAATTTTATATATTCACTAACTCATTTTACTCTCCCCCCCCCACTTTATTTCTAGGATGTTAGCATTTATATACTTCAGTACTCCTGGTTTCTGCAGATAGTAAGCAGTGCTTTCAAAAGCGTCTAAACATATAAAAATCAAAAGAATGCATTCGTGAGCATGTTATTTCACTGTATGCCTACGTGAGTGACATAGTTGTGGGTTTTCTCTGTTCAATAAGTCAGCCTTGTAGTCCTGTTGGAAAGTAGAAGTGATACCTGTGTAAAAACACCTGGCAGACCAGATGACAAGTAGTAAAGTGGCCCACAAAAATGCCAAGTTTGCTTAAAGTTCATACGGCACGCCACTGCTACTCCTTTACCAAAGGTTCTCAGTTATATAAGGAAGTAGTAGACATGGGGATATTGCAAGACAATCAAGAGGCTTACTAAACCAAGTGTGCATTTCCTAAAAGCACACGTGTTCATGATTAGCAATTATATATGTGTGTGTATGAAGTATGTATGTATTCCTATGTTTATACATACAACTCAAGCTCCTAGTAAGCGCTTTACTTTTGAGAATTTCTCTTATCAGTGATTCCTAAAACGTGGGTAATTTTGAGTAGCCACAACTCCCATTTAACTGCAATTAGTAATCTCTCCATCCCACGGAACAAAAGAAACCATCGAAATTACAACATGCACTTCATATTCAACAGACTTAAAAAGCATTTTTAGAAGATGTGACTAGGCGCTCCTAGGCGCGCAAACAGTACCACTGAAAACGGGAAGGGGCTGTAGCCTACAAGGGGGCAGCTGGGGAGGCGAGCGGGAAGGCACAAGAGATGAGGTGACAGAAGCCCGTTACCCTCCCACCCTCAAGGATAGATCTTGAAACTGTACATGCGTCCCTCCGATTCAGAAGAAAACAAAGAGAAACCACACAGACAACTGCAAGAGTGTGACTAGCTAGGGTAACTCTCACAGCAACCTCGAACGGTTTTCGTGCAAAGCAAAGCAGCAGGAATGGCAGGGGCCGCCGCAGGTCTCCCGCGTCCCCCACCCCGGATACTGTACCTCCAGATCTGCCCGAGCTGCAGGATGTGGACGAGGGACTGCAGGAGCCAGACGCAGAAGGAGCAGGACGCAGACCTGTGTTTGCCGCCGGCCCGCGTGGCCCCGCTGCCGTCGCCGGCGCTGTTGGCGGCCGCGACGTTGCTCTTGCTGGCGTTGGATGCCTGCCTTTGCGGCGTGGAAGGACGCGCCTCGCCCTCCGCGCCTGCAGACCCGCTACCGGCCGTGGTCTTGCAGTCCGCTCCGGGCTGCGGGCAGCTGGCGGCGGCCGCCGCGGCGCTGTCCTCGGTGCTGAAATCGTGCACAAACCAGCGGAAGCTGAACACCTGCACGGACAGCGAGCCGAGCACCACGAAGAAGAGCGTGAGCCCGAACCACCAGCGCTGGCCGCGCAGGTAGTAGTCCACAGCGAGCCAGATGTCCGTGCCCACGTCCGCGAAGTACACGGCCACGGCGGCCAGGATCCAGAGGCAGTCCCACAGCGAGTAGCGCCGCTGCTCCCGGCCCAGGCGCAGGCACAGCGCCGCCGAGCCCGCCCCGCCGCCCGGGCCGCCCGGGCCCCCCGCGCCGCCGCCCGGGGCCCCCGCGCCGCCGCAGCAGCAGCACCGCGAGCAGCCGCCGCCGTCCGGGCAGCACCCGCCTCCGGCCGCCTCCTCGTCCTCGGCGCCCGACCCCGACGGCAAGCCGGGCGCCAAGCCCTGCGCCGAGCCCGAGTGCTCCGAGTTCTGCAGCGGCGTGAACGCCACGTCGCTGCTCTTCTTCCTCTTCAGCCTCCCGTCCGATTTAGCGGCCATGATGCCTGCGCGCCGGAGGAGCGCCCTCCTTTCTCTGACACCGTCCCGCGCGGTCGCCTCCTCCCGCCACCGCCGGGCCTCGCCCCGGCTCGCTCGCTGGCGGCGCGGCGCCGCCTCCTCCCGCCGCTCCTGCGCCGGACCCGCCGCCCGCCGGGCTGGGCGCTGGGCCGGGCTAGCGGCGCGCCCCGGGCCGGCTGCAGCGCCGCCTGGCTGCCCGCGCGGAGCCCAGCTGCTCGCGGCGCCCCGCGCGCGCCCCGGCCCGCCGCCCGCGCCCCTCGCCGTCCCGGCCCCGCCGCCGCGCGAGCCGCCGCCGCCAGCAGCCGGAGCAGCGGGGGCCGCCGCGCTCCTCGGACCTGCACATTCCTCTCCTCCCCGCGCGCGCGCCGCCGCCGCCTCCTCCCGCCGCCCGGGCCCCACCAGCTGACTCCGAGGGAGAGGATGACCTCATCCCTTCCCTGCCAGCTGCCGCCGCTCCCACCCGCTCGGGCGGGGCGCGGGAGGGCGGGCCCGGGGGCGGGGCCGGGGCCGGCGGGAGCCCGGGCGCGCTCGGAGGGTCGGCCCTCCCTGGGACGGGCGGGGCGGCTGGGCTGGGGCGCGCCGGGCGGAGGGTCCGCGCGCACAGCCGCCCACAGCCCGGGACGGGGGAGCGGGCGCGGGCGGGCGTGGCAGCGGCGTGGGCCGCGCTGCGCAGGCCGCTTTGTGTGGGGTCGGGGCCAGGCACCTGCGGCGGGGCTGGGGTGCGGCGGGCGCCGCGCGGGCCGAGGGACCCGCGCCCTGGGCGTGCCGCGGCTGCGAACGCTGGCGGGGGCGGTGGGCGTGCCGGCCTCGGGGGAGCCTGGGCCCCGGCGGCGCTGGCCGCAGAGGCAGCCCGGGAACCCCGACCCGCGTCCTCGGGGAAAGGAACGGGCAGCCCGAGGGCGCTGGCGCGCGGGGACGCCCCGCGTCGCGGAGGGGAGAAGGCACAAGGCCGGCGCGTCCTCCGGGGCTCGGGCCGCGCGCAGCGGGCGCCCTTGGCCGAGAGGGCCGGGTTCAGGCTTGGGCGTTCACGCCGGCAGGTGGGGAGCGCGGCGCTCCGGGCCGGCTTTGATCGCGGCGGGGCACAGGGGTGTGGCCGGCAGCCCAGAGAAACCGGGTAGCCACCCCGCCCCCGACCGGCGTCCGGGGAGTAGAGGAGCTGAGATCTGGCGCCACCTTCCCTTGTCTAAACTAGAATCACCTCCTCTTAAAGCTTCAAGTGTACAAAATAGTTGTGTAGTCTCACAACTCTATAAATGACTCCAATATTTTATCTGTCATCAGAGAAGTTCACCAATAGTAGATGGAAGAGTAATGCGTTCTCTGGCTTCAGAAGTTTCTTAAAATCCAATAAAATATAGGATTTTCATCCTTTAAAAAAAAAACTTGGTCTTAGATTTGTCTCACTTTTGTAGATATAAGGAACAGAGAACATAACCCTTAAATTTTACCGTGTTTCAGCCGGCTCCCTTGGTGCAGGCCTGTAATCCCAGCACGCTGGGAGGTTGAGGCAGGAGGATCTCAAGTTCTGGAGGCCAAACTGGACAGTTTAGCAACTATGTGAGACATTTATCTCAAAATCAAAATCAAAAAATGGGCTGAGGATGTAGCTCAGGGCAAAGGCCCTGGGCTCAGTCAGGGGAGTGAGATGTATGAGTTACACTGCCGCCAAGAGCGCCACTGGGAGTCTTCCTGGGTCTGGAGGCCAAGGTCAGTGGCACCTCCCTTCCCTGAGACGGCCCCCACCCCGCTGCTCTGCTGTGGTTGACTCCTAGATGAACTGGATTGTGCACTGGGCCATCCTTAATTAGTAGGATATTGAAGGGCTCATATTTCTTTGCCAGTAAAAACGTCTAACACGCACATCTTGGGTGATAGCTCATCAGCTGTTTTAGCGTCAATCTGGAGTAAAATGGAATTTGCCCCATCTTATGGCTGCCTTGCCCTTATTCCTCTTACACAGATGCCCAGAGCTCTGCCGTGTGTGGCTTTTGCCTGACATCCTGTTAGGAGGATGAATGGCATATACAAGTTCAATATTTCTAGCAAAAAGCAGGGCCAGGTGATGGCTGAGAGCCAGCACTGTTCTCAGAATGTCAAGTGAAAAGGTACATTTTAAAGTCCAGTTTTAAGATTGGAGTAGGAAAATCCTTTTTCGGAAAACACTACGGTTTTATTTCCCCAGAGTCCAAAGAGAAGAGTCCATCTCCAAGGTGTTGCCGCTGATCACGCTCCGCTCCGTGCCTGGCCACTAGGGAGAAGAGTGGTCTCTTAGGTAACCGGGTCCTCAGAGAGGGAGTGTATTCCAGGTCAAATGCAATGCCCAAGTAGCTCCAGGTAGAGAGGCCCTGCAGAGGATGTGAGGATCTGAAGGTCACTTAGAGCTGGGATATACCTTTATCACTGTGCCCTTTGCACTGAATACAGCCCCCTGCACAGACTATTTGCTCAATAAATATCACCAGAGTGAATGCATAAATTTATAGAAAGAACATTCCATGACAGGGAGAATGCTACATTCTGTGCTAACAAATGTTCCCATGGAAACATGGGAATTAGTAGACTTTTCCTGTTGAGTTTTTAAAAAGAAATAACTAATAATGGTTTCCATATTAATCCACTTATTCCAAAACATAAAGTTTGTCTGATCATCCCTGGAATGATGTGGCTACCCATAGCCAGAGGGCAACCAAGTAGAAGGTCAGAGGCTGTGCTTGTACTTGCCGGCTCGGCTAACTACTGGCCCCATGATCCTGCAAATTACTTAATACACAGGATTGGTATGAGGATTAGATGAGATCATGAATATTACTGGGCTTTGTATACAATACTCTTCTCAAGAGTCTCTAATCCCATAAACCTAGTAATCACCTTTGCACAACGTAGCAGTTAACGTTACCTGATCTATCATGGCCATGGTTAAGAGCTCGAAGTTTAGACTCGGGGAGTTGTTCTTGGGCATGTTATGTAACCTCCCTGCCCCTAATCTTCATGCTTTGTAAGACCCAGATGATAATGATCTTTAGAATTCAGTACTGTTGCCAACAGCAAATAAAATGATGCACATACACTCATACCATATTCAGTACACTCAACAGACAACATTCTGTCAATATTATTTCTGCTTCTCCCAGGCTTTTCATGTTTTCTGGTTTAAATCTAGCCCTTTATGTTCAGCTAGTCAAGTTCTTCTAAAATTAGAGTCCTCAAAGTATGGTAATTGGACCATTTGCCTCAGAAGCCTCAGAATCATTTGCTGTTTAATACGGATTCCTAATCTACCAGAAATGTGATCTCTTCTTCAGTGATCTTACTTTCCATACTGTCTCAGACATTCGTTCATCCACATTGTCATAAGCTAAGCCCTCTCATTACCCCACAGGTTTGGAGTCTCAGTTGTAATCTTCCTACTGTCTGGTCGACCCTCCTGGGGCCAGCTCACTCCCTCAATATCAGTTGCTCCTGATTCCAACACTTTGTGTTCCCCTTCACCCCTTTAAGTGCTCACCTTTCTTCTTGCCCAAGGTAAATTCCCTTCTCAGTCACTTTTCAGGAATCCCCTCACCTCTGAAATCCCTCTTGACCAAACGCCAGCCCTGCCTTCTAGGCCTTCAGGGCTGAGCCGGTGCCACTGCGTGTGGCTGGCGAAAGGGTGGGACTGTGCTGACTACACTTGTTGTAGATCCCTGGTCCAGTACACACATCTTCTTAGTCTGTTAACATTCCTAGTCATTTACATTATTGTTTCTTCTCTTATTTTCCCTTCTCAAAACTTAAACAACTCCTTCCTTGTCCTTACTCTCCGCTAGTGAATCTACTTCACTGAGGAAAATGAAGTCATTAAAACAGAACCCACATGGCTGGCTCTCAGCATCTTCTCTGTCTACCTATGGGACCCTGTACAGTACCCACCTGCATGGTTCCCTGCCTCTAGGGGTCAATGTTCCACCACTTCACCACTCTCATACCCGCAACCCTGCTCAGGAGTGCATTTCTGTACTCAATTCCAGTTGCCAGTTTTTCCTCTTTGTTAGATTATCCTAGTCAGAGTACAAATGTTCACCCATAAATTTGCTAGTTTACAAAGTGTAAAACAAAAGTCTGGGTTCCAATTCTTCCAGCCCACTCCTACACCTTTCTGAAAACTTCCACAACTAAGTTCTTTTACAGTTTTCTGTATTAGTCCACTTTGTGTTGCCAGGAAAAAATACCAGAGATGATCTATTAATATTTATAGCACTACCAGCCTGGGGACCAAGCTTCTGCCACATGATTCCTTGGGAAGCAAAGTACATACAAACCACAGCATTGGGCGGCATCAGAATGGGACAAGCTGGGAGAAAACTGTGTGTGTAGGAGGAGGGCTGGACAGGCGGGAGCACCAGGAGGTAGGGACTGGGCATCTGAGAGCTCATCTTTTGGAGACAGGTAGGCAGGATGCACAAGCCATGGGCATGTGCTTCATTACATCATTGGACTTCATTTGTAAAGCACAGATTCAAAAATAAATTAGTAACTCCAGAGCACTAAAACTTGAATGCCTCTTTAGTACGGAACCCTGTGAATCTGCTCTGGCTACACACCCAGGAAGTTAGCTTGCTTCATAGTTATTTAACAGCTTCAGGTCTTGCACTATCTAAAAAGTAGTTTTCACATTGACATTGCAATGTCCTAAATAATCTGACCTCTGACCCTCAGGCAATTAGTTTTCCTCTAATCTTCTAATCTCCTCCTCTTCATCCTCATCCTCACTCTCTTCCTCCTCCTGTCCTCCTCCTCCTTTTTCTTCTTCTTCCTCTTTCTTCTTTCTTCTTATCTGGAGAAAAGTCATCCTCTTTATTTTGGGCGGTGGGGATTTTCCCCCATTATATTGATATGTATAAGTGGAATACATAAAGTTTACATTAAACTAGAGTATTTTGCACATACACATATTGTGGCAAAATTACAAATTCTTCCCTCTACTCCATTATACTATTCTTGCTAGGTTTCAACATACTTAAAAACTACTGCCTTCGGGCCTGTGCACATACTGTTTTATCTTCCTAGAATTCTCTTTTCCAAGAATTCCTAGAGTTCATCTCTTTCCTCAAGCATTTATTTCACTTTCCATTAAGTACGTCAGGTCCTCCCTTACTGTCACTCCCTACATCAGTGCCAGGTCTGGCTCTTTTGCCTATCTACTGATGGTCCTTGCGATTCTGATTTCCTATCGATGATTCCACCTCATTTTGTGGAAAAGAGTGTGGAGGAATAGGGAAACCTCCCATTCTACAGAAATTCTTATAATCAAGGTCTAGAGAAGAATAAATAAGATTTGATGGGGGGAAATCTCTGAATCCAATTACAATAATGAATAAAACAGACAATATAATACATTTTTCTAGGTTGTTTGATCCCAAAGAGCTGGAAGTAAAATAAAGGAAAGCACCCAGGTGATCTGCAAGGTCAGCGAGGACTATCAGCAGCTAACTGCCAGGCAAAATGAAGATTTGCCATGGAGTATGTTGTGCATTGAATGCTGTCGTTTCAAAATTCACACATTGAGTCCTAACTACCCTGGGATGGTATTTGAAGGTGAAACCTCAGGAACATGATTAGGTTTAGATGAGGTCAGCAAGCTGAGATTCCCAAATTATGGGATTAGTGTCCTAATTAATTTGAGGAAGAGAGACCACAGGGCTTAGCACAATGTGATGGTAGATCAGACATCTGCAGGCCAGGATTACCACAAACTGAATTGGCAGACATCTTGACCTGAGACTTCCAGCATCCAGAGCTATGAGAAATACATTAACTGTTATTTAAGTGACTCAGTCTGTGTCATTTTGTTATAGTAGACTGATGAGTAATGTACAGCAGTTAGCCACACATATACTGTGATCCACCTAGAAACTTACTAAATCTCAGACTTTGTGCTCAAAAGTATTGGCCATAATTCTGAAAAATGCATAGTCCTTCAGATCGAGTAATTTCAAATTAGTACAAAACTACTGTTTGGGACTATTTTAAGACTTGGTACTATTTGCTTTTCTTTCTTGGCCTGTGACTCCTGTTCCTACATACCAGGGCAGCTTTGGCTTAGAGATCCCAGGTGTGAAAATATCCTTACTCTTCTCTATATATCTGAGCCTACTCTCCCTCACTTCACTGTAACACCCATTTTCATCTCTAAATATATTTGTTATTCAGGTATGCATTCAACCAACACAATTGCACATAGCTTTTCAATGGAATATGAACATATTCAGTTAGTTTGCAACCAAGAGGACATAAGATTATGTTATATCCTGTGTTTTTCAAGCATGGTTGCACTATTAAAACCTCATGACATGTTTGTAAAGGAACCCAAACAGATTTCCTACTACTATGAGAGAGAGAGAGAGAGAGAGAGAGAGAGAGAGAGAGAGAGTCAAGAGTCTGAGAGTTTAAAAGACTGACTGCCCACCATCACAGTTCTTATGGAATAAGTTGAAGATGCTATGCTTTCTTGATAAACTATAGAGATTCTGAAAACATTTAAAATAAAGGAGTGAAATGACTGTTTTGTTAATAGAGTATAGCACCAAAATGAGAACTTGTATAGTACTCATGACTTACTACATTCTGCTGATTTCTCATGTAAACTCTGTACCCAGCACATAGCTTAGTGTCAGGCATATTAACAGATTCTTCATAAATGTTCTTGGAGAAGATTTCCCAGCCAAATCATCTGCAACTCTTCTAAGGATCACTAGAATCATCACTGAGGTTTTGACATTCTGAAGTTTTTCAAGGGCCAAGAGTACCGAGATGGAAAAAATATAATCAACAATAATGGTTTGCAAAAAAAAAAAAAAAAATAGAGAAATGCTAAGGAGCTTTAAGCTTAGAAGTAAGTGTAGAACTTGTAAGTTCTTGTGCTGGAAGACGCAAGTACTAAAACTATTCCTCGCCATTAGAGGACTATGGAGGGTTGGATTACCTCAGTATTTTAATTTTCTAATTGGCATAGCAACATAAACTAAGTAAAGGAAAACAAAGTAGGATACCTATTCATTTCTGTGACTCAATATCCAACATCCACAACTTAGGAGAGGAAAAGTTTTATTTTAGCACACAGCTCACGATGGTCACATTCCATTCACGGTTGGGCAACTAGGAAATGGTGGGATCACATGGCAGAGCTGGGACTGGTCTAGGGCCTGGGCTGGAGCTCAGCTGGAGACAGATCTCCTCACAGCATGGCAGAACAGACATAGAAGAAGGGCAGAGCCAACACGTGTCTCTCTAGGTCAAGCGCCAACTATCCACCCCTTCTAGCCAGGCCCCACCTCACAACAGTACCCAGTGTCCAGAGGGACATGAGGCTTTGGGGGACATGACAGATCCAAACTAGAGCAATAATTTAGTAAGGGTCTTAAAAGAGCTGGGAGTACAGATTTAGATTTCATGTAAAAAGAAACAAGGAAAGAAAAAAGAAAGAAGGAAAATAAGAAAGAAGAGAAGTGAGAGAGAGAGAGAGAGAGAGAGAGAGAGAGAGAGAGAGGAAAAAACAAATGTACCCTGGATTTCTCTCTGTGTTTCATAATAATCTCCAACTGGTAAGTACATTTTGTTTTAGAAGTACATTAATAATTGGGTCATTTAGATCTTAAAATCCGTTTTCCCATAGGAACAAAATGACAAATGTCGATTGAGTCCTAAAGTCATTTAGTAAATATCTACTTTTCTCTGACATAGTGGAAAGATACGTTTACGATGGAGACACAAAACACTTAGACAAAATTTTAAAACACTATGAGATTGAGAAAGAGTTTTCTCAATATTAACTGCCAGTATTTAAGGAGAAGATTGAAGAATTAAAAAGTAGATAAAGCCTCTATTAAAAAAAAAGAACTTAACTTGTTTGCCACCCCCCACCTTAAGGATCACTATTCTTGGCAATTGACTGCCAAAGAATAGTGTATGTAAAGGGAGGCAGGGCCTGACTAGAGAGAAACCTGCAAATATTTCCTTGGCTCATGATCAAAATCAACAACTACAGTGACAGATCAGGTTGACGAGTATCCTGACAAGGTGGAATGAAGATCCTTCACCTCTGTGGTCTTCCCAAGGTCTCTAGCTCAAGGTAAACTTGAGGGAAACAAAAGAAAGCACAAGCTGAGAGCCATTCTACAGAGGACCCGAGGAACCCTCAAAACTGGCATAGTCGCTGAACAGAAGAGAACACGGAGAAATGGTCACAGCCAAGAGGAGCCTAAGAGAACTGATGGACAATTAATGCATCCTAGAAAGAGTTTTGGAATAGACACAATGGATAGACCCCAACTTCCAGAACAATCCTGGTCTGAGAACAGGGCCAAGAGGACAGATGAGCAGGGAATCAGAGATGAGAGGCGAGCAGGGCTCCATCTCCTGTCAGTGCGCTCCTTTTAGATCATAATGTAGGTGCCAGTCTCTCTGGAAGAGGGGCTTCCGTCCCCACTCCCCTTCTGCTGCAGCTCCCTTTTCATGGTTATCTTCCACAATCAACTGCATAACTAGTGCACCTTTCACCCCTTGTCCTTGGATAAATGTTCTTTTGCTAAACTGGCCCCTGGTGTCCAACAGGTTGGGGACCATTGAGCCAATGGGTAAGCTAGTGCAATCTGAATAAACCCAAGAACTTGTTTACTAGCAATACAGCGGACATGGTTTCATAATTGTGACAAATGGAACCATCAAATTTAAGGCACCAGTGCATCGACTGTGTCTTCATTGGTACAGGAGATACATGAGATACAAACCTATGCATGGGATTCATTGCATAGACTGAAACATGCACACATGGATAATTGAGGGGGAGGTTATAACAACCTTACAATTTAGAGAAAAAAGTGTTTGAGGGATGTATAAAAATACCAAAGGAGACCTTTGCAATCTTTCTTTTTTAATTTTGGCAATTTTATTTAATCTAATGTACCTAAAATCTTGCCATTTCAGCTTGTAACCAATAGTAAAATTATTGAAAAAAAATTTTTCTCTCTGCAAGTTCTTGTAATCTTGTTTATGTTACATGTACAGCACCTCTCAGTCCCTGTCAGTCATTTTTTAAATGCTCAGTAGCCATGTGGAGTTGGTACTACTGGTGAGCAGCACAGTGTAACCCAGCTTCATAAAGAACAGGTGATACCCACTCTCTGTGAAGATGGTGCAAGTGCAATCTCCTTCTGAGATGTCTGAGATGTCTTAGTTACTTGCCAATGGGATTGCTTTTGAAACTTCCCATTGTAGCATGTGGCTGTAATTAATTCTTTGAGTGTCGAATGAGTTGAAAGCAGGATACAAAACACAAGCTTCAGTTAGGGGAAAAAATATTAATAAAGCTTCCCCCGATCACCTGCCTTCCCTCTGGGTCTGCACTCTGTGTCTTGATCCTGTTACCTGGCTCTGCTGCAGGTGCTTGGGGACCAGAAAGAGGATTAGGGACGGGTCTAGGAGAGCCGAGGGCTGCGGCTGATGGGACAGGAGGAGTGTCGTCCATCCTCAACAAATGGATGAACAATTCACCCTCTCTGTGGTGGGAGGGAATTTGGAAAAATTTCTTCCCTGTATTTTTCAACCTGGGAAACAGAATAAAGCCTCCTCCTTCAAAGACCATTAGAAGTCTATGGCACTGGATAGTTATTTTCTTTTCTTCAAAACTTACTGTCTTCTTTGACTTTGATATAGATTTATCACTAGCATTTTTTAACTTTAGGGCTTCAGAGCTAACAAAGGGTAAACAAAACTCACACAAGACAAGATGGAGAAAGCAAGGAAACAGGAGGAAATCTTTTTGTGAGGATGAGTGCAATGTGGAAAGGGACGAACAAGATACGGGAAGAACACATTGTGTCACAGTAAAGAGAGGACCTGGTAAACTTGACAAAATGAAGCAAAAGCAAGAAGGGAAGGAGAACCCTGTGGTGCAGCCCACTCAGGATGAGAGGATGGTCAGAGTGGGCCAGACAGAATGTCACTACACACAGTGGCATCAACCCTTTTGGCCTGGGTGTGGGTACTGGAGCTTGGACCCAGGGCTTTTCCCCTGAGCTACGACCCCAGCTTTATTTGTTTGCTTATTTTGAGACAAAATCTTGCTAAGTTACTCAGTTACTCAGGTTCCCCTCAGACATGCAATCCTTCTGCTTCAGCCTGTAAGAGTGCCCAGAATGCAGGCATGTGTTACAATGCCTGGCCTGGACAGAAGATTTTATTATTCTAGATATCTACATGTTCCCAAGATGAAGGATTTGAAGGGAGAAGGCACTGAATTGGAGATATTCATAGGCAAGTGATCTAGTGACTGAGCCCTGAGCTAAGGTGGGCAGTGAAAATGTTCTTATAAGAGACTCACACACACACACACACACACATACACACACACACACACACACACACACAAGCACACAGAAATTAAAGGGAAAGATAACTTGGAGATGAAGGTGGAACACCGCAGGGATGTGGTTACAAGCTAAAGGACACTAGGAGCCATCAGAAGCCAGCATACCCCTAAAGCAGGTGCCCCCCTCTCCGGGCCTTGGGCCAGTAGTCTGAGGTCTTGGACGGATCACACAGCAGGAACCGATAGCAGTGAGCAGCAGGTAAATGTGGAGGGTGGGAAGCCCCACCTTCCTGTCAGTGATTCCTTTTACGGTCTAGTGATGCTGCTGATTAACAGGGAAGGGAGCCTCACTCCCTGCTCCCCTCCTGCTGAGGCTTGCTATGATTTCAGAGCCATCCTCCAAACCTGCTGCATAGCCAGTACACCACCATCCCCTCTTCGGGAGAACATTCTTCCACTAAATAGGACTCTGGTGTCAAAAATTTGGGGACAACTACCTTAGAGCCTTTTGAAGGATCCTAGCCTTGTTGATACCTTGATTTTGGACTTCTGTCTTCTAAAAGTGTAAGAATCGCTCATCAGCAAGATGAGAGAACATGGGGCAAAATGTCTCAGAAAAACCCCAGCCCAAATTGACCCAGAGGAAGATCCACAATTCCTAAACTTTGAAAAAAGGATCAACCTGCTGGAAGAATAGTAAAGACTCAAAGAACAATGTACACATGATACTAAATGAGTTTTAAAAAGATTTAACCACAGAACTTAAGGAAGAAACACATGCATAGCTAGCAGAGCTACAGAAGTCAATACAGGAAATAAATGATAAATTCATTAAAGAATTCCAAGCATATTAAAAGATAAAGGAAGAGCATCAGGAGATTAAAACCTCTTTATAAAGTTTGGGGAATAGAATGACTCAAAATGAGGAGAGAACTTCTGATCTAGAAGACATAAGTAATGGTCCGAACGCTTAAAAGTGTTCATATAATGCAACATCAGCAAGGAAATGGAATCAAACAGATTATAGATGACTCAAAGAAATGTAATATCAGAGTAGCAGGAATAGAAGAAAAATGAAATTTATATTAAATGATTAAGAAACCAATTCACTGAAGTCATAAAAGAGAACTTCTTATACATAGAAAAAGAAACAGGCATGAAAGTGAAGGAGGCATGCCATATACCTACTAGTATGACCAAAACCAAAGCTCCCCTGGACATATTATAGAAAAATTCACTGACATAGAAGATAAAAAATGATCATCCTAAAAGCTGTAAGAGAAAAAAGCAAACATACCAAGGCAAACCTATCAGGGTAATAGCACACTTCATAGCACAAACTCTAAGGGCCAGATAGAGCCTAGAGTGAAGTCCTCAAAGACCTGGGGAAAAAAAAAAAAAAACCTGTTAACCAAGACTCCTCACTCAGTAAAAAATATTTAAAATCAACAATTAAATAAAGAGCTTCCATGACAAAACTTGAATAAATTTATGACAAACAAACCATCACTACAAAAAATTCTTAAGTGTTTTCTAGATAAGGATACAGGGAATAAACACAAGTAATCCAGTGGCAGGACTTAACAGAGAAATCAGATAAAAAACAAGTAAACAAAAGAAATCAACATTCGTAGGGTCGCAAAAAAGCAGGCATCAAGACTCACACGACAATTATAACCCTAAATGTCAACGGTCTCAACTCACCAATCAAAAGACATGGATCAGCCAACTGGACTAAAAAACACATCCAGCCATATGTTGCTTGCAAGAGACACGCATACTACTGCCCTTTTGCACACATCGCGCACCTGTTTTTGCTCCAATATTTTGATTGTGTTTCAGAACCTGGAAGTAATTTGCTTTCAGCTTTGACCTTTACTCAGTTCACTCAAATTTTTTATTCTATGTGTAATCTGACCAAATGTGTTTTGTAAGTTTACAAAGGAAAGGAAAAATACAAATTCGAAAAGAAAAAAAAAAGAGAGAAGAAATGCCATAAAAGTGAAAAGTACGGTTTTTCTTAAAGTAAGGTCATGAATATTTGTGGGAATGAGTCACTTTTTTATATTACTGTGTACAAATTACAAGACATAAAATCAAATAGAAAATAAAGGGATTTTTTTTTTTTTGAGATAGCATCTTACTCTGTAGCCCAGGCTGTTCCTGAGCTCAGGATGGAGCTCACGCTGACCTTGGAATCACAGCGACTACTGACTGAGCCTCCTGAGTGCTGGGATTATGCGCGTGCCCCACCACACCCGGCTTATGTAGAGCTGGGGAATCAAATTCAGGTACTTAGCGCTTGGCTTAGCACTTGCTAGGCAAGCCCTTTAACCTCTGAGCCATTCTTCCGGTCCCTAAAGGGATTTCTTCTTACCTGTGTTTCCATGTGGGAGATATACTTTTAGAAGCACTATATTGTCAAATATTATACCAGCAAAAACATATTTTTAAGGTTGTAAAAATATTTTATATAAAAAATTCTACTTAGATTTTATAGACTATGTCATTTTGGATGTAATTTTCTGTTAAAAAACACATATGATAGAGCTTGGTGATCAATTACAGAGAAATTTTATGCTTATTTCTTTTTCAATATAGTATAGACTTTAATCATTTTAAATGTATCATTTAGCTTTGTGTCCTCTCTCTTCTTTGTTCAACTAGCTCACCAGGAGCCTTGATTTATTTTGGAATTTTGTCTTCCAATTGTCTTGAATGCCCAATAAAATTCTCTCTGAACAGCAACAACATTTTTCTGCGAAGAAGTTTAGTAACTTAATGAATAAAAAGTTAGAAGCAATATTATTTAAATAAGAGCATATTTAATAAAAGCACTATGTCTTGGTTACTTCTTCGTTGCTGTGACTCAATACCCAACAGCCACAAACTTAGGAAAAGTTTATTTTAGCTCACAGTCTCGAAGGTCACAGTCCATTCAAGGGTGACCAGCAACAATCTAAGTAGATGGCAGAGAGAGAGGTGGAGGCAGATTCCCTGGACAAACAGGAAGACAAGCTGAGGCTAGTTGAGACTAGTCCCATCCTCCAGGAAGGTAGGTGCAGCTTATGTATCCTTTCAGGTCTCCACCCAGTAATCAGTTCCTCCTGCATCCAGGTGTGGCCAATACACACCGTTATTCCTAACTTAACTGCAATCCACCCCTCCAGACCAGACCCCAATCCACCAACATCACATGGTTCCATTAAAATACATGAGACTTTTGGGGGACACTCCAGATCCTAACCACAACATTCCACCCCTGGCCCCCAAAAGACTCATGTCCTTCTCCCCATGCAAAATGCAGTTAGTCCTTCTCCAAGAGTCACCAAAGTCTTAACAGTTTCAGCACTGCGAGAGAAACTCCAAGTCCATATTCTCCTCTGAGATGTAAGACAAACTTTTAGCTGTGAGCTCCTGTTCAAACCAAAGAGTTAAGCACTTCCAACATAAAGTGGCACAGGGTAAACATTTCCATTCCAAAAGGGATGAATAAGGTAATAAGAGGCAATAGGACCAGAACAATTCCTAAATCCGGCAGGGCAAGTGTTAAATCCTGCAGCTCCATGTCCAGCAACTGGGGAAAATGCTGGTGAGGCATGAACTCCAAGGGACTTGGGTGGTCCCACCCCTGTGACATTGCTGCTGACTCCAACCTCAATCTTTTCTCCTTTGGGCCGGATCCACTCATGGCCTGCTGCGTTTCTCAGCTGACAATCCATGCTCCTGGCTTCTCCAAATTTTCACGCTCTCCACTGGACCTTAGGCTTCTCCTTCACAATTTCACACTTTGCCCTCCCAGGGGCACACTGCTTGGCCTCCAAGCCCTTCCTCTGAAACCTGGGTGGAAGCCTCCATGAACCCACAACTTTTGGGCTCTGCAAGCTTGTAAAGCCGCGATCGCGTGGACATCTCCAAGATCCGCCACTGGCTTGAGCAGGAATCTGGCTCCTTTGTGCCATGGTTGCAGCAGCTTCTGAGTGACGGGATTGCTGAACTCTAGGAAGGTGAACTCCAGCAAACACTTCCCTCTTTGGCTCCATCGGGAGTCCTGGGGAACTCTTCACAGGACAAAATCTTTTGCCTTGGCACTCTTTAGTTGGCAAAGGGTGAGATCTTGCTGATTCCTGAGTCACTGTGAAGACCTCTTTCTTACAGTCCTGATTCCAACTTCTCGGTTTCTGTTTAATGTTAGTCTCCTGAACAACCACATGCTTTTCTACTCCAGACTGTGAGCTTCTTACATCTGTTCTCTCTGCCACTGTCTCCTGTCCTTCACTACAGAGCTGGCTAAAAGCCGCAAACAGTAGCCATGTAACAGTATGAACTTCAGTCTGCCTCGAGATCTCCTCCACCAGAGTAAGCAGTCCACAACTCTTAATCTCAATTTCAGGCAAAGTCTCTGGACAAGGGCAAAATTCTGACAAACCTTTTGCCAGAGCGTAGCACACATGGTTTTTTAGGCCACTTGCCAATACAGTCCTCCTTCCCATCTGAAACTTCTTGAGCCTGGCCTTTCCAATCCACACTTGTATCAGCATTCTGGTCTTCTGAGCTCTGACCAGAATCCTTCATCAAGCTCGGCTCAGAGCACTCCAAGGCTTCTCCAGCTTGCATCTCCAAACATTGCCAAATTCCCTCTGCAAACCGGTTCCAAAGACTTCTGAGCCACATCTTCAGGTAAAGTACAGCAATGGCCCCATTCTCGGTACCATTTTCTGTCTTGGTTACTTCTTTGTTGCTGTGACTCAACACCTGACACCCACAAACTTAGGAAAGGAAAGGTTTATTTTATCTCACAGTCTCAAAGGTCACAGTCCATTCAAGGGTGACCGGCAACAATCGAAGTACATGGCAGAGAGAGAGGTGGAGGCAGCTTCTCACAAACAGGAAGACAAGCTGAGGCTAGTTGAGACTAGTCGTCTCCCCACCCCCATCCCATCCCATCCCATCCCATCCCATCCCATCCCCCACGCCCCCTCCCCGTCCTCCAGGAAGGCAGGTGCAGCTTATATATCCTTTCAGTTCTCCGCCCAGTAACCAGTCCCTCCTGCATCCAGGTGTGGCCACTGCACACCGTTAATCCTAACTTAACTGCAATCCACCCCTCCAGACCAGACCCCAATCCACCAACATCACATGGTTTCATTAAAATACATGAGACTTTTGGGGGATATTCCAGATCCTAACCACAACACACTATGTTAATAAGGGTTCTCTTGAGGAACAGAACTGATAGAAATATCATTGTGGCTTGGATCTGGAATGTCCCCTTAAAGTTTCATGTGTGTGAAAGTTATGAATTTTCTCTGAAACTATATGCCGTTTGAAGGTTGGGCCTGGTCTGGATGGGTGGATTTCAGGCATGTGTATTGGATTACAGACATGTGGTGGATTAGAACCATACCTGGAAAGGGGAAGAACAGTGGGGCTTGACCCAGAGGGGTAGATCACTGGGACTGGAGCTGGAAATTATATATATATATATATATATGCTGTGACCTTCCTCTGGGACTTTGACGTGATTTGACTTGGCTTGGCTCGGCTTCTTGTTTGCTACGCTAGGGGGAGCAGCCTCCACCTCTGCCTCTTTTATGTCCTTCTTCCAATGCCAGCTGCCCACAGATTGACCGGAACCTTCTGAAACTGTGAGATAAAGTAAATTTGTCCTTCCCGAATTTGTGGATGTTGAGAATTTTATTAAGTAGACGTTTAAGGGTCAGGGGTGGAAAAGTCCAAAATGGCCGTCTGTGAGACAGGAGGTAGGAAAGTCAGAAACAACCATCTGCGTGTAGCAGAGCCAAAGAAGACAGTAGCACTTCAGACAGGAAGAGGGGGAATATCTCTTCTTTCCTTCCTCGCTTCAGCTCAGCTTTAAATGCGCTTGGCAGCGCCACCCATCTAGGGTGGGTCTTCTTCCCCTGCTTGCCGGCCACCCACAGTCACACCCAAGACTACGCCTTATTCATCTGCTAGGCGTTTGTTAGTTCATTAAAGTCAACAAAACATGATTCATGGTCACAAGTACAAAATTAGATTTAATTTTTAAAAGTTGTATTGATTGTATCAAAGAGAATAGTGACTTTGAAATAAGTCTTTAGGTTGACTCTAACTCAATTAATGAATAAACAAAAATAGAAATCAACTGGACTGAAATTCAACAAATGGATCTCAGTGAAATTCTTTTGTATTTTTAAAACTTTTTTGTGTATATTTAGCTTATATGTTCAGAGCATGCCGCTTGATTTTGGAGATAAGTATACACTTATGAAATCATCCTAATCTGTTGCAGAAATGTATCCTTTGCCTCAGTAAGTTTTTTCCTACCCTCTTTACTATATTTTTTTTCAGTACGTAATCATAAAACTAGAAAGCTTCTGCATAGCAAAGAAACAATCAACAAAATCAAAAGGCAATCTGCAACATGGGAAATACTTGCAAGCCATATGTATTTTACCTTGTCAGGGTCTGCTAATGCTCTGTACGCTGACCACAGAAGGCGAAGTTTCACAAAGAGGTGGTATGGTGAGACTGATGGCACAGGAATGGGAACAAAAAAAGCTGGACGCTATTAGCTACAGATATCAAAATAGTTTTTGTTATAGGTGTAGCATCTGAGAATCTTTGTTAACAGAGAAAGAAACAGATATAAATTCTGGGTCACCAAGCCATAAAAGATTTTGTGATATAATGTTCCCCGCTGCCTTCAGGAGAACAGGATTTCAGTTGTCTCCACCATCACTTGAGTAAGCATTTGGCCAAAGTTTATATTCTCTAAACACATGATGGAAAAATGTCTGATTTGCAGCATAAATGTTCCTGTACTGAAGTGAGCAAATTCAGACCTAAGGTCCTCGATTTCTATTGCCTCTAGCTAGTCTTCCTCTAGCTTGGCTCCTGGGGTTCTGCTGTTCAAAAGAGGCAGAAAGAGCAGGTTCAGGGATGCCCAGAGACCCCCTCCTGGCCTCCCATCCCTCTCCAAGTCACCTCCACAGCACAGGCTCCTTTTGAGATGGCACAGAGAACTGGCCCGCTCCGGCTACTGCCAAACTTCTTTTTGCTAATTAAGTTTCCAGATTCCTTGTGAAACAGTGTTATAACAAATTGAAGTGATTCACGCATGCCTTAGAGAAGATGAAGGTGCAGTAGGCAGTGGAAATGGGACCTCCCCACTGTTTGTCTAATAAAACTGGAAGAAAATGAGAACCCAGCGCTTCACACATCAGCTTTGCTTCCTCATAAATAAGAGGTAGATTTAAGTTGTTTTTAAATGTCCTGATAAAAAGGATAGGACTGCACATAAAAATTAAAGTATGAAATGCTGGAATGCTCTACTCTTCTCTCAAGCTCACACTGTACTTTCAAAAACACAAAAACCAAAACAAATAAAAACACTCACCGAGAGTCAGCCAGAATTACAACAAATATTTATGCTTTCATATTTCTGCTGTTCCAGAATACTCTACTGTCTGTATGTTACAGATAAATTGTGGAAATATAATAACCTACCTGTCAGAAAAATAAAAGCTGTGATAATCTTTTACATAAATAATCTCAGAAGAATTAGAATTCTATTGAGTTAAATTGGAATCATGACAATTTTTAAGGTGATGATAAACAGATATTAGTTTGTATAGCACCCACCAAAATATATAGATACTGTTTGGGATGCAGGAAAAATCTCAAGAAATTGCATAAATGTATTAGAAATGTACAGAGGATTAATGAGAATAATGAAATTCAATAGCATAAGAAGCCTACCAAAGTAATTTCTCTACTCAAATGAAGTTTTTATTTTCTAAATCTACAAAGGTTAGGTATAATTGTTTGCTTCCCACAGAACCAAGAACAAAGAGAAATGTGGTCCCCTGTGAAATAACTCTCCGAGGAAGAGTCAAATGAGAAATCCGAATCCGGCTCACTTAAACATGCCTTGAATACATAATAAATGTTGTGTGGATTGCCTGCCCAGTACAGCCTCCTAGGGACTCCAAAGTCCCTGGAGTTAATTGCTGAGCAGAAGTCACTTTGTGTATTCAACACAAGTATGTTTTTTTTTTTTTAAATAGGCAATTATAAATAAGATGGGCAAGGGCTTCAACCACAGTGGATCTAGTCTGGTTAAACTAAGGATATTAAAGAGTCGGAGGCACCTAGCTGGCCACACTTGGATATTTTGAGGACAAGTGAGGGAAATGAAATGGCTTCTCTGAATCAAGAAAAAGGTGATCTACAGCTTCATTTCACAGGTCGTAGGTTTAGTTATTGGAGATGCTTCATGAGAATGGAGACATCCGAGCAGGGTGGGAATAAAAAGAACAGATGGTCACCACCGCTGTGGCTCTAAGGCCCAAACAGGACACTAGGTAAGCTCTAGACTCCTAAAACAAGTCCACTGTCAGCTCCTCTTGTGCCATCTTGAATCCTTGACAATGGCAGTGTCAATAAACAGTCCTGGGAGTCCTAGTCATACCAAAGTGTTCCTGCCAAGTCACTCTTGGAGACATTTGTTTTCCCAATTGAGTTGGCACATGGTATAGAAACTTGTAAGAGAATGAAAGTGGAAAAAAAGATGACGACTTTCACTCAGAAATACTGGAACAGGACAAACTACCACGCAGCCATATGTTCATCAGAATACTGTAGGAGATCAGAGGCAAGTTCTTCCTCTTGCCACCAGTGAGAGGGCAAGAGCACTTTTAATGCAGTATTCAGCACTGCCTGTGCTTTGCAGGTGAGTGCAATGTCAGATGAAACCAATAAGAGGACATGAGCCTGTAGTTTGGGAGTTTAAAAAAGGTGTACCATGTGCACAGGGGAGCTTCTTAGCTTGTACTGCAGGAAGTTTAAGGGACAATTGAAGTTTACCGGATCGCAGAGCAAAATTTTTACTGTGACTTTGGGTAGTGTTCATTTTTCATCACATTGGCAGCAACTGTAATGGAGCCAATGTTGATGTATTCGGGTGTATATTATTGGCAATGTGTCACTTGGAAAAACTCAATATCTCATGGCACCCTTCTTGTCGCCTAAATATTGGAGCCAACAATGCTTACAACTTCGTTTTAGAGTGATAATGGCCATAAAGCCAGAATCAAAATTATTTAGCATAATTTGATGAACATTTTTCCATATAAAATACTTTTCAATTCCTCTACAGATATTTTTCATCTTCCTAAATTTTAAAATCTTTTAATTGTTTTTGAGTTAGAAAAGTTGTCAGGTGATTTATTTAGTAATAAACTAAATCCTAACTAAATACATATATGTTGATATGGGTATCTATCTATCTACCTGTGTACCTATGTAGAATTTCCTACATTAAAAAGACCCAACTAAAATAGAAAGCTACAGGTGAATTTCCCTAATGAGCACAGATGCAAAAAATACTCAACAAGATACTTACTAACAGAATATAGCAAATCATAAAGAAGATTGTACATCATGACCAAGTACTCTTCATACTAGAGATGCAGGGATGGTTCAACACATAAAAACCATCAGATGTAATACTCCTCACTGACTGTTGCAAAGATAAAAATTATATGATCACCTCAGTAGATACAGGAAAAAAATTGACAACATTTAACATCAATTTGTGATAAAGACTCTGAAGAAAATAGGAAGAGAAGGACCTTTCCTCAATCTGATTGAAGCCATCTATGACAACCCCTCCAACAACATCATTCTATTCACTGAAGAGAAGGAAGCATCTCTGACGAATGGTATTGGGAAAACTGGCGATCCACATGTAGGACAGCAAAGCTAGAAAGCTAGACCCACATCTGTCACTATATACTAAAATCCATTTAAAATGGATCAAACAGCTATATGTCAAAGTAGAAACACTGAATATTCTGGAAGACAAAAATAAGTGAAACACTGAAAGACATAGGAACAGGAAAGGAATTCACGAATAGAACACGAGTTGCATAAGAAATAAAAGCAACACTCAATAAATGGAACTAGAATAAATTAAAAAGCCTTTATACAGCATAAGAAACAATCAACATAGTGAGCAGACACAGAAGAGGAGAAAGTTTTTGCCAGTGCTACCTCAGAAAGAGGATCAATATCTACAATATAGAAAGAACTCCACCCCCCCAATAAGTGATCCCACGAAGAAACGAGCAAATGAAATTAAAAGAAACTTCTCAGAAGAGGAAGTATACAAGGTCAACAGACACATGAAAAGCTGTAAAAATTGAGATGGATAAGATGCATTTGAAAGAAAGAGGAGTAAGACTGAGTCAATAACGCTCAGCTAAATGGACCACACACAAAAGACTAAGTATCATATGGACGCGCCATATATACATACGTAAAAAGACCCTAACATAAGAGAAAGGGTAGAAAGAGGGGTGATGGGCTACTAGAAATGGGAAGAGACCCTGAGAGTGGGATAGAGGGAGAGAGGGGGAAGAAAAGGTGTGGGGGAATGTTAAATGTGTTCTATATTGACAGTTTCCCCACATTGTATGCTATCAACATGTTTTCAAATCTGTACCTCATGTATATTAAAAAATAAAAAGTTAAAAGTTAATATGAAATAGTGGAAAGTATAAAAGTCAGAGAGAGAATTTTTGTTGTTCTTGTTAAAATTAAACACCCATTTCTTCAGCCTGTACCTCCTGTTCTTCATGAAATTAAATCTTCTAGGTATTCACCCAATCCATAGCCCCAAAACTCTGCCCATAAAAGCAACTTAGAAATTATTCTTCTTAATAGGTTAAATAACAACTAAAGAAAATCTGCTAATATCCAAGAGAGAAATTGTTGTCCCTCCCCATCACTTGATCAAATATAAAAAACCTAATATAGCTTGAGTGATTTGTGAAGTCAAAAGATGCATTCCTAAAGGACCAGACTGGCAAAGGGTAACTACCCTGTCCCCAGGAAACAATGCAACCAATACAGGAGAGCAAAGTAGTTATTTTTAACAGTAATGGAAAACAAATAGATTAGGAAAGGCTTATTTACACATGAAAATCAAATATGGCATCAAGGAGAATTAATACTAAACACAATTAATGAAAGGCCCTGCAATGAAACACTGCACACAGCCAATCACAACAAAGTGTGCCAGTACAACGAATACAAATGCTAAGTAACCAAATTTTACTTCTGGGATTGGAATTAAAATCCCTTCTAGTCACTGCTGTAGTAGTACAAAAGAAAATTGTACTTCTGAAGGGCCAGTCCTCTGTCATTATACATCTACCTGGATCCTATCAGGAGTGACTTGAAATATTATTACTATTATTGAAACAATGTCCTGCCCTATAATCCAGGCTGCTCCTGAACTCACTATGGAGCCCAGGCTGGCCTGGAATTCATGGCAATCCTCATGCCTCAGCCTCCTGAGTGCTGTGACTTGAATTATTATTAATCAGGAAAAGAAAATAAAAATCAGCTGTCAAGGGGATCCTGTCATTTTCTACCACAAGACAAGGCATATAAGGCAATCTTCATTCCTGAATCTGATCAGTTGTAGCCAAAAAAATTTCCTTTCAATTTCAAAAGTAGTCTCATCAGTACATAGCATTTTGAATTCAGCAAATGATTCCTGTGAAATAGGTCAGGCCAAGACAATCCTGTTGGTTAAGCGGGGACAACCAATAGGCCTTGGGTGACATCAAGGGCTGCATCTCACCTTTGGAAGTTTCTATGTGCATGTAGAACAAAGATTTATCAGGTGTGCTCTAATAGTCTTCTTCAACTTCTAAACTTTTTTCATCATAGCAAGAGGAAGATGCCAAAATCACGTAGTATTTCTAGCCCATCTGAAAATAGGAATAGCCAGAAATTTTGTGGAAAAGTCGGGTCATGTTAGCTTTCTGGTTCATTTTTTTGTAGAACAAACTGAGTTGGATAATTAAAGTCTAAAAAAAACCCTCCTCAGTAATATTATGATTATTACCAGAGGTTGTGATGAGCAATGTGAGAAGGAAGCAGAGCACAATGAAAAACCCCTGAACTGTGGATCAAGAAATGAGGAGTTTGTCAGATGTGATGGCACACACTTGTCATCCCAGGACTCCAGGTGGTCGAGACAAGTTCAAGCCTAGCCACACAGTTTAGTATTTCAGTGAATACTTGTCCCAAAATAAAGAAGGACTGGGGGGGGTAGATTTATGTGGAGTTCCTGGGTTCAATCCCCAGTACCACCAAAAACAAAACAAAACAAAAAAAAAATAGGCCTCTAGTTTCTTCAAAATAAATATGTAGACATCAAAATAATAAAAACAGATTAAAATGGAGGAAAAGACAATGAACATCAGAGAGTATGCACTCAAAAATTAATTTCGAACATTGAAACCTCAAGGACTGATATAGAGAATCCTGGATAAATTATCTGTAAGAAATTCAAATAAAAAGTTAAGATATTTCTGCTATAGAAAAATTCAAGAAGAACTCGAGGGTAATAAGCCATCACTGTGATGATGATGATGTATGACTTTTGCATATTTGAAAGATTGCATCTAGTACGTGGCTTTTGTTGCTAGGTAGAGAGCACGACGCAAGCTGATTGAGGCAAAACTGGCCATGCATGTGTTAATGTCATGCAATAATGTAAAGCTGCAACATGTGTCAAGATAAGAGGGAGGGGAGAAAAGGGGGAGGGACAAAGGAGAGTGGGAACGCCCTTGTCACCTTGACAAGATACATATGTGCATAAACAGTCTCAACTCCATTGTAAACCTTAAATTTTGCACGTATACATATCAATAAAATGGGGGGAGAAAGAGTAACCCAGAGCAACAGAACCCAGCAACTTCGGGTTCCAGCAAAGCTCATCTCTTCAGCAAGGCATGCAGCAAATTTCACTCAAAGTACACAGCTGTGAATTTAGGGAAAGATAAAAGAGGATGGGCTATTGACAATTACCCAGCTCAGCTATTAACACTATTAATTTAATGCATTGTTGTTTCTTCATACAGACTTAGTAAAAAAAAAAGATGAGGAGAAAAGTGTGTGTTCATGTATGATCATTACCCTTTTCTGTCATATTGAAAGAGACTGGATGGAAAGACCACGTAAGAACCAGACGTGAACTAGTCTGCATATACCTAAAATATACAGAAGCGACAAGCTCACAGCATGAATATTTCTTTGTTATTTTATTTACACATTACTCTAGCAAAGCTCCTTAGTATTGCCCATGAATAGTTTACATATTAGAGAGCTTTAAACTCTACAATGCTAATAATGTATTATTTTGACATTCTTCATAAATAATTACAGTACCCCTATAATTTCATGTGAAGAAATCTGGGAAATCAAATTAGCATTTATTTGCAAAAGGAAAATACAACAAGAAGAAATGCTGAGAAAAATAAGAATAGATTCCCAGGTAAAGCTTCCTACT
Organism: Ctenodactylus gundi; assembly: GCA_004027205.1. Classification (NCBI taxonomy): domain Eukaryota; kingdom Metazoa; phylum Chordata; class Mammalia; order Rodentia; family Ctenodactylidae; genus Ctenodactylus; species Ctenodactylus gundi. The sequence continues at coordinate 73,423 of PVKB01000739.1, read as the reverse complement.
AAGGAGTCTGTTGTTGTCATATGTTACCAACTACATGTGTAGGCCAGAGAAAGCCACTTGCGTCCAACAGGTACAAATAGCCAAGTGCAATCCAAGAGGCACTTATCGTGAGGACTAACCCCCACTTCATCTGAAACTCAATCACCCTGCTCCTAACTAAAAGATGAATTAAATTGCCAGTTCTATGATTGATCCTTCACATTGGAAACAAATGTGGTCATGCAAGAAGTTCTCTGAACCACACATGCTACAAATTTCACTGAAACCCTGTTCCACACTCCTAGCTTTATTCGGTTCCAGAGACTCCTGTAAAGAGCTTTCTTTTATTTTTCACAAATATTTGTTCAGTATCAAATTTGGCAGCAGGAATCTGGCTCCTTTAAGACATCAGTTGAGCTCAACGTGTAGGTGAATGTCAGGGACTGACTAAGGGATATGAGGTTAAATATTAAAAATTTAGGACAATTTCTACCTTTCTTTGAAAATGTAGTGCAGACTGGTAAAGGAGAGAGGAAGCACAGGTTTGAACTGCAAGGGGGCAGGTGCCAAAAGCACGCACAGAGGCACTGGGCCAGAGAGGGTGAGGCCTCAGGTACAGAGCTTTAGCCACGCTGGAGGACGCAAATGAGTTCCTGAGAATTGGGTCACCCAGATGGCAACGAGCCGCTGAGAAGCTCCCACAGTTATCGCCTTCGGCCTTTGGATGCCGAAGAGCCAATAAATGGTGTTTTGGCGTTATGACCAAAGAGGAGTTTCAAAGGTTTCCTAAGACATCTTAAAAGACTTGTTCCTATTTTAAGTGACTAAAATATTGCTGATTTCATGCTCTAGTCTTTTGGGAAACAACTTGGTAATAAAAATACTGGCTCCTGAGGAGGATTCAGACAAAGAGCTGAATCTCTGTGAGCCTTACTGTCCTCATCTGTTTAGTGAAGACATCAATATTTTCTCTTTAGGATGGTTCTAGTTTTAAAAGGAAATATGTATAAAGTGCCCGTGAAGTCAGAGAATGTGGATTCTCTTCCTTTCCTGCAGTATATCGTTCATGGACAGATTGTGTCCCGATTTTGGTCTAGTTGTGCCAGGATGAGACAAATGAAGTAAAGCTACAGACAAAAGCAAAACAAAGAGCCCAGGTTAGAGATTTATTATTTCATTTCAGGGGGATAGATTATTTGGATGTTTCAGGACAAGAGAAAATCTTTGCTTTATGTTGCCTATAAATGAGATGGCTCTTGAACTATAGGCTTTCTTCCTGGTTCATAAACTTCTTGCATGATAGTCAGTGAGGATTTGAGGGCCACAGTAGAGCAAGGAGAATGGTAAATTACCTGGAAGAGCATTCTGGCTTTGAATAGCAGTTTGTATTTGGTGCACACATAAAGCACTGTCTGGAAAAATACATCTGAGCAGCCCTCTGATAAGAGCACCTTCAGGGTCAGCTTCTCCGTTTCAATCTCCAAGTCTGATTTTCTGCATTCAGGTCCCTCAGAAGTCACGTAGACTCATGTAGACAACAAACTTTCAGGGGGTAGTAATGATTCTACCTAGAGCTACCTTTAATTAATTTTATTTCTTATTTTACTTGGATTGGCTTATATTATGAAATTGTTAAGCACCTCATAGATTTATATGTTGAAGACCTAATCCCCCGGTGCAATGATATTTGGAGTTGGGGCCTTTGGAAGGTGTGGAGGTTGGGTACGTCCCCATCCGATGGAGTATGTGGTCTTAGAAGAAAACCTCACACTGTGCTATTTCTTCCACCCTACTCTGTATCCTTCACTCCCAACTCTATGTACACACAGAGGAAGGCAGTTGAAGATACAATAAGAGGGCAAACTTTGCTTGGCCTATTGGTAGGAGCCTATAATCCCAGCACTCTGGTAGGTTTAGGTAGGAATATCACAAGTTTATGACCAACCTGGATTTAACTCAAGTTTTGATTTGAGACCCTGTCGCAAAATCAAAATTAAAAAACAGGCTGAGTATGGAACTCCATGAGAAGGCCCTGGGCTCAATCTCCATGCTGGAACAATAAATAAATAAACAAATAAATAAGGCAAAGTTTCACAAACCAGGAAGAGGGACACCAGTAAATAAATCAGTGTCATCCTGACCTCAAACACTGCAGCCTTGAGAACTGTGAGAAATATGTTCCATTGCTTGGGCAACCAAGGTTTTTGTGTTTTATTGCAGTAATCCAAACAGATTACTTATACCTGATATATTTTAAGAAATTAGAGTAGTAGAAAAATGTCACTTCCTAAAGTGTGTGCTATAAAATTTAGGTCTGTTCTAGTTATTGGGAAGTTACAATCTCTAATTGTTAAGGTCTGCTAGATTCCAATTCCATGAAAACAGGTGTGCATAAAGGTTCCATGCAAGAGCCTTTGAGAAGGGGAAGGCTTGGTATTGCCTTGCATGGAAAGACATGGCCAATGGGAAGAGGGAGCTGCCTCCTTGCCTGGGATACAGAGAAGAATGAGGAAGAGATGGGGCTGTCATTTGGGGTTGAAGCACAGAGGTTGTCATGGAACCCTTTTGCGCATCTGCTTTTCCTCCAAACTCATCTCCGCCCAGATATCTTCTTTCTTTAGGGATGAAGAACGCCGATTTTGGAGGCAGTCATCCAAGCAGTTACCTCCACTTTACTTCTTCTGGTGTAACACCTATGCCATCTGCTTGGCCTCTCAGGGGAGGTGGTGACAGAAATATCTAGTGTGGAAAGCTGTTGCAAATGTCTCAGTGATGCGCTTCTGTTTGCCGAGCACAATACTTGGCAGGGAGTCGTGGCTCTTATAATAAACATTAGTTGCTTTCTTGGCTTCCTTTAGCTGAAATTTTACCATAACATGGCATATTTCAAGTGCCTGTTTCTTCTTCCCATACCTCGTTCTAGCAGGTTCCAAACCTGCACGGAGTAGGTGGCTGATTTTGTAACAGTCGCTTTCCTTACTCCCATCCCACAAAAAAGGTCAATATAGCAAAACCTCCAAAGCTGACTTGGTTGCGGAGGGCAGGAAGATTGCGTGTGCACATCTGAGGCTGCCCGCCCGGGGCTGGCTGCACCCGTCTCTGTGAGGAAGACAGGACAAGAACACTCACGTTTATTAATGTGTGCCTCACGTAGGTAACATGAGGACGTAGTAAGAGATGAGTAACTGTGTACCTTTAAAGGGTGTTTCGAATTTAAGCTGCAATACCATTTTAGATTTAAAGAAAAAGGGTTTGGAGTTCTGGATGGGGGGAAGCAATGTAAGGGAAATTGACCACCAAATACATAATAAACAAAGTTTATATAGTAAGCTTTGTTGTGTAGATTTAAGCCTTTATCTTTTTCCTCCATAAGAGTTAAGAGTTTTCTTCCTGCTCCAGAGAGGAAGACATCTCTACTCAGGGAAATCTCCATTCCAACTGTACATCTCTACAAAAGGAAAACACCGATTCCAGACACTTTCCTTCCTCTGCTGGTTCTTAACAACTTTTAGCTTAAAACAATCTACAAAATTCCTGTTTAGGGGTTCCAGATTCTGGCATTCCCTTGCCTCCTTATTTCAGTTTCTTCAAATTTATTTCTTATTTCTTACATTGTTGTCAAGCAACAGAGTGGTGTGCCAGGCACGTAGAAACCAATACAGGAGGTCTTTGCCAAAAGAAAAGGTTTTATTGCACCGTGGATGGCAAGGAGCTGAAAAGCTCTCAACTCAGCTTCCTTGAATGGTTGGCAGTGGGGAGATTTATAGAAAGGGGCAGTGAAGTTGCTTAATGGTTGGAGGGGGGAAGGAGGAAGGTAATGGGGTTGTGTATGATGCAAAAGGGCAGCATGCCTCTAAACAGGTGGCTTGCTTGCGGGGAGGGAGTGACTATTAATATCATTTTGTCTTAGTTACTTACTCATTGCTGAGACAGAATACCCAATATCCACAATTTAAGGGAGGAAAGATTTATCTTAGCTCACAGTTGCAGAAGGGGGCTGGCAATGGCGAAAGCACAGCAAAGTCTTAGTCAGAAAAAAGCTCTTGATGTCATCGCAGACGGAAAGCCCAATGAGGGAGAAAGTATGATACTAGTGTGTAGACTTCCAGGTCCCGTCCCAGGGACCTGCGCTTTCCAGAACAAGCCCCAGCGTTCCACGTCCTCTGACCAGGCCTCGCCTCTTAACAGCGCATTAGTATTTTATAACATACCATACATGAGGAATACTCCAGTCTCAAACCATATTATGTGTTCTGCACCCAGGATTTGGAGCTCACGGTGTCAAAGGTCATTCACCAGAGAACTGGCTTCTTCTGCTGCATTCTCTGCTCTTGGAAAGCTTGAGTCTTGGAATGGATTCTGGAGGCTTAAATAACTTTGTTCTTTAAGGTATTTGCATCCAATTACAACATGCTTGATGGGAAACCAATCCAACCAATTCACTTTGTGGTTTCTGTTAGCTTTAATACTGCTCATGCTAGAGCCTCCTGTTATGTTTTAGAGCAGAGTTGTCCCGGCAGAGAGTGGCCTGTGCACCTGCCTCACCTTCCTCTTCTCAGCATTGTCTTGCTGGAAGAAATGGATAACTGCAATCCACACTATGTTTCTTCAGTTCGCACGTGTATTGTCTGACTCTTGTCTGTTTGCGTGGGCAAGAGAATGGCTGAGGAGCAAAAGATAAAAATTAAATAAAAATAAAGAGTCCACATGAAGGGTTGTGACATCATTTCACTAATGTGTCTTTTGCCATTTTCCAAAGCTCAAGCCTCTGCTGCACGTCTCACCTAGATGTGTGCACTATGGCCTTCAATAGAATGTTGAGACTCATTCAGAAAAGAAGGTGGAGATACCAGAGAAAAGTGAAGAATACTGAACATTAGATAGGGGACTAATTAAAAATTAAAACCTACTAAAACCTATGGGTAGAGAGTGCTTCCTAAGATGATATTTTTGGCAATAAGATATATATTCTCAAATTATACAAAGTAAGTTTGACTATATAAAAATCCCTAAAGGTATATTCTTCCAAAGGTTAAAAATTTAATTTAATTTTAAAAGATTAATAGAGAAAAATTAGTTTAACTTATTCCTAAAATGAGCATTCATGTATCCTCTTTTTAGATTCTCTAAATAATGCCTGTTTGTTTCATAAAGAATAAGTAAAATTTTATTAAAAAGTACAATAAAGTTACAAGATAACTGACTTTTTCCCAGTTCTAACCGGGCAGCGCCTGATTTTCCTCACACCTCCCTCCATCTTCTCTTTTCCTTTAGCAGCCTCCTTTCTTAATGTTTCTGTCCTTGTTCCTCTCAAACAGGTCACAGCTGGCCAGCTATTATCACCTTCTAGGACAGTTCCCAGCCAAAATGTTCAAAACCGTGGTGACCTAATGAGACTTCTCAGGGTCTTCTCAGGCCACTGTGCTTATCCATTCTGCCATGTGATTAGCGGGGCCATGTGCAGGTGCATGCTGAGTTCTTAGAAAAATAGATCTTCACAAGGTAGTAGAATTGGGAGAGGACAAAACATGGAGTCAGAAAGCCGATGTCTGAGTCCTGTCTTTGTGACTTTCCAGTTGTGTGACCGAGAAAAATCGTGATCCCACTGAGCATCATCTTCCCCACCTGAAAGCTGGATGTTAATGACATCGAACTCAGTGGAGCCTTTGATGACTGAGTGAGACAGTATAAAGCTCTTGTATGGGAAAGTGCTATGTTCCTGTACTGCGTTGTATACGTCATTGTTTTATCTGGCTCTTAAAAGGACTCAGTTCTTCCATCTTGCTGCTCATTGTTTCCGCTTTGAGATGCAGAAAAAGAGAAATGATAATCTTCATCATACCCTTGACAATAGTTGTGACAATTAATTACTGATTTGTCTGACACCAGGCAGTATGGTGTTTGTTTGATTTTGTGTGTGTGTGTGTGTTTTAATCAATCTTCCTAATAACCTAATGAGGTACATACTGAAGATCACAGAAGTTGGGATTCTGAAGTTACTGACTACTCAACTGAGATTTGGAGCTCCCATCTTCTGTTACATCAAAGCCTATGCTCCAAAATCGGTTTCTCGACCGTCATTCTGTCTCCCGTGTGGCTTTCTCATGCGTTGTCCTCTGACAAGAAAGTTCCACCTACCCTCCCTGATGCAGAGACAACCTGTGGATCACAAAAGGGGAAATAAGTAAAGAACCCGGATGTTGAAGAACAGCAATGCGTCCCTGGGAGGCAGGTAGTGTTGGTAAGTGTATATTGCTTCTTGGTGTCATATGTCTTGTCTTCAGGTGAACTCTGCTGAGAAACCTAACACCAAATGTGCAGAACCACAGGGCAGCCATTTTTTGCTCCATCTGGGATATTTCTGCACCCCCTTGCTTTGATCACAGCAACCCTTTTTTTTTTGCAGGTCGTCTCTTTCATTCCTGGGGTTCTGAAGGAGAATGTGTGACACTGGCCTGGATTGTTGCAACAGTGACCATCCTTTGACAGTAGATATCACTACATGGCTGGAGACCTCACTCAAGAGTTTCTTCCCTGGACTGCTATGTAAACTAGAAATAAGGCAAATTTTTTTTTCATGCTGACTCTTCTGGGTTCATCTGTTGTGAAGGTGAGGTATTTATTTTACCTTACATCCTGCCTCAGTAGTAGTAGAGGAAAGATCAGGCCAACATACAGAGGAAGTTATGAAAAAGAGGAGAAACAGAAACGATGACTGCACAGATGAAGCTGTGCTTGAGACCAAAGCCTGCCTGTGGTCTTCCTACAGACCCGAGATGATCAATTTCCTTTTGAGGGTTGAGGTCATTTGAATTAAAAGTTTATCCCTTGCTATCAAAATAATCTTGACTCAAATTTATCACATGGAAGAGATTTAGTTATCCTAGAGGTGTAATATGAAAGCCTATTAAAAATAAGATTTTATAGATTATAAAATGATTCTACAGTTATAAAAAGCAGGCAGGTATATATATATATATATATATATATATATATATATATATATATATATATATATATATTATAGCCAAGGAAATCGTATTTTTTCCCTTGGCTATTTCTGTAATTTCTACTTTAAACATGCATGCAAACAAATAAAATAACAGCAATAAGCTGTGGAGAAAAATGTTCATGATGAAATATTTTATAACACTGTACATTCCGGTATAGATAAAGATTTTCTGTTTTTATTGTTCCCATTAGCATGAGTCTAGACTGTGGTTTTGGCCAAGTGTCACAGACAGCCAAAAGAATTGTTTTATTTGGTTTTCCTGAGAAAAGGAGAGATTTTTAAAGAGATAAGACTTAATAGAAGTTACTTCTTCCCGGGGGCTGGAGGAAAGGCTCAGCGGTTAAAGCACTTGAGCAAGCGCTAAACCAAGCAGCTAAGTACCGAGTTCGATTCCCCAGCACCACATAAGCTGGGCATGGTGGCTCACGCCTGTAATCCCAGCACTCGGGAGGCTGAGACAGGAGGAACACTGTGAGTCTGGGCTCTGAAGTGAATTCAGGAGCAGCCTGGACCACAGAGTGAGACCCTGTCTCAAAGAAAAAAAAAAAAGTTACTTCTTCCCTTCAGGTCTTGTGTTGCACTTTCTCATCTAAATATCTGCAACTTTGACAGGCACATAACAAAGACTCCAGCTTGCCATTTTGAGTACTATTCATGACCCGTATTTTCTAATGGAGGGTTACTTCCACAATTTGGGCAGTACAATAGAAAGGCCAGTGAACTTAATTAAAAAGAAAAACTCTTTCTTTCTTTCTTTCTTTCTTTCTTTCTTTCTTTCTTTCTTTCTTTCTTTCTTTCCTTCCTTCCTTCCTTCCTTCTTTCTTTCTCCTTCCTTCCATCATTCCATCCTTCCTTTCTTTCTGAGAAAGGGTCTCACTCTGTAATTCAGGGAGGTCCTGAACTTACTATGTATTGTGGTTTGGATCTGGAATGTCCCCCAAAAGTCTCATGTATTTGAATGTTATAGATTGTCTATGGAACCATGTGCTGTTGGTAGATTGGAGTCTAGTCTGGAGGGGTGGATTACAGGACATAAATTGGATTAATGGTGTGTAAATTGGATTAACAGTGTGTAAAATAGGAGTAACAGCATGTAGTGGGGGTTTACCACACCTTCCACACCTTGATCCAGGAAGGGTTGATCACCGGGCGGAGACCTGAAAGGATATATAAACTGCACCTGTCTTCCTTGAGGACTAGGACTAGGACTGGGACTTGGACTAGTATTGACTAGTCTCAGCTTGCCTACGTGTTTGTGATGTCGTGAGAAGCCGCCTCCACCCCTGCCTCTGCCATGCACTTCCATTGCTGCCGGCTCCCCTGAATGGACTGTGACCTTCTGAAACTGTGAGCTAAAATAACTTCTCCTCTCCTACATTTGTGGACAGTGGGTATCAAGTCACAGCAATGGAAAGTAACTGAGACACTATGTAACCCAGACTGGCCTGGAACTCATAGCAATCATCCTGCCTCAGCCTCCCCGGTGCTGAGAGTACAAGCATGTACCATCATGACCGGCTAAAAAATAACTAGTTTTTGATCTTCGCCTCTTGAGGTTTCAGGTACTTGTTGAATAAATCTGTAAGATTGTTATAAGTCATCTATACGGTCCCTCTAAATTATAAACCTTTACAGATACAAACACTAACACTAATCACAAAGAATTTTCCAGGCGTTCTTCCTGGTTTCACAGAATCAGCTCGCTCTTTCTTTATTAGCATTTCAGCATAGTTCTGGCATTTAATAAATGTGAGTGGCTGTTTTCTTGATCTAAGTGATTGTGATAGCCTAAGCACTTGTGTTGATTTGTGTTCATGATACATAAAAGATACTTTTGTAGCATCTTTCCAAAGAGAAATGATGACACATAATGGGCTGATTGACTTATGGCAAAACACATGAAGAAAATGATACACTCAAGCATACTTAAGCACACTTACAATAGTTCACTGACATCTGACTGTGCTGTGTGGTTTTCTTCATGATAATTATTTAGTAATGACCACTGTTGTCAGCAATTGGTTCCCAGAGGTAGACAATCTGTGGCTAGTATTTTAAAATCAGAGGCAGAAATATTCTATGTATTATTATTTTTAACACATACCTACATATTCTACATATTTTTTCCTTTGACCTTTAAGCACTAAAGGCTGATAAGGGTTTCAAAGAAATTTTTATTATGATCACAACCAAGAAGAGGAAGATGGACCACTAAAAATGAATCAAAACAATTCACCTGCTAACTCCTCAGGGCTACCTTCATTATCTAAAATATTATAAAAACACACATTTTGTAGGTTTGAGAAATTTTCCTAAGACATAGATAAAATTGTAAGAATTTAATAGTAACAGTTTCCATAGCCTGATTGCTTATGTTTATTTGTGCATTTGCACAGACCCTAACCATTTGTTACTCGTAGCAAACCCTTTGGTGCAGATGCTACTTTATTTCTCCTGATACAGGTAATTTAACTGAAGAAAAAAGACAATGAAGAGCTTTCAGAGGTCCCAGTTGTCTCGGGCAGACACCATGATGAACCTGGTGCCTCTACTGTGGTGTTTCTCACCCAAAAGAACAAGGACTAGGATTTATACTGGAATATCATATGTTCTTCGGCTAGACCATAGTCAGTTTAGCTGTTTTATGTGAATATCTTAGACTGTTTCCTTTGAGTATGGTACACAGGGAAACACCAGGGTGCCCTAGTTTTCTCCCAGGAAGACCTTGATGGAGGAGAAGCACTCCGAGGCAGTACTCAGAGGTGTCAGCAGAAGCTGGCGGCTGCCTCCCAGGATGGCGCGATGATGGGTGCGCACGTTCTTGGACGGCAGTTGACGTGGGTCAGAGGGGTAAGGATCCAGAAGGTGGGGAATTCTGCAAGAAATTGTGTTGTGTTTGTCAGTTAGCACAACGAAAAAGGATAAGACTGGCAGGGGGTAGGTTCTAGTACAAATCTGCCAATCTGCGTATCTTTAATAGGGTCCAGTGTCCATCACAATGTGATCTTTGGGAGCAGTCATTGCACTCTGCTTCACAAGCAGGAAGATGTTGAGAAGCATCAACGGTGCAGGGAGCTGCACCCTGAGCACAGTGATGCCCACGGAGGGCTGCCAGGTCTAGGTGCCACGCTGAGGATGGTCTGACCGTGGAAAAAACACGGGGCCCTGCAGAGCATGACCAAGAGCCAGCTTTGCCTCAGACTTCACACGGATCTTTCTGGGCAGTTTAACAAGTGACACCCTGGAGCCAATTCTCATTAATAAACCACTAGATGGGAACAACTACAAAATACTGAAGCCTTGGGAGGCAGCCAGATCGCCGGCTCCACTGAAGTCCTGTTGGCCACATCTCCGCGGACCCAGATGTGAAGTTAATGTACAACTGGACCAGCTCAAGGAGGAAGCACTGCAGAAAAGCAAATCAAAAGCAAAACAAAGATGCTGATGGGCAGTCCCAAGCCTGTGGAAGGAGGACGAAGTGCAGCTGGATGTGGCTCCGTCAGAAAGGGTGGGACTTCTCCTTTCTTTCTCTTCTTTTTCTTCCTTTTGAAGAAGACGGTATCAAAAATAGCAACAAACTCAGCAAACAGCATCTACAGCTGCTAAGCAAAGAACAGCCTTCATTCAAATGCATGGCAGAAAGGACAGCTGGCCACATTGGTCTTTTCAGCTTCCCTATGCACATATTTAGCAACAGAGTCAGTGGCAGTTTCTCTGAGTATAAAAGACACTGATAGACATCTGGGATAACTCCAACTCCATTACGTTTTGCATAAAGAGAACTTACCGAGTCTTTTTCTATTATGTTCCATTCAGTTCTCACTAGTTGCCCCAAATTCCTTGCTTCGGTATGGAATATTTTAGCCTTTAAAATAGAAAGAGGAGATAAAGTGAAAAGTTAAGACTTTGACTGGGTCAGGTTGGGACTGCACCAACTAGAGGCATGCCAAGATGCTGTTTTGTGTATCAATTCAGAGTGAATATTTTTGTTTTATAGTACGGAAAATGATTGCTAACTTCCAAGTAGGGGTAGATGCGGGATTCCCGTGCTGTAAATCTTGTGCTGAACTTCTCAGCCACTCCCACACACAGAGCTTGGCTTTTGGTGTGTGACCTAGGCTGACAGATAGCTAATCCCTCATCCCTTCCAGGGCCTAGTAACCTGACTTCTGCAGCTGTGACATAACAACTTTTCTGGCCCAGCAGCTGGCCAACTGAAAATGACAACCCTGGATTCCACTGAGGTCTAAACTCCCACAAACCTGTAGCCTACCTGCCTGCTCTTCCAACCTCTAAGGCAACTTCTGCCCAGTCCTTGATCAGATACTGGCTAAATGGCCAAGTCCCTGGCCTTCTTATAAGCTGATCTACCTACACTAAGTAAAAGCTCTGTTTACTCCATAATGGGGACTTTATACTTTAGTCCTCAGGCTTTAGGCCATTTACTTGGACTTGCTACCCAGGCATAGCGCCTTGGTGGGGGCTCTTATACCTGCTTAAAGCACTGAACCTGCTGTTCAGGCTTAGCATCATGATGGCAATAAACTTTAACTTCAAATTCTCTCACTGCTGGTCAGTTTTGGTTCTTCTGGTGTCCTTTTTGACCTAACAGTAGGTCGATAAGTGAGGTCTCTACCCAATTATAATTTGACAGACTCAGTAAGCAGCTATTCATTGTTGCCAGCTGTATTAGTTTGGATGCTTTCAAAAGGCAGAATTTACAGAAATTATAACAAAAGGATCTATTTGGAAGACTTACAAATCTGAGAAGAGAGATAGCTTAATATGCTGGCCTGCATATGTAAGAGCTGGAGTGTCCAATGGCTGCTCAGCTGGGAAATAAAGCACCCTTCCACGACTGCAGAGTGGCTGGTGAGAGTGCTGCAGATCTTGGTTGTTCAAAGAAGAATGGCGAAGACTGCAGACTGAAGATCAGTGACTGAAGATCAGCGACGGGCAGACAGGTGCAAGTCCAGACTGGAGACTGCGGTGTGTAGCAAGTTGGTGTCCATAGACATTAGTGAAGAAGAGAGCTTTCCCAGAGGAAAAAGCTGTAACAATCTTTCTTCTTTCTTCCTTTCATTCAGTTCGAGTTCCCAGTTGCACCTTCCACAGCTGGGTGGGTGCTTTTCCCTCGTTCGCTGGCCCACAAATCACTCACACTCTAATCCAGGCTGGTTCTCAATTCCCAGTCTAGGTGTGGATCTCAAACCCTAATCCAGGTGTGGTTCCTGATTGCCTCAAGTTGACATCATCTCTCTAACAGTCACACCAACCTACTGGGTTCAGGCCCTACAGAGAATACCTGACAGTGAAGGCATTGTTCCCTCAGGAAAGGGGCAGCACTGAGACACAGACTGAACTGGAGCACATGTAATTTCTAAGACAGGCAGTTGTCAACTAAACAATTCCCCGCCCCACCCCCACATAAATATTCTAAGGTGATAGGAAGAAGAGCTTATATCCAAAAAACAGAACTTAAGAAGTGAATTGAACGCAGACCTTGAAATATTACCATAATTTTGACAGGTGAAGGTTTTGGAGCAGAACAGTGGGATTTGCACATTGGTTTGAAGGATTTCAAGCTGAACATTGATTGGTTAGGACTGTTGCTTTCATAAATGTCCAACATACTCAGGTAGTTCCCTTTATGTTATTAATGCCCAGGATGCTCAGAGTTAGGAAAAGATAAAATAAAATAAGCATTTAGATTTGGTCACGAGGTTCAGGCATCTCCTGCTTTTTGATTTTGACATGTGAGATGATTTCTCATACATTACTAAAAAAGAAGCAATTGATTCAGAAATAAATTCTTTCTTCTACGGCATTATGAACATATAAGGAAGAAAAAAAGTATAGTTCCTTAGGCTAGGTCAATTGAAATCATTAATGTAATAAATTCTGACAGAAGTGGGGCAAGTTGTTATTTATCTTCCCTTGTAGAATGGGAAGCTTAAGAGTGGAAGTTGGGGTCCATTCTCCAATGCCTCCATCAGACCCAGACCTTCCTTAGGCTCCTTTATGTTCCTTTCAGGCTTTCTCAATCCTTTTGTCCTCTTGTATTAGTTTCCATCACTGGAGTAACATATCTGATTTACACAACTTAGAAGAGTAGAGGTTTATTTGGGCTCTTTTTTTCAGAGGTTCCAGTCCATGGCTAACTGCCTCCGAGGCAGAAACAGCATGGTGTGTGTGTGAGTGGCGGGGGGGGGGGGGGGGGGGGGGGGGGGGGGGGGGGGGGGGGGGGGGGGGGGGGGGGGGGGGGGGGGGGGGGGGGGGGGCTGTTCATGGCAGACTTTAGTGGGTCGAAGAGAGAGAGAGAACCAAAAAACAAAAATATACTCTTCTAGGTCACCCTCCCAGTGACTTTCTCTAACCAGATTCTACATCCTGCCAGAACATTTATCTATGAACTCATCAGTGGATTAATCCGTGAATGATATGGATGAGGTTAGTGTTCCCATGATCCAGTTGCACTCCAGCAACCCCACCCCTGAACACTAGTATTTGAAGAAACACCCAAAGATGCCCTCAGCAGGTAAAAAGCCCTTCACTACTGCTATGTTGGTTGTCAGCCAAATGTGGTTATCAAGATGAACATCTCTTACTAAAGATGAAAATTTTACAGGGTTTTGAAACCAGTTAACAAGGTAATGGAGGAAGGAGACCACAAAAATGAGAACAGCAGACTGTCCCAGACTTGTACCGATCCTAGGCACGCACAGGAATCAGGGACAGAAGACGAAGGATGGGAAAAGAGAAGACATGAAGAGTTGAGCTTATCTCTGAGAAACCCGTCTCCATCTCTAGAGTTCCCTAACTACAGGAAGTGTCCCACATTGTCCCCAGCTTACTCCTTTACCTACTCTCTGGTAGCCAATGACATAGAACAAACTCTGCATCTCCAAAGAAAGAAAAAGTAGCTGATGTAAGTATCAAATATTACAAAAAATTTTCTTCCACCAGAAAAGAGGAGAATGACAGTGTCCTTGTGCATAACACTAACGAATTTAACTCAACAGGTTTATCCAGACACCTTGCCTATTTGAATGACCTGAGTACTCCTGTGATGGGCAGTCCCAGAGCCTCAGTGAGCTCTCTTTCCAGTTATGTGACACCAGGATGCTTTCTATCCCTCTAACATCTCCTGTGTGAACCTTCATGTAATGTGCAGTCATCCTGCATCCAGGCCTCTTGTCACCCAGAAGTTGAGAATGATTTCAGAATCAACCAGTCAGCTCTGGTGTTTTGGTTTGGTTTGTTTATCAATAATAGAAGAGGTCGTGACTTTTTTCTCTTGATATTCAAGCTTATTAGCATTCATAATAAATTTTCATTGCCAAGTAGATCAATACAAAAATAATATAAGTTGTACTTTACCCTGAGACATTAGAGAAAAAGGTTAAATTCAGACTGGAAGCTTGCCTTCTGAAAGTTCCTTGTTTCCCTAGGATTATGACCCATTTCCCAGTTTGGAAGGAGAAATCCAACCTCCTCTTCTGGATTTGGTGGAGCCCGTCCACAAATTCCCTTACTTGCCCTTTGGGTCAGGAAAAGGGCTGGTTCTCAGCATGTGGGCAGCAGGGGAGAAGCTCTTTCTTCCCAGCTAGGAGGTTTAGGCTTCCTTAGACCTCTTCAAAATATTTTTTTTTTCTTTTTGATCACTGGCTAGTATCCTCCTAAAGCTGAGATCAATTTTATGCCAGAGAAAGTTCATCTATCAGACTAGTATTTGCTAAGAAAGTGGTAGGAGAGGAAAATTACTCTTTTCAATGATATCTTGGTAAGAAATAAAAACAATGCTCGGTGAACATCATCCTGACTCAGAAGCTATGATTTGTTGTTCACTGTAGGGATCCAAGCACTGGATGTTAAAGGTGGAAAGAGGTCACGGAAGGGCTATGAGGTCAAGGTGGTGGTAAGGAAGAAGTGAGCTTTCCCATTAGCCTAGAAATCATGGTGCCTCCGTTGATGATTAAGCCCATCTCTACAAAGTCCATAAACATTGTTGGCTCCCGTCATCTTGTTAATAGAGTTATCTGGGGATGGGACGCGGCAAGGGTTCAGCAGCAGCAGCATTTTCCAATCCACATCTGATGCTTGCTGTCCTTGAGACCTCGAAGGCCAACTCTTGCTCTCCCTTCTTCAGTTTCTTGATTTTTAATTTAAGATAACACTTTAATGTAATGATGACAATGCAAATTCATGCAATTACTTACCAATGGCAACGCGAGTATGAGCTGACACCCCTCTCCCGCCCCCAGCACAATCTTTCCTGACAATTCTACCCCAAAGAAGAAGAGAACAGGTATGGAACAAGGACACAGCTCAGGGCAAACCATTACAGTCTTGTGTTTGCTTGGAAGATTATTTGGTGGCTCTCAGCCCTTTATGTGTTTCTAATTATAAAAAATTATAATGATTATAAGGGAATATACAAAAAATTATAACAATTACAAGGAAATTTATAATCCCTCTCACTTGGAGAAAAGAAACTTTCTTTCTTATCATCCTAGCCCACCTTGTATGACAAGAAATAATAATCATCCAGAAAAAGAAGGAAAGGAACGGGCTTCTTAACTAGTTCCAGGTAAAGAAGTTTCCTGTCATGTACTAAAAAGTGCTAAGTAAGCAAGATTCTGAGGCCAGGATTGAGTCAGCACAAATCATCAATGTCTACCCTCAGAAGACCCAGAGAATGAACATCAGGACTTTTCCCTCCCTGTCTATTTATGTATCATTTGAACTCATAAGGGTAATAAAAACAGGTAGAAAATTAAGGCCAAACTTATAGCTGGATAATGCAGAACATATTTTTGCTACTTAATGTCCTACTGTGGTGAGAATATGGTTTAAATGTGTCCCCAGAAAGTACATGTGATGGGAGGCCCAGTTTCAGGGGGTTGGTATTGGGAGATGGTGGTAACTTCAGAGGTGAGTCTAGTGGGAGGCCCTCAGGTCAGTGAGGATGAAGGGGGTTTGGTCTCAGAAGTTGGCTGTCTTGTAACCCACTGAATTCTCTGGAGGAGGCTGTTCCCTGGCCCTATGCAGCTCTCTCTGCTCCTCATTCTAGAGAGAATGTCTTGCTTCCTTCCCCTGTTGCTGCTCCCATGCAGCCCGGGGATGATCCTCACTGTAGAGCCTATGCTACACCTTGTGGACTATGAAATTACACAACTGTGAGAAAAAGAAAACCTCTTTTCCTTCATAGGTATCCTCTATCTGGTATTTCATTATATTAAACAAAAGCTGACTTATAATGCCATATTGCATTTTTTTCAGAAGCTTTTGGGCTGTGACTATGTTAGCCAGACTTGGGATCTGGCCCAGGTCTCTTTTCTTTCAAATGTTGAATTTCTGGCACTGCTCAGCACACTAAAATTGAAATGGGGTCACTCAAGAGCCTCATGGTGGAGGCCAGCTACCTAAGCCAGGGACATATTTTTGTTCATGAGAACAAAGATTGGAAGAAAAGCTTGCTCACTGCTGGGGTCAAAGTGAGGGTCTCAAGTGGCAAGAAAAAAAAAAAAAAAACAATGGCTGCTCTTCCTTTCCTGCCCCTCCTCAGAGAATGCAGAGCCCTGGTTTTTGTTTGGAAATCCTTCTGCTCCAATGTCACACTCAGAAAGATTGTCCTAGACTAAAAGTCTCATTCAATTCAGGATGAAGGTGTCAGAAATACAGAGGCTGAAGAGGAGGGTTAAAAAAAGTGTTCTTTAAATATGCATTAAGGATGCTAAAGAGAACCAGAAGGCCTTGGGAAAGACCCCAGGGCTAGTGAAGGCAGAATTTAGCATTTCTAAAGTTAGAAAAAGGATGTTTCTGCAGGCATTCTTCTGGAAAGAAGACAGTTTGTGTAAGTATGGAAATCTTAGCTCTGCAGTTACCCTACTTAGGGCTAACTTCTCTGAAATGCAATCTAACATTCACTGGTGATAAAGCCCTGGTAAATAGTATAAACAGAAATGTGGTACTAAATGCCTTTCTCTTTCTGCTCCCTTTATTTATTTTCTTCCTTTTGCTAGTGGCAGCCACCGTCTCTGTTCTTTTATGCAGCTAATAATGGCAGATAGGTCTAGATGACAGCGTGCCTGGTTTCTGGGAACAGATTATTTGCCAGAGAGCCATTACAGTAAAATGTTATTTTTTTTAAAGTTCTGTGTGGACATTGGTTACTACAGGGGTCTGTGATTTGGTGCTTTTGACATCTTGTAGATGTGGCTGCAATGTACTGCTGTGTTAAGTTGGCTCTCGATACTGAAGTGAGGAAGGCAGGCTAGAGTCAGCGAAGGCACTAACGGAGCTGGATGAAGTCCAGTGGAATTGACCCAAACTTTAGGAACTGACCCGAGAACTCAGATCAGAGCAGGCCTTAGAAGGTACCCGACTGTCCAGGCTGTGCAAGAGAAAAATATGTAAAAGAAGAAGTTATGCACATGACTTCTGATTTTCATGTTTATAAGTTAATCAGAAAAATTTAAAAAGTGGGTTAATGAATACTAGTAAATATGTATCAGATGATGGAAAGTTTAGTTCACCATATTGATGTTCTTCTAATTGCTGGACAACGTTGGCATCAATGTTCCATCTGCCAGACTGTGAAGGTCGATGGAGGAAAGAAAGTGGGTTTATACTTCCTGATAAAATACTATCTAAAGGTATTTTTTCTTCCCTTAACTTCAGTTTAATTTACTGAACAACTAGATACAATAATTGCATTGTAGTTTTACAGTCCCAAGAAAATTAACAAACGTCTATAACTATGTAATTGGTACCCAGATTGAGATGTAGCATATCAACCTAGAAAGGTCCTTAGCCTCCACCTCCACCAACCCTCTCCTCAATGTGGGAACCATTGTTCAAATTTTTATCACTTTAAATTAATTATTTCTGTTCTTTGACCCTCATTTCAATGGAATTCTACAGTACATACTTATGTTTTTGTAGTCTGTATTTGAACCATATGAAGGCTTTAGGTGTATCCATGTTGTTGGTTATTGGTTCTTTTTATTACTGGAAAGGATCCCATTACGTGAATTTATCATAATACGTTCCTTTCTTCTACTGATAGAAATCTGTGTGGTTTTCAATTTTATGAAACTCTGGTAAGAAAACCACTATGAAGGTTATTATTTAAATTGGTTCTTGCAGACGTAAGCATGTGGTACTGCTTTGTCACAGGAAATTTTTGTGTTTAAATTTATAAAAATTTGGCAAATTGGTTTCTAAAATGACAGTATTATTGAAAACTCCAACTACCTCATTTTAATTAACCCTTCTGTGGAAGAAGAAGAAGAAGAAGAAGAAGAAGAAGAAGAAGAAGAAGAAGAAGAAGAAGAGAAAGAAGAAGAGAAAGAAGAAGAGGAGGAGGAGGAGGAGGAGGAGGACAACGAAGAGGAAGAGGAGCAGGAGGAGGACACCTTTCTGATTTCAATGTGCTTTCCCCAATGAATAGCAATTTTGAACACTTCCCACAGGTGTGTGGACCACTTAGAGTTCTTTAAAATCTGTTTGAATTTTTTGCCATTTTAAAAATCATTTTGCTTTTCCTTGTACTTTTCAATTTAAAATTCTTTATATTTGTTGATTCCAATTCCTTGTCAGATAGAATTGCAAATACTTTCTCCAGTCAACCATTTGCCTGTAATTTTAATAGTATTTTTGAAGCAAATATTTTTATTTTAATACATATGTATATATATATATATTTATTATTTTTTAGTGTTATATAAATTTTTTGTCTACCAAAATATTACAAATATGTCATTTCATATTTCTAGGAGCTATACATCTTTTGCATTTGCATGTAGTTCTTTTTGAACAGATTCTTATTAGATAAATTATAAGGTGTAAAGTATGTATCAAAGTTTGCTTCTATTCATTCTAGCATCCCTTTTTTGGGTAAAATTTCTTCCTGCATTGTATTGTATTTAATGCTTTTGTGGAAATAAAGTAATTATAAGTGAGACTATTATGGAGCTGTTCTGTTCCACTGATATTTTTGCCTGTTGTTTTGCCAACATGGTGCATTGGGTCCCACAGTTCTATGATACATTTTGAAATCTAGCAGTACAGGCTGTCCAGCTTTGTCATCTTTTTCAAGTTTGTTTGCACTGTTCGCCATCCTTCCAAATCAGAGTTGGCATCCGGGTCTATCTCTAGGTGACTCTTGCATGAGATGGGTGATTGAAGCATCTCTCTATCATAAAGAATGAAAAGAGGCCCCAAACACAATATTTTAGTTTCCTATTGGTAATTGGCTTTTTGTATCACTCTGTGTGAATAAAATATCTTTTCCTGCCATTTTCTTGGGGACTGAGAAGCATTTATAAAGCTTGCAGTCACTTTAGCCTCTCCTCTGTGTACTGACCACATGAATGCGCTTTATGAAAATAGTTATTGAGGTCTTAAAAGCAACCTATATCCAGGGGTCTAGAGGTCACTATTTTTAAAATCTTTAATCATTTTTTATAACCAATTGTTAGGAGATCTCCATTCTTTCATTGCTATATCAAAATCCTTGAGACTGGGTCAGTTATAAAGAAAGGATATTAATTTAGTTCATACTTTTGAAATTAAATGAACCTAGCCCTCAAAGTTTATGTCAACCTCTTAAGACAAAGTGCATTTGTCACATATCCAAGAGTCTCAAAGTCTTAGCTCAATTTAGCATTACTCAGAAACTAAGTCTCAGGTCTTAGCTGGGATTCAAAGTGACTCATTCATTCATGAGTCCCTGAAAAAACAAGTTACATACTTACAAGAGAAATGATAAGACAGAGATAAAATAAATATTTCTAATCTAAAAGGAAGAGGTAAAAAAGGAAGTAGGTGAAAGGAAGACCTGTACTAAAGCAAAACAAAAATCCAGTAGGGAGAACAGTGAACTTTATAGGCCCATTTCAACAAGCCGTGTATGCTGTAGTGGGAAGGCAGAGGGCCCGCCAGGCCTCAGGCAGCCCCACCTGAGACCTGGTTGGCTGAGGTCCATTTGGCTGCTCTCTTTGGCTATTTTGTGTACCCAGTGCCGACGGTTCCCATATTGATGCTGCTTTCTGCTGATTGCTCTGCCTTCCTGGGTTTCCTGCCATGTCTCCACTAAACATCTAGTGGACAATTTCTGCAAGTGCCTCAATGCTACATCAGTCTTCTTCCTGCCCTCCTAGGCTTTTTTTTCTGAAATGTCCTGGTCATGAGGATGAAGGTCTCATTCCAAGAATGCTAAAAAGTTGTATTAGTTACATTTTTGTTGCTGTGATTCAATACCCGACGTCCACAAATTTAGGGGAGAAAAGGTTTATTTTAGATCACCGTTTCAGAAGATAACAGTCCATTCAGGAGCAGCCGGCAGCAATCAAAGTACATGGCAGAGACAAAGGTGGAGGCAGCTTCTCACATCACAAACAGGAAGGCAAGTTGAGACTAGTCCTCAAGGAAGGGAGGAAGCAGCTTCCAGGTCTCATCCCAGTGATCGGCCCCTCCTGGATCCAGGTGTGGAGGTGTGGTAAGCCGCCACTACATGCCTGTAATCCAATTTCCATGCCTGTAATCCAATTTCCATGCCTGTAATCCACCCCTCCAGACTAGGCCCCAATCTCCCAAAAGCACATGGTTCCATAGACAATCTATAACACTCAAATACTTCGACTTTTGGGGTACATTCCAGATCCAAACTACAATAAAAATCCAAATCCAAAGTCTCCTCTAAGACTCAAGGCAAACTCTTAGTGGTAATCTCCTGTGAAAACCAAAGAAATGTTAAACACTTCCAACATGCAATGGCACAGAATAAGCATTCCTATTTCCAAAGGGAGGAAGAAAAAGATAGAAAGCAATTGGACTGACCATAACAAGTTTTAAGCCCAGCAAGGCAAGGGTTAAATCCTATTGTCCATGCCCAGCACGTGGATGAACCGTGACAAGATGTGGCTTCCAAAGGATTTGGATGATCTTGCACCCACATTGCTGCCTCCAGCTGGAGCCTTCATCTCTCTTTAGGTAGGCTCCACTCATAGTCTGTGGCTTTTCTCAGCCAACAATCCACATTTCTGACATTTTCAAATTACTAACATCTTCAGTGCACCTTAGGCTTCGGCTCTGTAACTCACGCACTACTCTCCCCGGCCACTGTTGTGGTTTGGATCTACAATGTTCCCGAAAAATCTCATGTATTTGGAAGTTATGGATTATCTATAGAACCATATGCTGTTGGGAGCTTGGGGCCTGGTCTGGAGGGGTGGATTGCAGGCACGTAGATTAGATTACAGGCTTTCAGTGGGGGCTTAACACAAATTTCATACCTGGAATGGCTGGAAGACTGAGGCTGGACCAGCGGTGGATCACTGGAACGGGCCTGGAAGGCTATACAAGCTGTTTCCTAACTTCCTTATGAGACTAGACTTCACTTGCCTTGGCCTGGCTTCCTGTTTGTGATGTCATGAGAAGCTGCCTCCACTTCTGCCTCTGCCGTGTACTTCCACTGTTGCCAGCTACCCATGAGTGGGTTATGAACTTCTGAAACTGTGAGCTAAAATATACTTTTTCTCCCCTACTTTGTGAAAGTTGGGTCGTGAGTCACAGCAATGAAAAAATAAGTAAGAAAGGTGCACTGCCTGGCCTCCAAGACCTTCGTCTGAAATCTGGCCAGAAGCCTTCATGAGCTCATATGCTTACCTTGAGTGTGTCGGTGAAGCCAGCATCACATTGATGATGCTAAGGTCTGCCCTGGCCTGAAACGGTAGTCTGGCTGTCCTGGACTTGTCTACAGCAGCATCCCAGTAGCTGGATGGCAGAACTGCACGTGGCTGGACTCTGAACAAACACTTCTTTCTTTGGCCCTACAAGGTACCATGGTCTACTCTCCTCAGAACAAGGTCTTTTGCCTTTCCAACCTTTATTTGGAAAAGAGAGAGATCTTGCTAAAATCTGGGACATTTTCAAGATACCTTTTTCCCCCCATTTTATTGATATGTATACGTGCAAAATTTAAGGTTTACAATGGAGTTGAGTCTTTTGTGCACATACGTATCCTGCCAAGGACATAAGGTCTTTCCCACTCTCCTTTCGTCCCTCCCCCACCCCTCTTCTCCCTCCCCCCTCCCCTAACTGATCCTCTTTTCACTTTGTTTTTCGTTTTAAGTTCCATAGGAGTTGTGCTCTGGGACTCTCATATCAGAGAGACCCTTCGATGTTTCACCTTATGCTTCTGACTCACTTTACTAAGCATGATGTTCTCAAGTTTCTTCCATTTGCCTATAAAAGCCTCCACATTGTTGGACTTTATTGATGCATACAATTCCATTGCGTATAAATACCACAATTTGTGTATCCACTGGTCTGTTGATGGGTATTTTGGCGACTTCCATATTTTAGCTATTGTTAGTTGTGCTGCTATGAACATGGGTATACAAATATCTCTGTTGTGTGTTGAGGTGACCTCTTTTGGATATATTCCCAGGAGGGGTGTCGCTGGATCGAAGGGGACATTTATTTCTAGTCTTTTGAGAGCTCTCCATACTGCTTTCCAAAGGGGTTGTATGAATTTACATTCCCACCGGCAGTGCAGGAGGGTTCCTTTCTCCCTGCAGCCACTCCAGCACTGATTACTACTTGATTTTTTTTATATAGGCCATTCTCACTTGGGTGAGATTGTATCTTAGTGTTGTTTTGATTTGCATTTCTCTTATGGCTAGAGATGTTGAACATCTTTCCATGTATCTATTGGCCTTTTGCACTTCTTCATGAGTAAACTGTCTCTTCATTTCATTTCCCCACTTTCCAAGAGGATCATTTATTTTGGTAGACTTACTTTTCTTCAGCTCCTTAATATGTATAGAAGGGCCCTACCTAAAACTCATAGAAGCCATATATGCTAAACCTACTGCAAATATCATAGTAAATGGAGAAAAGTTGAAATTGTTCCTCTCAAATCAGGAACAAGACAAGGATGCCCACTCTCACCACTTCTATTCAACATAGTCCTTGAAACACTGGCCATAGCAATCAGACAAGAAAATGAAATAAAGGAATCTGCATCAGAAAGGAGGAGGTCAAACTCTCCTTACTTGCAGATGATATGATTATCTACATGGAAGACCCTAAAAACTCCAATATGAAACTCCTAGAAATAATAAAAAAAAATTTAGCCAAGTCACAGGCTACAAAATTAACACTAAAAAATCAATAGCTTTTCTCTACACTAACAGTGAACTTACAGAGCAAGAACTCATAAAAAGAATTCCATTCTCAATAGCTCAGCAAAAAAGTAAATACCTAGGGGTATACCCAACCAAGGAAGTGAAAGACCTATATAAAGAAAACTACATTACATTGAAGAAAGAAGTTATAGGAGACACTAGAAAATGGAAAAGTATGCCCTGCTCTTGGATAGACAAAATAAATATAGTCAAAATGACTATATTACCATAACTGATATACAGATTCAATGCAATTTTTATCAAAATACCTACAAGTTTCTTCAAAGAACTTGAAACAACAATCCTTAAATTCATATGGAGCCAAAGAGACCAAGAATAGCCAAAGCAATCCTGAGCGACAAGACCAAAGCAGGAGGCATTACAGTTCCAGACATCAGGCTGTACTATAAAGCCATAGTTGTAAAAACAACTTGGTACTGGCACAAAAATAGACACACCGGTGGAACAGAATTGAAGATGCAGAGACAAACCCAAATATCCTCAATTATTTAATCTTCAACAAAGGGGCCAAATGCATACAATGGAAAAAGGACAGCCTGTTCAACAAATGGAGCTGGGAAAACTGGACATCCACATGTAGAAGAATGAATCTAGTCACACACCTATCACCAGGCACCAAAATCAAATCAAAGTGAATCAAAGACCTAGACATTAAAAATGAAACACTAAGCCTTCTAGAAGACAAATTAGGAAAACTCCTAAAAGACATAGGGGTAGGTAAAGACTTTCTTGACAAGACACCAAGAGCAAAAGAAATTATCCCCGTTATCAACAAATGGGATCTTGTCAAATTAAAAAGTTTCTCTACAGCAAAGGAAACTACTAACATTGTAAAACGAGAACCAACAGAGTGGGAAAAATATTTACCACCAACATCTCAGATAAGGTATCTTTTTATACTCCTGATTCCAAGGACTTGGTTTCTTTTTAATGCTCAACTCTTTAATAATATCCCTGTGCTCTTTTTCCTGGCCTCTGCAGATCCTTTTAGTCTGGCAAATATTTTACATGATTTTTCCCTGACATTTTTTGCTTTTTCCCACAGAGTTGGCTAAAAGCTGCAAGCAGTACCCCATGTGACAGCCTGAACACTGAATTGCTTTGAGATTTTCTCTACCAGATTGAGCAGCCCACTGCTCTTAATCACAGCGTCAGACTCTGGGCAGAGAAAAGTCTCTGGACAGGGGCAAAATACTGACACACTTTTGCCAGGAGTAACACATATGGTTTCTAGATCACTTGCCAATAAAGTCCTCATTCCCATATGAAACTTTCTGAGCCTGTTCTATAAAACCCCCATTTCTATCAGCATTTTGGTCTTCTGAGCTTTGACCAGAACTTCTCATCAAGCTCAGCTTTGAATATTCTAAGGCTTTTCTAGCCAGCATTTTCAAACTTTTCAAAAATCCTTCTATGAACCAGCTCCAAAAGTTTCCAAACTACGTGGTCAAGTAAAGTTACTGAAAGAATCCTACTCCTGGTGCCAATTTCTGTATTACTTACTTAATTGTTGCTGGGACAGAATACCTGACAGCCACGACTTACAGAGGAAAAGATTTTATTTAGTTCACAGTTTCAGAAGTCTAACACAGTGCATTCACTGGCAGCTGGCAATTGTGGAAGCACATGCAGGGACTGGAGAGCTGCTAATGGCATTAAAAATAGGAAACGTAAAGCAGGATCAGAGTGATGTGAAGAGTGAGCTGATATCTGGAGACTCAGACAAGGCCAGAGGTTTCCCAGGAAGAAGCTGTAACAATGTTTCTCTTTCCTTCCTTTACTCTGTTCAAACTGTGGATGCCCCTTCCTCCCTCAATTCCTGGCCCACAAGTCAGCAACACATACCTTGAAAGCTCTACCCTTGGTGCCCCCAGTCTCAACAAATTGACACAATCCCTCCAAGTCAAACCTCAAGCAGCTATCCCTTCCAGCCAGGCCTTACCTTCCAATAGCACACAGGTCCACGTCTGTCCCACTATATCCAGATACATGAGGCTTTTGGAGGATACTCTAGATCCAAACCATAGCATAATCTTTGCCCTGTGGTAAGAAAAATACAGACTACTTTCCTACGTATGATCTAGAAGTTTGTTTCCAAAAGATGATATCATCTTCTAATTTGAAAGTAACATATCCAGAAACTTGAGATGTAGCTCAAAGATAGAGCTAGTACATGTAAGGCTTTCCTTAAGTTAAATCCCCAGGGCCACAAAAAAACTTTAAAACAGAAGAAAATGATATAATTAAATGAAAGTTGAAATATTTTAAAAAGTGTTTTAAATTTTCACCTCATTTCAATAATTGTAATATAGTAACAAAGACAAATTACAAATATCTACAATGTGGCTTTATTTATACTTGCAGATTAGTATCTACAATACATTAAATTCTGTAATATATGACCTATATTTCTTTTCAGCAAAATATACGTTGGTTCCTGAAGCTTTAAAAATGAACCCAGAAAAAAATAGATGAAACTTAAAACATTTCCAACAACAATTCAATAAGCTACAGATTGTAGATAATTTATATGTTAATTCAGTTATTGAGTGTTTATCAGACGTAAATTTAGTGCCTAAACTTTGTATTTGGTGCTAATGATACAGACACGGCAAATTGAAACTCAAATGTATTTTTTTGATTTAGAGACAGTTAATAATAATTTAAATACGAAAGCAATATGATTTACACCTAAGTTAAACGAGATCATTTTCCTTGTGGATATCAGTCTGATGAGGAAGACAGACATAAATAAATATGTTCAAGTTCAGGGTAAATAATTTCTTTAAATGTTAGGTTATTTTTTTTTAAACAAGCAGTAAAATGGGTGGTATGTTAACAGATGGGACAGGGCACAATGGACCAGAACATTTCATAGGAGTTGAAGGAATGGAAACAGGATATGCAATGCATCATTTTCAGAAGTTTGACTGTGAATATGATAGTATCAATTGTACGTGAGTGTGGTTTAGGACGTATTTATACTTTTTTTTTTCTCTAAATGGGGAGAAGGCTGTTCATGTACAGAGGACAAAGGGTCAGGGGAAAGGCTGAATGAATGACCCTGTGGAAGCCGGGCAGCACATTCTTTAGTGTTCATCGAAGCATGTGATTCCATGTACCCACACAGGATTTAAGTAGTAGGCCTGCAGCAAATAGTTCTTGAGCTGAAACCTAAACAATGCTAGATTTTTCTATGTAATTTTTTACATTATCTTGTTCTCTAGAGAACATAGTAGATAAGAGCCAATTCTGGGGAAAGGTTTTGAAATTTCAATTCAAATATTTCAAGTAAATAATGTTACAAGGAAAGGAAAAACGAAAGGAGAGTCTGATCTCTTAAGTCTTTGAACAAAGCCCAAAGCTTAATGAAAGAACAATTTGATATAAGACAGGAAAGAGAACTGTCTTGTACACAGAGAATATGAGACATGCATAAGAAGGATTAAGGAATGAAGACATGGATAAAAAAGGTATTACAGTTTTTAAGAATTCTCAAAATGAGAAAGGCTTTCTGAAGCTCAGAGCAAAGACATCAAGAAAACCATTCTTCCCCATTAACGGACAGAATGAACTGGCAATGTTACAGCTGCCTGTACTGACAGCTAATCCAGGTAGGGGCTGAATACAGAGCTAGAATATGGCTTTCTGAAAACTTTTCTTAGCATGTATTTGTGATACAAAATAATAACTATCATCTTGAGAGATTGGAGTATTTACATATCACCTGCTGGTAGGTTCTCTGCCGATGAGGCAAAAGCTAGTAAAGGTACAGAATACCAGTCCTCACCAGGGGCCAATTTAGGAAGACCACGGCAGGAGATGGGGCTAGCATCACCCCCACAGTGGCACCCCTCTTCATCAAGCATTGATGCTCATGGAAAGGGCATCCTAGATTCCACCCAAGTGCAGGTCACGGTAGGGTTCCTTCTTCCAGGAGAACCCAGCCTGCAGGTTATCTCACAGGAGGCCCCATGACCATAGAGCGAGAAGGAGCAGTTGTAAATAGAGACAAAGCTAACCATATCGGGCCCAGTGCTCACTTCCAATTGTGCAGCTGGTTCCTAACAGGCTATGGACCAGCACCAGTCTGTGGTTAGGAGGACGGGAACCCCGGGTTTACAGTAAAGTATAAGTGTTGGGGTCAAGGGATCCTCCTTCCTTTGTTAATAATTATGTCGTGGGGATATGAATAGTCAAGGAATATACATTTTTCTAAAATTCAGTTCTAAAATCAAAGTAAAAAATTTTAAATTCGGATGAGTATTTATAGAATTTGTGATTAGTCTCAAAGCACAGCAGGCCAATTCGACTCCTATTTTGAAAGTTGTTTCCCCATGGAAAACTGTTTAAAAATCAACATTGCTGCAGGTCTGTAGTTTTATCCCTCTGGGAGGCTGAGGCAGGAAGATGGCAAGTTCAAGTGCAGTTTGGGTCACTTAGCGACTTAGTGAGCCACTGTCTCAAAAAAAAAAAAAAAGGAGGATGAGAATGTAGCCAGTTTGAAGCCCTGTACTTATTTCCAAGCACCCCAAAAATAAAATGAAATAAAATTTCTTATGTAATCCATAACATTCAGTGAGAGGCAAGAGCTGCCCCGCTCCAAGCTGGTTACCGTCCAGGCGCTGTCCCTTCGAATTGTTTCCTGTTTTCTTCGTTCCCTTCTCCAGTCTCCTACCTACGGTAACATCTCCAGGAATCTCACGGTGGAAACTATGCTGTCTTTTCCTCAAGGCTTTGAAACCTGGCCCTTACTTCTGAACACCGGTTCTGTGACTGTGCATCCAAGTGACTCTCTGAGCCTCTCCTACCTCAGCTTCCCTCCAGGCCAGACCAGCAGGCGGGTGAATGTCCGGACCACCAGCAAGGGCGCAGTGGGTTCTGGGTGGTACTGGATGTGGCTCGGTTATTCCCCTCTGTTGCTACTGCCGAGGGTCACTACGAGTCTGGATTCCCTCCATTTCTAATGTCCTTTATCTTGTCACTAGTGGGAGGAGAACTGGCCCACTTAAAGCCACTAGATTGCTCACTCACTGACACCCTGAGGATCAAATAAACTTGAGCAGTTCTTTAAGTAATATGCCAACTTATTTAAGAGTAAAGGCCTTGACTCAGAAGGATCTAGATTCAAATGCTGACAATACTTACCAGTAGCCATGATTTTACAAGAATGACTTTAGCTTTTTGAATCGTAGCTTCACCAAATATAAGAACAAGATAATAAGCTCTGCTTGTAACATTGATACATTCAAAACGACATAGGTCAAATTCCTGGCCCTGTGCCTGGCTCATGTAAAGCACTTAGCACATAATTATTCCTAATATTTTATAGAGGCCCATATTGGTTCTGATGAAATGGTTTGTGCCGGGTGATGCACTAGTCCGTGCAAGCTGGGTGCTCGCGGTCGCACGGAGGGCGCGTCGATGCTCCTCACCCGTACTTACCTGTCATAACGTTCTACTTAAACAATCAATAGACAAATAGGAAGACTTTAATGATTTAGCATATCATTAGCATAATGCAGTGGCTGCTTGCAAAGCGACTTTGAACGGCAGTTGGAAATTTGAAGAAGGTTATTTTTTTTAAGCCACTCTGCTTCTTTGGCAGCTATCCACTGACAGCGTGTTACTTTTGCTTTCTTTGTCAAGCACAGAAAAACAGGAAGCACAAAATCAATTTGGACTGAAGGTGGGGGTAGGAGAGAGCCGGCAGAGAGGCGGCTGTTTCTCACGGTAGGATCTGATCTACATTAAGCAACAAGAAGCCACTCTGTACTTGGCCTGGGTTTCCTGCTGGGCTGCTCTTTTAGAACATTTTAGGGCACACAAAGAAGTCTCTCTATCCCTGTGGGCTTCTGGCTTTCTCCTGAGGCCCCAGCGTTTTGTTTTTTAAATGTCTGCTGGGTTATACCAGGGCAGTGGAGCAAGCAGGCCATGAGCAGCTGAGGACCTGGGCGTAGACCTAGTTTTGCAATGAGTTATCTATGGGACCCTAGTCAATGAAGTCTGCGTCTTTACGGGTAAGTACACCAAAAAAGAGAAAGAATTTTGTACCAAATTCCAAGCAAGGAGTGGCCTAGGGAGGCTGGCTTGGGGACCCTATATTTCTTCTAAGTTTCATTTTAAAAAGTCACATTCTGTAGAAAATACAAGTATTTGCTGCTAATTCTAGTTTTCCCATAACTATTATTTTAAAAGTATATTCTGGCAATATATAACCCTGACACTCAAAATGAGGAATTAGAGCATGCACATTTTGCATAGACTTCTGATCATTTGATCAGTTCTGAGGTTGTTTTTAGTTATGTTATGGGTGAGCCAGCACCAGAAAGCAGCACCGAAGGAAAATAAGGAATATGAAAATGGTATGATGCTTGGTTCTGCATTATAAGAAAAACTTTATATGTCAAAAATATATGTAACTGGCTTTAGTTATAGTATTTCTAAAATAAAAGCTAAATAAATTTCAGTTTAATTACAGTTAAATTCAGGAGAAGCACATGACTCTTTAGGAATTATTAAACATACAAAAAAGTAGGACTTTGAGAAAAATGTCTGCTAGATGATGTTAGCTTCCAGATCATTTATCATCTTCAATGTAAGCTAGATATGTACCTACCAAACAGTGCTTCCCTTAGTGGCTACTCAGAAGGGACTCAACCCATCTGTCTCCGTTAAAAGGAAGAGGAAGTATTTTATTTATAGAATGACTAGAAGTATCCATTGTTGCTTTATTTCACATTTTAAAATAATGAAAAAACACAGATGTGTGGCTTCACAAACTCCTCAGCCCAACTGGCCTTTTATTGATCATTCCCAAATCAAAGAGATCAGAACCTAGGAAGCAATGGCCCAAATTACCACCTAATGAGACAGGTACTTTAAATGACTCTTTGATTCTGAAACAGAAGGTATCTAGATTTTAAAAAGAAGTTTAAAAATGCTTGAACTGGGAGGAGCGTGGAGTTGTGGCTCAGTACTGGAGTGTGTATTTATCATGTGGAAGGCCCTGGATTGGAGCCCCAACACCATCAAAATATTGTTTTGAAATAACTGTTAATTCACAGGAAATTTAAAGGCAGGACACAAGGGACCTCTGAAACCTTCACCAAGCTTTTCTCAAAGGGTGATAAACTTGTTTTAGGGAGGACCACACTAAAACTAGGAAAGTGGCATTGGTACATAGCACCATACCATGTTGTCCCATGTTGAAATACTGTAACCAGCACCTCAATCACAATGAGTAGCAGAGTTCTTCTCTGTGGCACACTTCATAGACTGAGACACATGAGGCTCAAAGAAGACCCAACTGATGCACTTCTGTGTTGCTCCTCAGCCCCTGATGTCCCGGGTCCACTTTCTACACCTTTTGGAGTCTTCTGATTGTCCTACATTCAATATTCAGAATTCTAGTTGTACTTTGTGGCAGGAATGTTTTGTGAAGCAAGCATCCTCACTCCCCGCAGACTTTCCATGTGCTTATATTTACTCAAGGTTTTTCATATTTTCAGACTGCCTTTTCCTCAACATTTAGACATGTTTTCTATGTGGCTTTAACCTTTAGGTGCTTTTTTCATATACCTGTAGCTTTAGGTATATTTTTATTTCTTTTTTTCCCTTCAATGTTTTCTTTATTTTTCCCCACTATTTGTATTAAAATACAAATGTAATACATAGTATTTGCAACGAATTTGGGAGTTTCGTATATCTATGTATCATATTGATTTTACAATCCCTTCCCATTTTCTACCCTCCCACCTGTGGGGAGCCTCCCTGAACCTGGGACATAGGTGACTCTATCTTGGCTCAAATCCACCATAATTAAAGCTGTTGGTCAGATTGTCTGATAGGCCACATTCTTCCAAGGACTGTTTGCTTAACCTCTGGCACCTACGCCTGTACATAATCTTATCTTCTGGCGCCTGTGACTCGCTCCCATTCCTCACTTCAAAGCACAGGTGGCCCTTCCTAATATAGAAATAGAACTCTCTTCCACTACTCATTTTAAGGTACTCCTAACATGGAGTGGAACGTTTAGAGTTAGACCACCTAGTTGCCTGCTTACGCAGACAGGTTTCCTAGCAACCCTACTACCCTTCCTCATTTTGCCCTATATAAGCTCATGTGAGAAAAATAAAATTTGAGACTTGATCAGAAAGCCTGTCTTGTCTCCCTCCTTTGTGTCTCTTGTCCCTCCTCATCCCCCCCCCCCCCCCCCCCCCCCCCGCAGGACCTTGTTGAACTGTCCGGCAGGCCCCGACACCCACCCCCTCCCTATCCCTTCCCCAGGCTCCGGCTATCACTTCATGTGGTTCCAAAGAATGTCTGTGTTCTGGGTTTTCCAAGTCAGAGAAGCCATACAGTGTTTAGCATGTTAATCTTCCGCACCTAAGTCATTTCATTCAAGTCACCACTCCAACCCAGCTTTCTATTCCTCTAATGGGTTCGCAGTAGTTAAATGTTGATACCACTTCTCTGAATCCAAACAATCCCTTTATTGGGATATTCACCAAAAGTTTTTTTTTTTTCTATATTTTCCTATATCTTTGTTCTTATCGTTAAACCTGGCCTTACCCACCAGTTCACATTAGAAAATAACTATAAACGTGTAGTTCAAAAGACTAGTAAATTTGAGAAAGAAGAAAAAAATAAATTTCAATTGCCTTAGCTGAATACTGGAAGGTGCATATTTGTACGTTCACAAGGTTATCTTTACATCAATCAGTTTCCTTAGGATAAGCTTTTGTTAGTGACCTAATAAGTGAATTGCTACAACAAAACAAAGTTAAAACTATATCACATTGCTACATTAAATAAACTTAAATCTATGCCACATAAATATACTTAAAGTGACAGATATGGAGGCAAATTAAGTAATTTCAGAGTTTTTTAACTTTCATAACTTATTTACTCATATTTCACTGATTACTAACATACTTTTTTCTCAGCTCGTTCTCCTGTAGCTATTGTCTCTTTTCCTCTGGGGTCATTGGTGTCGCTGGCCTCCCTTTCACTTCTTAAGTTTCCTTTAAGTATTATCTGCAATACTGGCTCAGTGGCTGCAAATTCCTTTAAGCTGTCTCTGTCATGGAAAGTTTTAAATTCTCCCTTTAAATTAAAAGATAATTTTGCTGGATATAGCAGTGTTGGTTGGCACTTATGTTCTTATTTAGTGCTTGGACGACATTGCTCCATGATCCCCTTGCTTTTAAAGTTTGAATTGAGAAGTCTGAAGTTATCCTGATGGGCTTATCTTTGTAGATCACCTTCTGTTTTTCTCTTACCGCTTTTAGCATTTTCTCTTTGTGTTGGGTTTCTAGAATTTTAATTATGATGTGTCGTGATGAGGATCTCTTTTGATCAAAGTTGTTTGGTGTTCTATATGCCTGCAATAGCTCCATGTTCATTTCTTTTCTTAGATTTGGGAAATTTTATTCCATTATTTCATTAAACATGTCCTTTAAGCCTTTTATTTTGTCCTCAGTCTTCTCCTGAACTCCCATAATTCTGAGATTATTTCTCCTTGAATCATCTATCAGCCATTGTAATGATTGGCTTTCTTTATTTACTTTGTGTTCTTCATGGCCTGTATGTTGCAGCTCACTCACTTTGTTTTCTAGGTCTGACATTCGATTCTGAAGTTGTTTAAAGTGGTTGCTTATTATTTCCTGCGTGTTTTTCATTTCCTGAATATCTGCATTCAGTTTTTCTTATCTCTGTTGTGTTCTTCTCTAATTTCTTGTATTGCCTTCATTATCTTCTGGTCTATTTCTTCTTTGGTCTCTAGTTGCTTTCAAGGCTTGCTTTTTTGCTTCGCTATGTGTTGGTGTAGCTCTTTTGCTGTCTGTTTTATTTCCTGCTTTAATTCCTGCTTTAATTCACTGAATTTCTGGGCCCAGAAGTTGCCGTCATTTTTGCCGTATTTACCTTTAGTTTCCCTGATATCATCTTCTGGGGTGTTAGGTCTTTTTGTAGGAGATTTGTAACCGCACTTCCCAATTTCTTCTTTGGACTTCTCTAATTGCTTTTTAAGGCTTGCTTTTTGCTTAGCTATGTGTTGTTGTAGCTCTTGCACTGTCTGTTTTATTTCCTGCTTTGCTTCCTGCTTTAATTCACTGACTATTTGGGCCCAGAAGTTACCATCATTTTTGCCCTTTTCATCTTTGGATTCTGCAATTTCACTATCCCTGGTACCATCTTCTGGGGTGTCAGGTCTTCTTGTAGGAGATTTGTTACCATGTTTCCCCATGGTTCTGCTACCTCTGGCTGTCTCTGGTGAGCAGGAAAGAAAATGGATCCTGCTGACGCCACTGCCTGAGAGGGCTTCTGAGCCCTGTTTCTGATCTGGGATTCCGGGCCTTTTCTAGGGGGAGCACATGCTGAGTTTGTAGTACACACACCTGCGGGTTGGTGTTTCTGAGGCTGGGCCGCCCGCTGCTGATAATTCCCACTTATCCGGATCCATGCTTTCCTCGGGCTGAGTTTCTGGCCTCCAGACCTTGTCTGTGGTCTGTGGGTGCCGGCAGCTTGGGGCTGCATGGAGTCAGCTGCGTTTTTCCTCCTCTTCCGATGTGACATCAGGATTTCTGACCCGCCCGCAGCCTCCTCTCCCATTGTTGTGTGCTCCATCCTCTCCCAGATCTGTCCTCTCCCAGCTCCATTCTGTCAGATGTTCAGGTCCGCAAGAGTTTTCCTCCGGGAGCCGTTTTCAGCCGGCTGCAGTGGCTTCCTGGTCCGCAGGGATTTTTTTTTTCTCTTCTTTTGACGATCCTTCGGAGTTTCTGCCCTCCCACTGGTCGCCTTTCATTTTTGGGGGATGCTCCTCTCTTTCCTAGCTACACCAAACATGCTTTTTCTAACTAAATGCTTGACTTTTTAAGTGAGTCAATGGGGAGACATTGTGCAGTGCTGTTACTCAGCCTCCATCTTGACTGGAAGCCCTAGGTATATTTTTTCATGTGCCTTTTTTATTATATAAGAATATTAAAAAATTTCAGGTAAGTATTGCTTCATTATTAAAAAAAAAAAAACCTGTGTTACCTAAAAAAAAAAATTCAGGGAAAGGAAATACACTTTCACTCGGTTTCAATCAATCTGAGCAGGACAGCAGCCAGCAAGGTGTTCTTTCCAAAGCTTTCAAGCTTCTACTTTAAAGCAGAAAAGGAGGGATTTAGGATAATTGAGATGTTTTAGAAAATCAATGTGTCTTTTTTGGAGCCAACATTATCCCAGACAGTAACTTAAGGCCAAAAAAGAAATGGTTGTAATAAATAAAAATGTATATTTTGGCTGGCTAGTACACTCAAAGTTATTCTCATTTTTGAAGAGCATAAGGAAAATGTAATGGAACTTTCTTGCAAAAGGCAATTTTCACAAGGCATCAACAACTAGCATGTGGCTAGATGAAAGTGAGGCCCAGGATGTCACCTGATTTCAATACTGATGTCTCAGTGGCCAGGTATTTTCACTTTTGTTTTCCTGGGTTTTTAATTAAAAGAAGATTGAAATCCAAATTAATGTTTTAGCAAAACATTATCTAAATTATAA
The DNA here is from genome assembly GCA_004027205.1 of Ctenodactylus gundi. Classification (NCBI taxonomy): domain Eukaryota; kingdom Metazoa; phylum Chordata; class Mammalia; order Rodentia; family Ctenodactylidae; genus Ctenodactylus; species Ctenodactylus gundi. The sequence goes on along the minus strand of PVKB01000739.1, from coordinate 38,668 downwards.
TTAGTGTATGTATTCCTGTGTGGTTAGATGGGTGAGTTTAAGATTAAGCAGAAACACCTACCAGTGTCATGGTCTACTTAGCTCTGTCCTCCTGGGTACCGCTCTGCAAAGCGAGTCGGGTCTAGAACGTTCACATCACCTTGGAAAGCTTCTGATCTGGACCTTCACTGTTTCTAATTTTTAGTGATGTGCACTGGGTGCATCCTTACTGCTCTCACTGCTTTGGTTGTGTCAGAATAAATGACACACCTAGTATTACACTAATTAGCTACAGCAGGTGTAATTGTATAATTGTATAAAACGCAGACTTTCCCATTATGATGTGTTGAAAAAGTCAGAAATCACCCTTTTGATTCTTGTTTTTTACTTTTCTCCTCGTCATTTCAATTATTTATTTTCCCCATTTTTATTAGTATATCCATGCGGTATACCATGTTATTTTGAACTTGAGAAATTTGTGCATATGTATCGCAGTGACTTCACATTCCCTTACTGTCCCCCCTTTCCCTCTCTCTTCCCCTCTCTCATTCCCCTAACTCCCAACATCTCACATATTTGACTCTAATATTTATTTATATTCTGGTTCTTGCTATTTCCGATGCAGTTTCTGCCAGAATTTGCGTACCTATTTTACTTAAGAATTACTTGTTAACCTATTCAGGCTTATTAATGATTTTTCATAACAGATAGTCTATCACAATTTACTATGAGCAGATGACAAGGTTACTTCCTTTCAGAAAAAGGTAATAATATTAAGACAAGATAGTTAAAATTAGATGACAACATACACATTGATAAACATGAGCAGACCAGATGATAGCCCCGTGGAAGTAATGTAAAACAACTATCAGAGGTCTTTTTTTCTTTTTGATGCAATACAAATAAATCATATATCCCAAGAGGTAAGCTCTGTGCTGTTTGCAGCGGGATGAGCCAGGTGGCACTGGAGAACAGGTGGCACTGGAGAACAGTACCAAACTGATCCAATAAATCCCCAGCTTCTTTCGCCTTCCAATTGTGTTTCCCAACTAAACAAGATGAGATGCAGGGATAGTCTGTACCTTACATGATGCCATATTCTGCATGATGCTGGGTTTTGTGATGAGTTTTATGTGCAAGATCATCCAGTTAAACCTGACAGTCTCTCTCACTTAAAATAGCTCAGATAATGTAAGTTTTGTTGCAGTTGGAGAGAATGCATTGTTTTCTTTTTCCAAATTCTTCCAATAAGTAGACTCCAAAATTGGAAAGAAAATTAAATCCTGCTGACTTCATCTTTGGCTGTTATACTGATCCTGGCTCAAAGGCTTATATTTTCTAAAATCTGGAAATTTTTTTCTGTTCTGTACAAATAGTACCAAAAAAATAGTTTATCATGTCTCTTTCGAAACTATTGCTTTGGATCTGGAGTGTCCCTCAAAAGCCTCATGCTCCTATGGATACCGTGAACTAGTGGGAGGTGGAGCCTGGCTGTAAGGGGCAGGTGCTTGGGGACAGACCTGGAGAGGCGTGTGCTGGTTTACCCTTCCTCCCAGGCTTCTCGGTTCTGCCACACTGCCATGAAGCTCTGTCTCCAGAGCACTGGCTCTAGCTCTGGCTCTGGCTTTGGCTCTGACTCTAGCTGCAGCCCTGCCATATGATTCCACCATTTTCCAGCCGCTCACCCGTGAATGGACTGTGACTTTCTGAAACTGTAAGCTACAATAAATCTTTCCTCCCCAAAGTTGTGCATGTTAAATATTGAGTTACAGTGATGAGGAAGTAACTAGCACAACTATTATAGAAAATTATAAACAAATTGGTAATTATAAGACTGATTTGGGGGGGGGGTATGAACCCATGGCCCTGTGTATCATAAGCAAGGGCTCAACAACTGAGCTACATCCTCAGCTATAAGATCGATTTTAAAAAAACACACACACACAAACACACACACACAGAAGAAACAAAATGCCTGTGTAGTGTGTGTGTGTGTGTGTGCGTGTGTGTGTGTGTGTGTGTGTGTGTGACCAGCGAATATTGTCTTGCATTGCTGAGCAGGTCTGAGGCAGATACAGCAATTCTTTGCATTCATTGATGCCTCCCTCGAAGTCACCTTTTCCAAGTGCCAGCCAAGGCCTTACCCCTTTTTCACGTCCACAGTGTGCCAAAGAAAAAAGGCAGCTGATTCCTGTGAACACATCCACTTGCCAGTGGTTGTGTCATGGTGACCAGGAGGAAATCCTCATATGCACCTTGCAAAAAGCATGACAAAACTTTCACTCGAGAAACTGCTCATTCCTGACTGGGGCTGAGTCACCAATTCCAACTTTCTCTCCAAGAGATGAACTCCAGAACTCTCCTAAGACCATATCCATAGCCCAAGCCTGCTGCCTCTCCAGGGTACACTTAACCAACTCTCCTCAGAACTGGAGCTTGTAAAGTAATGCAGGAACCTCTCATCAAAAACCCATTGGAAGATGCACTTCCAGGGTGAAGAAAACCACAAGGCACTCCATTAACGGTGCTAAATTTTACAGTGTAAAAGCCAGTGACATACTGCTTCAAAAGATGTAGAAACTCTTGCCAACAAGTTTTACCATCTCAGATTCAATCTGAACTGGTCACTGATTCAGATTAACCAGATAATTTATTGATAGGAGGGAAAGGAAAATAAAAATGAACCAATGTGCATTGATTGCTATTCCATGCAATTTTTTTCTCTGAGAAGCTTTGTATTCATAAAATCAAATTTTGAGAATGGATAACATCATATGTGTACAATAAATAATGTTCAATGTTGATGAGATGTGAAAAAATAGGGATTTCATTCACTGTACACATCAGTACAATCTTTTAGTAATTTGTTAAAAAGTATCAATATTTTACATTTGCTTGTTTTTTTCCATTTTTCCCATTTTATTTACATGTATGTGGTATATAGTTTATATTGAACTATATGGTTTTTATGCACATATATATTGTGTCAAAATTGTAATATCTTCCCTCTCCCTTTTATATATTTACTTTTTCATTTTTTAAAATTTGTATATACATGAAATCCAAATTCTAGAGCACATTAGAGAGATGCAATTTAGGGAATCAATGGGAGTCTATCCCCACCCCTTTTTTAGCAGTTCACCCCTTTCCTACCTGACCATTGCTCCTCTTTCTACCCTGTCACTCAGGTTGGGGCATTCTTATGCCATTATTTTTGTGGATTTCATAAGAGGGACACCCATTGATAGTCATCCTTTTATGTTTGGTCCATTTCACTGAGCATTACTGACTCAAGGTGGCCCCGTTTTTGTTCAAACGTTTCATATCTTTCTTTATGACTGCATTGTATTCCATTGTGTATAGGTACCACATCTTCTTTAACCATTGCTCTGTTGATGGGCAGGTAGGTTGTTTCCAGGATTTGGCTATTATGTATTGTGCTGCTATAAACATGGATATACATATGTCTTTTTGGTATGTTGACTTTATTTTATTTATTTATTTTTTGAGAATATGTCTGGTAGCACAGTAGCCGGATCAAATGGAATTTCTATTCTCATCTTTCTAAGAAACTTCCAGACTGCTTTCCATGACGGTTGAACCAAATTGCATTCCCACTAGCAGCAGAATAGAGTTTCTTTTTTTCTTTTTTTTTTTTTTTGAGTTCCTTTTTTTCTGCACCCTCACTGACAATTGTTGCTTTTTGAGTTCTTGATGCAGGCCATTTCCACTGGAGTGAGGTGACACCTCAGTGTTGTTTTTATTTGCATTTCTCTGACGGCCAGTGATGGAGAACACTTTTTCATGTGCTTGCTGGTTATAGGGGGTTTTATATTTTTGGATTCTTTGTATATTCTAGATATTAATCCTTCGTCTGAAGTATTATTGGTGAAGAACTTTTCCTATGCTGGTGGGTTGTCTCTTCACCTTGCTGATTGTTTCTTTTGCTGTGCAAAAGTTTTTTAGTTTAATATAGTCCCGTTTGCTTATTCTTGCTGAGATTTCTTGTGCAGTTGGAGATCTGTTCAGAAAATCCTTTTCTGTCTCTATGTCTTATATGATTTTACCTATTTTGCCTTCCTTTAGGTTCAGTATTTCTGTTTTGATATCCAGTTCTTTGATCCATTTTGATCTGATTTTTAGCATGTGGTGACAAATAAGGGTCTAATTTTAGTCTCCTGAATGTGGAAATCCAGTTTTCTCAGAGTCATTTGTTGAAGATTCTGTTTTTTTCTTCAGTGGATTTTTTGGCCTTTTTGTCAAGAATCAGGTGACAGGTTATTTGGGTTTGTATTAGGGTCTTTAATTCTGTTCCACTGGTCCTCTTGTCTGTTCTTATAACAGTATTATGTAGTTTTAATCACCGTTGTTTTGTAGTATTTTTTGAAGTCTGAGATAGTAGATTCCTTCAGCTTTCCCCTTGACTTAGCATTGCTTTAGAGATTCTGGTTGTTTCTAGTTCCATATAAATTTTAAAGTTGTTTTGTATAGTTCTGTGAAGAATGCAGTTGGCAGTTTGATTGGTATTGCATTGACTTTATAAAGTAGCTTTGGAAACATGGCCATTTTGACAATATTGGTTCTTCCTGTTAAGGAAGATGGGATGTCTTTTTCATTCTCTAAAGTCCTCCTCAATCTCTTCTTTAGAGGTTTATAGTTTTCTTGGTATAGGTCTTTCACCTCGTTGGTAAGGGTTATTTCTAAGTATTTTATTTTTTTCTGTTGCTATTGTCAGGAGAGTTGTTTTCTTGAATTTTTTTTTTTTGCTTTGGATTCATTATTAGTGTATAGGAATGCTACTGATTTGTGGGTATTGGTTTTGTAAACTGTTACTTTGCTGAATTTATTATTTCTGAGAGTCTTTGGGTGGAAGTTTTGGGGTCTTTGATGTAGACTATCATGTTATCTGCAAATAGAGATATCTTTACTTCCTCACTTCCAGTTATTTTTCCTTGCTCTTGCCTGATGGCCTTTGCCAAAATTTCAAGCACTGTATTTAATGGTAGGGGTGACAGTGGGCATTCTTGTCTTGTTCCTGAATTTAGTGTGAATGCTTTAAGTTGTTTTCCATTTAGAATTTTATTGGCTGAGGAGTTGTTGTAAATAATTTGAATCACATTGAGATAGGGTCTCTCTATTTTTATTTTCTTCAAATTGGTTATCATAGGTGGGTGTTGGATTTTGTCAAATGTTTTTTCTGCATCTATTGAGATAATCACATTTTTTTATCTTTGCGTCTGTTAATGTGGTGTATTATACTTACTGATTTGAGTATGTTGAACCATACCTGCATGTTTGAGATGAAGGCCACTTGTTCATGGTGTATAATCTTCTTTATAATTTGTTGCATTCTGTTGGCAAGGATTTTATTGAGTATTTTTGCATCTATATTCATTAGAGATGTTTGCCTGTAGTTTTCTCCTTTTATTGGTCTGGTTTTGGAATTAAAATTATGCTTACTTTGAGAAAAGATTTTGGTAATTTTCCTTCCTTCTTTTTCAGTTTATTGAAATAGTTTGGTGAGCATTGGTATTACATCTTCCCTGAATTTTTTATTGAATTCTGGTGTGAATCCATCAGGTCCTTGGCTCTTCTTAGTTGGAAATGTCTTTATTACTTCCTCCATATCATTGGTGGATATTAGCCTATTCAGATGCTTAATTTCTTCTTCTTCCAGTTTTGGTAGTTGACATGTATTTAAGAAATAGTCAGTTTATTTTAGATTTTTTAATTTATTAGAGTACAACATTTAAAAGTAACTTTTTATAATCCTTTGCATTTCTATTTTATCTGTCAAAATTTTGCCTTTTGCATTCCCAGTCGTATTGATGTAAGGTTTCTCTTTCCGTTTTTGTGAGTCCAGTGAAGGGGCTTATTAATCTTGTTTATCTTTTCAAAAAAACCCCAATTTTTGTTTCATTTATTTCTTGTTTTATTTTGGGTTTTTAGTTTCTATTTTGTTAATTTTTGATCTAATCTTTATGATTTCTTCTCTTAGCTTTGGGGGTTGCTTGTTCTTGTTTTTCTAGGGCCCTGAGTTGTGTGGTTAGACTTTTTATTTGGGCTTGCTCAATTCTTTTTATGTGTGCATTTATGGAACTGAATTTCCTTCTTACCACTACCTTCATTCCCAGATGTTGTGCTGTGATGTGCTACCATTGTCATTTGTCTTGTGAACTTTACTTGATTTTTTTCTGTAACCCAATGTTTATTTAGAAGAGTACTGTTCAGTCTCCACTTCTTCAAGCCATATAGTTTGTTTGTCTTGTAGTTGATTTCTAGTTTTATTCCACTATGGCCTGACAGGGTACCTGGAATTATATTAATTTTCTTGTATCTGTTTAAGCTTATTTTGTGGCCTAGAATGTGGTCTATGTTGGAGAATATTCCATGAGCAGCTGAGAACAATGTGTATTCTGTTGTTACTGGATTAAAAACTCTGTATATGTCTATCACAACCATTTCTTCTATGATATAGTTTAGATCTGCTATGTCTTTGTTGATTTTGTGTCTAATGGACCTGTCTTCTGGGAAGAGAGGAGTATTAAAGTCCCTACCTATTATAGTGTGGGAGTTTATGTGTTTTTTGAAGTCCAGTAGCTTTGGTTTCACGTAGTTGGATGCACTATTGTTTGAGGCATAAATGTTTATGATTGTCAGTACTTCTTGCTGAATCGTTCTCTTAAAAAGAATGAAGTGGGCCACAGAACTTCTTGGCTGTCCCGGTGCTGGAGCAGAGAGGAACTCCCCAGGTATGGACTCATAGGGTGAGTGGAGTCTCTGCTCACCACAGAACTCCTTGGCTGTCCTGGGACTGGAGCAGGGAGGAACTGCCCAGGTATGGACACATACGTCAAGTGATGGATCCCCACGCCTTGGAATTTCTTGGCTTATCAGGGCCAGAGCAGGGAAGAACTACCTGGTGTGGACTCATAGGGCGAGGAGCAACTCCACTCACTGAGAAACTTCTTGGCTGCCTGGGGGCAGGAGAAGTGAGGAACCACCCAGGTGTGGAGTCATTGGTTGAGCGATGGCTCTCCACCCCATGAAACTTCTTGGCTGACCCAGTGCCAGCGCAGGGCAGAGCCACACGGGAATAGACCAGTGCATCTAGAGTTCATATCCCCACCACCCCTTGCCACAGTGGTCAGCACGGAGACTGTGCCAGACAGAGCCATATCAGGAAGAACCAAATAGGGGAATCCAGGGACAGACAACCAAAGACAACCAAAGAAAACAGAACCGTGAGGAAACGTGGAAATAAATCTCCTTCAGAAAGTCTTTACATAACAAAAGAGCATACCAGGAATTCTGAGAATGCAGAAGCTAAAGATGAAAATGCCACAAATGATGGTAATTTTTGAGCCCAGTAATACATCGAATGAAAGCAGGAATTAAAGTCGAAAATGATGCAGGAAATAAAAATCATAGAGCAAAAGCTGCGCCAAGACTAGCTAAGCTAAAAGCAAGTTTGGAGAAGCAAGAAGAGGAGATCAAAGAAGAAATGAACCAGAAGGTAATGAAGACCATACAAGAAATAAGAGAAGAACACAACACAGACATTAAAAAAAAGCTATCCAGGAAGTGAAAAACACAGAGATCACAATAAGCAATAATTTTGAACAATTTCAAAAGAGATTATCAGACCTAGAAGAAAAAATGATGGCACAGGAATAGAAAGACCAAAAATATCACAAAATAAAAAAAGAAGAAAGTGAATCATTACAATGACTGATGCATGATTCAAAAAGAAGCAACCTGAGATTTATAGGAATCCAAGAGAGGACCGAGGACCAAACAAAAGGATAAAAAGTCATATTCAAGAAAATAATGAAAGAAAACTTCCCTAATCTAAGAAGAGATATGAATATTGAACTACTACAGGCATTAAGAACAGCAAACAATATTGATCAGAAGAGAACCTCATCCTGACACATCATAATTAAAGTACTAGAAACCCAACACAAAGGTAGAATACTGAAAGTGGTAAGAGAAAACCAGAGGGTGACCTACAATGGTAAGCCCATCAGGATAACTGCAACTTCTCAACCCAGACTCTAAAAACCAGGAGATCGTGGAGCAATGTCATTCAAACACTAAAAGAACACAAATTCCAACCAAGACTACTATATCCAGCAAAACTATCTTTTAAGCTAGAGAGAGAAATTCAAATTCTCAATTATCTAGAAAGTTTAAAGAAACTTGTAGCCATTAAGCCAACACTGCAGAGAATTCTCAAAGGAAACTTGGATAGCCAAAGAGAAGCCAACAACACAAGTGCCCCCAGAGAAAAAAAGACAAAATCCAGAGGAGAATAAGCTGAGAAAAAAGTAAAGCCAGTAAACAACATGGAAACACATCAACAATGGCAGGACACACCAAACATAATTCAATAGTTACCCTAAACGTGAATGGCCTCAACTCACCTATTGAAAGACATAGACTAGCTGACTAGATCAAAAAACAGAAACCCACAATTTGCTGCCTGCAAGAGACACACTTCACCCACAAGGAAACTCATAGACTGAAAATAAAAGGTTAGAATTCAATATTTCACGCAACAGGTCCCAGAAAACAAGCAGGGGTAGCTATATTAATTTCAGACTCATCAGATTTCAAAAGAAAACAGGTAAAGACACACAAAGATGGACACTACATACTGGTGAAAGGAACATTAGAGCAGGAAGAAATCACAATTATTAATATATATGGCCCTAACTTTAGAGCACCCAATTATGTAAACCAAAAATTACTAGATCTGACAGGACACATAGGCCCCAACACAATTATAGTAGGGGACTTTAATACTTCACTAGCACAAATAGATAGATCAATCAAACAAAAAATCCACAAAGATATAAAACTACTGAAAGATACTATAGAAAACTTGGACATAACAGACATTTATAGAGTCTTCCACCCAACATCAACTGACTACATGTTCTTTTCAGCAGCACACAGAACATTTTCTAAAATAGACCAAGTCCTAGGACATAAGTCATGCTTAAACAAGTACAAAGGGATAGAAATAGTTCCCTGCATACTCTCAGACCATAGTGGAATAAGACTGGAACTTAACAGCAGCAGAAACAGAAGGAAATACACAAATACATGGAGACTTAACAAGCCACTACTGACCGAACACTGGATCACGGAAGATATCAGAAAAGAAATGAAAAATGTTATATAGTTAAATGATGATGGAAGTACATCATGTCAAAATCTGTGGGACACAAGGAAGGCAGTCCTTAGAGGTAAATTCATAGGCATAAATGCACAAATCAAAAGAACAGAACAGTCACAAATAAATTTGCTAATAATGCACCTTAAGGACCTAGAGACACAAGAAAAACTTAACCCAAAAGGCAGTAGAAGAAAAAAAAATTATAAAGATCAGATCCGAAATAAATGAGATTGAAATAAAAAAGACAATAAAAAGATTAATGAGTCAAAGAGCTGGTTCTTTGAAAAAAAATTAATAAAATCAACAAACCTCTTGCCAACCTCATCAAGAAAAGGAGAGAAAAGGCACAGATTAGCACAAGTAGAAACAAAAAGGGTGAAGTTACAACAGACTCTGCAGATATCCAGAATATTAGAAGAAATTGCTTTGAATACCAATATTCTAACAAATTTGAGAACTGGGAAGAAATGGATGACTTCCTAGATACATATAAAATACCAAAATTAAATGAGGAGATATAAATATCTTGAACAACCCCATCATGCACACAGAAATTGATGCAGTAATAAAAGTTCTACCTACAAATAAAAGTCCAGACCTAGATAAATTCACAGCAGAATTTTTTCAGTGCTTTAGGGAAGAAGTAACTCCAATCCTCCTGAAACTACTTCATAAAGTAGAAAGTGAAGGAATACTGCTAAACTCATTTCCCAAGGGTAGCATCACACTAGTCCCAAAACTAGACAAATACTTAACCAAGAAGAAAAATTATAGCCCAATATCCATAATGAATATAGATGCAAAAATCCTCAATAAGATTCTGGCAAACGGAATCCAACAAGTAATCAGACAGATCATACACCATGATCATGTGGGCTTCATCCCTGAGATGCAAGGCTAGTTCAACATATGTAAGTCAATCAATGTAATATACCATTATCAACAAAAGTGAAAACAAAAACCACATGATCATTGCTATTGATGCAGAAAAAGCCTTTGACAAAATCAAGAACCCCTTCCTGATAAAAACAATGAGAAAAATAGGTAAAGAAGGGCCCTCCTTAAAACTCATAGAAGCCATATATGCTAAGCCCACTGCAAATATCATAGTAAATGGAGAAAAGTTGAAATCGTTCTCTCTCAAATCAGGAACCAGACAAGGCTGCTCACTCTAACTGCTCTTATTCAACATAGTCATCGAAACACTTGCCATTGCAATCAGGGAAGAAAGAGGAATAAAGGGAATCTGCATCGGAAAGGAAGGGGTCAAACTCTCCTTATTTGCAGATGATATGATTACCTACATGGAAGATCCTAAAAACTCCACTACGAAACTCCTAGAAATAATAAAAAAAGTTTAGCCAAGTCACAGGCTAAAAAATTAACACTAAAAAATCAATAGCTTTTTTTCTATACTAACAATGAACTTATTGAGCAAGAACTCAGAAAAACAATTCCATTCTCAACAGCTCAGCAAAAAAATTAAATACTTAAGAGTATACTTAACCTAGGAAGTAAAGGACCTATATAAAGAAAACTACATTACACTGAAGAAAGAAATTATAGGAGACATTAGAAAATGGAAAGGTAGCCCCTGCTCTTGGATAGGCAAAATAAATATAATCAAAATGACTATATTACCGAAACTGATATATAGATTCAATGCAATTTCTATCAAAATATCTACAAGTTTATTCAAAGAACTTGAAACAACAATTTTTAAGTTCATATGAAATCAAAAGAGACCAAGAATAGTCAAAGCAATCCTGATCAACAAGACCAAAGCAGGAGGCATTACAGTTTCACACATCAGGCTACAATATAGAGCCATAGTTGTGAAAACAATTTGGTAGTGGCACAAAAATAGACAAATAGACCAGTGGAATAGAATTGAAGATTCAGACACAAACCCAAATATCCTCAATCACTTAATCTTCAACAAAGGGGCCAAATGCATACAATGGAAAAAGGACAGCTTGTTCAACACACAGTGCTGGGAAAACTGGACATCCATATGTAGAAAAATGAATCTAGCCACACACCTATCACCATGCACCAAAATCAAATCAAAGTAGATCAAAAACCTAAACATTAAAAATGAAACACTAAACCTTCTAGAAGACATATCAGGCAAATTTCTAAAAGACATAGGGGTCGGCAAAGACTTTCTTGACAAGACACCAAGAGCAAAAGAAATTATCCCCATTATTAAGAAATGGGATCTTGTCAAATTAAAAAGCTTCTGCACATAAAAGGAAACTATCAACATTGTAAAAAGAGATCCAACAGACTGGGAAAAAATATTTGCCACCAACATCTCAGATAAGAAGTTCATAACTAGAATGTACAGGGAGCTGAAGAAAAATAAGCCTACCAAAATAAAGGATCCTATTGAAAAGTGGGCAAATGAAATGAAGAGACAGTTTACTCACGCAGAAATGCAAAAGGCCAATAGAAACATGAAAAGATGTTCAACATCTCTAGCCATAAGAGAGATGCAAATCAAAACAATATATGTATACCCATGTTCGTAGCAGCACAACTAACGATAGCTGAAATATTGCAGTCACCAAAATACCCATCAACAGACCAATGGATACACAAACTGTGGTATTTATACACAATGGAATACTATGCATCAATAAAGTCCAACAGCGTGGAGGCTTTTATAGGCAAATGGAAGAAACTTGAGAACAAAATGCTTAGTGAAGTGAGTCAGAAGCAGAAGGTGAAACATCGAATGGTCTCTCTGATAGGAGAGACCCAGATCACAATTCTTATGGAACTTAAAATGAAAAACAAAGTGAAACAGGGGGGTATGGTGGAAAGGGATGGAGGGAAGGGGAGGTGGAGGGACAAAAGGAGAGTGGGAAAGTCCTTGTCACTTTGACTAGATACGTATGTGCATAAAACGCTCAACTCCATTGTAAACCCTAAATGTTGCACGTATACATATCAATAAAATGGGGGAAAAATGATTAAAGTGATCTCCTTCTTCTTCTTCCTCTTCTTCTTTGATCAGTTTTGGGTTAAAGTCCTTTTAAATCAGCAATGAGACTACTAGCTCTGTTTTTTTTTAATTCCCCAGCTGAGTGGAATATAGAACTCTCAGCCTTTCACTTTGTGTATATGTTTATATCCATGTTTGAATTGTGTCTCTTGTGAGCAACATATGCTTCGATTTTATTTTTTTTAATTCAGTTAGCCAATCTATGTCTTTTGATTGGTGAATTGTGGTCATTAACATTTAGGGTTATAATTCATATGTAAATCTTAGGTCCTGCTATATTATCACTTTATGAATATTGAATTCTCTTGTTTACTTATTTTTTAAATGTTCTATTAAAGCTAAACCTGCCACTGTTTTCTTTGTTATGGTTGTACCTTGTGTCTCTACCCAGCAGAACTTAGAGAATTTTTTGCTGTGTTGCCTTGGTTGTCATAAATTTCTTCAAAGTTTCCCTGTTGAGGTAGGTTTTTATTTCAATATCAACTTTAAATGATATTTTTGCAGGTACATGAGTCTTGGTTGATAGTTACTATTTTGGGGGGATTTATGGACTTCACTGGAGGTCTTCTGGCCCTTAGAATTTATGTTGAGAAGTCTACTGTTGTCCTGATAGGCTGGCCTTGATATATAACTTGCTTTTATTCCCCTTACAGCTTTTAGGTTGATCTCTTCTCCTTGTACGTCAATAAGTTTTATTATAACATGTCTAGGGGAGCTTCTTCTTTGGTCATATCTAGTCAGTGCATGGTGTGCCTGCATTATTTGCATGCTTTTTTCATTTTATATGTCTGAAAAAGTTTTCCCTATGACTTCTGCAAATAGATTTCTTAATCCTTTAGTATGGATTTCCATTTTTCTTTTGTTCCTGCTATTCTGAGATTAATTTTTTAAATCTTTGTTAGAAGTTCCCTCCTGATTTTGTCTCATTCTGTTCCTTAAACTTTTCATGGAGGTTTCCATCTCCTGATGCTCTTCCTTTATCTTTTCACATTTTTGGAAACCTTCAGTGAGTTCGTCATTCATTTTCTATATTGATTTCTGTAGCTCTGTTAGTTTTGTGTTTGTTTCCTTCTTAACTTCTTTGGATAAATCTTTTTAAAATTCTTTAAGTATCTTGTGTAATTTGTTGTCTAAATCTGTCTTGTATTTTTTCCAGCAGGTTAAATATTTTTTTTTCGAAGTTTAGGAATCGTGGATCGTCTTCTGGCTCTATCTGGGTCTCCCTCGGTGAGCTGGGGGCTTTTTATGGCATCTTGCCCCCTTGTTTTTTCATCTTGCTGTTGAGTGACCCTTTGACTTGTGGTAGCCCTTTAAGCAGTCTCTGTGTTCATGCAACGGAGAATGGTTTTCTTTGGTTGTGCAATATGCTGACTGTGTCACTGAAGAGGGATTCCTCATTACAGTTCACCTAGTTCTCGCTTTCGGATCTGACGCTTGCTACTTGGTCCTCCTTAGAAGGCTTTTCTGCTGTGGTTGAAGCTGTCAGTCGTGGCAGTAGCTCACCGTCAGGTGGATCATGCAGGGATGTGGGTGGTGCAGATAGAGAGGGCAGAGCAGGGGTACTCCCTATATTTTTTCATGTGAAACAGGCACAGAGTCTTTAGTCTGATAGCGTTCCACCCTGTCACTGTTCCTAGAGAAGTTTTCAAATGAATGAGCATTGTTTCTAGCCATTTCCAGCAGCTTCTAGTGGGTGCTTCCTTCATAAGCTATCTGTATCAGTAGTGCCGTGGGCGAGTCAAGTCCACCGTGAGGGGGTTTAGGCTCTGTTCCTGGCAGCAGCTTCAGCAGTGATGGCATGGGTCTCAGCATGATTGCCTGGGAACCTCCAAGAAGTTCCAGGAATGTCTGCGAGTTAGACCCAGTTTCATGAGTTCCAAATTTCCAGTAAGGATCTGGGTGCAGCTAACTGGATAACTCAGGGCTGCAGCAGTGATAGGTGCCTAGAAGGCCCAGCCCTGAGGCCTCTAGGGTGTAGACGGAGGTCTGGGTGCAGCTACATGGGTTCCTCTTGATCAGTTGAGTACCTGGATGGGTGCCAATTAGACTGAGGTCTATTGGATGTATTTTTATGATTCAATCCTTACAACAACCCAGTGAATTTAGCATTATTCTCTCTATATTGCTGAAGAATATACAGGAACTATGAGAAATTAAATAATTTGCCTATTTTTACAAATCCAGTGACACAAGAAATAGAGAAGTGTTATTGTTACTAATAATAGTCATTCTGCTCTTTGGGAGAAAATCAGAACTTGCTGAGTTTTAGTGGCACAGCCTGTAATCCCAGTGCTTTGGGACCTGAGGCAGGAGAATCGCAAGTTCAAGCCCAGCCTGGGCAGCTAATCAATTTAGTAAGCCCCTGTCTCAAATAAACAGCACAAGAAAAGTGATGGTAGCTCAGCAAAGGCCTTGTGTTCAATCCCTAGTAACACATACACAGAAAATCAGAACTTACCCTTTCTCCCAAGCTGTGATTTTGTACTTATTGACTAATTTCCTCGGCCCCTCCTCCGTCTCTTATGGCTACTACTCTATTCAATATTGCTGAGACCAACTGCAATGACTTGAAGGTTTTGAATGTTTCAACATGCGGACATAATAAATGTTTGAGGTAATCGATATGCTACTTACCCAGGTTTGATCATCACGTCATGTATACATGTATCAAAACATTACATAGTACCTCATAAATAGGTATGATTTTGTGTCAGTTAAAAATAACAAAAGCTAATAAAATAGAACCAAATGCTAAAGACTTCTATTATCAAGCATCTACTCTGGTGTAAAATTCAGTCCTCCCATAATTCTATAAGTTATTTCTGTGGTGACAGATCAGTATGTCAAGCTTCTCAGGGTTTAAGTGACTTGCCTAGGGTCACATGGCTCTGAGTCAGGACCCTAAGGGATGCTCTACATAATTGTGAGCTCATTATTATCACACTGGTCCCCTGCCTTCTGTCCCCATGACTTCACAACATACTCCCTACCCTTATGTCACAATGACTGCTGGAAGCATATGCTTTAATCAAAATCTCAAAATGTAGAACCTTTGAGCCCTGTGAAACAGCTCAGCTTAATTCAAAAGCCACACATCATCCATTAAAGAGAAATCTTAAATAATTTGCTAGTAAATGGAGGGGTAGTAGAGAAACATAGGGTTGTGACTATGCATTGCCAGGCTGGAGTTGACTGTGGTTTCAAGGCCGTTTGCCATTCTGAGATTGGCAGCATGGCATGGCCCCACCAGAACACACATCTGGGCTGGTCTTAAAAGACCTAATTTTCTCATTTATAAAATTACGTGGTTTAGTTTAATAACAAAATTGAAAACCCTAAAAAAAAATTAGGCCTGGATGATTATAGGTAGATGGTGGCTTATACCCTTGATAATCTCATTTCCTGTGACCCGCAGGAGCGGAGCCCCTCCCTCTTACCCCCGGCCCAGGAGGGCCCGCAGCTCAGGTTGCATCATACCTCATTCCTAATTTTCCCCTGCTTCCAAACCCTCACCAGAAATCATGTGGTCAGACCTGCCATGAAAATTAGGCTACTTTCAGATCCCCAAATCCCTCCAATCAGTAAATGACCCTTGCCCTGTTACCTGGCTGACCCACCTCCCTTAAACTGCTTCTAATCCTGGCCCTCGCCTCCAATACACAAGCTGTTACACTGATTCAGCCTCCTGGATGTGATTCCATCGTACTCACACTGCTTAAAACCCTGCTCCCCAAGACTTCGCTGGTTCATGATCACTGGTGGCCAATGGTGGCAGGGACCCTGAAGACTCTGACCCCAACAGAAGGCCATGTATAATATCTGATGATGTAGACTACTGCTATATCGCTCATAATAAATTTCATTCAGAAATATATTGTGCATAACAGCCTCAATATTCTTAAGTAAATCTAACATTCTCCTAAGAAAATGAAAATTGAAAAATCTACGTTTTCTTGTAAAGTTTAAAGCATCTTAAGTAAATTATTTGAAGGTGGTGTGTGTGTGTATGTGTGTGTTGCAGTTAGAATAAGTCTTCTCTTCTTAATGAACGGCGAGCCATAACAGTCATTTATATTCCCATAGGAACTGGTCTGCCCTGATATCTGTCCTCTCCAGCCTTTGGGTGTGGCCTCACACCATTCTCCTGCCAGTCCAAGTGATTTCTGCTTCCTCTATTGCCTGATGCCTTCACTGTGTGGTGTCTGGCCCTGCCTCTCCGCTTTCCATTTCTCTTTGCCTTCTTATCTGATTTGTCCAGCAGCTGCTGACACAAAGACTTCTCTGGTGGCAGATGCCATTGTTAAATGTTCTGGAACAGCATGCTCATTTTCTTAGAGAATAACCCCAACTTTATATTAATAATCACATACTCATTTGTGTAATCTTGATTTTTTTTTAATTCAGAACCATAATTTTTTTCTTCCCATTGTATCCCAAGGTCTATCAAAGTGTTGGCACATGGCATCCAGTAATAAGCATTCTGAAATGATAATACACTCACGTATCAGGCAGCAGGGATTTAGACAAGAAATTTTAGTGTGGCTTCTATATGCAAGCTGAGGAAGTTAGTTTGAGAGCTTTGAAGTCAAAGAGATCAAACAGAATATAGAAAATAAGTCTCTAATTTGAGTATGGTAGGGATTTCAACAGCATGGTGGTGCAGAAGATGCCATGGCCAATCATGTTTGGCCATGATAGCTGAATGACCTTTTTTCTTTCTTTCTTTCTTTCTTTCTTTCTTTCTTTCTTTCTTTCTTTCTTTCTTTTTCTCTTTCTTTCGGTTTGTTATTCTCTTAGACAAACTGAATACACAGGGACGGTCAAAGATGGAGCGTGGTGATTGGATGAAAGGACCCAAAGTCGTTGTTTAGCGCAAGATGAGAGTGAGCAACGATCAGGACAAGAAGCTCTCAGAAATATTTGAGAAGTGGCTGAATTATTTAGAGTCAGACCATACAGAAGCCATATTTATTTAGCAGTTAAAAGTATGACTCTAGTAAAGTCTAAGACTCAAGATAAGCATGTTATCTACCAGAAGGAATAATCCAAGGTTCAAACACTGTTAATGCTCATTTGCTGAGCTAAATAAACTCACAGGATCATCACAACAATGGAGACAAATGCATTCGGTTAGCTTGGTCTGGGAGCCACTAAATATTCAAATTACCTATTGATTTTCTCTTGATCTGACTCCACACTCCTCCAGCAAATGTCTGACTGTAACAGGCTTTCCACATAAGACTAGCCAAAAGACACTGCCCTTCAGGATTTATAGCAGCTCATTTCTCACTGCAAATTGATAAATCAACGTACTAATTTTGTCCACCGACCTCATACATGAGGTTATCTTGAGATAAACTTGCAGTAGGAACAAATTTTTAAAGCAAATAAGATGAAGAGCTAACATCTGGACAGAGAAGGACCCATCAAGGAAAAGTTGTCCTCCAAAGTCCTATCTTTCCCAACTGACTTCCTCTTTTCACTTGAGTAATTTTCTTTACTCTTCCACCCTACAAACAAGGATCTGTGATGAAAGGAATCTTTGTTATAAAAGAAGCATAAACACATTCTCCTAACTTGGAAGTCACCACCTAGTTTACTAGAAACAATTTTGTAGATACTTCCATTCATTTCATTCAAAATTTATTGAGTAAATAGCAATTTATGAGAAATACCAGACAAAATAATTACTAAAATGAAATTGGACATGGTGCCTTATCTTTATGATTTCAGCACTGTTGGAGGCTGAGGCAGGAGAATCACAAATTTAAGCCCAGCCTGGCAACTGAATGACCTAATGAAACTCTGCCTCAATTTTTAAAAAATAAAATGAAAAAGGGCGGGATATGTAGCTCAGTGCAACAAACAATGTGTCAGTTTTGTGGCCCTCATTTTTCTCAGTGAAGAGAGAGACTGCCTTGGGCCATATACACAATGTAGAACATAGCTATCATATATAAGTAATAAAACATTTTTTACATTTGCAGTATAACATTAAACAGAAAATTAAGGCAAAAAGTATCTGTGGGCCTCAGGCTGGACATATTGGGCAAAGCCTAAATTGCATTTCCCCAAATACATGTGTCAAAGTCTTAATGCCCAGCACCTCAGAATGTGGCCTTATTTGGAACTAATGTTGTTGCAGCTAAGGTATTTCTCAATACCTTTATATATATATATATATATATTAATATATATATATAACATATATATTGTCTTAGTTATTCTTTCAGTGCTGTGACTCAAAATTCAATATCCACAAATTTAGGGGAATAAAGGTCAACTTCAGCTCACAGTTTCAGAAGGTCACAGCCCACGCAGGGGTGGCTGGCAGCAATGGAAGTACACGGCAGAGGCAGAGGTGGAGGCTGTGCCTCCCAACATCACAAACAGGAAACCAAGTCCCATCAAGCCCAGTTTCTCCCCAGAGGAGAAAGCTGTAACAATCTTTCTTCTTCCTTCTTTTTATACAGTTTGAGTTCCCAGTTGGGCCTCCCCCACCTGGTGGGTGTTCTTCCCTCATTTGCTGGTCCACTGATCACTCACACTCTAATCCAGGCTAGTTCCTAACTCCATTAAATAGAATGGTAACATAATACTATCCAGATCATTGCAAATTCTGTTATAACCAAACAAAAGACAGAGCCTCATGTTCAGGGAGGACATTCCAACTTATGCTTCCCTTCTGGGAAGCACTGAGGAATTCTGGGTCCCATTTTCCTGTCTCACCCAGACAAGACACATTCTAGGGAGAGAGACATCCTTGCCAGATCAACATGTAAATACTCCTTGAAAGAATGAGCTTAAGGCCACTCCAAGTCTTCCTCAAGAAGTAGACTGTAGACTGATCCATACTTGTAGGCGTTTGGGAGGAGGGGATACCATCCCATGAGACTTCAAGGGACTCTTGAAAAAAGAAAGAGTAATTCATTTCAAGGGGAGAAAAGTTGAGGTGCCCCAGGCTACTGCCAAAGGCAGAGAGTCAAGGAGAATGTTAAGTCAGATGGGCCACCTCTTGCTCGGGTTTTCTCCAGGCGTGGTCACCAAACACCCTTGACAGTCCCAAAGATGGGAGACTGCGTGGGGCAACAGGAGGAGCAATGTTTCCCATCATCCCCTGGCACTGGAGCAAACAGTTGCTGCAGCAACTCCAAATCAAGGCTGAGGTGGTTGGGTGCCCATGGACATGAGATAAAGGCTACAGAGGGAGCCACCCGGGTCCCTGGGCAGCCAGCCACTATAAGGCCAGAGAGCAGCCTTGATGCAACGACTTGTCCCAGCACTCAGCAAGAGCTGCCACAAGTCCAGCTGTGGCTTTGACAGTCACTGATAACAAAAGAGCCTGTCTGGGCTTCAGTCCAGCTGCAGAGAGACAGAAAGCTCGGGAGAAAAGGAGTTCGGGGCACTTTGCAGCAAGCCGTGAGCTCTCCGTTTCAGACACTTGGAGGCACCTCTGACCGGCTGGAGAAGTGTCTGAAGGTGTGGGCCTCCTAAAGGGCCCACCTGAAGCAGACTAGACGGGGCAATCCCATTCGTGCCCAGAGCTCTCCACTCCCCTGCCCTGTGAGAACTGTATTTGTGGAGAACCACGTCAGTCTTCAGCACTTGCTCCTCCCCTTCAAGCACTTTCCTAAGTACTGTTCTTCCACCTTTCAGAGCTGCCGTCTTTTTCTTAGGCAGACCACCTTGTTCCACAGAACATGGCTTCTGCATATGTATTTATCAGCGTTACTTATATTATATCAACCATTTCTTTCTCCGAAGTGCCTGGAAGACCAGGACCCCACCTTTCTCATCTCCAATGCCTAAAACAGCCTTGGAGCAAAGGGCAGAAGTCACTAAGAATTTTGTTGACTGTGAATGCTTACCATGATGTAAGTGTGCTGGAATAACATCAGATGGAAACGCACACGCCCGTGTTATCCTAAAGCAAGCACAGAATAATCCTGGGACTCACGGGGAGTAAGACTGCTGAGGGCCAAGGCAGCTTTGCTAGGGACAAGGGAATAGCTGGGCTTCAGGGTCGAGGTCCTAAGACGCAAGAATTCTTTCATGTCCCCTTCCCCCACATTATGGACGTGACAAGGCAGCATTGCTGAGGGCCCAGAGGACTCACTGTCCCTGCTGCAGGTGTCCAGGCCTGATGTCGCAAGCTTGTAGTCCCAGCACTTTTGGAGAGGCTGAGGCAAGAGAGCCACAAGCTGAAGTCCTGCCTGTGCGAGTTAGAGCTAAGCAAGACCCTGTGTCAATACGGAGAAAAAAGTGGGCGGGGTTTATAGCTCAGTGTTAAGGCCTTGAACGGGATACTCAATGCCAGAGGAAGAAGAAGGAGGAGGAGGAGGAGGAGGAGGAGAAAGAAGAAAAGAAAAAGAAAGAAGACAGCAAGCACAGCTGTGGCTGGCCAGTCTCTCCCGTCTCCCTGGGTCAGCACTAAGTGAGCCCCTCCTCGGAGCATGCAGGCTCCCCACCCCTTGCTAGCATTTCTTTTCCGCAGCTGTTACCATGGCACCGACCTGCCTGGTTGACGTCTAAATATAGTGATAAAAGATTTCATCTGCTCTCAACTACGGAAAGACAAATTTGAGGAGCAAAGAAGAAAAGTGTTCCTGTGACATATTTTTTAGGGGAAGAGGGAAAGATACATTTTAAATCTATTGTCTGTTGCATATAAAAATAGTTTAGTTTTAAATGTATATTTAAGGGGTCATTTACTGCATTATCATCTTGAGATTGTATTGAAGTTTTTTTAGAAGATCATAAGGTTTTAGGTGAAGTAGAACTGTATTTGGGTGAGGTACAACTGTATTTTAGAATTGTTGTTTTGGCAATTCTTAAGTAGGTAACATACGTGGGAATAACCTGGTAAAAAATATCCTGTGATAATTCAAAACATTTTAGGCTGAGGAAAGAGAATAGATGTTAAGAGAGAAAAGCAGAATTTTCCTACCCAAAGCTATAATTCAAAGGTAAAAGAGGCACAGCTTAGCTTTATGAACACAAGAACATCTTGATGTTTTATAGGATACTCCAGTTTAGGGGCTGCCAACATGGTCGTCATTTACAAGTGGTGAGAGATGTTAGAAAGCCCTTAGACACAGTCTCAGAATTTTTCCTTTTCCTGTTCTAGAATAGTGAACATCAATCTGAACATCAATCTGAACTTTGAGGAAACTTACAAAAGGTGAAGTACTCAAGCTAGGAGTGGGGGCACAGGCCTGTAAACTCAGCGCTCCGAGAGACTGAGCACGAAGACCACAAGTCTGAGCCCAACCTGGGCAAATTAGCAACTCAGCAAAAAACAAAAGAAAATGTCTTAAAATGGGGCTGAGAATATTATTGAGAGCAAAAGCCCCGATTCAATCCCCAGTTCCATAGAAAAGAAAAAAAAAAGTGAAGGGTTCTGTTAAAAAGAAAAAAAGGAAGTGTGTCAAATTGTGAAATTAAGGACAACTTTGACTGTTCAGGCATGCATATCAGTAGTTTGTTAATAGAGAGCCAATTATGTTGAAAATCAGCCCCCTTCAACAGCACCATGACAACTAATCTTGAACATCAACTTCAGGGGATTAGGCAAAGTCTCCAGAAGTTATCAGATTGGCAGAGCACCACTTTTATCAATAAATTAACCCGTGGGTGACTCTGTAGCTAAACAGGATGTTAGGAGGAGTGGGAGAGGTGAGGAATCACATCCCCGGAAAGCACCTGTGAGTGACGCGACTTTCCTCAGGCTCTTCCTCCTTGTTTTTCTGCTTCCTGGCTGCCAGAAGCAGAGAATCTTTTCTCTGTTGCTCTTTTGGCTGGGTTGCTTCTGCCTTGGAGCCAGCCTAGCCGGGACTGAAACCTCCTAAACTGTGAGCCAAAGTAAATATTTCTTCCTTTGAGTTCTTATATTCAGATATTTGGTTGTAGCTATGGGAAGTTAATACAATCATCTATTGTCTAGGAAGGAGCCTGTCCAGTTCACCTGTGGGGACACCATGGTTTATGCAGGAGCCCTCAGCTTGGGGTCAGAACCTCTGTCATAAATGTAAACTCTGCCTGCTTGTCCTTTGTCCTTTAGGTTGACCCAGAACCTGGCATTCATAAGGCCTTGTCTTCACATGCAAGGCCTTTGGTGAACACTGGCAGAACATGGGCAATTGTCCCTCCAAGGTGCCCGCCCTGATCATGAAATAAAGTTTAGCCAAAACTGTATCTCAGAGACATTCACTGTGAACACCAATGCGCACCAAGTGCAGGGAAGCATCCGTTCAGGCTACAGGCTTTGGGGAGCCCAACAACCTAGTTGCCTTAGAAGGAAGCAGTTCCAGAAATATAAAATAGGGCTGGTGCCTGCATGAAAGCATCAGAATGCTGTGATAAGGTCCCTGAGATGAGGTCCTGTGTGAGGTGAAATGTTCTGAACTAATGTCCCTGTTGGCCATTGCTACAGAGTCTGGAAAGAGCGCCATCTACAAGGTATTCTTGTGCGTGTCTATTGTGGTTTGGATCAAGAATGTTCTCTAAAGGTCTCACCTATTTGGATGTCATGCATTACCTGTGAAACCATGTGCTGTTAGGAGATAGGGCTCTGGTCTGGAGGGTGGATTATAGGTATGGGATAGATTACAGGAATGTGGTAGATTAGAAATTATAGGTGTGTGGTGGATTAGGGACTTAAACCTAGAACGGGAGGAACACTGAGTCTGAACCCAGAAAGGGTGAATCATTGGGAAAGGACCTGGAAGGATGCATTCTACTTTCTTTCGTCCTTCAAAGTCTTGGCTTCCTGTTTGCAATGTCATGAGAAGCTGCCTCCCTCTCCACCATGTGCTTCCACTGTTGCCAGCTGCCCATGAATGAACTGAAATGGTCTGAAACTGTGAGCTAAAATAAACATTGCCTCACAGTGACAATAAAGTAACTAAGACAATTATCTAATGCATTGCATGCTCAAAGCTCTAAATAGACAGCATCCAAGTTAGTGTGGCTCTCTTCAGAGAAGTATGAAGTGGGCACAGTACTCACCAAGATGTCTTGTTTGTTTTTCTTACCCAATTCATCTCTTTCATGATGTCTCTCTTATATCCAACACCAACCAAAAGCCCAGTGTCCTTGTACAGCAAAGCTTCTACCACTAAAACACCAAAGCAAGCCAAAATGAATCAGATGTAATATGAACAGGTCATGAGAATCTAGTGCAGTTTCAGTGGTGGCGGATGTGTTAATTAACTTGATTGTAAGAAGCATTGCACTACGCATATCAATCTCACATTGTGTATCTTGAATACATAAATTTTTGTCAGACATTTAAAAACTTTTAAGAAACCTCATTAGGTTCCACTAAGATATTAATCACCTAGAGTTCAACATTGAGGATTATTTACCTTTGAAAAGATAACCAAAGAAATCATGCAGTATTTATTGCAAAGACCCAAGTCACTCATTTCCTCTGAAGCTATTTCTTAGCATATCCACAATGCTATTAAACCACTATGCTTTGCATAAAGTTGCCATACTGTGGTTGGCCAGAGGAAACCCATGTGGTAGAGAAAAATCTGTCCACTAAAAATTTATCCACCAAAATTTATAAAATTAGTTAACATTGAACTTTTTTGGAGTTGCCCCTTCCATTTTATTTGAGATAAGGTCTCAGTAGGAAGCTAATTACCCAGGCTATGCTTAAACTTACAGTCCTCCTGCCTCAGCCTCCCAGAGTGTTGTAACTCCAGGCATACAACACCATATCCTGAGTTGATTTTTTAAATACAATTTTCTTCTTTATGTTTATAGTTTTGTCTCTCTTTAGTGTTCCAAGTACCCTTGAAGTCAGAGAAGACATCCCTTCCTCCACTCAATAAACATACATCTTTAATCGTCCATCTCCATGGTTAAGTGGAAGAAAAGACAACAAAATAATAAACACACATGTGCATAAACGATTATGCATTTTTCAAACAAAAAAGAAAAGATTAGGAACAAAAATATTGACTGAAGCTGTGATCTGAGAGAAAATTGATTGGAGATGATGTAGTGTAATTAGTCAAAGGACCATTTATGAAGGGTCTTGGAAATCTTTTTCAAGGGTCTTAAGATATTGTTGTGAGAACAAAGAAAGCCCATGAAAGGACTTAAGCAAGAGAATGATACGATCTTTTGTATACTCACTCACATATTTCTATGAAATGACCAGCCACTCCTATAAAATGCTTCCTTTTGCCATCCCTTTGCTTAATTTAGCTGGCTTATTTGTGGATCCCAGCTTTGTGACTGTCTTTGGACATAAAACTAAATGTGAAATTTGATTTCCATTGCCCCTATGGCAGGTGTTTGGCTCAGAGAAAGGCAGGATCCCTCATATTCTAAATGAGCTTTCTGTCCATGGCTAATCCATTTGAATTTTGATGTTTTCTATTCTTTTTGTACCTCCTAATCTTTGGGGTACAACAGACTTGATATTCGTGTTCTCAGTAGCCAGATTGTTACATAACTAATTTAATATTTTCACAGCACTTTATTCTGATGGTAAAACATGGCTACTATTGACTTGCATCATTGAGGAGAGATAAAGTGTCATAGAAAAGAACCTTTTTTGAAGAATACCAGTGCAACTTTGAAAATGAAAATCTCATTTCTGCTCCCCTTGTAAATGATTTAGCTTCTAGCCTTAATGGAGCATTTTTCTACTTGGAAGCTACATGGAACTTAGACACAAATAACAATGTATCTTTTAAATTTATCCCTTAACTCACTAGCCCAAAGTCAGAGTATACGGTCATCCACTGAATTGATTAATCAGCATAATGAAATTATCTTATTGTTTTCACTAGATAATAATCTCCCTGTAATTTGTTTTGCATTGGACAATTTCACTAGCCCCAGCGTAATATTTATCATTATGTAATTGTTTATTATAGCATAGTGGTTCAAAACGTGGTTTCTGGAGAAAGTGGATTTTAGTTAGGAATAGAAACAGAGAGATGTGTTTAGATTTGGGTAGAGGTTTAGAATTTCAATTTGGGTTGAAGTTGGGGCTAAGCTAGGGTTTTATTTCAACTGAGGATAACAGAATTGAGGTTAGGGTAAGATTTAAATTTTGAATTCAACCCTTGTTTTTAATCTCTAACCCATGTTATCTACGTTACCACTGAGAAGAAGCTAGTTTACTTAATTTTACCCGAGACTCCTCATTTACAAAAGAAGTTTGACATTGTTTCAATTTTTATAATTGTTTCACAAATGAAACATTTCATCAATGGAAAGTGCTTAAAAGTACCAGCACAACACAACAACTCAATGAAATTAGTTGTTCTTCTATAAAATTTGTATCTGACTACAGAACGAGACTTAGTCAATATTTCTATAAGATAAGTGCTTACTTCGGTGTCTTCATTATAACTGAGAAAGAAGAGGAACTAGTTTTGAATGATGCTTGTGTCTCCCTGTTCTTAGTCCACTTTGGTTGAGATTAAGACTAGAGACTTCATAATTCTGTGTCTAGTCACTGTCCCCATAGTGTCCTTAGACTTGGAAGTGCAGGTCTAATACCCACAGGAATTCAACTCACAAGTAGGGTCACTTAGGTGTTTGGAGATGCTCTTTGGAAGAAGGATATTACACTTTGGAGCCATCAAGTGCCATTTTAACGTTCAACAGCTCAAATGACTATGAAGTCACTTTTTCTCTGAGCTTCCTTTCTCTGAAATGGGCTTTGAGCTAAAACCTGTCTTCAAATCTCAGTCCTTGATTATCTCAAAAGCTATAAGTCAGGTGGATGTGTCTGGAAGGATGTGAATTTGGCAATGCATCTCTGAGGTCCCAAAGACACCTGTAAAAGCCAGTGTCAATCACTTCAAGTCAGCCTGAGAAATTAAGTTAAGCAAACATGCATACATGTGCACACACAGAGAGAAGCTATAGAAACATTGTAGGAAAGTTCTTATCGAAACTTTCTTAGCTGGAGATCCCAATTCTGATAGTATCCTCTGAGTGAAACTGATATCTACTGATGTCTTAATTACTTATTCCTTGCTGGGATAAAATAACCAACATCCAGAATTTAAGGGAAGAAAGATTTTTTTTAGCTCAGTTTCAGAAGATCTCACATAGCCGCTTCATGGGAAGCTGAAAATGAGTAAGCTCATGGCCGAGGCTGGAGAGCTGCAATCCCACGGCAGACAGAGAGTGAATCGGGAGCCAGCTGTTGTCTGCTGACTCAGGCAAGGCTAGAGCTTTCCCGAAAAGAAGCTACAACAATGTTCCTTCTTCCTCCTTTACTTATTTAAGCTACCAGTAGAGCCCACACACATGCAGGGTGGGTGTCCCTTCCCCATTTCTTGGCCCACCAGGCAATAACAAACTCCTGAAATCTCTGCCATGGACATCACCCAAATTCAACAAGTTGACACAATTTCTCCAGTTCAAGCCCCCGGCATCTATCCCTTCAACCAAGCCCAACATCTTAAAAGCACACCATTCCACAGTTACCCGCTACGTTCAAATACATGAGACTTTCGGGGGACATTCCAGATCCGAACTACAGCAACTAGTTTGGGAATGACTTGTTGCAATGGTTTTGGGTTAGTTTGAGGGATCCCAAGTGTCTATATTTTAGAGGTTTCATCCCCAGGGTGACGGTATTGGGAAGTTGTGGAACCTTTATGAAGTGGGGCATAGAGCAAGGTCCTAGAGCTGTTGAGAGCGTACCCCAGAGAGAGATGAAGGCAGTTGCCATGCAGCCGTTCTGGAATTCTTTCCAGAGGATTATCATAGCAGAAGCGATTCCAGCCCTGACTCTTTGCTCAGAGTACTGGCTGGAGATGTGACCCTTCCTCCTCATGCCTTCCACCATCTGCCCTCGGCTGCATTCCCTCACAAGAGCACAGGCTATGCTCTTGGGCCTTAATACTTTAAAACTGTAAGCTAAACGAAAGTCTATTTATATAAAGTTAGGCAAATTCAAATATTTCATGATAGTAATGGAAATAGATAATTACTCTTGCATTTACCACTGTGGTTCTAAGTTTAGAAGGCACAAATTCTGGAATTCATTATCACTGCTGGAGAAGGAGACAAACAAAAGATGTTGATCAAGGTAGGAGAAATAATCTTGTAGTTTCTGATAATAAATTAGTATAATTTGGTTTATCTGTTATTTCCTGATTCCTTGGTTACATTTGATATGACCTAACTCTACTCTAGTATAACACAGGAGGAAAGGATGTACAGCCTTTCTTAGAGGTAACATATTATCTGCAAGAGAGAAATTCCTTTTTTGAATTTAAAGTACCCATGGCCTTGGGATAAGGTGACTCTTTAACCCAAGGAAAAGTGTGCATCTGGGACTCTGACATGCTTCTCTGGAGATCCAGTTGATTTTCAAATATATATATTTAAAAAAAAACTGAGAAGGAAGTCACACTCTTTTAAAGGACAAGAGCTTCATTTAAGCAGTGGAGTTCTATTTTGATTAATGGGGCAGTGAGCTGTTTCCTAAGAATGTGGCAACAATTTTTAAGAAATCATTCCCTTTCAGAAGGTGAAGGAATTGTGAGTTGGTAAAACTCAAGTCCTCAAAGTAGCTCCAATTGGAGATAGGAATTATCAGCTTTAGTTTTAAAGTGGGGGAAATGAAGATAAGTTGCCCAGATTTTTTTCAAAATGATCTCGATTCAGAAAAAAAAAAAAATCAAGTATAACCTGAAGTCAAGAAATCTGAAAAAGCATCGGCGACTTTCTCCTAAGCTGCTTCTTTCCTGCCAGTTCTCCTTCACCCAATGATCAGCGAGGACTAGACGGCGGCACATGTCTAAACTGTAAGGCCATCCGGTCATGAAGGAGCAGTGGCTTCTCCTCCTGAAGCACCATGCAGCACTGGCAGTCTTCTGTGTCACTGAATGCGGAACCCCCAGGTTCCAGTAACCACAAAGAGACACATCTACGCTTCTGTCCCTCCTTCATTCCCGTATAACAACTGTTCCCACAGCATGTACACTGTGCTGAACATTGTACACCTTTAGCGATGACTTAAGGTGTGCAAGAGGAGTGTAGTCCATGCACAAATGCTAACCATTTTATACAAGGAGCTCAAACCAAATCACAGTATCTGTGGACGATCTTGAAACATATTCCTCATCCTCCCTACCTACCATAAAGAATAACAAGTATGGCTATCACAAAATAAATACAGTTAGTTAATACTGTGAGTTTTGTGGGTCTCCTTGCCCTGATTAGCCTTCATACTTAGTGAAGACTGAGCGATAACAAATTCAGAACCTTATGTAATGAAGAATTTTACCAGATTATTTAATGACATAAAATTCTTGGTCTGTGACTTGAGGCCTAAAATCTTACCAATGATGTAAGCATTCACATTAGCTATGACTCTGTAAATGGAAATGATCTGCGCAGAGCAGCTGTCTTTGTCTGTGTTTCCAGCTGTGTATTCAGCATTAATGAACCTCTGTGAGGTTGGGAGGGGTGTGTGCGCACATATGTATGTGTGTGTGAGTGGGTGTGGGTAAGCACACAGCTACCAAATGCAATAAATGTAGCACTTATCATTAGCTTGACTAGATGGAACCACACATGGTTAAATGAGGTAAAATTTTTAAAGTGTTCCTTTTTAGTAGAATGAGTACGTTCAATAAAGCCTGACGAAGGAAATCTGGGTCATTTTCAATGAAAAGCAAATATTTTCGTCACGAAGATGACCTTTCCAATGGCCTTGCTAAAGGAGCTTCCTGGTATTTACTTTTTGCTTCTATAAAAGTAGAAACCCTAGAAGTGGTTGAGCTGAAGTTACCAGATTTTCTGCATGAAAGACTTCAGTTCCCTGTCCTTTCTACCACTGGCCACTTGCGGAATCCTATTCAAGTTAACAAACGTCACTCATCTTTAGTTACCCTCCAGGTAATAAAGAGCTGGTGACCATTCCTGTCGCCCAGTGTCACAGCAAGGATGATGAAAGAAGGTGCCTGCAGAGTGCCGAGAAAACGCCAGAACACAGTAGTGTTCCCACCTTCCCAACAGGACCGGTCATAGATAGCCCTGAAACATCTAGCCTTACACATTCTTTAGAAGGACTGGAAAATCCAACATTATCTACTGCATTTAAAGTTTTTAGCAAACCTTAATTTTATTAAGATGAATGTTTATAGGCTGAAACTTGATTCCACTAGTAGAAGCACTAAGCTGTTTCTCCCCATGCCACGCCTGACAGCTGTGTGTGCCGATCTTTCTGTTCTTTTCAGTCATGGAGAATCTTTGAAAGAGTAAAATGGCCATGTAAGACAATAAGTGAGCGCACGACTTACAGAAGATGAGTATCTGAGATACATGGGTTAGACAATTATCCGTGATCCCATGACCCAGTTATCTGATTACCTGTTATGAGTTTGATCTGCCCTTATATTTACTTTTCACTTCTTAAGTATATCTGCCTAAAATATTTGTGCATACGTGATAAGTGATGTCTTAGTTAATTATTCCTTGCTGTGACAAAATACCCAACATCTTCAATTTAAAGGAGGAAAGATTCATTTGGCTTACAGTTTCAGAAGATCTCTCATACACACAGTCCATTGATGGGGCAGCCGGCAACTGCTGAAGGTCCATGGAGAGACAGAGGCTGAAGAAGTCCAGGGTGGTGTTTTCTCACATTTTCTAGCCCACAAATCAACACAAACACCTGAAATCCCTGCCCTCCATCAATATCAACAAATTGACACATTCTTTCCCGGTCAAATCCCGAGCATCTGCTCCTTCTAGCCAGGCTCTACCTTCTAATAACACACAGTTCGAAACACATGGGGATTTTGGGGAACAGCCAAGATCCAAACCATAGCAAGAGGCCACTACTTGGGCCACATGAGTAAACTAAAATTAAAAACTATCAATAAAGAACATTGATAAAGGTATTCAAAGAGTATTTTCCTATTTTTTGTGAAAATATAATACATTAAACCTCCTCCAAAGACCTTACATTTTGTCTGATAGTTTATACAGTAATAATTGGCAAGCTACAGAGACCACCTCAAAAAAAAACAACCATTGAGAACAATACAGCCCATCCTTCCCTTCAACATTATTAAAAGAGTATATCTCTAAGTGACCAGTAAGTAATGCAATAAAAAATAATTGTTACCTTGACGAGGTAATTTTTAGATATTGGCAAAATGTACAGAATTTTAAAACTGAAAACAAAGATCACTAGTCTAGCTTAATTGTTCTACAGACTAAATACACCAGAAGTCTAAAGAAGTCCAGTGCCCCACCAAAATAGACTGTGTATTTTGGGCATATATAAAAAAAAGTGTGGTAGTGATAACTGTATACCCCAAAACAAGAGCTCATTGGCTGGCAGGCATCTACATGATGTAACTCAAAATATCTGTTAATACTACCTGAGCCACCAGCAACAGCAATAGAACCATGGGGAAATGGAGCAATAAATTGCCTGCAAAAATCCCCTGACACTCCAGAAGCTGCTACCATGGCTTCTGAAGCAGCAGAACCCATAGGAAATGAAATCGAAAAGAAGAGTAGCTGGAATGGTCAATAAGCTCATGGGAGACATACAAGAGATGCACAAAGAGCTAAAAATGGAAATAAAGAAGCAGAAGTCCTAATAGATAAAAACTACAAGAAGTGTAAAGAAGAACTAAATAAAGACATAAAGAAGGCAAAGCAAGAAATGAAAGAAAAATCCAACAGAGATATAGAAAAAAAAAATGAAAAACTCAAATGAAAAAATGGGAAACCAGCTTGAACACTTCACGGGCAGACTGTGGGGTCTTGAAGACAGGTGGATAATATGGACCACAAGGACAGTGAGGCTTTTATAGGTAAATGAGCACAACTTGAGACCGTCTTGCTTAGTGAAGTGAGTCAAACTTAAATGGTTAAATATTACATAGATTCGCTAGCATAAGAAACTCAGAATACAGGCATTTTATAGAACTCAATGGGTGCAATATTGGAAGTTGAGGGATGAGGGAGGGAGCGGGAGGGCCAAAAAAGAGGAAAGGAAAGGAATTGAAATGTCTATGTGATATACAAAAGACTCAAGCTTATTGTAACCATTGTGTATAGATACTAATAAAAGTGTGTGTGGGCGGGGTCCATGTGAGAAAATCACATGAGAAAACACTATCTGTGGTTGTTAAGCCGTCTTATGACTCTCTGCCACTGAGATGCCAAAGGTGTGTGAAGAGGTCATTCTATGACTCAAAACTATGAGATAGTCCCACTGTGAGATAAATCTGGCTTTGAAAGCCATTTTTCTTTTGTAATCACTTTTTCCTTGACCCATCTTTTAGTGAAAAACAACTCTCATGTCCAAAGGAGGAAAGAATTTTAAGTCTCCTTGGAGATCTGGAAACAGTAGGAAATTTTATAGAATGCATATTTCAATTTGTAGAGTTGATCAGTTAATAACAATGAATTGATACCAACTAATTGGTACTTTATAATTTGGAGAATGAATTAATTAAATCTATACAAACCCAAGAAAATTTTAAGAAAATGATTCCAGCATAATTTTAAATGAACAATTTGCAAGATGAGTAGTAAGATAAGTATGTCTGGTTTTAAAATGTATCTTCTATAAACTTAAATGCATAGAATTCTTGTGAAATAAATTATTTTGGGCCTTTGATATGTAACAGAATTGTTCTTATATTCCTATATTTTATTTTTATATTTTGGCTTCATGCATATTTTTGGCAATGTATTCACCATTTACTGGCCACCTGTACATCATTTTTTTTTTCTCAAGAGGAGAGAAAACATATTGTTTCCTATCCCCAAGCCCTTGCTTTTGCTTTTGGCATTAATTAATTGACTGGCATAGATGCCAAGTTTAGTATAATCAACACCTAGCTGCTCATACACCTTGAAAATCAATTCCCTAATGCGCCAAGTCTGTTGATTTAATAAGCTAGTTAAGCCCCTCTACCAGAGTGACAGTGCCTTGGTGGTTGTTTTATGATATAATCTAAAAGAACTTAAAACATGAATCCTCCGTTTTTCTTTTAAAAACTGACGATACAACTAAACCTAGATCAGGACTTTTAAATAGACTATTACAGGAAAAAAGCATAAGAATGTACGTCCCCCATGCTGAGGTGCTTCTACTCTTCTGCTCTGACCAGCTGCCTGAAGTCTTCTGCATGAATGAGACTGAGGAGCCTCCTTGTCCCTGCCAATCCTGACCTCTCCTGAAATCACCTACGTCTGCCCAGTTGCTTTGGGTAGTTAAGACTGATTTACATTTTTAAAATTCAGTTCAGTTGTCATTTCTTTCTATGAGATTGCCCTGTTCACTTCCCAATTTTCCTCCTGAACGTTACTGACTCGTCACAAAGCTTTCTTCACTCCAGTCTGTTTCACACACCGCGTGAGACCTCCTCTTCCGTGAGTCATAAGTGGGTCTTCATATGTATTAATGTTTTTGCTCAGATTCCACATTCCACCCTCTCTTCTACACAAAGGACATCCTAGTCTCCTACCAATACTTTTGTGGGCTGAGAACTGACTCCTGTCTTAATCTGTATAATAGATATTTGATATTGAAGAATTCAGTTTTGAATAAACTGAACAACAGTTGAGTAACAAGCTTTGGCAAGATAGTCCTTCACACCAAAGTTCGGGAATAACACAGAAGACAATGAATTCCATCATGAGGTTAAGAAATGGGACTTCTTCATCTCCATTTTCAGAAAGTCAGCATGGTGGTAGCCATCAAAAGTGTGCAGGAAATAAATGAGAATAAACATATATGAATCATAGCAATATATAAATGAACAAAGCCATAATTGAATCTTCCAAAAGACTAAAAAAAAAAAAAAAGGCACAACTTTAGCTAGACTGACCAGACGGTATGGACTGTGTTGCTTTCTCCCAAAATGATTCTATCACAGGAATGCAAATGTAATTGTACCTGTGAAAAGAAATGAATGTAAGCCCCCAGTCAGGAGGACAAAAGCACCTACTGCTGAGTGGATGCGTGTCGCCCCTAAAGGATTGTTGTCTGTTTCCATCCACCCCAGGCTTTCTGTAGGACAGATGGAAAGTACTGGCCTTTGCCTGGCCCAGCGCCGCTCTCTCAGAGGAGAGGCCTTCCTTGAAAAAGTTGTAAGGGACATAAATAGTTCCTGCGTGCTGAGATAAGCTGTGCGGTGGAGGGAAGCAGGAGAAACCACATTCTGAAAGGGATATCTGAGGAGAGTTTCTTTCGGAAATTAGGACATTCAAAATAGCCCACTAGTATACTGTGGACTGCAGAAAGCCATGTATATGCCCAAGACAGAACTCTTGCTCATAAAAGACCTGAGAGGACCCTGATTCTCACCTCTGGCTGATATTTAGGCTAGGCTCAGACAGAAAGTGAAGGCTGGGAGTTGTCAACAGCCAGAAGGCACTGAAGGAGTGTTCAGTATAGACAGCCTACAAGTACTGGGAAGGCTTCTTTCTCCATCCACCCTTCCTTCCTTCCTTCCTTCCTGCCCCTCCTCTCCTTTGCTCTTCTCCCCTTTCCTCTTTTCTCCACTTCTCCCCTCCCCATCTCTCTCCTCATATGCTTCCCCTCTGGTTCTTGCTCCTTTCTCTCTCCCCCTCCCTCTCTTTCTCACCTTTCTCTCTCCTCACAGTGAATCAAATAGTGAATAAGTTAGTACAATATGAAAATACTATATATCTAAATAAGAGAATTGAAGCATCTAAGTTTTCTAAACATTGGTTTTCTCAGATCCTGAGTTGCAAATTCAGGTATGAAAACAGACTAAAGACTAACAATTTAACTGCTTAACCTGTAGCTAAATAAGTCCATGATGTTAATTAAATAGCTGAAAAACATTTCAAGAATACAGAAGATATATATTTGAATGACTTGTCTAAGAAAAACAAATAGATTTATAAAATCTTACATTATAAACCAAAAAGTAGATTTGAGGTTTACTTATTTTGCAATGCCTATTAAATTCAGGCATGTATTTCAGTATGTGTTTCTATTTCAGGTGACTAAATCATTCACCCATTTAAGAAGACCAAATGCATCAAAAATTTGTATTAAAAAAACTAAATTACTACAAATTTATTTTTGTATGTGGCAAAAAACAGAGTGAACTTTTTAAACAACCAACTTTGCAAATCTGCGTGAATATCAATAATTCACTCTCCAGTTCCTTCTTTTGTTCTAAATTTGTTTTGTTTTTTGTTTTTAGAGATAAGGTCTTGCTATGTTGCTCAGACTGGTTGCAAACCAGGCTCAAGAGGCAATCCTTCCTCAACCTCCCAAGTAGATGGGGGTGTAGGTGTGTGCTAATATAATTTTCTTAATGTGAGCTGAGGATTGAATCCAGGGACTTACATATTCTATCTAGGCAAGTGTTCTACCACTGAGTTACATCTCCAACCTCTCATTCTAAATGGGCAGCTGATCAATCAGAATATAGCCTGTAGTCAACATTGTCATTGTAGAGCTGGAGGAATGGCCCAATGGTTAAAGTGCTTGCCTTTCAAGAGTGAGGCCTTGAGTTTGATATCCCAGTACCATATAAAGCTGGGAGTGGTGGTGCTGCCTGTAATCCCAGCAGTTGGGAGGCTGAGGCAGGAAGATTGCCATGAGTCCAAGGCCGGCCTGGGCTATGTAGTGAGTACAGGACCCGCCTTGGCTACAGAGTGTGACCTTGTCTCAAAAACAGGCAAACAAACAAAAGGAAAAAAAATCATAATTTTAGCAAATATTGTAATCGATTTGTAAAGAGAAAAGTTCTATTTTGGTTGGCAGTTGTGAAGTTTCTAGTCTGTGACCTGGAAAATCCTTACTCTTAGGCCTCTGGGTGGGACTGTGCACATCATGGCAAGAGTGATGGGCATAACGAAGCCTGATCACCTTACATATAGGACACAAAAGGCAGGTGGGAGGAAGGGACTAGGGTCCCAATTAGGCACACTCTTAATGACTTGAAGACCTTCCTCCAAGGCCTTACTTCTTAAAGGTTCTACCATTACCTAGTAAGGCCAATGGACTGGGGATCAATCCCACAATACGTGGACATTCTGAAAGCAGTTATCAAAACCATAGTGTAGCCCTTCTCTGCTACTTAAGTCTGTAATTTTGGGGCATGAAATAGAAGAGGCTGAAGATAGAGCAGGCACTTGAAGGATGTTTGCCAGTTTACTCAGTGTGATTATATCTCTTGACTCACATAATCCTTACAACAATAAACTTAGTTAATCTTCATGTGCAGATGTGGAAACAGGCCCTCTGTAAGATTGCCTTCCCAACAGTAGTGAATGCAGAGCTCAAATCCAGCCCCAAAGGCCTTAAACTGTGCTCCCTTCACACTAACTATGTGCACCAGAATTGTGGAGCATGTGATAGGAGCCTTGTCACACTTCTATTGTCATTATCTACACTCTGTGTGATTAAGCCCTGGCAGATGAGAGGGTAAAAGAAACCATATGATAGCAGCAGTTATTGAAATTATGACTCAAAGTCATGGTACAATTAATTCTGTTTCAGTTACACAACTTTTGTTCTGAAAAGAACAAGGCTGCAAAAGGTGACATAGTTGCAAAGTGGCTAAGAACCCAATTGCTTTGTGAGTGTCCAAATAGCTGCCTCTGGCAAGAACCCCATGGCCTTACTATCATTCTATGGCTGTCCCTTGTTCTTCATAACATCAGCTTCTGCCACATAGATAGGCATATTGTCTCTTTGAGGCAATAAAAGGCTGTAGCCAGACAACATGGAGCGTATCCTCCATAACAATGCCACTAAGGCAACACAAGACCATTGGTGCAAAAGATGGTCTCCAGAAAGACTGCAAGTCCATACTGGACCTCCTGTTGGCCTTTCGGTGACTTCTGACACAAGCTTTCACTGTAGGTGTTCTGCATCAGTTCCCTGTAGTTCTGCTGTAATGTGAGAAGCATACTAACCTCCATCAGGCAATCTTTTTGCAAGATGGAGGTATGGCTCCTATGTGATATTGGGCAAGGGGTGGGGGGTGATCTCTCTTCCAGAGACTCCTCCTTTGAGGATCAAAAGTATAAAAGTATCCAGTTGTTCTTATATTTTTAAGAGCTATGTAGCCTGAGGGGAAATTATAAGTACTCTTTTAGGAGGAAGGTCTTCTTGTTCGGAAAGCACTTAATGGTTGTGTTTAGTCTTACACAGTGGTAGAATAGAAAAGGTTGGTGGCCCCGGAATCTAAATCTCAGATTGAAGAGAATTGCATAGCAGTCATGACCTGTCTCTCCTTTTTTGCTCCAGATCGTCCTATGGAAACTTTTTCATCTGGAAGTTTAGGATGAAGAAATTGTAGTGTGTCCTTATGTGGCAAAGCTACATACACAGACAGCAGGAACTGTGAGAGCCACATCCTCGGGACGGATCAAGACATGAACAGGGGTCCTCCCCACTGTATTGGTGCTGCAGTCTCGGGCACACCGAGGAGCTTGAGAAACTTGGAGGCCTCCGGGAGACAAAGAGTTGACTTGCACAAACATGAAAGACTGATCATCAAACATCTTTCCAGATAAAATAGCTTGTGCTTCTGTGGATCCATAAAAAAATTAAAAAGAGATAAAGAGTATGGTGCCATTTTTAATATTTATTCAAATCTATCTTTTTGTGTGTTTTAAGTATCAAGGTTATTTTTACTGCTTTTTGATGTCAGAATCAACAAATGCATATCTAAATGTTCAAAGCTGCTAAGCAATATACATTTTGTATAAAATTACAGTGTAAATGATGACCCATTAAAGACAGCAGTCTTTAAGTTAGTTAAAAAGGAAGGAAAAAAAAAGAAAAGAAAACACCAAAAGCATTTCCTGGGAAGGAGGTGGAAAAAACGATCATGCACCTACATACATAATGCATAAACGTATACTATCTACACCCAGCACTCTTAGGCTGCTAGCAAGTATTCCTGACAGGCTTTCAAGTTGAAGCCTGTACGTCAAAAATTTGACTCTGGGTATATTCATTTCAAAGGGTTTTATGGACAATTAGCTAATTGCTCCTGCAAGGTTGGCATAGAACTCGATGAATGCAATTATTATTAAGCTTTTCAGACCCTCTGTGTTTGTCAAGAGAAAATCTGACACACTTAACAGCTCAGGGGAGCAGCAGTGTCAATTTGACAGGCCAGCTGTGAAAATCTACGGGTTGAATTGCTATTATTACCCCAGTTGCTCTCTTCTTTTAATCTCACATTGAATCGTCCTGGTCTCTTCCTGAGGGTCTTGTGCCAGTAGTTAATTGCAAAGTTCCTGCCTTTAGTGTGTGCCTGCTGCTGAGCTCTAGTGGCCTGCACGATCTGTGAGCCCCCTTTCTAATTTACCAATAGGCCTATCGTGTGCCTTTTTTATGGGAGGATGAGATGAAACTGGCAGGTGGGGCTGCAGATTACTGTGTGTTCTTTGTTCCGCCATCCTGCCAGCTCAGAACTCAACTGGTAAGGAGATTTTCTTTCTATTAGTACAAGAGCAACATCAATAAAGTATAGTTAGGTGTGGACGTGGAGGCGCTTGAAGTTTGTTTTCCCTCACTCTTTTTCTTGACTGCTTGGGCAAATGGATGTGATCAGAGGAATATCCTCCAGGTCTCAAACACTTTCACTTTTAGCATGTCAACCAAACTGGCAGATGTTTTTGTTGAAAGGCAACTCCAGAATCTAAGTCCATCGTCTCTTGGGGATTAGATGTCTGGAACGTATTATGGCCAAAATGGAATTATCACGATAATCTCTTGCATGTTCACAAAAGTGAAAAGTGAGTTAAACTGGGGCAACTTCAAAGCTTGATTTCCATAGCAAACCTCTCTTTGCTCTCTTTTAGTTAGAAAAAAGGTATAGTTCATACATTATCTAATAAAAATTCATAAGAGATAGGTTTTTCTATCACATGCAAAACCTTTTCTATGCTCCACGCCCTACAAATTTACAAATTCAAGTTATTTTAACTAGTACACAAAGATATAAAGCTTCTACATATTTATGGGGTACATGTGATATTTGGATAGAGGCACACATTACGTGCTTAAATAACACAAACACATCTATTTTCTCAAACATTTATTATTTCCTTATATTGGAAAAACTCAAAATTCTTTCTTCTAGCTTTTAAAGATACACAATATGTTAACATTATCCATAAAATGTGAAATCTTTAGTGCTGAGACACAGTGCTGAGTCACAGTGCTGAGACACAGTGCTGAGACACTGGGCTGAGACACAGTGCTGAGTCGCAGTGCTGAGTCGCAGTGCTGAGACACAGTGCTGAGACACAGTGCTGAGTCACAGTGCTGCGACACAGTGCTGTGACACAGTGCTGAGTCACAGTGCTGAGACACAGTGCTGAGTCACAGTGCTGAGTCACAGTGCTGAGTCACAGTGCTGAGACACGGTGCTGAGTCATGGTGCTGAGACACAGTGCTGAGTCACGGTGCTGAGTCACGGTGCTGAGTCACGGTGCTGAGACACGGGGCTGAGTCACAGTGCTGAGTC